>OX457116.1:3617754-4817754 GCA_949752805.1 Deilephila elpenor
GAAATATTTTTAATTAGATTTAAACTGTTATTCAATGCAAAAAATATTATAATATCAAATGTGAAATAATTCAAATAAAATTGTACAGGATGTTTCAGATTGATCTTATTTTGTATAATATATGACAGCCTCCGTGGCGCAGTTGGTTAGACGCCGGCTGTGAAACGAAAGCCCGCGGCTTCGATCCCCGCACCGGGACAAATGTTTGTGTGAACCACAAGCATTTGTTTCGGGTCATGGTGTTTGTGAGACTGAATAGTCTGTCGTAGTTCCTGATACCCACGACACAAGACTCGATCTTATGGGACTGTTGGGTGTATTTATTTATTAATTTATATACATAATACATATATGGTTGAATACAGTTTCTACTGTATAGGTACTACATTTCTATGTACAGTAGTAATGTCCGATTATCGAGGTCGATGGCCCATTTCAAAAATATTACGATTATAAATTACAGTTCCTTTAAAAGTAATAATTTTGTATATTTATTTTTGTTACATATGCTAGTAATAAGTATTATTACAAACTCGTGATATTGTACTTTAAAATGCACTTATGTAAATGTTTAAATTCACGTGATTTCGGCCTTATTATCCCCTTGTTTAAATAGCAAATCGCAATAGCTATCCAATTACCGAACAGCATGCTTACCTTAACAGCAACACAATACCCAAATAAACTATAATAGACGTTTATTACCACCTCCGTGTCGTATACCGAAGTTTTTCATTACCCACACAACATTGCAATCTGGGTATGGCGCGATACATCAACGGCGGCTCGCTATAGATCGCACTAATAGCACCATCTCTCGGCGGCGCACATAAAACTGAATGTTTTATGTAAACACCCCAGCACGATGGACGACTTGCCACAGTCCCTGCTGCCAATCAGTGAGGAATTGATAGATTTTGTTTACTTGGCTTCCTAAAAACTGTTGGGCAGAGTTTAAATGTGCCACTGAGTTGTGGAGTGTTTGATGTGTGCGTTAAAATAACATGATTAGATATTTTCTTTCTGTCCGCCCTTATCTCACATGTGTTCTAGGCTGAAATTTCGTAAAAATGAAAGAAAGAAGAAAGAAAGAAAACTCATTATTATCACAGAATTCTACGTACAAACGTAAATTAACATGCAAAAAATTAATATCAAAGGAACTAAACCAAGCAATCTAAACATTACGTTCCCCGTTACTACCACTGGTTGTCCTAATAAATAAAAGAAATTAAAAAAAAAATACAATTGTATGAAAATACTATGCCGCTATTTTTAACAGATTTCATTAAGAATAGATTTGCAAATTACATCAAATTAAAACAAATGCCTGTCATCTTTTTGACAAAAGCACGGTACCCAAACCAGAAATTGAAAGCACCCATAAATTGTTATTTATAGGCAAAAAATAATATAAAGTGTTCCATAAATCAACGCGCTGTCACTTCAAGTGGCCAATGCGATAAAAATAAAATGGCTTCTCATAACTAGCGTAATATTTTACAAGTGCGATATTTCTAAGTATAATTTTATACAGCAATATATATCTTAGGCTATCTTTAACACATAAAAGGCAATGTTTTTAATACCAGTACACTTTTCCGGTCATCGTCTTTCATTTTTGTAAATGTAATAAATCTTCAACTGTTGCTTTAGTAGGTTTATTTTAATCAGTCAATATACTTAAGTGGTAAAGGTTTGGTGTAGGTCGATACAGCTGCAGTAATAATGGTTAGCTTGGCTGAAGTGGTACCCTGTTTTACAGATATCCGATGTGAAGTAATATCCTCATTGACAGCCTCCGTGGCGCAGTTGGTTAGACGCCGCCTGTGAAACGAGAGGCCGCGGGTTCGATCCCCGCTCCGAAACAAATATTTGTATCCACAGGTATTTGTTTCGGGTCTGGGTGTTTGTGAGACCGAAAAGTCTGTCGTAGTTTCTGATACCCACGACACAAGATTCAATCTTAGTGTGGGGTCAGGACTATGTATGTGACTGCTGGGTGTATTTATTTATTTATCTACGCTGTTTGCTAAGTTATTTTTTCGGACACTTTAAAATTTGTGGTATGTTAAATTGCTGTAGTAGTAGCTGCATGAGGCCGTGAGCTGGTCTTTCCCAAATGTTGACTTAATTTTATGAACCATTTTTTATTACTTAATATTTATCCGAAATGCACGCAGTACTTTTTAACACGTGAATAAAAATCTCATTTCCTGTTCCCTAAGAATTTACTATAACGCCACGTAGATTTTCACCTTATCACATACCACCCAAAAGTCAAAACATATATCGAAGGCACTTTCAAAAATAAAACACACCAGTAAAAGGCATCTGAAACATTTTTCAAACGTACAAAATTTATAGGCGCACAATTGAATTTCACAGTTGATTTGGTGGGATCGCTTGAGAAATGTCCATCGGATCCGGGACCATCGAAACATAGAGCGGGGGTCGGGTGTCAAACCAGAAATAGTTATTTATTACAACCATTCACAAATTGCATTCGTGGCCGAATTGATATATCGGCGTATTTTATATGTAAATGCGGCTGTAAGACGTATGGCCCACAAACTGATAGGGAATGATTTAAACGGGCACGAAACGTTTCTATGATAAAGATCTTGCATTCAATGTTCTCGTAATGATTGTGTTTACTTTGTTAATGTGAAAGGTTATGTTATTAGCATGATTTGTCGATGTTTGAAGAATTTTGTTTAAGGCGATGCTTAATTAAAACTTCTATGATTTGTGTTACTGCAATCGATACGATTTGATATTTTGACACCTTTTTTGATTGTGTAATATCTTGCTTATTAAAGGAACTTGTTGGAGCAATTCCTACCCGCAGCTAACATGTTCGAAAGCGCTAGTTATTGATTTTAAATAATTAAAAAGATTTTATTCATGTAGGAGTGAAATACTAGCTACCTAGTACAACTTGATTGTTAGCTACCATTTACCAAGTACTTAAAATAAAAAAGCCTTTTAAATATAGGGTTAATTAAATTTATTAATATTTTTTTTAAATAAAGTATACAAGTTCAATTAAAAATAAAATTGCTAGTAATTTTCTAGCCTTATCTCTTTAAACCCAGACAACTTGTTAAACCATGCAAAATATTGGCAATAACAATAACGCGATATTATTACAATACATGCGGCGGTCACGTTTGCGCCGATGGCTTGGTGGACGTAAATCATGTCGTTTCACAACTGAGGTCGATTCCGTGGATCGAACCGGGGACCCAATCCGCTATTCACGATAAATCACAACTATTTGACCCGATAGCGTTTGCTAAAGTACCCTTATAGCCTATTAAATGCTAAGTAGGTTTAAAATGACTAGAACGTTGCCTAAATGATTTCGATTCAAAATTAATCTTTGCGAACATTTTAAAATTGTATCTTAAAGTAAAATTTAATAAATGTTTTGCAATACCACAAACTTTATTACTTATCTATTTTGCCTGAATGTTTCAACTGAATCATAATGCTCAATCAATTTATTTATATACATTGCGCTAAAAGTAACTAAAAGGATTACATGCCTTGCTTGCATGAACAGATTGAGACGAGATAGGACGGGATGTAACGGGACGGAACGAGAAAAGCAGTACAAAAGAAAGGGAATCACGTTGAGTCTAAATATAAAACAGAATTGATACGCGAAATAATATGTGTCTGATGTGGACTGGATTCAAAGTGTTTGCACCCGGGCTAAGCCGGGCCGGGCCGCTATTAGTTAACATTCGTTAAACTGTATTAACTTCCAACTTCCAAATAATGTAACTAAACAGGTAGGTTATAAGAAATATATTCGATTAGCGATACATAATTGACGACCTCGTTTTCGAAGCAGTATACAAATGTCAAATATAGTGTTATCAAACAATAATCACATATCTATACCGCCGACGCGACGCGGCGCGACGTGCCGCGCCGCGCCGGTTTTGTCACGTGCTGGCCGCTCGTACTTCGTAGCGTAACCCGTCTGCTAACCATTTGTAGCCAGTGTTGCCATTGTGTTAAATTGCTATTTTAGAAGTATTTTGTTTAATTTGTAGTAAGATTATTACAATTATTTATAAAAACAGGCGCAATAATGATCAGAGAGTGTTATAGTTACTAATATAAAATAATTAAGTATATTTCAATATAGAATAAACTGTACTTATTCTAAATTACTTAGTTACTTCGAACTTACTGTTAATTAAAGGACTAGAAATGCGTCATACTCTTTTAAAAACTTTTATAATGTAAGATATTTCAAACTCAACGAATATAACTACCTCAATTTATAAGTCTGGAAACATATAATATTTATAAGCTCTTAATGCTTTTACAATCAACACAATTCAAATTTATTATTCTTTACCAATATAAACTACTTTTAAAAAGTAGATACTATGTCCGTTAATTTATCTAAGAGTTAATGAAACCTACGGTAGAAAACAATAACTTTAACCTGCAACCCAATCAAGTTATTTTAGTTAACCTTGAGGTCGGCACAGGCGTGACGTTTAACTCGGTAAACAACTGTCCAGGCTTGTTCGCGTACAAACAATAATTCCAAAAATATGGAATTTACCGACAAAGTGGTGTTAATTACCGGTGCCAGCTCTGGCATAGGAGCAGCTACTGCCATTTACCTCTCCAAATTCTCAGCAAAGTTAGCGCTTACTGGAAGAAAAGAGAACAATTTACGTAGAATCGCCCTATACTGCGAAAAAGTTAAAGGAGTGAAGCCTCTTGCCATAACAGGTGACGTCACAGATGATGTCGAAGCCGAGAGAATTATACGCGAAGCCGTCGAACATTTCGGTAGACTCGACGTGTTGGTTAACAACGCCGGCGTCACCGGCATGGGCGGCATAAAGAACTCCAACATGGAAACCTACGACAAAGTAATGAATACGAATATGCGCTCAGTGTATCGTTTGACTATGCTAGCAGTTCCACATTTGACTGAAACTAAAGGTTGTATAATTAACATTTCCTGCATCGCCAGTACAAAACCGAGTACGATGGCTCTCGCGTACAATATTTCCAAGGCCGCATTGGATCACTTCACGAAGTGTGTTGCGCTCGAACTGGCGGCAGATGGCGTTAGAGTCAATTCCGTTAATCCGGGATTTGTGAAAACTAATTTGCTAAAAGATATCGGACTGAGCGAGGATCAATACGAATTATTTGTGAAGAATGTTGTTGGGAACATGCCTCTAAAGAAGCCAGTAGAAACCGATGAGGTTGCGGCGCTGATCGCTTTCCTAGCGAGTGATCAAGCGAAGAGTATTACTGGCTCTAACTTTGTAATAGATGGCGGTAGCATGCTACGTTAAGTACACGGATAGAATCTGTACACATACATATATTGTATTATATAAAAAAGTAATTTTTAAAGTGCAATTAACCACAAATTGTGTAGACACGGAACAAAGGAGGCAATTATTAAATGTAATAATACTCAAAATGTATTTAAACTTTAAACCCCAATTGCACTTTCAAAATTAAATTGTTTTATACATTTCATTGATAATACATTGTCAACAATTTTTTGTTACGAATATTATTTAATGTTTATGGGAAAATTGTATTTAGGCTTTATAATGTTCTAGTCGTTTACTAACAACATAAGTGTTGATTGTACCTAGTTGCATTACTCATTGAAATTGTTATAAATGGGTGTGGTTAAAAATAAATTCAAAATTACAGCCATGTTGTGGAATTAAAATGTTATGACCATGTTAATATCCATAGAAACTTTATTTTGAATACTAATTACTAAACATGTTAAATTGATTACTTATTTATCATAAGTCTGCTATAAAATGTGACAAATATGAACACATTTATATTAAGTATCTTATATTTATTAATAAAAAAACTGTGGCCATAAAGTAGTTGAATCCAAGGATCTCATGTTATCGAACTACTTATGCAGAGGCCTTTTATTGTGTAATTAATATTTATACAGGGTATATCAAGACCGCAACCGAAAACGAAGCCAGGTGGTAGTATTAGTGGTTTCAGTAACAATGCAAATAAAATATCGCAATTTTTTTTTTCTTTAATTTTTACTTATCGTCGTATTTGGGTGGTAAATACATAATTTTCCTAAAATAATGATCTACACCTATTTATTTTTAAAGACGCAATGGTACGTAAGGGTTTAAATTACTATTTTCGCAAAAACTAGGTACCTACTTACCACTCAAACATGATGATTTTTTAAAAATTGCAGAAAAAAAACTGTCACGTTTTTTGCGAAAATTTTAATTGCATTGTATCTGTAACTTCTAAAACTACCACCTGGCTTTGTTTTCGGTCGCGGTCTAATTATCCCATAATATAATATAATTATTATAATACCCGGTATAATTATCCCAGTACTTAGTAGCGTAAAACTATACAAAATTTTCTATCTATCTATTCAGCCACAGGAAGTCCACTGCTGAAGATAGGACTCCGCCATGGATTTCCACATTGACATGTTGGAAGCGGCCTGCATCCAGCTACTTTCTTCAACCTTAACCAGGTCATCAGACCACCTTTTAGGCGAGCGTCAGACATTTCGCTTCCCAGTCCGTGGCCTCCATTCCAGAACCTTTCGGCCCCAACGGCCATCAGCAGATTCTAAGGGCTATGTCGGTTTCTTTATCTCCTCATTCCTGATTCGATCTCGTAGGGAAATACCGAGCATAGCCCTCTCCATAGCGTGTTGTGTGACATTGTGCCTTCATATGAGGCCCATAGTGAGAGGCCATGTTTCGGTGCTGTATCTAATCACTGGTAAGACAACACGCACTGAGGAATATGAATACTAGTTTTAACTGGCAATTAATTACATCAATAGTACATACTGGGAATTGATTCATTACATAGGTTGACACTTGAGTTCATTTATTTGTACGTTTGTTGTGTTGGTATTAAATTGTTATTTTTGATGCACGAGACAGAATAACAAATCAGCCTACTCGATATTGTAGTAAGAGTTAACTACTAACTACACTAACATTTAGAAATGGTTGAGAAAAAAATACAAGAAAGGGTTAATAATAATAAATATTACACGTATAAGTACGTAGGTATTATCTCCTTCCTTATTTTAAACCCATCCTATGGTTGTCTGTAAGACATTGCTGTATAGCGATAAGACCGCCATTTGTACTTTTTTTTTTTGTTATTGTTTCTGTATTCTTGTTCTTAATTGTGTACAATAAAGATTTAAATAAATAATAAATAAATAAATATTATAGGAATGTTAACAAATAAACTATCTATATTAATATTTTACTGACTTTAAATTCCCTTTATTCAATCAAATAAATCTTTATTTATACCTAATGAAAATCGTGAAGATCACAGCTAGGGTTTATTCATGAAAAGTTAGACCCCAGACATACAGGAGTCGTTATTTAGTCTTATTCCATAGAACACAAGTTGAATTGGGAACACGACACACTTTCGTGGGTTTTATGCCAGGTTCACCACCAGGTACTTATAGGTAGTGTTCGTTATCCGAACCTATAGCAATATTCTATCGCCAGCAACTAGTACCTAATTCCACACACAGATCAAATGCGGATTGATTGAATTCATATGTTATGCCTTTAAATGTTTGGGGAGAACTTCTCAGGCGCATGGATTACGCGCAATATTTTCCATCGGATCTAAAATAAGCGATAAATAAACTTTGAAACACATAACTTTAAAGTCAAGAGTTGTGTAGGTACGCTAAAACCTGCAGCTTCCGCTATCCGCTCCTAAATAGGCTATTTCGTACTTATGTGAAATCAAATACCATACATAATCGATCATCATATGCATTTGCGTTTAAAATTCATAAATTCAGTAAATCAACAACTACAACATACAAAAACATATTTCAAAAAGGCAATAAATATCTGTGAGCTTAACATTAATTTCCAACAACATAAAATATTCAACAGTTAGTCGAGCGAGATTTTCTCATCAATAAGATCTCCCGGTTAGATTGTGTGCGTGCTCCCAAAATGGCACGCGCGGCAACCAGTCCAGATAGGAAGTCGAGTATTCGAGATTTAAGATATCGCCCACGACGACGATCCTTGCAAAAACGTCATTTCCAGTTTGCCACTACTACGCACTTTGATGCAGGATTGAGATTTGTTTTCGAAATCTGGGGAGTTATTCTCGAGACTTTTCTAGAACATTACGTAACTTAATAACTTTTGTCCTGACTACATTATTAATTAAAATAGTACAAGAATCGCGTTTGGTTCTAGATTTCATTTGGTGCTAGATACTATTTTTCATTTGTTTTTTATGTAATAACTTCAATAGCAAAAAAAAAAAACAAGCGACCAAACAAAAATAAAATCTATATTTACTATTAATTTCGATTACCGAAACGAGAAAACTCTGTAGGTATATGGACGGGCATATGAAAATCATGACCTCATTTGAAAATTGTATTAAAACCCTTTATAAATACGAAGCTTCAACTCGTAGTAAGAGCCTAGCGAATTCCGTAAATACCCAACTTGGATAAGTTAATTCCTTTTTAACACAGATCAATACTCAAACAAAAAAAGGAAAATTAAAATTCTCATGAATATTAACACCAGTTGTGTAAAAACGTTAGCTAATACACCAAGACGCATGTAACTACTTCATTTGGTAATTTCTTCACGTATGACGACTCGGTAATAGTGAAAGCTGACTATAAGGATGCAAATAGTTTATTTAGATAGTAGAAATACTCTGTTATAGTGTATGATTGCAGTAGCCCTGGGATCCGGTGTAAAAGTCACAAACATAGTCCTGACGCGATTACCCTATATTTAGTAACACACCAAGTGTTTTCTTCAGTATCGGAAACTACGAGGCTTTTTGCTTTAACAAATTTTAGTGTTACATTTGCTCTCTTTGTATAGCCCGCTTTCAACCAACTGAGCTATTCGAGATTTTTTATCTATTTTATATCTTGCTAGTTACTCATCACCTACATAAGTGCAAAAAGGTTTGCTATTTCCCTTTAGGAAACTGAATCAAAAATCTGAACTCAATCCACAAAAAGTAATAAAAATATAAGCATGTCCCCAGTATACTTATTTAGGATATTCATAATATGTTATTTATTTCATATTTGTACATATTTATAATAAACTAAAATTAAACTGAGGTCAGTGTATTTTAACTTTGAAGATACTTTTATAACCCCAAGCATTTTACGATAAAATTCCTAATCTTAAGATAACGAAAGTTTCTTCTTGCAAATACGTGTAATGCATTTTACTTACAAATACGTTCGCACTTGTGATAACAAATTTGGCATAACCTACCATGAGGGGATGTAGCTCAGTGGTAGAGCGTTCGCTTTGCATGTGAAAGGCCCCGGGTTCGATCCCCGGCATCTCCAAATTTTTACCTTTTTTTAAATTTTGTTATGATGACCAGTTAAAATTATAATTTTAATAACCTGCTAATTTGTTTAAGATAATTATATCTACAACCTTTAAATTCTATGATGGTTGACCATTATTAGGAATTTCTGAGCTCTTTGTAAGATTCTGTCAAATACAACACAAATATTTTTGTAGTCATACTACATTACCGGGGGCTAATTTAGAATCGTCAGTATAAAACAATAAGGATAAGGTACCATAAAATAAACATACAAAAATGTCACATTCGCTTGTATTTAAATCTGACTGATACACATAAAGGCAGAGTCAAAATTGTATTACAAATAAAAAACAAATATTCAAAAATAAATTAAAATAAAGAAAATCGCAATACAAGTGTGATGTTTCAATCAATTTTATTCATTTACACTGAAAAATAATTTATGAAACAATAATAATTATTATTATCGATATTGAAAACATTTATTTATCGATAAATGATAATACACTGGTAATTTCAATTCAACGTATTCAATTTAGCACATATTTGTCATAATAAGGAATGGAAACAATCGACACTACCCAACGGATCGACGTTACGTAATTTTAGATTATTTACATCCAATTTTAATCGATCTCAATCGACACTTGAACACGATTCAAGACACCACGAGCGTTACAAACTCACTATTCTAGCCACACTAGGTATACAATGAACACATTGTAATATTGGAAATAATCTAAATTATTATTATTACTATATTCATTTTAGAATCTCGAGGTTTCATACTAAGGTTAAAGACTCCACTTAAATTGCAGAGGGATAACAGTCAAGATACAGAAAGAGCATCATAATGTTTTTTTCAATAAATCATTTATTTGATTGAATTATGTGATAATATATGATTTCCAATATTTACCATTTATAACTATTACATTTAAAGGCAAACATTTTACCATCTTGACAATTTCACCCCAGCAAGCACTAAATTAAGACTGACAGAACGCAAACTTTTATAACTACACTTATATAGCATTTCATAGTCAAAATAAACTTATATATACATTAATTGTTCGAGTTAAATCTACGACTGTTGTCTATCAGTCTCAAGTTATAGACTAAAATATCGTTTTCTGAAAGATTCACACTATTTCGTATACTCATGCTAGACTATTCAATACAATATTTAAAACTCAAAACTGTACTTTTAAAATTCAAACTACTGTACAGCGAGATTCCTTTACTTTTTAGAATACTTTCAGAAATCGCATATTTTAACTCTAATAGAAACATAAGGAGCAAGGCTACATTGTTATAGAAATATCTGTAAAATTTAACTTCAGTATGCATCCCTTTAGTTACTTGTGTATTTAAGAACCTAGTGTGGTAATTAAAAAGAAAATAAAAATTAAATGCTTCAAAATTTAGACTTGGAAAAATAAGGAAATGAAATGCATATAGCACCAAACTTGTTGAAAAATAAGAAGTAAAATTATCATAAACATATTATGTATGTTTATTTATAATCCAAAGTTCATAGTTAAGTTTCTAAGTTATACTTTAAATTATATAGTTAGGTATTTTGGTCTACTAACACTAATTAACTAAAGGGATATAACTCATTCTAGTTTCATATTGTAATACCCAAAATTTTAATTCCAGCAAGAAGTGAAAAAGTGATATACGGGTTGAAGATGTAGTAAATTCAAGACGCAGAAAAATGTAGCAAGAACGCTAATGACTAAAACTCGACAGCTTTAATTATATTCGATAACAAGAATTTAAAAATAATACTTTGTTATATTATGGATGTCGATTAATACATATTATAATGCCAATGTTTGCATTATTATATCACGAGCTTAAAATCACTATTAGATATTTAATTGCTTTATTAAAATTCGTATCATATGGCTGCACAATTGTTTTGGAACATCTAATCATAATTTTACACGCAATATAATAAAACAAAACATCAAAATATATAATCCTTATTTTATAAAATTCACATTGAACATCTAGAAAGTGAAATTCTGTAATTTAGGAGCCAATTGCTGGTCGACAAACATCTCATATAACTATTTTTCTATATTAAAAACATCGATATCGATAACACGTAGAGATCACGCAAATTAAAGTTGTCGAGTGACATTATTACGATATAAATTTAATTTTAATAATATTATTACAAAATAAGCTCTCTGCTATCTTTTACTTTTCTTAACAATTTTTCATCGTATTTTTCACTTTTGCTTTTTAAATATACAGGCACCTTTGCGAGAAATCGACTTTTTATATCGATAGTTAAGCAAAAGTGCCCTCGATTTTGACCGTGCCTGCGGTTTGGTAAATACTTATCTTTCTTGGCTGGATTTCAATTCATTTGAGCTTATAACGCCCATGTTAATTTAAGAGTAAAAACGTAAATGACCACAAAAAATTGTAATGCCAATATTTTTATAAATATTGACGAAATAACTAATGCTAAAGCACTGAAATATTTTAGTGCTCACGAATATTTTATACCGCTACTTAAGTTTTGGGAATCAAAATAGAAAAATATCATATTTCATCAAAATTGAAGCCAAGAAAGATCGACACGAGAACACTTCGAGGGTCCGAACTTTTCACTCTGCACAATCCTTTCAACATCATCAGTTTTCCGCTGCGGCCCGACTCCGAACGGACACAAAGAAATAAAGTTGGCAATTTTGACTGCAAAGCATACCACCGTACAAAGTTTAACCATAACAAACTCTTGACGAGTCGATGACGTATCGATGCATGATGTTTGCATATTTTACCATCGACATGTAGCTTCCAATGGCATCACTGGTGGAGTAGCAAGTGGCATCAGTCAGTAGTGGTGGCGGTTGGTTCGGAGTGTAGTGGCGGCTCGTGCGTGCTAGGCGCGCGGCTCGAGCGCGGCGGCGGGCGGCAGCGCGTGTGCGCGGCCGTCCCCGCACACGCGCACGTGCAGCGGCGCGGCGTGCGCGGGGTGTGCGGGTGGTGCGGGTGGAGCGGCGGGCGCGGCAGGGGGCGCGGCGGGCGCGGCGCGGAGGGAAGCCGCGCTGTGCGAGGCGGCGGGCGAGCACACTGAAGCCGCGGAGGGGCGCTCCGAGGCGGCCGGCGACGGCGCGTCCACGTCATTCTGCAACGATCCAACGCGCTCAGCTGGGCCGCCGCCCGCTACCACACCGGACCGGAAGGGAACGCGGGACCGGGGATCGGCCGGGGAGGAGGGGCGGGGACGGGACGGGGGACTCCGTTACTCACTCGCATATGAACCTGACGCATCACAAACCGAGGCTCACTGTCTCCTTTACACACGTCTCAGGACATTAAGAAATCAAGCGGTTTTTTTTTTTTTTCGATTTTAAGCTGTATTAAACTAGGATATTAAAAACTGTATTTATAAATACTTATTAAAAATTAAAATTGACTATAAATCAGCTATCCCTATTAAATATTTATATCAAATTAATATAAAATATCTATATGCATATCTTACTCAACAACTAGCTATGTTTAGATTATTCCGTAAACGATTAGTTTTATTGAGACAGTTAACTGTTGTTTGTGACACATCACGTTGAAACTTAAATTCTGTGCTAATGATAATATGTGATACTTGAAGTGAGATACTAAAGAAATAAAAAAAATTGGATAGCACAAAATATATTTTGACTAGATTTTACAATGACTAGGGAAGTACAACTAATGCGTAACTGTTACATTTATTCGGGATCTGATAGCAAAAGCAAATGGCAGCGGGAAGCGGGCTGTGAACGAACGTATGAATGGGAAACAAATGATAAATAATGCATTACGCTATTTAAATATTTTGTCAATAGTATTCTTTAAAATCCATTCCACCATTTTGTTATTTATTTACAAAATATTTAAATCGATATTTTTACGATTTGAATTAGGAATTTTTAGATTTTTAATTAAATTTAAATAGACTTCTAGGGATAGACGGATTTCAAAATATACGTTATCGATTTAAATAACCAGGTTTTCAAGGCAAAATGGTAACTGTTCAAATCGATTCTATTTGCAATGCAATTAAATGAAACCCAATTTTTGATACCATGATAACAAACGAGATAGGGATAATACTTTTAGGATATTTTAGATTTTGAAAATTCGATAACTATGGATCGTAGGATCATTCCCACTTTTATAATTCATTGTATTTTACTGCAAAAACATAAAAAAATGTAAAGGACATAATCAATCAATATGATAATAAATCATAAGGCATCAATTTCTGAATAATCTCAAGGGCTAAGGAACTATTTTACCAAGCACATTGAGGATATTATGAAAATATATTTTTAAAGGGTATAATAATAATTAGCAAGAGAGGTGTATAGCTCCCTACTATTTAAACTTTGATAATACTGGAAATTAGTTTACAACAAATCTAAATACGAAAGCATAGGATTTTGAAGCGGGTGATGTGATATAAGGATTATACAATAAAATATGACAATCTAATAGAAAAACAGTACATAAATACAAATGAATAATATATACCAAATACATAACAATTATATGAAAATAAATAATTTACATTAAAACACGTATGCTGCCTGCATGAAAATTCTAAATACATTTTTGCTAATGACTCAAATTGATCATAAAACAATTTCTATATTTTTTTACAGATGATGTCACTATTACTAATCACACTCCAGAAATTCATGACATACATATTAATTACCTAATTTAAAATGAAATAAAAACACCTGATCTAAATGTAAAACCATATTTAAATATTAAAAATATAACACCACTTTGCATTTTTAAATGAAAAATATACACTGATTTTAATGACTATTTTATAGTACTCTGCCAAGGATATTGTTGAGGATCTATTTCACTCTATGTTGAATAAAGAGTGACAAATAAATCTGTGAACAATTTAAAATACCATTTGATTTCCTTTATTGGTATAAAGAGTGGTGAAATAGACCCTAAACATGATTAATAATTTGGATATAAAAAGCTGGCACTCTAACCTATTCTCTTTTGTAATTTTCACACAAATCTAATTATGTTATACATATTGAAATACCAATTATTCGCTCAATATTTATATATTCCTTTTGCCTTATACCTTTTTCGTAATGTTACTTTAAGATATTGTATTTTTTCTTTAACAACCAGTACTTGCTTTAAATATTTAGCAAAAAGACAATATTTTTATTTGAATTGCTTATTTAGATTAACATAAAATTCTTTTAATGTATATTTCATATAGTTTTACATAATTTATGTTGTACATTTTAAAATCTATTTCTGTATCGTTCAATATTATTAACATAGCCATCAATAGGAACTACAAAAATTAACAACTTAAAACCAGAGCATGGTTGTTCTAGATTATCTTGCTAATTTGCTAATAACTACTGGTTTTAAAAACACAACGTTTAATGTGTCTAAATATAATTTTATCAAACCCATCATCTATGTGTAATAATTTTCACAATACCTGTAAATCAAGTGGCACCTATATAAAAATCAAAAGATCTCATTATTCACACTAGCGCACTCAATGACTAGGGTTCGAAATTTTACAAAATAAATTGCCTACCTAGTGAAACGAGTCTAACTAACCTACATCATAATTTCACATAAATCCCTGTATAGTATTAAGGGCAAAATTTATCGTAACACTAATACATCGGGTCCATGCGGTTTTTGTACATATTTTGGAAAAACACTATTATTACAATAAAAAAATTTAAACACTATTTTTTTCCTTTTATAAGTATTATAAAACACTAAAAATTTTGAACACAATTTTTCAACAATTTCATCTAAGACTAGCTCTAAAACCATAGCCAAAAATACTTTTTTTACTCTAGCTTCAACTCCCCAAGGGCACTAAAATTCAAATTCAGAACGTTCTATATTGTCTATGTTCGTTGGTTCTATAGTCTGCGGAGCAGTAAACACTGTTCAACATAATGCCTAGCCGTCAGACTGCACTCGTTAGCCACACTATATAAAGTACCGTGTGTCGGTCCGTACGTTCACTACGCACTTACTGTGAGCGATGTGCTTACAACCCAAGTACGCTCGCCTCAGAGCGCTTGTCACTTTTGCCTGATAATCAGTCATAACCACTTTAATCAATATTTTCTTATATTAAAATCAGAAGTCAGAACACTATATTACATTTTAAATGAACTGTAGGTTTAAATTCACTATTGGCTATAAATTGAACGGCATATCGTGTGCTATATTGTTTATAGTTTCAAACAATACTTTTATTTAAGATGGACGTTAGCAATTCCTGTAAAAATGTTATCGCACCTCTATGAGTCATAAATATAATGAAATTTAATATTTTTCTCCATCTCTTCAATTTCATTCGCTTTATAAACAACTAAACATCTAAAATGTACCCCTCAAAAATAATAAAAAAACCTCTTTAAATGCTAATCTTCTCAAAAAACTGGTACCGTTTTTACTAAAAAAATTGCTTTGTATAAAAATTACTTCCCTGTTCTCAGACGGAGTATTGCGTCGCGAAAAAGGCTTGTCTCCCGGGTTATTATTATGCCGGCATTCTCCAAACACAATACACGGTGCGTGAGACTGGTTTCTACCGCGGATTTAGAGTCCTTCGTACTTTGGACGCTGACCAGGTAAATATAAATAACCTACCACCATAAGCTAAAATATATTTGCATATTTTTTCTGATATTAAATGCATTATTGGCAATATTTACAAGCGAAATTATTTGCCATCAATTGATTAAGTATATTGAAATTAAGTATATAAAATCATGCTAATTTAATTAGTATGCTCTCACCAAACTAACTCCGCTTTTTGCCTGCAATTGATAACATTCATTCACTCTATACCTATATAAAATACCTGTAGCAATGGCAGTGATGTGACATGTTGAGAATCAACCTTTGGAGTATTATACATACAATGGAAACACATAAATAAACAATATGTAAACACAAATAAAATATACATAAATAGGAATAATAAATAATATAGTTTCATGCGTTTGCAATCTTCACAAATTACAAATATTCATTTTATGTTCAATTCAATATCATTTGCAATTTAAATGTTCATATAATTGTAAAGTTTTTAGGCACTACATTTAAGTCATTTGTTGGTCTTAAAAAGTCCTTGAATTGCTAATGATAAAATGCGCCGGCGCATAACTATCATCGACACAAGCAACGAGGGAAATCAAATATGTAAATAAGTAAGAAGTAGTAGTAACGTGGTGGCGTAGTTGTATTACGGTACGGTTACAAAGCTGAGGTCTCGGGTTCGAGTCCCGGGTCGGGCAAAGTGATATTGGATTTTTCTATTCATTATCAGCCCGGAGTCAGGAATTTGTGCCCGATATGGCGATAGGCTCGCCCCCTATCACATCATGGGACGGAACATACAAGGCGAAATGTGGGTGTCCAGGTGGCGCCTCTGCCTACCCCTTCGGGGATAAAGGCGTGAGTTTATGTATGTATGTATGTATGTATGTAGTAGTAAGTCACTCGCACAAAGCTAGCCACAATTTGTGATTCTATATGCGATAATATTTTTAATCGTCTATCGGTTATTTATGGGTGTTTTATTAAGTGTAATATTTTTATTCGTTTACTTAGGTTCTTTGTCTACTTTTAAACTCATCCAATATTCATTTTGCATAATATCTAGTGTCACCAAATACTATTTAGTAGGTGTGAAGAGAGCAAACACAATGGCAAGGAGCAGGCGACATGAGCAGTGGCACAGAGAGAGGAGCAGTGCGATGAAAGCGAGGAGCGCATCGCAGCGCCGGGTTACCTTCAGCGGCACGGGCGGCACCTCCAGGTGGTAGCCGATGTCGCACAGGTTGCGCAGCAGGTCCAGCCCTGCAACACACGCAGGTTTACGATCACTAATTTGGAGAAAGAAAATGCCCCGCACTTTCCCTATTCCGGTCGCCCCTGGTGAGATGAGCGTCCGTGACAGACACGAGGCTACACGTTCTATCGCTTATCTCAGATTCTCTCTAAACAGGAGCGCACTGCCTCCGCTATATGCCTAGCGTCCCCAATAACCTGTTTTAATCGCTTCTTACGACGGACAGGGGATACCGTGGCGAAATTCTTACGCCCCCTAAGCACAGGACGGGGCCACGGTAACCCCTGATCGTCGTGAGTACCCTAAGAGGGGTCGGCACACTGCCGGGGCGGACAGCTCCTGGTCTTGGCGACTGGGAGCCGTCAAGTACTAAGCCAACCCTAACTAATCTACATTACGAAGTATTCCATTGCCACGATAGAATTGTATATATGAATAGTGTACTAACCGAGTCCCCTTCTGTCAAAATATTGTATTCTAATGAATATGCGGATAAATAATGACGTGTACTAACCGAGTCCCCTATTTTCGGAGTAGCGCGTCTCCCAGGCGTCGAAGAGTCTGTTGTAGTACCGTGGTCCGGCTAGGAAGGCGAGGTAGGAGTGCGTGTGTCGCGTGGGGAACACTCGCTCCATGTCTCCGGCCTGCGTGAGTTCGTCCTCGGCCTGGATGAGGTGGCGCACGTCGTCTGGAGTCAGCGTGGACAGGATGTCGCGCAGGTACTGGAACACATCACACATTGTTACGTTTAAGGCGGCCCCGAGACCAACAATAACATTTTACAATAAGATTAAAAGGCACTAAAACCCAAACGGTTAATTATTGCGGCATCTTCAATATTAAACAAAAACAATTCGTTATATTGCGCAATATAATTGTTCGTCTGGGGGCCGGCTAAGGTTGCGATTTATCTGAAGTAAAGATGAGCGGAGCGGATGATTTGTACACATCTCCGGCTAGCTTGACTCGTCTCTGCATCAGTGAAAACGCATCCTTACATAATATTAACAGCAGCACTAACACGAAATAAGCCGTTTGGACTTTGGGCGTATATGCAAGGAAAATAATACACCACACGTGTGGAACGCGCAACAGGGTACACCACAGCCAACACGTCTTAATCGACATAAAGTACAAAGTATGATTAATACTTACCATCTCTCGATCTTCCATATTAGTGTAAATAATGTGCTTGTCCCGTTCTTCTTTCGACAGGTATACAGTGTACAATCTGCTGTCGTATGGCAGGCCAGCCTGCAATACACATTCCAATATTTTAATTGCAAAAAAATACCAGTATACCTTCGTTTTTTTTTAAATTTACATATTAGACAAAAATATATAGCAAAGTTTTAATTACGGCCAATATAATTTAAAAAAAAAAGTTTTTTATACTGCAATTGCTCTTGGGAACCAATTATATTATTGATGTTTTACTGGGATTTATATTTGCATAATTCCGGCAAACGAGCGGGCAGGTCACCTGATTGCAAGTGACTACCACCGCCCTTGAACATCCACAACGCTTGAATGATGGATGTATTACCGGCCCACCAGATCGGGAGGGGAGCAGGAAGGAAAAAGGACGTCGATCTCCTGTGAGACAGTGGTACCGCCCCAGACGAGCCTGCCCATTCATGCTGAGTCATGACTGACGACAGCGTTGCTTTACCACTTTCAAAATTAATTACAAATACATTAATTTCAAAGCCCAATATACTGACCAATTTATGAGGTTTTTCTTTGGACAACATTTCCAGGTTAGTTTTGACCGGCACTTGAAACTGCGCGATGTTGAGCACCGTGGTCACCAGCGGCCCCTTCACGTGGATGTCTAGCGGAGACGCGCTGTGCAGACTCGGCGATATGTTTACCTGCAGGTAAATATATTAAATATATTAAAAGATTGTTTTTCATTGATGCAATGGTGTCAAAGAAAGCTGATGATGATAATTCCAGTTCGGAACTTAAACAATATAGATTTTATTAAAAACTACAATAAAAAATTACATAAAATGAATAAGCAGTCACTTACTTCACAAACAAATTGTTCTAAAGTTTTCTTATTTATGGACACTCAGGTAGAGAAAACAAAATTCGATATTTATTTAATTTTTTATCATCAAAATATAAAATAAAACTGTGTACTCTCATAGAAAGGATACTATTATTTACCTCCAAAAGCCACGGCTTAAGATCCTCATCGAGCAATACATCGATGCCGAACAGTTCGTAGCAGTTGTACCGCGAGGTGATGTTGGCTTTCGTCAGCGAACTGATGCTGGCCTCTCCCGAGATGATCGTCTTTATCACCAGGTCCTTCATCGCGTCCCACAGACGGTCCGTATTCACGTTCTTCTCAGTCTTTAAGTAGTGGAATAGTGTTTGTAATGTCCTGGAAATAATCATCATTATCATTATTATCATCAGTCACTAGAAGCTCAGTGCTGAAGTTTAAACTGCTCTAAACATGTGCTCAGAGGCCTGTTCAGCCGAAGCAGCATTCAGTTACTTCCAAGGTCATTGAAATAAAACCATTTTTACGGTTTTTATCACGACTTTGGGCGCGGATTTGGTTTTATTTTAAACATTACACTTCCAAGAACCTTTACAGAATGACTAATTAATAAAACAATAGATAAAAGATTAAAAAGACTGAAGCGGTCGAAATCTGTAAGTAGTTCGCATGTACCAATCGTGGCCACGGGACCAGCGAGGGGAAAGATAGGGTTACCACTTTTATTGGTAAACTCATGTTATTTGTAGTATCTTCTTACTATAATGGTGGTAGTACCTTCTTACTAAATAATACAATTTCTTTCTACATAATAGTGGAAAATAAAGATAAAGCTATTACACTCACCACTTATGTCCCTCGCACGCCGTGAAGTCCTCGTTGGGCGTGTAGTTCTTAGATAATCTATTTATTGAGTAGTTCGTCAAATGCATGTACCTGTCGTTCAGTGACGCTAACTCATCATTGTATTTTACTGTAACAAAATTAAAATAATTATAGTCTTTTATATTTCTATGATGTTATGATATTAATATAGTCATGTGTATTGTTAGCTAGTCAATTATCACGTACTTAATGGCCAATAAAAACATCGTGAGGAAATTACATAACATACGAGATATTAGATTAATTCTATTGGTGTGTAGTTCAGCAAACCACAACAGACTAGTGTTGTGCAGTATGATTTTCTCATTGTATTTTTTTTCTTACGATTTAATCATCCCAAAACATACGTGTATAATTATGTAGTAAATTAGTGAAAAAAGAAATGGTATATGACCGCTTCCAATCGAACTCTGTTGAATAGGTACCCCATGTACGATTATACAATATAGTATTATTATTTTTTAATCCGTTTTTTATTTCTGGGATTTTAGACAATATTAGTCTATGCCAGCCCCATCGTAACCTAATTATCACAATGCAAATAATTAACACTAGGCCTTAACTGCTAACTTATATAATAGAATAGCTGCGTCAGAAAGAGGTTTCGACAAAACACTTTGAATATAGAATGATGTAAGAATACCGGAGGCGAACCGCGCGAGTCCGTCCCTGTAGAGGTAGATGCGCAGCGGGTGCACGGAGGTGACGAGCACGTAGAGGCGCATGTCGAACTTGTTGCCGTTGATGAGGTAGGGCTTGGCCACGTAGCGCTGCACCACCACGGGACGCTTCTTGGGGATCTGCGTCCAGCGAGACACCACCTTGATGCCCGTGCCGCGCGCTGACGCCGGCTGCACATTATTCAATTATTGACTCATTGGATTAAAAATTTACTGCTACCATATTTCAAACATGATTGCAAAAAAAGATAGATCGCCTTTGTAGTTTTGATTATATGTTGTCAACAGCACTGACGCCTGTCTTAGTTTTGGCAGTGGTGAGTTTGGCAGTGTTAAGTCCAATACATAAGGTCTATGCCTATGGTTACATTCTATGTAATGCATATTCCATGAGAACTTCATCAGCTACATCCTGTACTCTATTACATACACCTATACACTTTCCATCCAACAACATTCTTCAAATGAACAGTACATACCGGTTTAATAATCCACTTCTCGTTATTAGCAGCGTACTTCTCCCAGTCGTGTTTGAGCAGTTTGAGGTCGTGCGGCAGTACGTAAGTCTTGGGCATGATGCCGAACTCGCCCACGCCGTACTTGGCGGCGAGCTTCTGCAGGTTGCGCCACAAGCGATCCTTCCTGCCGATCTGGAACGTTCCCGGGAAGTGGTTCATCTTCTGCCCGTCCTTTATCGCGCGGAACATTATCGACTTCATGTGCTTGCCCCAGATGCCGATCCATTCTACTGTTTCTGGAAAATAAATATAGCGTTTAATACATGACAAAAAATAGTTATTGTTAAAATATTGTCTTGCCTACATTCCACTTTCATAAGGTAGGCGCGACATAATTTATTTCAATATTATAGAATAATTAGACATATGATTACAACCAGCCGCCTACTGGACTGAAATAAGGAGTTTTAGAGTTAGCAAGTTTTTGTCATAATCAAAACATGTGTTTTTATTTTATTGTAGATATGTTGTAGATAGAAGATATTGCTGTGTTAGCTAATTAGCATATCCAAAAAAATCTATGTTAAGTCAATAGCGCCAATCCGTTAACGCTAATATATTTATCTCGTTTTGTCAAACTTCGCAATTCATATATCCTAATTGATTACCTCATATAACAAACAGGCTATATTATTTTAACACGAATGAAGTTACACGATTCCCAATTCGATTTATCAAATAACTATACGTAGAGTAATATTTGAATCCGAATTTGTGCATTAATGAACACAACACTAAACGAATGTGAAGAAGTGTTAATATTTAGCAAAAAATACTCGCAAAATTGCTCTGATCAGGCACTAAATAGAAGTGAACGGAGACAATAGATCTTCACCGCTTAATACCTAATACATAACTTTGGCATCCGACACTTGCATCAATCTCCATACATTTGTACATAAAATATAGCTTAAAAATCTTACCTTCTTGAGGACACTCGGCCGTATCACATTCGCTCTTCACCAATCTGAATCCGGAGTTAGTGAGGGTCTTCTTAACGACTATGGGTGTGATGGTGGTGAGTTTCCACTTGAGGTGTTTCTGTATGGGCAGTGGTATTTTGAGCGGCTGCGTCTCCTCGTGGCCCACGAACCGGAGGTATGGCGGCACGCGGGGGAACAGCGACGCGCGGAGACAACTCGATATCGGCTCTGGCAAGGCTAATGGGGATTCTGAAAATGTTCACGATATTATTTAATTGTTAATTCATATCAATTAGCGATGTACTCAGATTGAAAATTTTCCTTTACCTATTACATTTTACAAAATAAGTTCCAAAACTTGATAAATAAATATGATAAATCAATGTGGAC
The DNA here is from genome assembly GCA_949752805.1 of Deilephila elpenor. NCBI lineage: Eukaryota > Metazoa > Arthropoda > Insecta > Lepidoptera > Sphingidae > Deilephila > Deilephila elpenor. The sequence goes on from OX457116.1 coordinate 3,640,446, forward strand.
TTTTAAACCAATTTAAAAAAGTGAAAGTACTTCATTGTTAACGAATGTCGAATATAACCAATATTCATACATACAAAATTCAATAAGGTATTTTTTAAAGAAAATATTTAAGCGAATCCTTGCGGAAAAATATAAATATACATGTACACAATCTATGCTATGGACATTTAGGAATATACAACAAACATACATAAATGTACAACAATAGGATTCTAAAATAAACAAGTAAAATAGGGATAACAACCTGTTACATAAATGGATTTTACATAATAATTAAACCATTAAGGGGAATACGAGATACGTAAATGTAAAACGGATAGCGACATTTACAATTATAAAAATAACCTACATTACATTTTACTGTAATAACGTCACAAGTCTAAAATCAAAATACGTAAAACATCGGAAAAATATACAAAACGCAGCACAAACATTCCGTAAACTATAAACATTTATGCAACAACAAAACTTTATCGTTTTCAAATCTAATTCCGTTTGCTACAGCACGCTATGACGTCACGGGTACGTAATATGCGACGGACACGCGACAGAGTACAAACTACGGGCGAACGTTCGCGAGCGCAACAAATGGTTGACAATTATTAACCTTTGCGTGCCGGCAACGTTTTGAAGGGATTTGTCGTGTGCAGGGCCGTCAGAAACAGTTGGTCGTTGTTTATCTTCTCTGTAAACAATGATTGTTTGATAATCGTAGTCGATATATTACAGGGGCGATTTAAATGACGGGTAACAATAATTCGTGAACTATAAAACTGACAGTGTAAAGTTAACATACATTAAAATCGTCAATTATTATGTTTGGTATGAAATATGCGTTTCTTATAATCGTAATATTTTCTAGATTTCTTCTTTGCTTAGCTTTATTTGAAGCGCTGAACGAGAGATAAGTGGCACCATTCAATACCTTACAAAAACATTCAGAAATCTATAGACAACCATAGATAAATCACTAAACTTTAGAAAATCTTATTACGGTACTTGGTAAGAATTTTATCTAACTTTATACTAAGATGAAAAGTACTATAATGTAAACGCAATTGATATTAGACAACGGTACCCAGTCTTTGACCGCAACCGTGGCGTGACGTATTGAATAACGTTGGTTGTAGGCCAACGAACGCAGCGAAGGGCTACATTATAATGGCTAGGGTTATAATAAATCTTCATTGAACAACAAATGGAAGGGTCGTATGACAGTATTCTGTATGGAAATATAATGCTTATAAGGACATTTGTCCTTACTTATGCATGATTCGACCTCATCGCCTGGCTAAATCCTTTTTTTTCAAGGTAAAAAACTGACAAGCTTGGGATACAAAATATGAAATACTTAACATTGACAAATATCTTTTGATTCGTATAGAAGTGAAAATCACACTTCTTGCAACTAACGAAACTACACCTCGACATACAGGATATTTCATAAATATAATAGTCGAGGCAAGCGCCAGAAGGTCGATTAACTACTATGCGTTTCAAATCTGCATCAATAAAATTCTCTACCTCAGTGTTAGCTGGAATTATCCACGGGAATTATGAAGGCACCTAAACAACAACGATATAATGCATTAACTGCTGAAAATATATGAGTTTTAAGACCCATATTTTCAGGTATAATTTGAGCATTAGAGCACCATATTACCATTAATACCATATTTACACAGTAATTATTTTTGTTACCTTTTCTAATATCATGACAAAGTACCTCCTCTCCAACTTATGGTAAGTATAATGCAATACCAAACGTCGAAAGATGATTAAAGTGACTGCCAAGAACATCCACATGATGGTCAGCGTAGCCCAATGCCTAACAGATAATGATCTAAAACGTTCTTACCTTTAGAGTTGTTTTTCTTCGGAGTGACGACAGTCCCATTAAGTTTAGTAGACAGTTTGCTGACGCTGTTGTAGTCTACGGGTTCGATGTTGAGCGCAGGCGCGGGCGGCGGTTTCTCTACCTTGTCTATGTCCGACGTGACCGGCTCTATGTCCATCTGCCATGTGGAGTCTATGGTGTCTGGCGATGGTGACCTGCTGTGGGCGCTGTGGGTGAAGAATATCGTTTATTTTATGGTGAAAAGTGTGAAGTAATTAAGTTCAGTTACTAAAACTATATTTTACGGATTTTATCGCGATTTGGATTAATTTTTATATTTTTTAACTTTCCGACGTTTCGATTACTTTACAGCTTTCGTGGTCACGGGGCGGACGGTCCGGAAAGGGGAAGTTAAAAAATGTAAAAATTTAACCAAATCGCGATAAAATCCGTAAAATATAAATTTATTTCAATGTGTAACATTCGCGTAAATCTAAGAAACCATTTTGCAGTTACTAATAACGGTATTCCAACAGTCGCTACGGAAATCCTTGGTGGAGGCATATGTTTAGCAGTAGAATTGAAAGAGCTGAGGATCTTGATGATGTAAAGGCAATATCACAAGCTTCGACGCTGGACCCTTAACATAAAAACAGCATGGAAGTAGAAAAACTCTACCTGTTATAAGGATTGAACCAAAGGCACAAGATAAATAACTCTACATTAATTTCAAGCCACATTTACATATTTAAATCGCCCCCATATTTTCTCATGACCATCAACCAGTATTCAGGGCAACAATAATCCAATAACATAATTGAATAAACTCACTCATCAACCTCGCCTTCAACGACGCTGCACTCGATCTTGTTGCTGGACTTCATCTTGGCGACCTTCACCTTCGACTTGACCTTCTTCTTGACGGACTTGGCCGCCTTTTTCACCACCGGGATGGCGGTCACCGAGCTCACTGGCAAAGCGGGGCTCACCGCTGGGCAGGTGGGCGTGGGAGTGTCCTGGCGTGGCTGTGGGGGGAAATGGTGTGTTGATATTAATAAAGCTCAGAGAATTTTTTTTATGTTATAGGGGGCAAACGAGCATACGGTTAACCTGATGGTATGTGATCACCACCCCCCATGAACATCTGCAACACCATTGGGCATAGAGATGCGATAAACTGATTCGAGTTGATTGGAGTTGGATATTTTTGTCTCCCAATTGGTAGTGGAGGGAAGGGAATAATAGTATTTTATCACTTATCTCTATGTATTTATTTTGTTATCGTCTTAGACGAATAGTGTCGGTGGTGGAAAGACACCAGGAGTGTCGCTTGAGATTGTTTATTTACGTGTAACAAAGACCACAGGATTGGCAACATAGTATGCTTGGGTCTCAATATAGCTGGACCGGGGTGGCCAAAAAAGCGTTAGTTTGGAGTCGTCAAGGCGATTATGAAAGACTATGACTTTACAATTCTGACGGTGATAAACACCGGGCGAAAACACACAGATTGAATACGGGTAATAGCACCGCCAGATATAACGTTAGATAGAAAGAAAGCAGTAGAAGGGTTATAAAAACAGCTTGGTGACACCAAAAGACTCGCCAAGATTCGGTGTTCCCTGTCAGTTCTAATCTTATCACATGTGTGTAGGATAATCTCTTCGACTACGCACCAGATACAACGTACAACAACAAATGACAACGAATCGCATCATTTCCTCGCTTTACGATCTCCCGTGATCCAAACTTAGATGTAGTATTCGTGGAAATGCCTCTCAAAATCTGGCTAGAGGCCGAAATACCTAGCCAACTATTTAGATAATCTAGAAATGGTATGACGGAAAAGAGGCGGATTTGTACAGAAATAGGACTTAGCAATTATCATAATAATAAATCAATCGTTAAATTAGTTTGCATGGATATGCCAAATATTATTCTCATATAAATTACAGTAATTTGGAACGTAAGTTTAGAACAAAACAACAAAGTATGAATGTTATTGAACAAGTAGCTGGTATAGGGAAAGAAACGTGACCGATTACAATAGCAGAAATGTTTAAAACTTATTTCAGGGCGATTGCTTTGAAATAGGGTTCGCTTTATTGACGTAAGGGCAGCGTACTTGGGCGGTACATGGTATCTTGGTTTGGCTTCATTTGATTTTGTGTAAGTTTTACCATTCGAAAAATTGGACTCAATCGAGTTTACCTAACGTTCTGGCATAATTAATATGGGGTGACCAATGGTAATATAATAAGATAAATCATGTTATTTCAGCCCCGTGCAGCCGCGACATGATCAAGTACAAGCAGACTGCAAAACGATTCGATATAACTTGAGTCATAACGAAAAGATAATTCCGCAAAGAGCTACATTACTAGAACTCGATAATAAAATAAGCTTAAACGGTATAATTTTACATTACACATCAAAGCCTAGTATACGAGACTAGCTTTTTAAAGGCGATGGCTATAGTTCGCCGCATCGTGACGCCCTACTTATGACGAGATATTGCGTGACCCAATTTCGAACTTTCAACTAGGGTGAATGTTGAGACTGATCGTAAAATCTAAAGCTTTACTTGCCAACACGTGACATCACTCTATAGGGAAATGACAATGAACTTACGAAGGCCGTATGAGTTGCATGTGTCCTTTCCTTTTAGAAAACCAAGGGCGCACTTCGAAAATATTGAGGGATTATTCGATTCATAAATAATGTTATTGTGTTATTATATTTTAATGGTTTATTCAAAAATTCGTGAACGAACTTGCGCATGTTTAAATGGTCTTTTTTACAATTAAGTAATTTACTGTCGGGATTATTAAAGTATTTAAGTGTTGTCTTTATTGCGATCTTTGATAGTGACTAAAAATCAACAAAAGTAAATTAGCGCAAGACTAATTTACTGATCATCATTATAGAACTCAGGAAGTCCTCTGCTGAACGCAGGTCTTCTCCGATCATTTCAATATCAAATATAATCCTGATGAGATTAACCATGACAAAATCTTTATACAGTTTCCCTAAGCAGCTTAAAACGGTCAATGACAAAATGCATTTGTGTGTATGCAAGATAATATGCGTGCCAGGTAAGGTTTCACCTTCTAAAAATAACGTATCGATCTGAAAACCGACACCGACGTACAATTATTGTGTATTGCATTATTTAGAGCGATTCTCTTAGGCAGGCCTGAACGGACATTTATTATTACTGGCATGGCGAAGTGACTTCTTCACTACAATCGATGGTGAGTGACTCATAAGGTCACACCTGTATGCAGTCTGAAGACGTGCTACTAAGTTATCATTTATTCCTGTTCTAATCTCCCGCTTTATCGCTGTCACAATTCCAGTACCAGGCCAAATCACACAATATATATAAAATGGAAAAACTCACGCAAATTGATTTTATTAACCGATGGTATAATAAATACGACCTCACATTTCACAGCGTTTACGTACTGTCACTACACCAAAGAGGCGACCTATGGTGAATTATTAAAATAAACAAATTAACAATAAATAATTTCATTTAAACCATAATTATTCCACAATATTAGAAGAAACTTTTAGTTTGTAATACTTTTTGAAGTCTATTCTGTATTCATGTTTTTCCCCATATCACTGTGAATTACTTCTTCGCGTGTTATACACAATTTAGCACTGCCATAAATTATCTGAGCTTCGATACCCATTCATTTCGATGCAGCCCATAATCGATCCTACTTTACAAGTTGCACTTGTCAATAGACGTCTTCACAAACCTACACGCTACATAGCATGTGCAATGATATTTTCAGGAACAATCTAGTTTGCAAAGATATTAGTATTAGTTACACGCGAGCTTTCCGCAAACTAAACTTTGCAGTTAGTTGGACGGTAGAAAATAGGTCACAGATAATGAGAAATTTATGATTGTTTAGCGTGATCCATATATAAATAATTACAACTTAGGAAAGTATAACTTGTAAACTTTATCCGCTATACTATCGACATTTTCATTTCTACAGAAAACATAAAAGCGTCATTTAGAAACCTTTCTTACATGATTCTTCAAATATATTCCATGTAAGTCGACTATAGCGACGACTCGGCGAAAGAATGAGTTTTATAAGATGCCAGTGGAGATTCATGTTCCCAAATTGCAAAATTCCTCGGCCGCGACACACCGAAACTTTGGGTGTTATGGCTCATGATTTACAAACTACTGTGGTCTACAGATCTTTCAAAACAATTAATGCTAGTTGGAAATCAGCATCACACTATCCATGATTACACATTATACACGACTCATAAAGAAAATGTAAATAGAACCTCCCCTACATTAACACCTGGGGTCTCCAAGATTTTGTCGAGTATGACGTTTCTAATGCCAAAACAAATTTTAACGAGCCTTCAAAGGAACCAGCTTCTATGAAATAAACAGGAAAACGTATGACTGTGCGAAAATAGCTAATAAAATATATTTGTATAAAGTAAATAAATTACTGTCGGTGTTAGTGTAATGTGAATAATTTAGCACTGTCGGCGATGTGAAAGTCTCAGTGGAAGCGATAGTTAGAAATGACTCTACTTATCAATTGGACCTAGTCAATTAAGACTGGGTCGTAACGGCTTTCAGAACACTTGCAATTTAGAATACTTTGTATTCTTATAATTGATTCGGACTGAGGTTTTTTTTTTGCTTAAGGAATAAGTTATCTTCATTCCTTATTATCATTTCAAAACCTCGTCAGATGTTAAACTTAGTAACTCTCACATTGTTCGGAGTTTCAACTCAATCGCAGGTCCAATGAGCATACGCATAAGACAATCCATCATCCGTCTATCAGTCAAAGAATAATAGACAAACTATATGTAAATTGTGACCCCAACAGATATAAATGATGTTTCACAAACACGATGCAATGTTATGAGTCCATTCACATATCCGTCCCATGATGTGATAGGGAGTAATGTTGTCGCTACATCGGGCATAAGTCCAAATGCAAGAAAAATCTAGAGTGTATGGAAAAGCTGACATAAACTGAAGTGGAAATTAATCTTAGAAGCTTTAATAGCTACCGAGCAACAGAGCTTGTCAAAAAATAAGTCGAAAATGAATTCATTTCGAACTCATCTAAAACTTAGGTACTGAATATCGGTATATTTATGAATACTACTATTATCAAACTGTGATTACCTACTGATAAACTTACGGTAAGGGAGCTAAGCTAAGGGAAGGGTTGTATCTTTAAATTCTACCACACTTCGTTAAATAACCTACAAGAACAATCGACTTCATCATTGGCCACACTGATAACAGTTATTCTTCAGTGTTAACACAACGATATAAAATATCACTAGCAGGCCGCTTCGAACAAGACGCTGTGGGTATATTTGGGTGAGGCCATATTGATTCGAATTTATGTAATTCCAGACGCAAGCTCGAGATCATAACACATTCTTTGATAATAAAACATTTACGGCGACCCCACGTACATCCAATTGCTATATTATTATTTTTTTTATTATTTTCGGTGTATGTTAAACTTACAATTTGTTACTTCGTCAAGTCACCGTATAAAATTATGTAACATTACAACTTCCGCAATAATAATGGTTAGTGCACGTGGTGTCGGCGGGACACGTGTTTCAGACTTCACACAAATATACATGAAGTACACAGTTTCATTGGGGGATTTTAAAAAAGTTCTCGCAAGGTCGGGTTATGGGGCGCATGAGCACGTGTTAGGCTTTTGAATTAAACTCAGTTATATTATCATGAACAAGCTTGTTCATGGTTTGTTAGTCACATGAAATACAGGTAAGTATTAGATGTCAGGGCTGTTTCGCAATATTACGTAAAATGATGATAATAAATGAACTATTAACAGTGAAATAAACAAAAATAAAATATTAAAATAAATATAAATAAATACTAGCCCATATACAACCCATTTCACTCGTCTGCAATCTTAAATAATCAGAATAGTTCACCATTACTCCAGCGCAAACAGTCCAAATTAGTAGATATAGGTAGAAAAATTAATTGCAAACATTGTAGCGCGAAGAACAATAGGAAGATAGTGAGAATATCGAAGTTTTCCAAGGGGTTTAGTAGAATATTCAAGTCTCACGGTTCGTCAGGTACACGGCAAGGTTAGTAAAACCAGGATACCGCCGTGTAAATGGGTCGACAGAAATAAATACACAAGGAATTCAAACATATCACCCGCACCGGCGCGCTGGACAACTTTCACATAACGTTTTGGCACGCATCACCACGTATTACATATTTTCATCACCAATTATATTTTCACTGAACACGCAGCACTTAAACATGTCAAGGTCGCTACTGATAAGGTCAAACTTTTTTAGACCACTTTGTTTTCACCACAATCTGTCATGTCACTTTTTTGATTTATTCGCGCGCGAATTACGAGCACATCGTCGCGGAGTATTTTATCAATATTAAATTAATAGGAGATCAAAACGGCACGATAGTAACAGTGATAATGCATTCGTATTGACATTTGGTCCATTCTGGCATGCGGCCAGCCGGTGGTACAATAAAAACCAAAGTGTACAGAATTAACAGATAATAATGAGTTAGCTCGAGATGTAACCAGTAACAATAAAACGCTTAGCGCCCACGCACGTTTCGGTTAGCGATGGTGAAAAAACCATCTAATCTACATATCATATTTCTGTTAATTTATTGCATAATCTCGTTTAATTTATGTATGCGAATATGAATTTATCGTGATTTACGCGTTGTGAAAATGTCACTCGGATAACATTAAAGTGGCCGTCGTCCATAATTATTATAGATTTCCGCTAATCTAAAGAGGTTCGGCTGATTAATAGTATTTTATTTTAAGCACACATTAAATAGCTTCGCTATTTGCATTTAATTAACTTGCAATGCACGACACTGGTACTATTCTAGTGTTCCTCTGCGATTTATTGAAAAAAATAATTCGATATTAAAAACCAACAGGCGAGTATTCACTGCGTAATATTTTTTCAAATGCAATTAAATAATAGTTCCTTGCACAAGGCTAGATAAACTATCCAATTATTTGTATATGTCTAACAATAAATAAATACGTCTTTATGGAACTTATTTGTTTTGGTACGCTGTTTACTTTAATAATTTGCAACACGCAAAACGCGTTTTAGCCAACAAAACCGCTTTGATGGTGAACGCTATATTCAAAAATATTGATTTAAAAACTATAAACCTTTTAGTAAAACTAATGGCATCCGGCAATAAATACGAGAACATCATCGTAACATTTTTATATCAATAAGATATTGCGTCCATCATTACAGCTCTGTTGAATAAATTTCGAAACAAATGATCAATATCTCATTATTTTAATAAATGTGTCTGAACGGCTGCCAGAGATCGTCAAATCACATAACAAAACTGGCGTTTCGCCAAACCCTCATTACCAGCATACAATACGCATACACTTGAAACAGAATTAAAATTGAGAACTAACACATCACTTACACACTCGCAAAATTTCCTTATAATATTGTTAATGAAACCCATGATGTACAACAGTACAACGGACTGGCAGCGTCACACTGCACTGACTACGGCTACCGCGACAATTTAGTCATCTCATTACACATCCATTGTTCACATGTTGCATAACACGCATACTATTGTACACGTCACGGATATAAAGACGTCGTCACATCCAATGAGAATTCTAAAATAACCAGTTACTAATAGTCGGCGTGAAAATTTCCACTACTTCCGCCGTGTTAAGCGCGTCAATTACAGCTGCGAGCGATGCGCCGCGGATTCCGATCGTTCGAAATGCGGACGGAATGTGTGAGCTCTGCCAGCCCTATCAAGGGACTGTGGCGATGAAAGAATACCTATCAATATAATCAAATAATCAACAGGTATGGTCTATGCATCACAATGATTTTTGTTGCGACGTCCACGCATTGACACGAACGGGGCTGCCCGCTATTTTCACACACGACACGTTATCGTGCTAAAAATACTGCAAATTAACTACAAGTATCAACATTACTTTAAGATAAATCCAATTGCTATTCAAATGTTTCCAGCGTGGCAAATTAGGTTATGTTAAACGATTTATTCCTAAGTCATTCGAAGGACTCTGCATTAGCGAATTACGTAGGCATCCATACACAAAAAAAATACGATCTCTAAATAGAATTAAAGTTAATGATCAAGATATTAAAAACAGAACTTGTTTCACCTCTTAAAACCAGAAGGAAACTATGATAATTCAAAATTGTTAGACACATAATTAAGTTACCATTTTGCTAAGTCGTGATCCGACTTTGATCTTCAAAGTGACCTATTCAACATCAAACACCCCGAGAAAACCGAAAAAAAATCATAAATACAGTAAAAAAATTTGCTTGCACTAACATCTCAATTCTCAGCATTAGTAATTATTCTTGTCAAGACAGCTCTGACAACACAGAGTTTTGAACAAAATTAGGACAGCAAGATATTTTGACCATAATTTCAGCCTGAATTTCTCAAAATTATATTAGTGTCCGGTGGAGTTTTCAGCTTTGGCATAAAATTGGACATTCGGTAGAGTTTCCATTTTACCAGAAAATGCACCTGAAGTGGGCCAAAACTGTTGCTAGTTCCGAAATTCCTGAGTGAAGTGGATCTAACCTGTGTGCTTAGCAGTTTTTCATCTGTCCTATAAAATAATAGGTCATCAAACTATCTCTAATTAAACCACTAGTCCAAATAGATGCAGCTATAACGTAGTAAATACCGCCCGGGCAAAGTGGAGCAACGAAATCCGCATACGAATTGTCTGCAATTTATTGAGAGAACCTAATAATCTAGCCTACTAGTGTGCAATTAAAATCTCCGCTTCGACAGAGGTCTGCTATAGATGCCCTCCAGCCAGGTGCAGTGAGAATTGCGAAAGGTCGCAGGCAGATGCTAGATACGACAAGCCGAAGACAGGGTGAAATGGCGCAATTTGGAGGAGGCCTATGTCCAGCAGTGCACAATAAAAAGCTGATGATGATGATGAGGAATTCTGATTATCATGCTTTGGATGAACCGTATAAATGTACTTTTGTGCTATCCCTATTAACCCGTATCGGTTCGAGTCAACAAACAAAACCTTGAAAGATACTTCACATTCAGAATTCCTTGTATACTCTCGTCATCGAGTACGTGATTATTAGCCGAACAATTTAAAAGATTAATCAGCGGGTGTGTCATAAGTATGAAAATAATCTCACACTGATGCGCACCCTTTCACGGTGATTAATTGTGTTTATTTCTACAGTATAGCTTCATAGTTGAACACAGCAATAATGTAGTATAATACGCGTACGCCTTTGTTTAGAAAGTGTTTGAATAATGCGTATGTTATATTTGAATATTCTTAGTAAAACTCAGACCAGCCCTCAAACAGATTGTGAATAAAATAAGTCTACTAATTTACATAGAACTGCTTGGACTTTTTCGGAATTGAGAAAATACTGCAAAATACCCAAAGACATTAGTCATCAAGCTTGAGACCGATGCAGATTCGATTTGACTGATCAAAAAACGAGTGTAATGCCTTCAGAGTCAATGTTTGTTTCCAGAAGTGACGCGTAACGACCGCGCATCAGTCTCAGCCCGGTATAATCTGGCTAAAAGCGATCCTAACATCCAAATGACGTCCGCTTCGGGGTACTATGAATGAGAAATGGGATAATCGGTGTTGAAAGAAAACTTTCAACATCCGTTTTCTGTGGGACAATATCGCCCAGTAGTTGGCTGATTGACTCTGTTGTCAAAACAAGTTTGGTAAACAACATGCAAGCATCAACATCAACAAACTTATTCGTAGCTTTGGAATCTGCTATAAAATCAATACGAGTGTATTAATCTGGCTACTTTCTATCGGTCTTATTAATAGATAGATTTAAAACCTATTTTAACTATCGAAAGTTTTGTCCTTGTCGCTCGAAACTGATTTATAAATACGTTCGAAAGGGACAAAACATTCGATAACTAAAATAGGTTTTAAATCTGTCTATGAATAAGGCCATATCTGTTTATGCTAGTTTGTACGTCTACGAATAAAATAGATATTTACATCATACATCAGCCCATAAATCACACCCAAATCGTTGCAGAGATTGGAAGAAACTTTTCTGTGCCATTTGGCAGACGCGAAAAGATTTGGGCTTCATTTTATTTCGATCAATCAAAAAGTTCTTTCGAAATGCGACATATATTACGGCAAAGTTTATTGTGCTCTAACAGATGAAAGCATGCGGATCAATTACATGTTAAGTTACATTGCAGGTGTATAGAGCAGCTGCTTAGTTAAATAGATTGTAATGACCGATTACACGGTTCATACATGTGTCATGTAGCCATTATAATGAATATGCCACTATCGATATAATTCATATAAAATAGGCATTAATTTAATTATTTTTAAGGGTAATAATCCGCCTATATAATGTAAGAAGAATCTGATGCCCAGCAGCGGGAATAATATAAGCTGATATAGAACACAATATGAACGAATTTAACAACAAAGACATCGCAAACAAATGATTATATGAATACCATTGAGTTGGTAAAAAATTGCATAGTATACGGAAACACCTTATTATGAAGATCGATACGACCATGAACTTAAACGTGTCCCGAAACACGCCACTTAAATTGTATCGTGAGTGGGTCATTGTTCCCATCGTGTTTGTTATAAATCAATTTATTGGCTATAAACCTTCCCTCATGATATTCGTAGCGTGATGTATAAATAAAATGTGTATGCTTCCGATTACTATGATCAAAGCGGTGAGTGAACCGAAACGGAGGCGTTTGAAACCCGGGTTATTGTGCATAACCTTTATGGGCATATTAATAACTTAGTACAGTGTCCGGTATTATTGGGGCTGAAGAGTTCTCAAGTACCGTGTACAGTCGACCTGTTTTAAGGCCGTATAAGGTCGCTGGATGCAGGTCGCGTGATTTAGGTCACTGTAGAAATCTTTTAGAAGGCCTATCAAGTATGTTCTGCAATGGATATTGTGGCACAAGACCGACAAATGAGCCTGGAAAATTGGTAAGTGGTAACAGTTACCCATTACCACCCACAATACTTAAGATCATAAGTGCGTTGTCGTCAATTGAAAACAGAACATTGAGGAACGAATCGTAAGGCTGCGCAACCAACTCCGCCACAAGGCTGTCTACTGCTAATTTATATAAGTACTAGCGGCCCGGCTGGACTACACCCGGGTGCAAATGCTTTTTGAGGAGAATCCGTTATTGCAACATTTTTCATTAAAAATCCGCTTCTATTAGCCATAAATTGATGATATATAGCCTCTAGTCTAACTCGATTAATGGGAAGTCCATCACCAAAATAAATGTTCAATTCGAACCAATAGTTCGTGAGATTATCGTGAACAAAGAAACAAAATCTTTAACTTAATATATATTTTTAGAGGTTATGATTAACTTAGAACAACTCACCATATCATCAACAGAGTCAGAGTCGACGGTATCGCTATTAATCGCCGTAGTCCTCAACACGTGCATGTGCGAGTCGCTGGTCATGAGCACCTGGTCCTTGCAGGAACATCGCGACGGCCGCGGGTAATTCTTCACGCCCAGCGATGCCACGGCCGAGCCGTACGAATAGCTGGTGTTGTCTTTGTGCCGCTTCATGTTGCTGGGGACGTAGGAGAGCCGGCTGCAAGTAAGGAGGTGGTTAGGGACGACATAATAGCAAGGCAAATCAAGAGAAAAATCAATCAAGAGATAATAATAATTCATTGTGCTTAAAATACGCTCTCAAGATTTCTTTTATTTATATCTCAGACTATTGCCTTACAGTATCTATCGGCTCACCATCTTATGTAAGGAATGTTCTTATGTTCCTGACAACATATTGATAGAGAATCATGGGTAGGTATCGCCGCTATGTCTAATTATCCCGTCAAACAGCAGTGTAAATGCACTGATGTGTTCCGGTTTGAAGGACATTGTACCTAGAGTAATGAGACTTAACATCTTATGTTTCAGGATGGCGAGGGCAGTGGAATACCAAGCATTGATTTGTAATTCATGGTGTTGTTTCGTTTTGCTTCTGTTCGGCGAAACTTACAGGCGAATGGCCTGCTTGTCTCGGTATTCATCGCAGTAAAAAAAACACAATATCACACTATTGAATTACACGATGCTCGTAAATATGTAAAAATAAACGCAGACAATCTCGGCACTAGTCTAGTTCTAAATATGAGTTATGAAGTGGCGATGAATGACGCGGTTGAATAACGATATTCCTGAATAATGAGTACGACTAGCGTGGGGTGTGGACATAAGCATATTATATGTCGTAAATGCGCCAAAACATCCGTTTATATTAAGATAAAGATATTTTTGAAACTCAATATTACATACGCATACAATTAATTTCGAATAGAACCCTGACGCTATCAAAGGCAGCGCAATTATGGTATTGTACCTTATCTTTGATCTTTTTGATTTTTTCGGTTTGAAAACTTTTATGAATATTTTTTGATTATTGTATAAGCATCAATAGTTGAAATATCATGTTTTTGGTACCACTTGTTAAGATAATCAGCGTTCATACCTATTATTACACGTATATCTACCTTAACTAATGAATAATAATGAATAATGTGCTTCATCTATACCCCATTTATAAAATTAAACATCTTAAAGGCCGACGACCTAAAAACCCGATAAGTCAATTAGTCAATAGTCTTACCGACGCGCTAAATGATATTGGCACCGGACCAAAAATTTACAACCTCTGGCCCGTAGGGAATTTAAAGTATTGATTACATCTATTTTTAGTTAAAACGACCTTCACCCGATAACCCGAAGCCGTTGTGTGCCATTTCCTGCTTTAACAGCTCTTTTGTAAACATCAGTATAATGGCCTTTTGTCGCAAACCTCTTACCAATAAGAAATTAAAAATAGTTGTTTAAAAATATAATTGAGTTACTGTTGTTATCTGTTCTATGTCAAATATATCTTTGCTAACAATGTGAATTCGCATATCACCTATGACATATTATAACATCGTACCGGATACAAGCCTCCCGAAGCTTTTGTAAGGAAGTGCGTGAAGTCTGAGTCGTCCTGTAATATATCGGACCAACGCGCCCTTTTATTTGCAAAGGCCAATGGCAATTAGCAAATCTAGTGAGAAAATATTTACTAAATTCTCAGGGCCTGTAAGAGGTTCAATAGTCTTGGCAGTTAAATGTCACAGGAGGAATATAATTGGACCAACACAACCACGAATAGCGAGATTTAATAAATAATTCAATCATACGACGTAGAACTCTTGTTCTAGGTGTGCCAAGGATAATACTGAATGATATGCAAAAGGCAATATGGACATAGAATATCTGCCAAAAATCAGATGACGAAAACAAATACGTGATTATACTACTAAATGAAATTACGTTAACAAAAGGACCTAACTAAAATCTTCACAGGCTTGATAGTATCACAATCATATCAGTTTACAAAAAACTCACTGCATGACCCATTTATTAATGTTACACACGAAATTATCTCCAGATAATAATTTTACCCAAATGTCAACACAAATTGATTTGTGTGAACTCAGTGAACTAACAAGGAAGCAACCAACTAGATTGCCGCATAGAGATAACCGAATGAATGTAAACAAACCATGCAGCCACTTTCGCTGTGATAAGATAATAATATGAATTATGATGTGTGTTTATTAGGAAAGCTTTGTAATTATGGAGCACTTATACATAGATACTTATTAGCCAGACTTGACTATCTGTGACTGTCTGCTTGGTTTATCACTTAGTAACTACTTTGAGTGCAATAATAAAAAAAACTACAAAAATACATTTACAACTGTCTTTAAAAAATCAATAGATTATATTTAACACCTAAACTTAAATTTTGTAAGATAGTACATCTAATTTGGCTGATCAAATAAAAAAAAATTAGTAATTTGAAATCATTACATATTATTACTTGTCCAAGGTATTAACATTGGCTTTTAAAACACTAGAAAGTATTTAGTTCTTATCTTTTGCATTAAGTTGTGGTGATAGCCAAGATATGTATCACTTTGATGTGTCACTAGATAATTCTAACACATTAATAACAAAGCAAAAATTGCATACAATGTCCATTACATTATGTGAGAACATTGCAGGGAATAATAGTACATAAAATGTACTCACTCCTTCAAGGAGATAAGGGAGGTTTATATAAATTGCTATTGCATTATGGATATTGTGAGACATGATAAAAACAGTTAAATGATACATTACTTATAGATTGAGCATCATTATCATACATGGTGTTTTAATTATCCAGATCCAACATAGGCAGACAATTTATTTAATGACTCCGCATTCGTCAAGTAAAGAACTATGGTCTGTATTGGTAATGTAAAACCACATGTTATTAATACACATTTCACTGGAGTCAGTCATAAAATATAGCAATTGCCAGATACTATGTCTGGCAAGGAAATGCTGTTTTGAAAGTGTAATTTCATCAGTTATTTATGATAGAATGACATGGTGATGTGAAGTTGAAGCCATATCAAAAGCCATAAAAATAGTTTGTTCAAAATTTTCTAATATTATGACTCCCAAACTTTTGTCTACAATAGGTTGCCTATTATAGTTATCTCTTCAAATAAATTTTGCAGTCTTTACCATTATTGAATGAGTGAAGGTTATACCTTTAAGGTTCTTACATTTACTGGACTTATTAATAGTAAACTCACCTATCATAAGAAGGTATTGGTGTGCTAATTTGAAAACTGTAAAAATTATCAGATTCACTTGATGCCCTCTGTCTCCGACGTCCATCAATGTTCATACGTGATTCCTGATACGATCTGTTCTTCGGTTTCTTCAGTATACCCTGTGGGGGTGATCTTGCCATTGGGTTATTTAGTATGGATTTTAAAGGTTGCTTTCCCATTTGGACCTCCATCATGTCATGGTCTACTTTCTCCAGCAATTCGTCAACTTTTGGTAATCTGTCATCAACTTTAGTGTTTGATAATGTGGTCACTAATAACGGTCTGGTTGGACTGCTTCTGTACAATTTTGATCTTCCCGATTGATATCTGTCGAAACGAATTGATTGTAATCAATTGTCATTTAAGTAAACAAAACAATACAAAATACATATATCTATTGTAGGCACACAGCTGTTGTTCATTATTTACCATTGTGGTAATTTTATATGTAAATTCATAACAAGGAAGATATTTGGAACCAAGCATGGCTGACAATATTAACAATATTAATTTTATATGTACATGCTGAGGCCAAATAGGCAATTTTTTGAATATTGTTATAAAATATTACAAAAAAAGTATAGCAAAAGCGTTTAAGGAATAAAGGGTATAGTGGTTTGTTTTGTTGGAATTATGAGGAGCACACAGAGCATGTTTGAATAGGTTATGGTCCGCATGTAGCTGGTGTTGTTGTGGTTTAGGTTATGTTATGATGCTCACCCGTGGTACCTGCCCTGGTCGTGTGCCATGAGGTAGTCTCCGTTTTCAGCGGCGGGGGCCGGCAACAGGCACTCGTGGCGGAAGCGGTCGTAGTGCGCCTCGGCGGAGTTGAGGGTAAAGTGACTTTTGTTGGCGTGCCGATGGCGAGCGATACCGTCCGCGGAGCGGTGCTCTCTGCTCGCATCCTCGTACGGCGAACGGTCGACGCCCTCGCTGCGGCAACGCCGCCGCAAAATTCTCGCCGGACCACGCGCTGTGGCCGACCAGTCTACCACCGATCCCAGCGGATCGCAAACGTCGAACCCGACTTCGTAGCTTGGGCACGCTCGCCTGCTATCCATATCCGACCTCACACGTAAACCATCGTCGAACGTCCACATTGAACGCGCACCATTAATTTCACTGCTAATTTACACAAAACTGGTGAAACATGAACTTAAATCGGTGTCGACGAGGACCGCAGGCGACAGGTGACAGATCGCCTTTCGACGACAGCGAAACAACGTGCCAGCCTCCCGCCAAAATTGAAAGAAAACTTTGTTCCTTTTACGAAAAACTACAACGGACCTCCAAGAAGGGACGCGGATGACGCTTCCACATTGTCTCACACTTGCGACGTTAATTTAATAACGTGCGTATCACGAGTAATGGCGAACGTAGTGATCCATTCATTCAATATTTTTATGTGATTTCTGTTATTAATTGACGATAAACAACAACAATAGATCACGAGTTCGCATTATAGATTGAAAAGTATCCTGCACGCTTTGTATTAAGAAAACTGCATTATCGATTGACCCGAAAGAATTATTGAAAAGAATTTGAAAACACTTGATAATTTATTTTCTTTCCGCACGTATGTAATTACAACTTTAACAATCCAGACTGTCTTGCGCCTAGTTTCTGTGTATTCTTCCATCTCCTTCGTGCTATAGGACTATTTGAAAGTGGAAAAGAGACTTCCGATTTTTCAACTTTGTGTCATTTGTCCAGCCTGTTTGAACGGTTATTCAAATAACGTTCATTGAAGTTCTTAAATGCTGAACTAAACCCTAGTGTACACTACTACATGTAGTGGTAAAAATAAGCAAATAATACATGAGTCATGACTAAAAGTCTAGTTTAAATTATTTATTCACAGAATGTAGGTTTCTGGTGCGAATAACTTTAAAGTTATTATTTTGTTGCAAATACGATTCTTTAAGTTTGCTTTTAAATGGGTGTTACCTGGAGTCTGGACAAATGAAATTGGTTTTGATGCTTGTTTAAATGCAAGCTTTTTCGTTTAAATTATGGCAATAACTATTTATTTTCGCAATTATCAGTAGTAGAAAGAATTATTGAACAAAAATCTTTTTATCGCTTCTTTTCACAGCTCCTTGATTTTATAACTATGTCGAATCATGAATGCAATTTCGATATAATGTAGTAAAAGTCAAGACGGATGGAGAGAAAATAGATGCCTATGGATCCCCCAAACTACAAACATCTTATAAAACAGAATTAATGTATGTAGCCACTGGAATCTGCTTCAATCAAACAGTGTATATCTAGCTTTATGCGAAGGAACAAAGTTGAGTAGGCTCCAAAATCGTCAATAGAATGTCACCCAATATCTTTTTTACGGAATGAATTTGTGCGTAAATCAGATAACATAATGGAAAAATGAACTAACGAAAATATTTTAATAATCCCTTTTTTTATTGAATACATTTTTTGATATTCATTGAATTATTGATGCTCAATTGCTTATTTATAATTATTATTCTCCGTTTGTGGTTGACCTGTCATGAATTTGTAGACTACAAGACTGCCAGAGAAAATATAACTCAATAATACAATTTTAATTTAGCGTTTAAATGTAGAATGTAGGCTGTGGCTTCTATTAACTCTTGGTATTAGAAATGCCCATGAGCGGAAATGACCGCTTGCATTCAGGCAGTCCGCCTGTGGTCTGCTTTAGTGATGGGCGATTCCGAGATGTTATATCAATCGAAAGAATCGGAGTCGTTAAAATAAACAATCGAGTCAACCATCAACTCGCCGTTCTACAAAACAATCGAGATGTTTTTCGATTGTTTCGAGTCAATGGATTTGACCGTTAGTTTTCGATCGTTCGAATCAGTCACCGAGTCTCGCTCGGTTCTTGTTTATTAGTGGAATGCAAGTATAGCAATGCGTATAGATAAGGGGCCATTCATTTATTACGTAAGACTATATTTTCTAGATTTTTCAATCACAACGCAAGTCAAGAACTCGCGTCTAAACCATCGAGTAACAACACTCGATTACTCTCGAATCTCGAATGAACGTGCCGCGCGCCAGTCGCAATAACAGACCAATTCGGACTCGAGTCCAAGTTGAAACAATCGAGAACCATCGAGATGTTCGAACAATCGAAACAATCGAATTAAACCTCTCGTCATCGCGCATCGCTAGTCTGCTTACACAGGCAATAGATAATTGCTGCTATCATTAGACGGTGCAAAAAGTACGAGAGCTTGAGTTTTTGCCGCTAACCATCACTCTCAATTTAAATTTGAACCTTTTACCCTGAAGTTATGGTCTCACTAAAATTGATCGCAATAATTGAACTACGAGTACTGTAAGTAAATTTATGTGTATTACAAAGTATTTGTATTGGCTGATTCAGCATAAAGGTGATGCAAATTTTATCTGTTGTAGCAAAAGTCCACCTCCAAGACCAGGGGCGTGCGCTCCTTGTAGGCAGAAATGCAGTGCTTTACTTGCCATTCACATATATTTTAATAAAAAGTTCGTACGTTTTAGATGACTTTAATTAATAGTAAATAAATGAACAAACAAAATATAATAAATTAAAAACGCCTAATATTTTATAAATAGCAATAGCGCTGCAAAATAATGTACCTAATCAACCAAGTCATGCCGCCGCGTCCCGCAGGAGATTTGTTCGTATGTGTGTAGTAATTTTGGTGTCCGTGCACAGTTCGCAAACGCACACACCCATGAATATCGAAAGCCTGATTGGCCGAATCTAAATCAACTCCTGCGGCAGGCTACGGAAGTTCGGCAGTTGTCGGGATTAATCGGAAATGTTCGTTGCCTATAACCCGAGTAAAAATAATAGACGGAAATCTAATAAATCACGTATGCACATTATGCATTTTTGTTTAGTAAGGTTTTATTTGTATAAATAGCAGGAATGTTTTGTGTTTCGCGGGGGCCATTTTGCTTTTTTCATGTAATAAGCATTGTTTACTATTTTGTTTGCGCCAGTTTATTTATAGTTTTCATAATTATAAGATTTTTTATTTTAACATTTAAAGTGTGTACATTTAACAGTTTATTACTAAGGGTGGGTTGCAGAAAATAACTTTAACATTAACTAAGGGCTAATCAGCCGTCAAATCGACGGTTATGCAATTTTCGGGTTGCATAAAATTAACAATTGTTAAAATGACGTCACGTATAACATTAACATTAACCGTTCAATTTCGGGCGGTTATTGTTAAAGTCACGGTTATCTTTCGTTATTTGTGTGTGTTCTCTGTATTAATAATTGTCATTTGTGTATCGATTTGAATTATAACCTGTACTTTAAAACAATTTACAAAAATACGCTGATAAATTCCGACGTAAAATCGCATCGCTTCATTTCACTGGTCACTCTTTTAACTTTAACTATAACAATTATGACAATGGTGCAACAAAAGAATTTTCTATCCCGTGGTCATTGTTATTGTCACTGCTAAAGTTAACTTTACCGTTAACAATAACGTCAGATTTTCTGCAACCCACCCTTAGTTTCTATAATAATTGTAGTGATTTGCTTTTACTAGTGCGTTTGTTGATTTTTTAAAATGTTATTGGATTGCGAGGTTTGTGTTGAAAATGTTTTTTTATTAAAAATAACAAGTTCTCACAATTGTGATTCAGTGAAAAGATTCAAATTGTGTCTCAAGGTAGGTGTGTACTGTGTACCCGAGTTACAACAATTAAACCAGCAAAAAGGGAATGTAACTGGAAAGGTTCATGTTAAAAGTTATGAAACGTATAACTATTATTTTACTTATTAGAATTTCTTCCGCCGCGACAATCGATCGCTGTTTTTTCTGCGTTGCGGTAGAAGATGTACATGAATAGTAAGTACATCTAAGACTTGTTCTGTTGGAATGGTTTCCGACTTAGGGATCCGTCGCGTGGATATGGCTATGCTAAAAATCTATTTAAAATATTTTTTTTGTGACCGAGTACTCCGCCGCATGCCCAGTGTCATAATCCTGTGCACGCCGCTGTCCAAGACCATACCATACTTACATGCTCCCGCCAACACGAGCTTCGCCTTCATTGCGTTTTTAGGTGTAGTAGTAAATAAAACACAGTTTTAGAGAATCAGTATTCTTTTTTTACACAGCAGTAATTCTAAAACCTTACAGCTGATGAATTTATACTTAAAATATAATACGAATCTGACTCTTTTACTAAGTATAATTATTTCAATAAAAATTAATCTGTGAGAATATTATATTCATTTTCCCGCTTTATAAAATGTACGCTACCGTAACGTAAGAGTGCGCCTTCCACTAAAAACAAATCATGGAATTTTTTAACTTACATTCTACTAGACTATTATTAATTATTTATTCCAATATTACACACGGGTAATACCATATAAGTCATTTTCTCCTGGCACTGCGGAAAGCGAAACCTATCTTGCCAATAATTTATAAAAAGAAATCAATTCATTTGTTAAGAGATTATTTCGCTTTGCGTATTTACAAAATTGAAATTATCCGAAATTTCTTCAGACCCACTTTAAGGAAACATTAGACCTCCAAATTTGAGACGATCTTAATTTATGACATCGATAACTGGACGTAAAATGATAAATTAGATAAAAACGAAAAATGTGATATACATAATATATATTTTTTAAACTAGTACCATTAACTGTACATAGAATAAACAGTCCCGCACAGAAACCTTACATCTAAAACATTGCAACTTTATAAAAAAATGTAATCTATGATAAACTATTTATCATTAAAAAATAATGTTCGATCGTCCCTTACGTAGACTGATATACAAGTAGAAAAAATATACAATGTCACCGTGAATCACAACGCGGGTGTTCCGTGTCCATATGCCAGTGTGGCCGAGTCGATTTACCGATCCAGCTGGAAGAGTTGCAGTTTGTTTCACGTCCATGCTCGTAATTTCTAGCCAACTGAAAACTGCCATGGAATCTGTAATAAACGTAAATTAATGTAAACTGTCAGCGTCAGCAACTTACACGGCACATACACTTTTCCATTTCGTAATACATAATAATATATAATTTGGTATGTGTATTACGATGAGCGAAATTGTTACGTGTTCTTGATGAAATCAAATCGAGAGGATTGGATAGGGATTATTTATATAAATTACAAAGATTTTGTAAATAAAGGAACAACTTAAAAAACAAGCTGTCAATAACAGGTTGAAATGAGGATCAAAATAGATGTGACGACCTCCGTGGCGCAGTTGGTTAGACGCCTGTTATGAAACAATTGTTTTTGTTTCGGGTCTGTGTGTTTATGATAGCGACGAATCTCTCGTAGTTCTTGATATCCACCACACAAGACCTGAACTTAGTGTGGGGTCAGGACTACGTATGTAAGTGTTGGTGGTAGGAGTGTATTTTTATGTACGTACCTTAGCTAGTGAGAAGCGCGATGTTGATTTCTTTGACCATCTTGACGCGGTGCAGCATCTTGGCGAGCGCGTTCCTGGAGAGCGGCTGCGTGGAGTACCACACGGGCGAGTCGGGCACGCAGGAGCGCTCGGGCTGCAGGTAGAACACGTCGTTGCGCGTGCGCACCGACTCTGGGCTGAAACACATCGTGCTTACATTAACAATTTATTGTGTAATTCATTTAGAAGGCATTACACGTGAAACTCAAAAAAGATAAAAGTGAGGTTCGAAAATACGCTAATATTGGCCATATTTGTACATTTATGGCCTTATTACACAGTTTTTAATCCTATTTTAGTTGTCTAATGTTTTGTGTCTTTTGAACGACTTTTGAATTCAATTTGAGCCAAGAAGACAAAACATTTGAAAACTAAAATAGGTTTAAAAACTGACTATGAATAAAACTGTTCGAGAATATGAACATCTTGACATATATTTTTTCTATTTCAGGTATAGCTGTTAAGATATTATTACGGAGTTCAATAGAGGCCAGTTGATTAATAGAATGGTTTCTTTGAAATTACACTTATTGCTATTAATAAAGTAGGGATATCAAACTAAATTGGTTGAATGATTAAGATAGCATACAATTCGAATTCAAATAGATATCTTAAATTTTCAATTACCATTTAGAAATGTAAAATTCGTATAATTTGACAGGACAGCGAAGGGGATTCTCCTCATTTTCTTGTTGCTCATACACTTTCTTTTTTCTTGAATTTGCTTCTGTAATAAAAAAAAAAACGATCAGTTTTAGTATGCTAAACAACTTTGGCAAAATTAACAGTAATTGCAAAAAATCACTTCAATAAAAAATGCTCATGTGTGGAATTGGCTATTTGACTAATTTCTGAAAAGTGTTTTAAAGTCTAGATATAATCACTCTATACCTCTTCAAACTATTAATTTATTTTTAAAGAGTTGTTTATAACGAATAAACATATTTTTCAGTTTTATCATCATATATGTCACCAAAACGGTAGGTCACGTGACTTTGAAAAAGTTACGTCACGCTTTATAAATGGTGAATGATCTTAGTGGCAGAGATGAATGAAAATTAAAAATCGTGACATCACACGCTGCACGTGTTTTGTTACATTTAATCAACAGATAAAAAATGGCAAACTTATTTTAGATAATTTAAATATTTATAATTTAGATAAATGTAAATAAAAATACCTATAATTATTGTTTACCAAAAAGCTATCATATGCAACACATTTTATAATTTATTGCCACAACAGTCAAATACCCAATTGTAGAACTTACCTAAAGCTGACTGAGGTGGATAGAATCGTAACAGAACATTTCTCGAGCCCGGTACTTTCGCTTGACCAGGCTGGTTAGGATTTCGTTTCCAATGTTTCATTATGTGTGAAAATGATAGCTGCATATGTTCATCAACCGTCTGAAATAATATCATCTTTTATGGAAAATCTGGCGAGTTAAACTAGATATTATAGCAGGGGTATTTTTAATTTTATTATTTTATGCCAAAGTCTAAGGTGAGATGACAGGAAGTGTTTATAGCAAGTATTACGCAGGCTATATTTTATTTCAGTAAAAGATACAGGTGATAATGTTCCAGCCTAAAATTTTGACAGAATATTAATGGGAAAAATCTGAATTGTACACTGATGAAGCTGGACCAGATAGAAAAAAGTTATAAAATATCAACTTACAACTAAATTAAAATGTTTCGTGTTGAAGAACATGAGTGTAGATAGTAAGACGTGTGGCGAATGCGCCCCTAATTGTTTGCTTTCCCATAAATGTTCCTCTTCCACTCGCGTTACGATGTATTCTGCAAATGAAACAATGATTATACATAATACAATGAGATTTACTTGTTGTCTCGTTTAGTAACGTGGATTGGCAAAGGTCAATATGCAAGTTTGTAATAAAATACTCGAAATAATAAATAACAATTGGCAAAAATTAAATATGATTCAGCCGTTAACTATTCAACAGTTGTGACATATTTAATATTGTAGGTACTTTTATATGTATAATAATTAGTACTCTACTTTTTTCGGCAATTACTCTAAATAAATTATTACAGTGGCATCTTCAATCAACTTGATTTTTAATAACATAATGTTTTTGACTATGGTACATGTCATAAATATAGAAAAAAACTTATTAAAGACACTTACGTGAATCGTTATACAAAACTGAAAACTTCCTCGCCACTTCGTCCAAACAGTCCGTGAATTTCTCATAATATGGATCCGTAAATATGTTATCTATCCTACCATTCTCGAAGAGATATTGTTGTATACCTGCAACATGTAAAAATAAATGAAATACTATTAAAATTTAAATCTTACAAGAATATTCTCGGCAAATAGTACAGTCCTATTTTACTTTTCTTAAACGAAAATACTTAAAAAAAAAACACAAAAATGATTGTTATTCAAGCCTTTTTTATCATAGTTCATTTCACACTTACTCTACGTTATTGCATAACTTTATGAAACTACAAGAAATATGGTCTCAACAAAACAAAATCTAAACATAAACCCACCTAAAACCAAATAATAAATAGTATCGGGTGCGTATTCGCTGCCGTTGGGTTTGCGCACCTCCTTCACGAACAGACATAATGAGTAGTTGAGCTCATCGGCCGTCAGCTGCAGTATCTCAGACTTGAAGGGTTTCCGTCGTATGGAACTTTTCTCTATCTCCGCGTTCTTCGTCATAACCCACTGCTTCCACGCGTTCACACCGAATGTGTACTGAAAATGGGATAACGTTTTAGTGGCTTTAAGTAGTATTGTAGTTTTTATAATTTAGTTCTAATTTCTATTGTTTTGGAAATTAATGTGAGTTCCGTCACAAGTCATTACAAGAGACAATTATATTTATTTTAAGCCAAGGATAGTTTAGTATAAAAATCGTTACTAGAATATAAGAATGGTGTTGAGAAACAGTTTTTAGTATTGCGCGCCGCAATAATATTTTCGGTGCGAGGGTACCCGAAATGTGTAGAAATATTTCATCAAACATAATGATTAGTAGGAGCGTAGGAATATACACAATGTCAATATTAGGCCATATAATAGGTTCCATTGGGTGGCTTTTGGGTCTCCACAAGGATTGAAGGACTTCTTCTGTCCGGATAGTATAGTTTTGTTAAGTTTTTCGTTTCATAAAATGGGTCCAGTAAAGCAAACAGTTCACCTGATGGTAAGTGATTATCGTCGCGCATAAACATCCACAACACTTGGATCATAGATGTGTTACTGGCCCATCAAATTATAAGGCGAGCGAGAAGAAAAGAGGAGGAGCAGGGTTTAGTTTGTATTCGTGTGTGTACCTTGAGGCACATGTTGGCGTCGGGTTTCTCGGCGGGCTCGCGCGGCGGGTCGGGCGGCGGCGGCGGCTCGGCGCGGCGGCGCTTGGAGGCGCGGGCGGGGCGCGCGGCGGGCGCGGGCGGCGCGGGACGCTTGCGAGCCGCCGCGCCGGCGCCGCTCGCGCGCAGCGCCGCCACCGCGCGCTGCTGCTCCAGCACCATCATGTGGTGGTGGTGCATGCTCTCGCCCTCCAGACCTGCACATTCATATCATTCAATAACGTATTTTATTACATTTATTATTGTATTTATCAAAAGGTATTCCACATCCAAAATCTAACAAACAAAAACGATCGTGACGATCCGGTCGCCATGCCGAGCACAAATTCAAAATCTTTTAAGAGATCATTTAAACAGTAAAATAACACTAATCTAATGATATACAAATGCTTTTACCAAAAAAGAAAACGAAAGAGTTTCAACTCACCAGGCATACCAGGGTGTGAGCTAGGAGTGATGGTGTTGGCCGTCATGGCCGACTCCAGGTCCACAGGCTGGTCCTCGTACTCCGTGGCCATCTTGAGCGCCATCTGCAGCATATCTTCGCCGAAAGCGTTATTGCCGTCAATCGCGGCTACGGGACTGAACCCTTCCTCTGTGGTGGAGTAAACGCACATCGTTAGAAAATAAGGACTGGAACTAACACAATCGTAGGACATTCAGAAATTGTAGGAGATATATTGCAAAGAATTGACTATTTTCAATTTGAAATGTACAAAATCGTGCAGAGGGCCGGCTGCGACTGGATGCATAAAGCAGCAGACTGGGTCCTGTGGTGTATCTTGGGAGAAGCCTATGTCCAGCAGTGGACTGCAACAGGCTAATGATGATGATGATGCAAATCGTGCAGTTTCATAAGATCATTGCATCGAATTTTGTCAATATTTTCTGAATGTCAACATTGCTGTTGATTGCTAGCAAAGAAAAGCGGGAGCAAACTAAACAGTTTAAAAACTTATTAACATACCATTCTCCTCATCCGTATCTGAATCGCTCTGATCTTTCTTCTTGTCTCCAGCAACCATTTCAGCCATCATCAACAGCTCAGCCTCGAATGGATCCGTCGGCATCTTATCGTGAATCTTATTTATCTCCTTCATGATGCCTTTCGCCGAATTCCTAGTCGTTGGTATGAACACTGGCGTCGGAATCGGCAGGGGAATCGGAATCGGCACTGGGAACGGCAGCGACCACATCACACAAGGCACCGGGACGTATATAGGCACGGGTACTGGAATTAACACTCTTCGCTCCAAGCTTGAGTCCGTTTGGCATTCCTTAGTACAAGGATGGGGTCTACAGGATACTCCTTTTGACACCATCATGGGTTTCGACATGGTTCCCTTGTTCGCCACTTCTTGTGGGGGGAGGGTTTTGACTATCACGTGGTTGTAGACCTTAGGTGGCGGCGGTGGTGGGGGAGTGGGTGGTTTGGGTGGTGGTGGTGGTGTTTTGGGGGCCGCTGGTGGCTCTGGTTCTGGTGGGGGTTGCGCCAATCGTTTCGACTTAGCGCGGGTCATGGAAGGCATTAGCGGTGGCGGAGCGGCTAACGATTGTACGCTCGATATCACTGGTAAGCCGCCTGTACGTTGTGCTGTGAACAAAATATTGGTGAATTTATATATTTAAAAAAGAATAAGATATTTGAGTAGAGGCACTACACCTAAGTAGGTATAGTTTAGAAATAACTAACTAGATTTAATTTAGAATGTCTTGAAAAAATGTCGATTATTGGAATTACTGAGATTTCACAAGTTTGTTAAAGGCGAAAACGTGAATAAAAATAACTAAATTGTACGCTCTCTCTAATAGTCTGTAAGTGCAGTACATATGCATTATTTATGTAATTTAAAAGTATTACTTACAATTATTTTTATTGCTTGCTGAATACGTCCGCCTCGGTACTCCAGTGGGCACTGCTTTCGGCTGATCCACCGCCTCGCCAGGAATTAAAGGTGGCGTGTGTTTAGAATACTGGGCCTGAATACAAATAAAAATATGATGGTAAGCGACCACCGTAGCTCACGGCCTTTAACAATGCCAGGGGGATAATCAAGCTACTGCATATGTAATAAAAACTCTTTTAACCCTTTTTTCAACAATGGTCTCTTGGACTAAGCAGACACCAAGGTAGTGATATTCTTATATTTATGATTCATTACTCTTAAAAAGGAGTTATAATGTAAAAGACTAATAACAAAAAAAATATGTTTTTTATAAAATAAATAAATTAATAAGGTATTTTACCTGGAATGACATAACACATTGATACGTGCAGAAATTCCTCACAGTAGCGTCTGACATTGTTAAATGATACTGAGCCAATGACGTTCTTTTACACATGTCGCATTTCGTTCTGAAAATAAACACTCAATTTAACATTACGTAGATCAGTCATTTTTCACGCGTGATTCAATAAATCGAAGTATAATTCTAAATTATATCGACTTGAAGCAGAAGTGTGAGGAGATTTTTTTAAAACTGGTATGACAATGTGACTTCATTGCACCCTTCCTCCTTCCAGCAAAGCGCAATGCCCTCCAGACAGAGTGTCAAATGGCAACACAGTGTTCCACAGCTATTCAACTCAATTGTATCTTGAGCATAATTATGCTGGCCTGCAGAGACACTTCTTATGAACCCTTATGAACCATATTACCTAAAAAATATTGCAAAAATAAAACTTGCCTTCTCGAAGACACCGCGTTAACTGACACCTGATACAAATTCAAGCAGTTAAGCGAGCACATCATAACCGCTTGCCCATTAGGCTGGAGACGTCTGATCATGTCGAAGTTATACTTCTTCACTTTGCACCAATTACAAGGGACTATGTGGCGCGTGTTGCTTATATACACGTTGAGGCACGCCTTCGAACAGAAGCAGTTCGGGTTCGAGTCGACGTATATCGTGAAGCATTTCGATTGCTTCCGCTCGAAATACTTTTTACACCAGCGGCACTGATCTGTAATTTAATTGTTGGGTGGAATATATATTATATGTTAGTAATTCTGAGTGGGCGGATGTATGGCGAAGTGAAGAGTGGTTGTCATTGCCGAAACATTAACATCTTTATGCATCAAAATAAGATCGAAAATGAAACTAACTCTTAAAAACAAGACGAGCACACGAAATAATAATTTAATTCATTATGAATGTAATAATAAAGGTCACAGGAGTACGTCGGCAATGTGTGCCTGAGCCTCCACATTCCCGGACCTCGACCGAGGGTAGACTGAAGAAGCGCTGACTTGATGTCGTCAAGGGAGATATAAGAGTATACGGCTTAACTATTGACGATGCTAAAGACCAGGTGAAAGGTAAGAGACAGCTGGAAAGCGGACCCTGGCACCGGCCGGGATAACGCTAAGTAGTAGGAAGGAAGGAATGTAATAATAAAGTTATATTCATACCTGGAAATATATTGTTGACGAACTTAAAAGCTGCAAAACACGGATCTGAGCACAGTCTCTGTATTGAATCCTCATTGACTTCCACCTCTATACTCGTAGACTTCTCCAGGGAACAAACTGCACACTTTGCCCACACCTGCTGCGGGCTGGAGTTCTTATTCATCTGGTCAAACTTTTCCATACAAGTCTGTGAGCAGAAGTCCTTAAACTGACCCTTATCACCAACAGGCGCCAGGAAACCCTGGTGCCCCACAGATATATCCCTCTGGCAATAACAGCATATCTTCAAACCCTTCTTAAACTCTTCCAAACATCCAGAATTACAGAACTGCCGTATATCATAGCCGAATCTCACACAATACTTTCCTAAGCTCGTGTGTTGTACATGGTTCTTACAATTCGCGCATCGAGCGCCGATTTTGTTCTGATACCGACCTAAACACACTTCATCGCAAAAGTCCATCGTTTCCCAGTTCAACATTTTCTCGTCGACGTTCACGATTAGCGAGCAGTAAGTACATCTACGTAAGAACGTCCGTTCTCTTTCCTCCCTCGCCGCTTGCACCATCGCCGGAGTTTTAGCCTGAATCTTGTACGCTTCATCCAAATATTTGTCTGTTGCATTACTTATCACCTTCAATTTAAGTAATGGTGGATTAGTTTGTTGCTTAGCGAGTTGTTTTCTAGGAAACCTTAACTTTTTTATGATATATCTGCCATTTTCTTTCATATTTAGAGCCTTTATGCAGGCGTTTTCGCATAAATAGTGCGTCTCCCCGTACCTTGACATGATGTAGGCACAGTTTTTGACTTGGTTACACACAACACACTGCATCGGTTCGCTATTTTTTATCTCGTCTATTATGATTCTTCGTCGTTTGAATGTGTAATTGTCCTTTTCGTCAGCCATCATACTGTGTAAACAAGCCATAGAACAATAGTTCGTGTCCTCACCGTCATAGTTATAGTAAAAGTAACACATTTTCTTTTCCTCGCATTCTGAACACATCAATGGTTTGGGTACAATTTCTTCGATCATATACTTTTTATGGGCCACTATGAACTGTCCGGAGTTGCTTGACTGATAGTCTTTCACACACGTTTCATTACACAGATAGAATGTGTCACCATTTTTCGTATATCTGAATGTGCACGGAGTCTGGCGCTTGCATTGCAAGCACATTCCTTCCGTGGGAGTTGTGTCTTGGATCATGTTAAATACTGTAACATGGTCCGCGTGGTCTTCAGCTTCTCCCGTTCCGTACTCTTTATCTGAAATTAAATGGAAATATTTAAACATTCATTTTATTTAAATTAATAAACTAGGTGCACTAAATACGACTCTGAAACTGAATGTTATGTAAAAAACACATTATATTGAATTGCTATTTCTTAGTAATTATCCAATTTTCATTCGATTTCAAATATACTGTGTGTATATCTCTTGACTTGTCATAAAAGCTATTCAATTGCCTACATGACCAATAAACGATTTTCATTTTTTTGCGACAGCCTCCGTGGCGCAGTTGGTTAGACGCCGGCTGAGAAATTAGAGGCCGCGGGTTCGATCCCCGCACCGAAACAAATATTTGTGTGATCCACAGGTATTTGTATCGGGTCTGGGTGTTTGTGAGACCGAAAAGTCTCTCGTAGCTTCTGATACCCACGACACAAGACTCGATCTTAGTGTGGGGTCAGGACTATGTATGTGACTGTTGGGTGTATTTATTTATTTATTTCATGTGTGTAACTGTCCGACTTCTCTATCAATAACTTCTTGATGCATTAAAAATATAAAATTGCATTTCCTATGCACCCTACATTTTTGTCTATCTAGGCAGTTAGGCAGCAGACAGAAAACAACAGCCAAGAAAAAATACACCCAACAGTCACATACATAGTCCTGACCCCACACTAAGATCGAGTCTTGTGTCGTGGGTATCACGAACTACGAGAGACTTTTTCGGTCACACAAACACCCAGACCCGAATCAAATACCTGTGGTTCACACAAATATTTGTTTTGGTGCGGGGATCGAGCCCGCGGCCTCACGTTTCACTGCAACTGCACCACAAAGGCTGTTAATACAATAAATGTATCCATTGTTACCTGCTCCATTCTCCTGTGTGGTCTCCTCAGTGGTGGTGTCCATTTGCTCGGCGCTCTCGGTCGACGGTTCGTCCGCGTTGCCTTCATTTTCTGCAGTCTCGTCTTCCGTTTTAGGTATCGCTGCCACAGCCGCTTCCGCTTTAGAAATAACAATACATACTTGGTATAGAACAAAATATATATTATGCCAATGTAATGATGATGATGATGGTGTTCGAAAATTTTATGAAATATTATCATTATCATTAAACAAATTATATTGCTCTATAAATTGTGTTATATTTTATTCGAATAAGTAAATTCTGAAATAGTACTAGCAATTCTCAGTGACTCGAAAATTCTAAAATAAATAATTTCTCACCTTCAGCCTGTTTTCTCTTTTCCGCCAAGACTTTTGCCGCCTCAGCTTTATCTGCTTCCGAGATTTCTCTTTCCGTGTCAGGCAGTAAACAGACCTCCTCGTCCGTCCCGGGAACTTCATGCAAATCCTCTCGCCCGCGCACAGCTACCGGTTGAGCTGTAAATAAATAATATTACGAAACTGGTATGTCCAAATTTTGGAAAATTTATATCTCCCTTAATAGATATGATTGTCTTATTGTGTGACAGGTTTGCATTTTTTACTAAAAACATATACATTTGACCATTATACCATCAATATGTTATCTTATATTTATGTAATGGCCTATTTTTACTGATTGATAACTCAATCAAAGTATTGCCTACAGGGACTCTCCAGATGCAAGGCAATGATAAAAAAACAATGATGTGGTCAATAAACAATTGATATACAGATAATTTGTAGCACCATGCTTACGAGCCTCATTGGCTAATAAAAATAAATCCTAACGCCATTGGGGTGCCTAATATATCAGTTGTTTTTAAGATTGTCAGATCTACCTGCATCGTCTTCATCTTCACGTCCAACGTCACCGTCCACGTTATCAGCGTGATGATCATCGACGTGATGATCATCGTCGTCGTCATCATCCGTCGCTGTAGCTGCGTTTTGCGACTTTCCTGATTCTTGATTTTCGGGTGGCATATCTTTTAACAATGCATCAAATGGATCCAACGCCTGTTAACATGGTTTGTGATTTTTCAATTATTCTACTTTAGTATTGCATGCAAAATTAAATTTTATAAGCCTTTCTTGAATACTTTAATTGTTATTCTTTTATTTTAGGACTATAACTTTACTGAATATCTTATTAGCAGCATTATACAAACTAGATGAAAAAACAGTTTCTGCTTATGTCTACTTGAAAGCAATTTTGTATACTTTAGGAGGCTTAAAGCCATAAAAAAAAGAAAAATTATTAGGGCTCAAAATCAATTAAAAATACTGTACCTGCGTGTGATCTTCTTGTGATTCATCCATAGAAACATTGGGTGCATTCTCAAACTGTGGTTTGCCAACTTCTTCATGATCGGTGGTTGTCTTCTCACTGCTCTCTTGTGATGTGATGTCTTGGCTCATATCCTGACTTGTTGACTCATGACTTGTTGCATCATGACTTGTTGCATCTTGACTATTGGATTCCTCTTTTAACTTATCCTCTGTGTTGTGTTCTGATAATGTTTCTTCTTTTTCTTCTGGAAATGCAATATTAATTTATGAGTCAGTGTTTAAATGTGCCACTGCATGGTACAGATGTCCTCTACAATTAAGAGGGGTTAGAGTTTGATCCACCACTATGGCCTATTATGGTTTGGTGGACATCACATACCATAGAAGTTTCTGTAGTCTTTTCTTTTTTTACTTTATGTGGTCTACTTAGGATTATCCCCGCCAGTGGAGGTGATCTTCCTGATAATTCTTCATAATCTTTCTCACTGCCTTATACATACACAGTTTTAAAACCTATTTTAGTTACCTAATGTTTTGTTCCTTTGGAACAACTTTTGAATTCAGTTTGTGGGAATATTTGGTGGCAGACATTTCCGCCAAATACATTAATACATATTTTTCAATAATTACTATTATCTATGTTCATATGACAAACCATACACAGCTGCCCAGAAGAAACAATAGTCAACCAGATAATACTTCGGGAAATGTTAAATAAACATTGTTGTGAATTCATAAAGCTTAGAAAATATCATTTTACAAAAATAAAAGCATTTTATATATCTCAATATCATGTAGCATGTAAGAATATTCTATATAATAAATGATTACTATTTTATAATATAATCATATTTATCTATTAGGCATAATAATTATGAGTATTTACAGAAAAATAAACATAAATTCTATTAATACATTCAAAGGAATCACTTTTAGTATTCTGTTTATTTACAACAATTACCAACAGAATGTTGTAAGTTTTGAAAAAATAACAAAACAATGTAAATAAGTAGATGAGTTGGTAAAAAAAAATGTGTGTGTACTTATGTGTGTGCGTAACAAGTTATACTTCTTTGGCATGACATAAAATAATGATTTTAATACTTTATTGTTATAAATATCAGTAGTAACGAGGTGCAGATGATCCAAGTCATTGGTGAATTTGGACACAATGGTGTATAAAACTTAAGCAAGCAGATTTTTGTAGAAACAAAACCACTACACTACTCTACTGAATATACATGTAAATATCCATCAATACTATAAATGTGACAGTTAATAAAAATAATGAATGTTTGTTTTCACACACTAACAATTGAGTTGATTTTGATAATATTTTACAGTATTAAGGCACCACAATTACAATCGATCATCGGTCAAATTTGTATGAAAGGGTCAAGTAAATTAAGCAGGACTCTACTTGCACCAGTTTGAAGTAGAGTAGGATAACAGTAAGTTACATATCACAGTTGTAAGCTGGTTGGTGTAAGGATAAACAAAAATCTTACCAGTCTCCTTGTTTCCATCTTGGCTATCAACGTCCATGGACTCCGCGTCGTCTTTCTTAAGGTCCGCATCACTTTTAACACTAACACTATCATCAGCACTGGCGTTATCCTCGACGTGATTGGGTAACGCGGCTTCTTTCGGTTCACTGTTCATATCACAGTCGGTTTTCACATCACTATCCTCGGCCGAGGCCGGCTGCTCTATCACTTCGGCTTTATCATCACCAGGGTCGTCACCAGAACCCTGGTCAACCCCTGCCTCTGTATTCTCCGGCACACTCTCCTTCTCATCCATACTTCCAATCCAATAGGAAAGTTAAGATTTATCAATGATATTGCATCTGGAAATTAACAAAATGATTTAGTTGAGTACTGTTTTGTGTATAGTTGTACGCCGCACCCGGCAGATCGGGTTTTTAGGTTATATCGTTGGTGGGTATCGCAATAGTATAAAATAATACAAACATCAGTATAATTTACAGCATTACTGAATGGAATGTATGCATTAAACTCCATAAACAGCGGGACTACACTGCACTCAGTACGCAAAATAGTAATTTGTTGTAAATGACGCCAAATTAATCGCAAGCTGTAAGCATCCCGCGCTTATTTCTATTTGGAAATTATCATACTGTATTGGGCTCCAAAATATTTCAAAACACACTCACGACATGTAAAAGTTTACAATCGATGAAGATGCACGATTTATTTGTTTTTGTACATATTTATTGCCTTTTACCACAAGGATGTCTGAGAAGTTCCTTTGTAAGTAATACAGCAATGCAGTACAAAATACATTCATAACACTATTTACAACAAAGCTTCAAAAATTATATTTAACAACGATGTTTTCACAAAGCACTAATGATCAATGATATTGCTTACTTGGCCGATATAATTTTCACAATTCACTTGAAAGCACAACAAACGGCCACCATTTTGGAATCAACCTGACCCTGCCAAATAATTGCGGATGTATATACTCTGTCAAATTAACATATTATGTTGTAGTTTTGCTTTACAGGGCTTAAATACACTATAAATTGATACTAAAATTGGTTTTGTATTTTTTTAATCCTATTTAATAATAATAACGTCCAAAATTAATATTTCCTAATTATAAAGTACTGTAATCCACTCAAATTTTTGAATGATAATGTTGGCAACAGGTGACGCTTAATTTTAGTGATGTTCATACAATATTATATAAATTAGGAATACCGGTTTATATTACACACTTGATACTTGCTTATTTTATTTTAAACTAATAAAAAAATGCACCTTGATGAACTTTGTACATGCAGTGCATTCCTGGCATAATTCATTTTCTATTCTTACTTATTTCCATATCATTATTTATTTTGGACATGTGTCTTATGCCTTTTTTGGTTACAATTTCACAATATTGGATTTTCAGACTTCAATTTATAAGACTTATGTAATAATAAAGTAGCTGGGTTGATTGATGCTAACATAATAGCAGTATAACCACTGCGCTTGAATTGAATTGATCTTACTCCAGTAATCAAACTAATCATCCGTTGCTGCTGATTTCGATTTAACCAGTAATTTAGAATTATTTTCCTCACAATTAGCTCTTAGCTTGCCAGTTGGAATATTATACGGTCCGTAGAATCTGGCTCACGACATACAATACAAGCGTGACGATTACGTATGTAAGTAACTCCTGGAAACTACCTACTAATACAACCACGTCATGTCAGACCCTAACCTTATGATCCTAAATACAACACTAGACACACAATTTAAAATATTATTGGATATTGACTCATTAATAACCATGATACAATACAATTTTAAAAGAATTATTCTAGTATAATTATAATTACATACAAAACTTAGGGAAGCTTGTAAATGCATACAAGGACAAGGCTATTTCAAACTAAGCTAAGCACTATCATACTATAACGATTATTTCATTGCTATTCTATGATTAAGGCGTGCGTGCAGAAACTTCAATCTTTAAATAAACGTGTTGCTTAAAATATGAATGTTTTAATTTTAAACGTATTTTCAAATTGAACGCATTTTATTTTGATAGGTCGTCTTAATTAAGTATGTTTTCACTGCCTTTTTTTGATAATAAACAGGTTATTGTATCACGATTGGTGTAATAGATAGTTAGCAGCATTTTCATTGGTCACATGTACAATGATTATATTACTAACCAATAGGCGTTCTAGAAAATAATCAAGTTAGTTGTCAAATATCGTCAACTATGGCGGGTTCGTGTTTTTTCAAGCTCACAGACGAAATGAGTAGTTATTTGCGCTGCTCGGGCGGCGACATTGACAGCGATTTGTCGAATATTCTCGTGCGCCATTTTGTGAATGCTATGGAATTTTGTGTTAAGTAATCGACGTGAGAAGATCAAAATTTGCGTAAGTTCATCTGGAGGAATGTATCCTCTACGGCCGAGATTATATTTGAAATATTCGCGATTTCTGTGTGGCAGCCGCGGTGTGCTCGTGATTATAGTTTATTCGTTGCTATTTTGTTTTATTTTAATACGAAATAGTGTTGTTTGTCGGTCGTGCACTGCCATTAGTAATCGGTTAACTTCTCGTATAGGATATCGTCGTACTTGCAGGTTTTTCTGCAATGTCTGAGGATTTGGTAAAGAAGACAGTGCTGGATAGACATGAGATTGCCAAACCACCCCATATTCAAAGGTTGGAGGCGGCGCTGGACCTCCGACCATTCATGCGCGAGGCTGCTAAGGTTTTGAATGCTGAAGATGCCTCTGAATCCGATGATGACTCTGATGTCAAATCGCTCAGCTATGAAATGTCAAGGGGAGACAGAGTTCTGTATGGGACAGTTACCAGTAAACAAGGTATGAACAAAATATGTAATTCACAGATTAAAATGTTTGTAAGTCTGCTTATAAGCATTTGTATCTTGTCATTCTCTTTTATACTTATTTATTGATGTAACAATACCTATTAACAGATGTATTTGGCATCAACTAGTTTGTATGTTTTATGTTTCAAATTGAATTATTTCATCTGTTTTTCCTATATGTAATCTTATAATGCCTGTTTCTTTTTTTTGTTTTTATACACATACATATGTGTAATTTGGTGCAACATTCCAGCAGAGTGAAAAATTACTAGGCAAAAGGAAATATAATTGAATTATCTATTTGTGCCATCAGTGTTGAGATAAAGGGCTTGTTAATAAATTAAATAAGCTGTTACATCAATATGATTGTCAAATGGAAACAAAAATGTCTTATTGGATTTTTTTACTAACAAATATTACTTGTTTCTAAATAAAACCTCTTTAACAATTTTCTTGTCTATAAGTATGTTAAAAATGCCTTACCCCCACATGCTAATTGAATGTTCACCTGCCTGATGAATAATATATTGACTTTGTAAACATGATATAATTCTCCTGTTCATATTAGCTAGTCTCAATGATTACATGTATTAAAGGATGAATGAAAAATAGTTAATGAAACATTAAATTAATAATATATTGCATGCTTATCATTGTAATGACCAAATATAAGATTTATCTTAAATTATTTATTATAGCACAATCTGTGACAATATTTTGTATTATAAATCTGCCAGCTCACACAATTTGACCCATATACTGGTTTCCAACCAAATTGTGTCATTGTAACGAGACATGAAATAAAAAAAGCATAAATGTACATATTTATAACAGTTAAATGTGTATTTAATTTATTATTCCTAATGGAAGCCATTCTCACTGCACCAAAAGATCTAAAGTGTACCTAATGCACTATAGATTAGCATGTTTATGAGTTCTAGTAGGTCTCTAACACGCTGTCTCAAAGTCCTCTAAAATTGAATTGCCAACATATTAAACATCATGCAAAAAATACTCATAACAAAATGCAAATAATTACTGCAATCAGTTAGTTTAATTTTTCTCAGAAATAGTCTAGTTACAAATGCTATATAAAACTATCTAAGTATTTTTATTACATTACCATAAAACTGTGCAGTATTATTTTAGCGTAAGTAAAACACAAGCTAACACAGAATCAACTCATAAGTGATCAGTATAGATAGAAAAGGAACATATTATTGAATTTTGAGACCTATATACATTTCTGACCCATTTGCAAATAATAGTTTAATATACATTTTATATAGGATAACACAAAGGTAACATTTTAATTTGTAGAAGTCCAGAGTGATTGTCTCCGATTATACAACTTCTCATCAGTGGGTGAGGAACGACAATGGCTCCGAGATGTGCTCATCTCATCCGAATCTGAGACCAGTAGTGACGAAGATACAATAGAAAAAATAGACACTAGGCTACACAGGATCTTGAAAGAGAGAATGTACCAGAATAGATATGCCAAGAAATATTACAAGGATCCGGGAGTAAGATAATATTTTATAATTTATAATAAATTTTGAATGACATGGACGCCAGCTTTCTAGCCTCAGAAATTTTATGTATACTAATCAGTGAAAATGATTATAATTTATGTAGTCTGATTGGAAACTATTTGGGTTGAGATGATCCTAATTTGACACTCAAATGCATTTTTTGGGATTCTCGGTGCCCATTCCATGGTAATTATTTCTCAGAGACTAAATGGTATGAGTGCCATGCGTAATTGTCAAAAACGTTCGCAAATTTTTTTTTTAAGTATGGCATCGGTAGGAATATGCTAAGAAAATATTAAAATAAAACTAATATCTTCCATTACTATTTTGTTTATAGAATTCCCGGTACATGTACTACGGCGCTGGTCTGCTGTCGACAGTGGACCGGTACCCCGAACGCCGCGTCAGCCGACCCGTGGCGCAGGCTCCGTCCACTAGGGGGCGTAGGGGCCGGCCCTCTGAAAGGGGCGCGTCGGCGAGGGGCATGAACAAGTCTCGCAGGGGCCGCGTTAGAGATGGACGGGTGGGCAATGACAGCGGTGATATGGTAGGTTGAAAAACATAAGTATTTTAATTTTCGTTTTTTTTTACCACAATATACCAACAAGTTAGTTTGATCTTTACTTATAAGAAGAATATTGACCCATGGTAATTGCATAAAATTGCTAATATTTTATCTCGTAGTTTTAAAGCGGTGTCAGCTGTTTTGTGGATTCGAACCTAAAAAACATAATGAAGCAGTTTTATCAAGTCAATATCGTTTTAGGTTGATAGTGTCGACTGGGAAGAACAACTGCGGCATTTGAAAGAAGAAAATGACCAAGATGAGTTTACCATGGCTACAGAGAAGCCAGGCGTTCGGTAAGTAGCAGGGCAATAAAGCATTCTACTGAAAAGTTGGTTGTACGTTAATGCTCTTTTGATGTAGAAAGGTATAATATTACATTTTTACTCTTGAAAATTGATATTTTGCATAATTTATTTTACGTTATATATTTCTATTAATTGTGGATTAGATGTTTCATTTTACATATATGTGCTGTTTAAGTTTTTTTACCATATTTTAATACATTGTTTGTGGTGTCAAAACAATAAACTATTCACTAGTTCAAGTGATAACACACGCGTGTGATTGGGGCAGGCATATCGCGTTCACAAAACACCTTGTATGTGTGAGCCTCAGTTAACGGTTTTTTTAAACTGGCACCCATAGTTACTACGACTGCACTTGATGGTAAGCGCTATGCCGTCCAGACAGAGTTTCGGATGGCATCAAAAGGCGGTCCCATGCCATTTGATACAATCCTGCCGGCCTGCTAAGATGCATCAACACACTACGGCGGAAGGACCCAGGATTATAGGAAGGAGGGAACACGTGTGAAGGCAAACCATTCCTCAGTTTGACGGTGCGGCACAAAAAAGAATTGAGGAACCTTTTGGTTCGCGCCGAGACGGTTAAGACTATTAAGCTATGGCTTCAAATGCCAGTAGGCGTGGTTCTGTTTAGGAATCAAGTGAATTTCCCCACAGAGGTCGCAAGAAGCTGTCCTCCCTGAAGAGCCCTGAGGCTCTAACAGCGCGGCGGCGGCGCCACTGGCTGCTGCTCGTGAAGAAGGAGCTGGGCAAGGTGCAGCGCGCGCGCGCCGCCACGCACCGCGACCTCACGCTGCAGAGGAAGCGCCTCGCCACGCTCTGCTGCAAGCACTGGAGACATATTGCCATGCAGGTGAGTAACGTCACAAAGTACATACCACGTTACGTAGCCTGACAAGTGTCATCCATCCATCTATCAGCCAAAGGAAGTCCACTGCTGAACATAGGCCTCTCCCAATGATTTCCACAGTGACCTGTTGGAGGTAGCCTGCATCCAGCAACGTCCCGTGACCTTCACCAAAATATCCTCAAAATATGAATTATAGCCCTCCAACTATCTAGAGGGCCTTACATTCCAGGTGTGCGCCGTACTGGGGAACTGTCAATAGCCCGGTGAATGTTTTGTTTCCACAAGCAGACATATAAATCAACGCAGTAGAAAAGAGACAGAGAGCATCTCTTTATGTTATAAATACCGCTATGTCCATCCTTCGTGTTCGTGTGGTGTCAGTGCGATGTCATTGCAAACACATTGTAAACAAACATGACGTTTGACACATCGTCGTAAATGAATTAATATATTTTCGCATGTTTTAAGTATTTAAAGGTATAATAATATCAAGTGAAGTGTATAATGCCAAGATGTATTTATATAAGCAACGATATTAGGTATTAAATGATTATAAAAGCATCAGCCTGCAAAATAATACAGAACTTCCTTTTCATTCGAATTTACGAGTATTTTGATTCATTGTACTTAGAGAAAGAATTCAATTGGTATTTTTGTTTGTATCGGCCCAATTCCAACCCGTGGTATTCGTGATAAATGCAATATATAAAAATCCTACAATAAATATCAAATATTTACGTATTATTAATGTTGCCAACGGTAAACAGGTAATTATCCATAAATATGATTTAAATAGTTTTTTGTATAAACAATACAATAAAAAAGACATGATTATTATATTATATATTTTTACAGCTTCTAAAATAAGGAGACACTGCACGAAATGAATAATTACATCTGTTCGTAATATATGAGAATGCTCTTAAAGTAAAAAGAGCTCTACACTGGCTATCAAAAATATAATAAAAGTAGCTCTCTCTACTAACCTCTACCTCTGCCTCCAAAAAAAATGTAATAAA
This sequence comes from Deilephila elpenor, assembly GCA_949752805.1. Classification (NCBI taxonomy): domain Eukaryota; kingdom Metazoa; phylum Arthropoda; class Insecta; order Lepidoptera; family Sphingidae; genus Deilephila; species Deilephila elpenor. The sequence continues at coordinate 3,682,411 of OX457116.1, forward strand.
ACATAATTTTATAATCAGGATTAACTAGGAATATTCAATTTAAAAATATATCTTATATTTATTGGACAATAAAGTATCGAGTATTATTATTGCCTTGTTTTTTTTTTACTAAATATACAATACAATATCATAAAATATTAATAGGGAGGTGTTGAAGTATCTTCGACGAAAATCTCATATTTAGGAAGACACTTTTACCGAGCTATCAGTTTCAAGTACTTGGGCGGAACCGCCACCAAATTTACCTAGTAAACAATAAACGTTTTTTTTTAAATATTACTTCGAGATCTCCCCTAAAATTGGGTAATAGTTTTAATTATGCAACACCAAGCGTTGTATTACATGTTAATCGTAAATTCTCTATCTCTCTTGGTCTTTGCATGATAGCTGTCACTGCACACCTCCCCTCACTTCATGCCCCGGCTCTCAAGATAGTTGGAGACCTATAGTACTAGAATAATATTTTTAATTTAATTCACCAGTCTCAGAAGAACATGAAGGAGACGGTATGGCGGTGCAAGCGGCTCAGTAGAGAGATGCAGTCCTACTGGAGACGGTATGACCGCGCCGAGAGAGAGACCAGGAGAAGAATGGAGAAGGAAGCTGAGGAACAGAGGAAGGTAATGTTACCATACTATAGTTCAAGGTTAATAATATGAAGTTAAAGTTTAAAAATATGTTTATAAGCTATACTATAGTATATTAGTATATTTAGTGCTTCATAAGTAAAATTTTAAATATTAATTACAATATCTAAAAGTTGTATAGAAAACAAGTGACACGGCTTCATGGGAGAATATGACATTGATATGAATTTTTAATGTATTTTTCATATTGTTTTAAAATTAGATTGAAACTGTGTGCCAAAGAGTTCATATGTAAAAATGAATAAATAAATAAATATGGACGCCATAAGTATATAATAAAATTAAAATAAATTACTAGTTTTGTTGATATGGTTGGGGAATTTGTGTAGTTGAAATGAAATGTGTAGTTTGCCAGGACTAGTTTTCATTATTTATTCATTGTTGTTTTATTGATTTCTAGGTTAAGTATTATTTTTTGGTTACGTTTAAAACGTAGGGTATTTTCTGTTATAATTGGCAGTTGTAAATCATATATTTGTAATGGTTTTGTTATGCTATAAAATATTTTTTTTTAGCCGTATAAATCGAACAATGAAGGTCCCAAAAGTGGACTTTCTTAGTGATCCATAAATTTTGACATGGATTGTTGTAGATGGACGTAGAACTAATGGAGGCAAAGAGGCAGCGTCGCAAGCTGAACTTCCTCATCACGCAGACGGAATTATACGCGCACTTTATGCAGCGGAAACTCAACGCTAATGAAGACCCGGAGAACAACGCTGATAGGATCCTCAGGCAGTTGGATGAAGATAGGGATCCTAGGCTCGCTGCTATCGACCATTATGATAGGTAGGTTTCAATTGATTGTATCTGGTTGAAGCTTGTGTGTTTTTGTGCGGGTATTGAAGGCATGTAACATTTCCTAGGCGTACATCTAAGGCGGTGTACATTCACAGTACATTATGAGTAGGTCATTCACCTGTCACATCACTCAACTGTTTTATGTTTGTCACTTTCGAGATCGATTATTGCAATTAAATGCACATGCTTCTTCTCAACATTTTACTTGATATTTATTTGAACTAGAAATAATTTTAAAATATTGAATAAAATATTAGTTTGATTCTGAATTTACGCATACCAATTCACCACTATCAATTCATACATGACACCTCTATTTTGTTTGCAGCGAGGAGATGAAAGCCCGTGCGTCGCGCAACGCTCGCGAGGCGTTCCGTGCGGAGCGCGCGCGCGGGCGGCTGTTCCCGGCGGGCGACGACGCCGAGCGCCGCGCCGGGGACTACGACCAGCCGGACATCTTCCACGGCACGCTCAAGGGATACCAGCTCAAGGGCATGAACTGGCTCGCCAATCTCTATGATCAGGTTACTAATAAACGTTATTTTTGACAGTTATAACAACATGAAATGTTATGGAGATATACTAGAGTAGACACCTACGGCCTTATCCGTAGTAAGTTTATAAACTTATTTTAGCTTTCAAATGTTTTGTCTTGTTCACTCAAACTAAATTCAAAGGTCGTTCGAAACGGCCAAATTTCGATATCGAAAATAGGTTGATAAACTGACTATGTATAAGGCCTTTAGAATCGTAAAACGATAGGGTACAATTATTTCTTTGTTCCTATCTGTCACTCTTACAAAACCACACTATCTTCTCTTTCAATCCACTGGTTAATGTCGAATCGGTATTATTTTTTTGGTTTGGTTATTGTGTACAATGTACATGAATGAGATAATATAAACTATTATTTTACTAGATACATGGCAAAAATCAATCGATGTAGATGTTTACCTTAAAAGAACAAACCCTTTTAATTTTCTTTTATTTACAGGGTATAAGTGGCATTCTAGCAGACGAGATGGGTCTGGGCAAGACAGTGCAATGCATAGCGTTTCTCTGCCACGTGGCTGAAAGGCTCGGGGTGTGGGGTCCGTTTCTGGTGGTATCTCCAGCATCTACGCTGCACAACTGGCAGCAGGAAATGGAGAGATTCGTACCTGATTTCAAAGTGGTAAGTGGTTTTTATAAAGGGCTCCAATAAATTTGTATAAGTTGTTTATAAGTATTTTAAATGTATGTGAATGACTCAATTTTGCACATGGTAATAGTGATTTGTTCTGGATTAAAGCCTAACCCATTGTCAATGCTTAGCAATCATCATCATCATTATCATCATAAGTATTAGCAACATCATCATCATTATCATCATAAGTATTAGCAACATCATCATCATCAACACCACCATCATCATCACCTCCATTAACAGCACCATCACCATCATCAACATCAAAGATTATCACCATCATCATCCTCAACCAAAAAAGTCCCCAAATGATCAACATGACGAAAATCACCTTTCACCATCCAGGTGCCATACTGGGGCAGTCCGAGCGAGCGCAAGATCCTGCGTCAGTTCTGGGAGCGCAAGGACCTTCACACGCGACAAGCGGCCTTCCACGTGGTGGTCACCTCCTACCAGATCGTGGTGTCCGACCTCAAGTACCTCAACCGGGTGTCCTGGCAGTACATGATCCTGGACGAGGCTCAAGCCATCAAGAGCTCAGCCAGTATGCGCTGGAAGTTGCTGCTCGGGTTCAGTTGTAGGAATCGACTTTTACTGTCAGGTGAGGTTTTTAATATTGTGTTTGTGTTATTGTACTCGGCGTGTTCTTTAGGGAGCTACAGGTAAAAAATGGATTAATTGATATAATAAACCTGGTATGTGCTAATTATTATTCTGAATAGCGACATCTACTGCACGATTACATTATTTTACGTACACGTGTCCGCCCCGTTCAGCAACCTTCTTCTATTAGTTTCATGCAATAACTATGGCGACCTTATTGCTCTTTGCAAGTGTACACAAGGTGTGATAGTCAACTTTTTGAAATACCTCACACAAGGTATTGTCGACCAGGTTATTGACTTTTGACCCGCACGATTTCTCTACATATCCATCCACAATACAACCAATAATCAATGACTTTGATAACTCAGGTACTCCAATCCAGAACAGCATGGCGGAACTCTGGGCGTTGCTTCACTTCATAATGCCGACGCTATTCGACTCGCACGAGGAGTTCAACGAGTGGTTCTCCAAGGACATCGAGAGCCACGCTGAGAACAAAAGTACTATCGATGAGAGTGAGTTGTGTTTTGCCATTTTATTATTATATTATTACAATTGATGATGATATGATTAGAAAGGACCCAATATCTGGTTCAAGTATTCCGAGAGGTAATTTCCTGCCAGTTGACCTCATGATACCACTTCCACTTCGTTAACATACACCATTAGTGTTATATTAACACATACTAAAATAATATGATCATGATTATTGATATTCATATAAGAAGACCTATCTTTAGCATTGAACTTTCCGTGGCTAATAATGATGGTAATTTTGGTAATAATGATGATAATGGTGATGATATTTTAATTTTAGAACATTTATCCCGTCTGCACATGATCCTCAAGCCGTTCATGTTACGACGAATCAAGAAGGATGTTGAGAACGAACTGTCCGACAAGATTGAGATAATGGTGCACTGTCCGCTCACTATCAGACAGAAACTACTCTATATAGGTAAGGTAAATTGTACGCTTTTTGTTAACTTGTTTATAAGTAATTTATAAATTATCATTTATCAATGTTGCCGTTGAAAGTCACATCATGTAATGATTGAAGTATATTTTTTGGTATTTTAGTAATGTGAATTTTGCAGATTTCGTTAAAACTACATTTCCTATTTAATTAAGGGTTGGAATATCTCATTTTACATTTATACTATAAGCTTGAATATTTAGTAAAATAAAATAATATAATAATAAGGGTATTCTTTGCAGCTTTAAAAAAGAAGATAAAAATAGAGGAATTATTACACTATTCGGTTGGAGCAGAGTCAGGTCACAGTGTAGATAAGAACTTCACATCCAATCTCATGAATTTGGTGATGCAGTTTAGAAAGGTAAACCCACATTACATTTTGCCATGCCCATGCTCTCCTAATGACCTGATTTTCGTAAAAACAGGGGCTAAGGGGAATCTATAACCATATTTCCCTAAGATTGGTTTAAATACTCACTCATGAAAGAGGACCATTTTCACATTCTGAAAAATAATATTTATAATACAATATTCCTACACCCTTGCTCGTTTCATAGGTTAAATTTCACATCGAAAAGTAGCTAATGGAATTATGCAGGTTGCGAGGCTATCTTTTGCTAAGTTAAGATAAGATAGTTTAAAGCTTTTTAGTCGCGCAGAAGGAATAAACAATCATTTACTTTTATAATTAGTTTTAATCTATCAATAATTCCACAGGTATGCAACCATCCAGAGCTATTCGAGCGGAGAGACGTGAAATCACCATTCGCGATGCAAGTCGATGACTACCACATACCAAAAATAGTGGCCGAGGAAGCAATACTCATACGCTCCTTGCCTTCAAAGCGACACCTACTGTACAACATACTGTCGCTGCTCACGCCGGAGTACATACACAGGAGCATTAGCGGGGAGAGTGATTTCTACGGGTTTACAAGGTTTATCGATCTGTCGCCTATGGAGGTGTATAAAGTGACGCTTTGTGGGTGGTTGTATGCGTGAGTATTGGTTAAATCCAAAATACACTCAGAATTATAGTTCTTAATATTTTAACGCAAGGCCAGAAGTGTATACTTTTTTGTTATACAAATATTAATATTTTCTTGTTTTGCGATTTGTATTATATCTACTTCTGTTCTTGGGTAATAGGCAAAATGCCTTGACTGAATCTAGATTATATAGGGTATATCAATACTGCGACCGATAACGAAGCCAGATGGTATTATTAGTGACTTAAGACACAATGCAACTAAAAATTTTGCAAAAAAAATATATATTTTTTTCTGTTCGTTGTTTTCTAGGTGATAAATACATAGTTTTCCAAAAATAATAATGTACACCTTTTTGTTTTTAAATACGCAATGGTACGTAAGGGTTTAAATTACTATTTTACTTTAAACCAGGTATTTAGCGATAATTTTAATTGTATTGCGTCTGTAACTATTAAAACTACCACCTAGCTTCGTTTTCTGTCGCAGTCTTGATATACCCTGCATATTTTAGAGCCTACCATTTCGACTTCGGCGTTAAGAAAAAATATCCATAGATAGTAACTACCCATTTAGAAATCGTGGAACCAAAAATGTATCACACAAGAACCGTACCTTATATTCCGGCTACAACAACACATGTGGCTTTTTTTATAATATTTATATTCATATTAATAATCTTTATACAACTTCCAGAATGCTTCACATAGAGCAATGCCTAGAAAAATACGAGAAGCTACGTCACAGGCAGTACTGGTGGTGCAACGATGAAGATGATCAACCTATATCAAGTTACATGACCGAGTGCTACAATAGAGTGAAATGTAAGAATATGCTGTTGGTCTGTCCCGATGGAGATGTATTGAAGCAGAGGAAAGAAGATAGCTTCCTGTGGAGGGAGTTTCTGTTCACGGATCCTTTGTGGATTGAAGGTATGTGAATTTCAGTTAATGTACAAACATAAACTCACGCCTTTATCCCAGAAGGGGTAGGCAGAGGCGCCACCAAAACACCCACATTTCGCCTTGTATGTTTTGTCCCATGATGTGATAGGGGGCGAGCCTATCGCTATATCGGACACAAACTCCTGACTCTGGGCTGATAATGAATAGAAAAACCTAATATCACTTTGCCCGACCCGGGATTCAAACCCGAGACCTCAGCTTTGTAGTCGTATCGAAGTACAACTACACCGAGGCAGTTTAGTTAATATAGAGATGAGAAAAAAATAGTTTTGTTTTATAGGGGCTAAACGAGCCAGCGGTCCAGCTGAAGGTAAGTGATCACCGTCGCCCATGAACACCTGCAACACCATAGGGCATATATACCATAGACATTTTTATTATTTTTAATTTGTTGGATATAAAAAATCATTAATAAACAATTACATGAACTGCATCATAGAAACCACTAGGGTTTATACTAGAGCTGGCACTATTTAATAGATGTAGCTAAAGCCTAGGATAGACAAGCGATATAAGGGTGAATAGAATATATTATTGTTTTTAGTCTACTTGTTAGTGATGTGTTGATTTTTTGTTTAGATCAGAAGTAGATTTCATTCAGTCATAAAAATATATTTCCCTGTGTAGATCGAATCTACTATACCTTATTACAGAAAGCTAAATTGTTTCTCTACTGTGCAAATAATTCGTATAGAAATTAAATTATTACACAGCCTCCGTGGCGCAGTTGGTTAGACGCCGGCTATGAAACGAGAGGCCGCGGGTTCGATCCCCGCACCGAAACAAATATTTGTGTGAACCACAGGTATTTGTTTCGGGTTTGGGTGTTTGTGAGACCGAAAAGTCTTTCGTAGTTTCTGATACCCACGACACAAGACTCGATCTTAGCGTGGGGTCAATCCACAGGTATTTGTTTCGGGTCTGGTTGTTTGTGAGACCGAAAAGTCTTTCGTAGTTCCTGATACCCACGACTCAAGACTCGATCTTAGTGTGGGGTCAGGACTATGTATGTGACTGTTGGGTGTATTTATTTATTTGTTTGTTCCAGGCGGCCCGTTCTTCACACACGCCGACGTGACGATATACTACATGCCGGAGACGATAGAACATCGAGCGTTGCGTGCGAGGAATATGAAGGATAGAGAACCGGTGCGTATTACTACAAAACTAGCGATGTTTGTATGGAGAAAGAGTATCTTACGAATTTACCTAACCCCCTTTGTTGAGGTAGGCTGAATAGATTTTATAAAGAAACATAATTTCAAAAACAATAAAATGAGCTAGCATTTTTGAATCTCGCCGCATTCAACAGTATAAGAGTTGTAGGCGCTTTCCAGGCCATTGGAAGTTAATTCCAGTAGTTTAGGTTAGTTTATGTTAGAACTGAAACACTTAGTTACAGAAGAGTTCTGTGCTTGGCGAAGTTGAGCTGATACTGTAGAGTACAGTACAGTGTCAACAACATATCTTTTCATCAATATTTTTTGCGCAAATTTGAACCTTATTCCCAGCCGGACATGCTGACGGAGATAAAGACAGAGGACGGTGGTGTGGTCCCCGTGAAGACGGAGCAAGTGGAGGAGTTCACGCACATCGAGCGCGCGCCCGTGCTGTACCCGGACATGCCCACGCACATACCCGCCTTCCTCTACACCACGCAGCAGAAGGTAATATTATGTGCAATATTCAACCTTATTCACCGGAGATAAAGACCAAAGACAGTAGAGGTAGGACAGATGCAGAAGGTAAATGTACATTGTGTATTGTAATTGGATATTCTGATAGAGATGCAAAACGTTAAAAAGCAGTTTTAGAAGTTGCGGAATTTGAGATTGAGGTATGGTGCGTGTGGAATTTGTATACAAATTAATTACTTGAAGCATTTTGTTATAAATTTTAAACTGCACATTTTTTTGTTATTCTGTTAATTAGTTTTAATTTTATTTATGTAATTATGTTGAGCTGTTTCTGCTTTATTTTTCTATGAACGTTGTGTACGCTTATGATTGGCGCACATATCGGACTAAAACTTTGATACCTGCCGTTTCTTTTACACAGTATGATGGCGCTGTTGGTAGACCTCATATATAAATAAATAAATAAATTTTCATGATTTTTTTTTGTAATGTTTAATTGCATCGTATCTGAAATCATTAACATCACCCAGCTTGGTTTTCGATCTAACTCTTATTACACCCTGTATAATTAAAAAAATAACCACCCTGTATAATGTAAGTAGTGAGTTTGGTAGTAATGTAAGGTGTTGTGTGTAGGTGTGCGCGTGCGCGCGCGCTGCGTTCGCGGCGTCCCGCGGCTTCGCGTTCCACGTGACGCGCCACCAGCACGCCGAGAGCGCGGCAGGGTGCGCCGCGCTGGACACGCTGCTGCTCCGAGCCAGGCCGCCTAGTGGCTGGGCGTCGCTTCAAGTCCCCGGTCAGTCACATTACCATCACCATAAAGAACCAACTTTAATTATTTATACTCTTTATTGTACATCAAAAATTAGATAATAAACAGTAACAAATATCTGTATAAATGTATACTTATAATAAAGATAATAATTTTTCCTAGACAAGAACCAGTTAGTAAGCGACGCGGGTAAACTAACAGTATTGGACTCACTTCTCAAAAGATTGAAAGAGCGGGGACACAGAGTCCTCATATACAGTCAGATGACGAAAATGATTGATCTGTTAGAGGTGAGCTTATTAATATGTTTATTAATCTTATTGTTATATAGGTTATCATGAAATTTAAATAGAAGCTTGGCCATCCACGCCCACTTAAAAATCTTACCCTGTGTAGATTATTACTGTAAAATAGTTTAATTTAATTCATAGGAACATTTTGGCATAAAAACGCTGTATGTTTACAATGTAAATGTTTAAAACATTTTATTATTTCCATAAGAATGACATTCACTTAACTAAAGAAATACAATATACTGATAGTCGACACTGCTAATAAATTTATGATTCGTGAGTACAATAGATACACAATTATTAAGATTTAATTTAATGTTATTCTACACATTAGTGAATAATTATCTGTTAATTATTATTTTTTTACACGCACCGAACGAATAAATACAGTTATTGAACATTTTATCTACGCTGCATTAAAAAAAGAATCGAAATACACATACGTTGCGTATGTGCGTAACGCGTGTGCGGTTATCGGACGCTAGGCTTATTTTTTCTTTTTCTCCACGCAATACGCTGATTAAACAAGGATGGTCCTTTTTTTTTGGACCACGTCAATTTGTTTTAATCTTATTTGTAATCCCAATGAAAACAGTGGTGATATAAATGTAATGTACTGATTTGATTAAACATAAATTGAATTATGTATTGTAGGAATACATGTGGCATCGTAAACACAAGTACATGAGATTGGACGGATCCAGCAAGATCTCTGCTCGGCGTGACATGGTGGCTGATTTTCAGGTACATAGTCTATACTTTAATATCCTAGTATTCATACACAGGGTATATCAAGACCGCGACCGAAAACGAAGCCAGGTGGTAGTACTAGTGACTTCAGACACAATGCAAGTTAAAATTTCGCAAAAAAAATCGCCAACTTTTTTTTTAATTTTTTTTACTTATCGCGTCGTATTTGGGTGATACATACATGGTTTTCCCAAAATAATGATGTAGAGTGTAGACCTCTTTATTTTTAAACACGCAATGATACGTAAGGGTTTAAATTAGTATTATCGCAAAAACTAGGTATTTACCACCCTAAAACTATGAATTTAAAAAAAACCTAAAAAATTATCTATCACTGTTTTGGCGAAATTTTTATTGGCATCGTGTTTGTAACCACTAAAACTACCACCTGGCTTCGTTTTCGGTTGCAGTCTTGATATACCCGGTATTGGTTAGTACTCTCAATAATGTAATATTTTGCAGGCCCGTACAGATATATTCGTGTTTCTGCTGTCGACGCGAGCGGGTGGTCTTGGTATTAACCTCACTGCTGCCGATACTGTAAGTATACTTATATTTTTTTGGTGGAAGTACACGATTAATATAAGTAACGATTAATTATAATCTATTTTTTTTAGAAAAATCCTCAGTTATTGAACGCATGTTAAGATTTGAGTTGTGGTCACTTAAAGTTACAAATTCTTATAAAAATCACTATAAATTAGAATTAGGAAATTATATATTTATTTCTTCTTCAGCCACAGGAAGTCCACTGCTGAACATAGGCATCCCCCATTGTACCTCATTGTGCCTCCCTTCCCCAAATTTACCTCACTTAATAGTAAATTCGATACCGTCCCGAAAGAGTTCTAATTGGCAATAGCCTCTGTTTCCAATTCTCATGATTATGGCGGTGTACCTAATGGCATCATGTTTACGAGTGTAACTATTTAATTTGTAGGTAATATTCTACGATTCGGATTGGAACCCCACGGTGGACCAACAGGCGATGGACCGAGCACATCGTCTGGGCCAGACCAAACAAGTCACCGTCTACAGACTCATCTGCAAAGGAACCATAGAGGAGAGGATCATGCAACGAGCCAGGGAGAAGAGCGAGGTGTGTTGTCAAAAATATTGTTTTTAAATACTTCGGATTATTGATGTCAATAATTAAAATTAATAAAAAAGGAAAGTAGGTGTAATAAAGTAAATTGACGATTTAAAAAGTGGTCGTTAAAGTTGATGTTGGTATGACCCCTCCTCCCCCCTCTGACGTAAATGCTTGTGGGGTCAACAAATATTTATTCTATGTATTGGACTGAAAAAGTGTCATGCTTTTTGTTAATGCGACTATGATATGCTAAGGAAATAGTTATATTGTGGCTTTACAGTGGACCCCCGGTAATCCGACAAACAGTTTGCAGGGCAGTGTCGGATTATCGAATTTGTCGGATTATAGAGTACTGTCTAAGACACCCTATAGTCCGGATTTTTTTTATGAAAGAGTACCTTGTAATCCGACAAATTACAGATCCAATGATAAGATTCCACGTGTGATATATATGTACTCTGAAGTACAAATCATACTTAATTATGTATGTCAAAATTAGTAAATTAAACAACGAAATAGAAAGCTTTCGTTTTATTACAAAATTAACGTTATTAATGCTATAGAACTCACAAAACATAAGCAATAACTTTACATTAGGAAATAATTGTGTACAAACAAATGTACATAGGTATGTACATAATAAATAATAGGCCATGTCGGATTACAGAGGGTGCCGCATTAGCCAGGGGCCGGATTATCGGGGGTCCACTGTATTTATGTAGTATTTGTACGGTTTTTTCTTTCTAGATCCAAAGGATGGTAATCAGTGGCGGTAACTTCAAGCCAGATACACTGAAACCCAAAGAAGTTGTATCTTTACTTTTAGACGACGAGGAGATTGAACTGAAATGTGAGTTTATTTACCGCATTATAGCATTCAAAATAATATTTAAGTAGTTTTTTAAACCTCACACACTATTTTTCTTCAACAGATCGTCAAAAATCGGAGGAAAAGAAAATCATGGAAGAAAGAGAGCGGAAACGGAAACTTGGTCTCTTACCAGCAGTTGTAAGTGACTCTAACTATGAAATATTTTATTTTAATAGCAAAGCTATCATATTACCATTAGACATGGTACCAATATTACTAGTATAGCTTTACTTACCGAATGAAACACGACAGCGTGGTCTTCGCTTCACATTTTTTTATGACACAATGTTACCACTCCGATCGTGCTGACTTATACCTGAAATAGAACAAGATAACTACAGTGTGACTATCACTTTTAAGCTAGTGATATGAGTCAGTTTTATCACTGTGAGGAGGTACGTGTGGTGTATAAATACAGCTTCTGTGGCACTGTTGGTTAGACGTCGGCTGTGAAACGAGACGAGGGCTGGATCCACGTACTGAGTTAAATGTTTATGAGTCACATAATTATTTCCGGCCTTGGTGATGTGAGAGCGAAAAGTTTTTTGTATTTTGTGATATACAAGAATTGTACCTTATTGTCGGGATACTATGTATGTGACTGTTGGGTATATTTATTATTATTTATTACATGAACAACCTGTAGGTGCTACATTATTGTTTTGGTTTTAAAAATCATGGTATTATATGTAAACATGTATGTGACACAGCAGCCGGCAAGCAGTGCGGTGGAGACGAAGCGCGCGCGTTCGTCTCCGTCGGAGGCGGGCAGCCCCGCGCACGTGCACGTGGACGACGAGCCCGACGCGCCGCCACAACCCACCACGCCCAGATGTACGTATACTGGCTTTATTAGGGCCTTTGCGAATGGCGTGTTTTTAATGCAGCCACGACGGACGTTTCACGAACTAGTGCTTACGGCGCTGTAGATAACCAAAGGTTTACTCACAGCGTATGCATGGCTTTTAAAGTGCGTTAACTTGCGACTTCTAAGTGGTGATGAAAATTGATAGGTTAATGTGTGGTTAAAAAACATGAATGGAGAAGTTATTGCAAATGTTTATTAGCTGCTGAAGATGAAACGGGGATGTAGGCGACCTTATTGAGTCCTTTTATTTGCAGCACAGCAATAATTCAAATAAAATACTATGTTCACAACGGAAAAGTTTTTGCATTGAATGTACTACATACTAAATAGTAGTGTTTATAAAACGTAATAAGTTTTATAGCAATTCCATTATATTTGATGTTTGTTTAAATGACATCACCTAATTTATAAATTATTTAAAATTTCTGTAATTTACTCCGCGTAACATTTTCGTATTGTGATAGTTTATAAATGTTTAAATACATTAATGTCGTACGCAGCGTACTCGCCGGTGGGCGGCGTGTCCCGCGCGGCGTGGAGTACGCGCGGCGTGCGCGCGGGACGTGCGGGGCGCGGCGCGAGGCGGGGCAGACCTCGCGGCTCCAGGCATGCATTATCTAGGAGGCACAAACCACCTCCCGCGCCTGCTGAAGAAGCCGCTGCAGTTGCCGCAGGTAAGACATTTGTGATCGTAAAAAAACAACTAGGTGCGAGTGGAGTTCTATACTATACAATTAATTCAATCGATATTGTTTGTATATTCTGATTTTACTATGAGACTTACTTCTTGCAGAATTTAATGATTCACTTTAACGGTGAAGAAAAACATCGTGAGGAAACCTGCATACCGTAGCGATTTTAAAGAATTTCTACGGTATGTAAGTCCGCCAACCCGCACTAGGCCAGCGTGGTGGACTATATGGCCTAACCACTCTCAATCGATTCTCTTGATTGTAGAGTAGGCCCGTGCCCTGCAGTGGGACGTATATGGGCTGATATATAGATATAGATATAGTCCTATTAATTTTTATTTTTATTTAATAATTTGAACCGTTTTGTAGAAGAACGGTACGGTGGCAAATTATACTGTATAATGATCTATTACTAGGTACGAAACTCCTCAAAAATCGACAGTTCGATTGGAAGAGTTCGCCGTGAGCAATTATTATTGATAGTCAATCATCACGCACTATAACGGTAAACGAAAAGATCGTGAGGAAACCTGCATACCATAGCGATTTCCAAGAATTTCTATGGTATGTAAAGTCCGTCAACCCGCAGTCCGCACTAGGTCAGCGTGGTGGACTATATAGCCTAACTCCTCTCAATCGTACTCTCGATTGATACGGGCTGATACAGGAATTATTATTTGTAATTTATCTAACTTTATATGTACACAGGTGCGGCTCTCCTAGACTGCTCGTCCCCTCTCGAGCCCGAGGTCCCCCCCGAGGACGCGGCGCGTGCGCGCGGGCGGCGCGGGCCGGGGCGGCCGCGCGTGCGCGTGTGCGCGGCGCCGCGACGCCCGCGCCGCCCGCGGGAACCGCTACTGGTGCCGCTGGCGCCGCCGCCGTAGAGACCCACTGATACTCAGAGATTAATGGTAACTTGCTTTTATGTTTAATTTAAATGACTGGCAAACGTGGCGTGAGACGTCTTCTGGCCAGATGACGGGACTTCCATTAGATTGGATGCGTAAATCAGCAGACCGGGCTGTGTGGTGTTATTTGGGAGAGGCCTATGTCCAGCAATGGACTCGAAAGGACTGATGATGATAATGATGATAACTGGATGCCTCGTTGGCGCAGTTTTATTATGATACGATTACTAATGCCGAGGTCTCGGGTTCGAATCCTCGGTCAGGCAAGTGGTGTTGAACTTTTCTATTCATTATCAGCCCGAATTTAGAAATTATTGCCCGATATGACGATAAACTCGCCACATACCACATCGTGGGGCGGATCGCACAAGGCGAAATGTAGGTGTCCTGGTAGCATCTCTGTCTACCACTTCTGGGATAAAGGCTCGAGTTTATGTATGTATGTTTGTAGGTGCTTTAAAAGTCATTTTCATTTTTTACAAAAAATTTAACAGTGATTATTTCTAGTCAGTAAAACCAAATTTGGCGCTCAATTATACACAGGGACTAATAATTCTACAAGTAACGTAAATGCGTGAATCACTAAAATTTATTTTGTATATGTACTATTTTGAAATCTCAATGAGGTATTGTTTTTGTTACAGAATTCCTGATGCCAAACAAGAATAAACACACATAATAAAAATGAATTACAACCCACCTGCATGCTAAGGGAATGCAAACAAGTGGACTGCCATAACGCTGCATCAAATTGTAAAGAAATATATAATCAATGTACAAATGCTATGAACTATTACAAAGTTTAACTTTGGTTATAAACGCTGTAAATATTCAAATGAGTTTTATTTCATATTTATTTCGAATATATATTGCCAACACAAGTTTAGATTGGTTATTGTTGATTTTTGGTGCTTTCGGCTATAGTTTATTTTTTAAGGCGTAAAAAAATCGTATTTTCATCAAAAGGACTAAATCCAAATTTGAACCAAATACCGTCAATTGTTATGAAAAAGTAGTGACTATGCGCTTTAATCCAAAAGTTGAAAATATTAAAGAAATAAACGGTGATGAAATTTAAATTATATCTTTCAATTTTCACCCTCTTGTATTCAGTATTTTATTTTTAATGCATAGATCCGGTAAATAAATTTCTAAGGTAAGCCCGCCAACCCGCACTAGGCCAGCGTGGTGGACTGTATGGCCTAACCACTCTCAATCGATTCTCTCGATTGTAGAGAAGGCAGGGCACGGGCCCTGCAGTGGGACGTATATTGGCTGATATAGATAGATAGATCCGGCAAACGAGCAAACAGTGCCCCTAGCCGGAACATTTTGCAGTATCGTAATAGAATAGTAATAGTAAAATTTTGTATGAGAATTTAAACAGCGCCATTATGAGCGTATTTGGAACTAAAATTTCACAGCGGGAAACGTTTACGATACTATACGAGAATTACTATACGATACTTCAAAATGTTCCGGCTAGGGGCACAGATGACCTGATGGTACGTGATCACTGCCGCCCATGAACATCCACAACGCTGGATCATGGATGTGTTGGCGGACCATCAAGTTGAGAGGGGAGCGAGAAGGAAAAAGGATGGAAAAGAGTGTCGGGCATCCAGCAATCTCACTCACCGAACGAAACGCGACAATAAAGCTGTCGCTTCACATACCCAAGTAATTACATCACAGTTTAAAGACTAAAGGTACTTGCAATTTATAGCCATTACTGATTTCTCTCATCATAGTGGTCTTCAGTCGTAGGGAATGTACTGGTGAACTGAAATAATTTTTGAATGTCATACTTGGTAGTGGTGGACTGTTGGTAACGGACTAGACGCGGCTGTCATTAAATTTACGGTGCACGTAGGTTCAAATCCTAGCGCATACCTCTGACTTTTCGGAGTCATGTGTGTATTGATAGTCAATCACCACGCACTAGAACAGTGAAGGAAAACGTCGTGAGGCACCTACCTACTAACCATAGCCATTTGTATGAATCTCTGTGGTAAGTAAAGTCCACACACCCGCACTCGGCCAGCGTGGTGGACTATGTCGCCAAATCCTTCTCAATTGTACTCTCGATTGTAGAGAAAGCCCGTGCCCTGCAGTGAGATGTATATGTATAAGCTGTTACTGCAGAATTTTCGGTATGCTTGGCGCAAGGCGTAGTTTCTCGTGCTGTTGACAGCTTTTCCCGTCTACAATTATTCTGACATCAGTAATTTGTCATACCTTCCGTTGACTAACAGAAGGCACCGAGAGCATAGGTGAAGTCGATTTGAGCTTTGGAAGATGGCGTAGGAGCCCATTCCACTAGTGTGTAAATTAATATAAAACTTATTTATGTATCAAAAATTTGTTACATTCTGTTATTAGTTAAACCTAACCCCTAACTAAGATCGAGTCTTGTATCGTGGGTATCAGGAACTACGAGAGACTTTTCGGTCTCACAAACACCTAGTACCGAATCAAATACCTACTTGAGATTCACACAAACATTTGTCTCGATGCAGCTCTCGTTTCACAGCCGGCGTCTAACCAACTGCGCTACGACTGGGAATAAACACGAGAATTTCAACTCTACCCGAATATACCTACACGTATGGATCCCGTTCCGATACCCAATATATCGGTAAATATACTTTCACAAAAAAGTCTTTCCCACAAAAACGAACAGATGCGTGTAACGAGGAATCAAATGTACACTCGGAGTTCACAAGCACGGAGGTCTGCGGCGACGCTAAACATCCTAATTAGTGATGCGGCGGCCCGATGTCACGCCCAGCGGCCCTTCACAGGGCTTTTTGTCACAGCTTTTTGTTCGGATATCATGTCGTAAAACGAGACATGAATGTTTTTAATCTGTTTGTTTTAATTCAGGATGTCTTGGGATATTTTGCGGATGTACTTTGATGGTTTTTTATGACAGGTAAGACAAACGAGTAAGCGGTTTATTTGATGAAAAGTGATGCTCATAAATGCCGAGGATCCTTGGGCATTGCTTGCGTTACTGGCTTTAGACAAAAGCATTTACCTATAGGATTAGAAAACTAACGGTGGTCTCATCCAAGACGAAGTAGTTTTTTATAAGCCTCGATTATTATGGTGCGGATTTTGACAATACACATTCTGTATCATATACGGGCCTCCTCTACAATCGGAAGTCCGATTGAGAGGGTTTAGGCCATATAGTCCACCACGCTGGCCTGGTGCGGGTTGGCAGACTTTACATACCATAAAATATTTTCAAATCGCTATGGTGTGCAGGTTTCCTCACGACGTTTTCCTTCACCGTAATACACATTATGTTTACATAAATATTTGTTGCAAGGCGAGGCGTAGCACCATTTGATTCTGTTGTGTGCTTGCTCGACGTTTTATGAAGGACGTTAAATTTGCATGTGCTTCCAATTCTACGCGCGTATTATGGGTCTTATTGATATAATGGTATGGCAGAGCATATAACTAAGTTTGTACAATAGGTATATAACTTAATTGTTTTTGTTATAAGATATGATGTTTTCGGTCCTGCTTATAGCTTTTAATTGGTTTTTAGGTAAGTCATTTGGCCATAGCATAGAGGGTTTTAAAACGCATTTTGGTTACCAAATGTTTTGTTTGATCAAACTTAATTTATAAAGTCGTTCGAAAGGGAAACATCCGATAACTAAAATAGGTTTTAAAACTGTCTATGAATAAGGCCGTTTGAATTTAGTGAATGGCTATTATTTTATTACGCTTTTTTATTTTTGGTATCAATTGTATTTAGAGCTCTTTTCTATTTTTATAAAACAATATTGTTAAGGGTAGTTTGTTGTCTTTTAGCATCTTGCTGTGTGGGTAGTTTACAGTCTCTTGAACGCTTTCGAGTGCGTGGCGCGTTTTCGCCTCTGGGTGATTATCTCGTTTTGTTTCGGTCGTTTTATGGAGTTTGTGAGTACTTTGTGAGTAGTGCTTGTGATGTTCGGCGCTACATTGTTCATCGTTGGCATCAGCGTCGGCCGTCACTCATCTAGCTTATGTCAGCATATAAGCAGTCTGGTGAGTAGATAGATATATAATTTTGTTGCATTTTCTACTGCCATTTATTGTAATGCAGGTACGAATTCAGTTCGCAGAAAGAAGGTTTGATAAATGAACGTAGGTAGTATTTAAGTGTGTATTCTTTTACATAAGTCGAATCATGTTTACGTTAAATAGTTTTAATACTTTCCAATAACACTCACCAGCGTAAAATACCACTGATACGTGTTACCATGTACGGGGTTAATTATTGTTAGTGGTGCCGTAACATTTACATAATAATACTGCATTGTCGATTTTCATATACGTCATGAAAGCTATCAAAGCATATCAAAATATGAACTAACCAGTTTATATTGAGCCATTCATTCCCATTAGTCGTACTTGGAAAAATAAACCTTTTCGGCCAAATTCATAGACAGTTTTAAAGCCTATTTTAGCTATCGAATGTTTTGTCTCTTTCGAACTTTGTTTGAGCAAAGAAGACAAAATATTCGATAGCTAAAATAGGTTTTAAAATTGTCTATGAATAAAGCAGTTAATCTATATTCGTATAACTCTCAACACTTTTACGATCAACCACAAGTACCTTGCAAACTACTTAGAAGTCGATAATTTCTAACGGGTCAATCGACACGTTTCACCTTCCAAGAAGATCGAACTCTTTGCATGTATAAACATTATCCCATGGGTTAGGCGTAGCGCACACGGTCGAGATAGCTGTCATAGCGTGACTGGTAAGTCATCGTGTGAACTGTCCTTATTCCTCAACAACTCGTGGAGACATTTGCCATTCGTCTCGACGTATCGCTGGTTAGTTCTGGCTTAAGGTACAGGATAATAACGATAATAGTTTTTTTAGTTTTATACATTATCTATTCAAATGCTTTCTAGCATTTTTGGATCTTTATTGATACTCTCTATTGTTAACGCCTATTATTGTTATTGCCTAATGTGCGTAATAATTTGATTCAGTAGGATTCATTTGTTGAAATAAAACTATTTTTTTACGAATTTTATCGCGATTTGGTTCAATTTTTACATTTTTTAACTTCCCGACGTTTCGATTACTTTACAGCTTTCGTGGTAACGGGGCGGACTGGATTCATTTACCTAAAAGCTCTGTGAATTTTTAGATAATCATTACATTGTTTTATTGTTTCCGTAAATTTTTGGAAGGTCAGAAGTTTTGAAATAAACATTAATTAAAAACAATACGCGAAGTTAATTCGAAATTTTGTTAATTACCTTCAAACATATATAAAAGCAGAACATTCAAGGGACTTATTATGATAAAAATCGAGGTCTTCTTTCATCTGAAACTCTTCCAAAAAAATCTCGAAAAATAAATTAATTACGCTACAGTCTACACCACGCTCCACGCCCAAGTTTTGCGAAGCGCGGTCGCATATTTGGCATTCTAGAAGCGAGCGTTGCAGGTAACAACGGACGGTAACCACTATGACTTCTGTATAACTAACACTTCGCTCTAATTGGCCGCAACACGCTGGAATGTAATAGCCGTGTGAGCTATCGACTGTGTCGATGAGGAAGAATACTTAATTTGTTTCCAGTGAGGAGTGTTTAATTTTGGTTTTATTCATCTTATACAAGAACGATATAATATTATGACGTCGCGAAATGCTTTGCCCCTTTTACGATTACGTAAATAGATAAATTCATGCCTTTTCCCAAGAAGGTGCAGTCAGAGGTGCTGCTAGGACACCTGCGTTTCGTTTTGTGTGTTCTGTCCCTCGACGTGATAGGGGGCGAGGCTATGGCCATATCGGACATAAATTCCTGACTCAAGGCTCATAATGAATAGCAAAATCCAATATAAATTTGCCCAACTCGTGGTTCGAATCAGAGACCTCAGTGTTGTAATTGTACTGCAGTGCAGCTGCGCCACCAATGCAGTAATTATTTCTTCCTACATATGACGTTGCAAAATGATTTGCCATATTTACGATCATGCCAGCCTAACAACTACACACCCAATAGGCTTCTTTTCGAAGTAGATAATAAAATAGGTATTCATTATATTAACATACATACATACATACATAAACTCACGCCTTTATCCCCGCAGGGGTAGGCAGAGGCGCCACCAGGACAAACACATTTCGCCTTGTATGTTTCGTCCCATCATGTGATAGGGGGCGAACCTATCGCCATATCGGGCACAAATTCACACCGGGCTGATAATGAATAGAAATCCAATATCACTTTGCCCGACCCGGGACTCGAACCCGAGACCTTAGCTTTCTAATATTATATAAGTCATTATATAAAACAACGTGTTATAGTGTCAAAATTACGAGAGATTTGTCAGCAATACAATCTATCTATCTATCTATTCAGGCACAGGAAGTCCACTGCTTAACATAGGCCTGCCCCAAGGATCTCTACGTCAACCTGTTGGAAGTGGCCCGCATCCAGTGACTTCCTACAAACTTAACCAGGTCATCCGTCCACCTTGTAGGCGGGCGTCCGACACTTCGCTTGCCTGTCCGTGACCTCCACTCCAGAACTCGTTAAACAATACCCAGATGCAAAACAAACGCAGGTTTAATGCACTTGTAACTTGGCTACACCTTCTGAATATAAGGATTGCTCACAATGTTTTCCTTAAACTTTAAAATTATCGATACTAAACAATGAAATACAAATAATGTTAATAATAAGCTGTGTCTTGCACTTAACCCCTTAAACCTTAACCTTAGTACTTCTTCTAACTCGACAATCGTATATAATATTCAGATAACTATGCAAGTTTTCTTACGATGTTTCCATTCACAAAACATAGTGTGGAAACCGGAAAGTTTTGTTTTGTGGGATCATATCATAAACAAGCTTTTTAATAAAAATGTCAATGCTTTTATTAGTTACAAAATCAGAGATTCTATGTTTTATACATACGAAATTAACACAACGATTTAATATCATAGTTTCAATATTACTCTGATTTGCAAAATTAGTGCTATTATTATTTTCAGTGCTCTTTTAATTACATAGCTCGACAAAATTGCACTATTACCCTGCAATGACTGACAGCCTCCGTGGCGCAGTTGGTTTGACGCCGCCTGTGAAACGAGAGGCCGCGGGTTCGATCCCCGCACCGAAACAAATATTTGTGTGATCCACAGGTATTTGTTTCGGGTCTGGGTGTTTGTGAGACCGAGAAGTCTCTCGTAGCTTCTGATACCCATGACACAAGACTCGATCTTAGTGTGGGGTCAGGACTATGTATGTGACTGTTGGGTGTATTTATTTATAATTTATTTATTTATTTATAATATGGCAAATGCATATATACCTAATTATATTACTCAGAAGCCTACAAATTTATTACCCTGCTAAAAACTAAATGCTTATACTAGGTAGGTACTCGAAAGCCCAGTGAACACTATTGAAACAGCAAGGGTAAACAAGCCCGTTAGTTCACTCGTCACATTAATCAGCTCATTCGAATGCGAGCACCCGCTTTCAGTTCACTGAAATGTTACACGCCTACATTATATTATTGTAGATTAAGGGCAGGTTATACTATCGAATTGAGGAGTACTTTTGCTAAAGAGAGGATTTAAGTACTGTGTGCTTTTGAACTTTGCAGTAATAGACTGAGAATTCGTTTTATGACTGGGAAATTGAATTATTATATCAATCTGCGGGAGCATAAATGTGGCTACAAATTATCGGCTCTTTGGAAGAACGCTTGTCGAAAAATGGGATAGTGCCGTAAAAATTTTATAAATAAATAAATATACCACATATATATATCGAGTCTTTTCGGTCTCACAAACACCCAAACCCGAAATTCACACAAATGTTTGTTTCGGTGCGGGGATCGAACTCGTAGCCTCTCGTTTCACAGCCGGCGCAGCCTCTAACTGCGCAAATTTATTAATTCATCTCAAAAACTACATTGCCCATTGCTATTTAGTAAAAACAAAAAAGTAAAAGAATTAAACATGATTTACCTTCCTTTAACGGGATTTCCAGAATTACATAGGTCTCACAGAGATAACATCAGTGGTTTTGGCGCGCTCGGAATTATAAATTATATGAGACCACAGACAATGTTATGGAGAGAATTTGTCAACAATTTGAGCACATTAATGTTATATCCACTGAATATTTCTGAACTGTGACTCATGCGAGGAAAGCTCTGTCGGTTGTAAAAAATAGTCTTATTTAATTAAGTAATTATTGAATTTACAAAAAAAAAAAAAATCGATAACCAGTATTTTTTTTTTTCATTCAAGCTACGTCTTTAACGAATACTGCTTTGAAATTAATAACATAATATATAGCTGCTGTAATTTTTTTTTGCAACGTGTTTGAAATCATACGCTGCCCTAACGCTAGCTTAAGTTAGTCCGAGATAAACACAGATAAAAACAGATCACATTAACTCCAATAACTCATTCACTATTCTCAGCATACCAATTAGCACACCAGGGGTATGTACTAACGACTACCCTCGAGATGCACCCCATTGCGATAAATCAAGTGATAGCATTTTCCAGCTCGGCACGCCATCCATCACTATTGACGTTAACAAAGTGCCCGTGAAGTTTTGCCTCGTCCATCATCACACAACGCCCCGCATACCTGAAATGCGTCATATCCGGTAGTTTTTGCAAAGAGCGGCAGTATCAGTGAAATTATTTTTAGTTGGAATGGGTTTTGGTAATGATTGCAAAGATATTTGGACGATGTTCTGGCGAGCAATGGCTAGGAGGCTGTTTTGAATGATGAAAATAAACTTATTATCATTGCGAATCCCAGTGAAATGCTACAAATAAAAAGTGACCCAAGTTCAATGTATTTAACCTTAAATTCAAAAGTCTGCTTACGTTGTTAATGAAATGTGTGTTTTTAGTACACCAATAATCCGAAATAGGGTGGTTTTAAGTCCAGGCTGGGAGTCAACTACTCTCGATGGTTAGTGGTCTCGATGGTCGGTTATTGCCAATATCAATAAAACCTATAGGTGAAATTATATAAGCTGATATTGACATTTGGTAAATAATTTAATCCACGTGTCCCTAACCACCCGAAGCAACATTGTACCAAGTCTGATGAAAAACAGCCTGGTAGTTCCGTCAATAATCGCGATTTTAATTTCCAAGGCTTTTAATGAATCCCTAGTGCGACTCTTTTTACCGTTCAGGTAAGTTCCCGAACCGATAACGGGTAGCCAAAAATCGTGAAAACTAAATTCACGTCGTAATTCGACAAAAAGTTAATTCGGATTTATTTCCAAATTTTGTACAAACCTGAAGTGATGAAACATGTGGGTGAAAATCAAATACCATATGGCAATATCACTCTGTATAAACCGGTGCATAAAGAAATACATTCAATCACCAAGTTGAATGTCCACCAATGGTCAATACTAAAGTCCTCATATAATAAGGAAGGGTCGTGTTAACAATCCGAAGTATGAGTGCTCATGTAAATGTTATCCTTGTCAATCGCCCTACGTATAATAACTAAGGCAAATGAAACGTGGAATATTTATCGTTGGAAAATAAACAAGGAAAATCAGGGCGTGAAGAAAACGGTTGGCTTGGTATGAAATGTAGGCTAGACAATATTATTTATACTTGGAGGGTGAAAAGAAAAACATTGATGCGTCTTTTAAAAGTTGTATAAAAACTTATAATGAATCTAAACTTAATTTTTTTTTTATATAATTATTATTTTATAAGTCTTAGTAACTACTCGTATTGCACACGCACATTATTTATGTAAATATAACTAAGTTGAGTTAAAATTATGATGACATAGATCAATTTAAATACATAAAAATATAACTACGATATTTTTACCTACCATTGTTACTACATCTCCTAAAAACGAATAATCAATGTAAAATTTCCTGACAATGATTTATTGTGTATAAAACCATTAACATTTCAGTTAACTACAAAAATTTCGACGTTAAAAATCTAAATCGGAAATGGCACATTACACCCCTCAAAAGCATCCATTATGGCAAGACCTCTGTTCTGGAACATTTTGTGCTTTAAAAGTAAAGAGTCTTAGGGTCTGTTATTTCTGGTTGATCATAAGAAGGGGAGTTGAAGCTCAGGGGTGGCTAAATCGTCGCAAAGCGTAGAATGACGGATGTCTTTACAAGCTAGAGAAGTTGTCAGTAGGGATTTTGCTGATCTGTGATTCTCAAACTGGGATATTATATATTTTTTTAGGATAAAAAGCGGTAATTAGCCTATTAGCACTCTAGAAACTAGACATCATTGTCTTTGTAAATTAACAATACTCCTACAATTATTTACGCCTTGCTGAGCTTAAACTTTGAGATTCAAAATAGTAAGGGCCCAATATATATCTAACTATAGCGTATACGTATAAGACAAGTATTTTCCAACTCTTATTTGTTTATTCTTTCTGATTTATTTCGATGCGGGTTAAAGACATGCTAGTGTCCCTAAGAGACTCGCCGAACTTCAGAGCTCGGTGCCAATTCCGGCTGACAGGAGTTGCAATGGTGGGTGAGTGGGCAGGAAAGTCTCTAACTATAGCGTAGCTCTACTACAAATTAAAGGGGCTTAAAATGTATTTTTATAGTACAATAGCGGCCTGGCCCGGCTCCATCCGGGTGGCAGATACACTTTTATGAAAATATTTTATAGCCTATATTCATCAGGAATAATGTAGGATTCTAATGGTGAAAGCGATTTTTAAATCGATCCTGTAGCTTCAGAGCCTATTAAATGCAAACAATCAAATCTTTCCTCTTTAGGATATTAAAATAGATTAGATAGCAGATTTATACATTGGGAACCACTTCCTGGCCATGATAGCGTGTGGCGGCGCGAAAGATGAGTGTATCCCGTATGTTTTTTACACTCCAAATTAAAACGTTACCGGGGGTACACTTCGTGAGGAAAAAACGACCAAAAAACCATGTATCGAATGTCACCCATTCCCACGTGCCATGGGGTGCTAGCATGAATATTTTAAAACCGCAGAGTATATTTATGTTGAGTATTCTTTTTAATGTAAGTCCGCCAACCCGCACTAGGCCAGCGTGGTGGACTATATGGCCTAACCACTCTCAATCGATTCTCTCGATTGTAGAGTAGACCCGTGCCCTGCAGTGGGACGTATATGGGCTGATATATATATATTCTTTTTAAAGTTAGTAAATGATAAAATATTTATTTTAATAAATTACTTTATGGACTCGCATCATTAAATAGTATTGGATCGTAGAAAGTGGTGAATATACATAACATGGTATCATGGTTGAGAAAGGAAATAAGCAGATGGAACATTATTACAGCCGCTTATAAACACCAGAATCAATTGCATAAAATATTGAATTAACACACATATGTACATTTCTCCGTCAATCAGCAATCTAAATGTACTGTTGTGTTCCGTTTTGAATGACATTGTAGCCAGAGTAACTACTGGACATATTAAGACTTAACATCTTATGTCTTAGGATGGCGAGAGCAGTGGACTACTAACCAATGCAATGCATGGTATTGTTTGGTTTTCTACTGACCATGAGCGGTCGTATCGTCTACCATCAGGCGAATGGCATGCTCATCTCGCCATTCAGCGCAGTAAAAAAATATAGATAGTTTTCCGTAAATAATAATGAATACCTTTTTATTTTTAAAGACGCAATGGCGCGTAAGGGTTTAAATTACTATTTTCGCAAGACCTAAGTATTCACTACCCAAATATGATGAATTAAAAAAAATAGCAAGAAAAATATCTGTTGCATTTTTGGCGAAAGTTTTGGTTGCATTGTGTCTGTAACCACTAAAACTACCACCCGGCTTCGTTTTCGGTAGCAGTCTTGATATACCCGGTATACATTAATTCGTGCGCAGTTTCCCCATTCATGCTAGGGTGTCGAACGCCGACAAAGTAACAAAAATAACGTGAGGTAAAAACGTGTGTTTCATTTTCGTGACGATTTTGTTATGACTGACATTATTTATGAAGAGTTTTTTGACGGGGTTTTTTAGTGTACAAATATAGAATCGGTAATGGATCTTTTCGTATTTGGGGATAAATATAATATGCGAGGATATATCGTATTCCTTATTCGTTTCTCGTATGGACATGGCAAATGGTAGCAAGCAGAAAGTATAGTTAAAACGTAATTTTTTTCCAGTCAATAGTGATTGTTCTTTACCCTATTTTGCGTATTATTCGAACATTGTACCGATGATAATATATATATATTATATATCATTAAAAATTATTGTTATACTAAGCAGGATTCCGATAAGCACACCAGTTGAATTGTCGAATATCGGCTCTACAATTTGCCAGTGAGTTTGGCCCACGGATATGTACAATGTACATACATATATGTATTGCTATGGTCTACCCCGTACTTCATAGATAGTTGAATAAGTATGTGTATTAAGGTGCTATGTGGAAAAATAAGAAAAAAATATTGGCTGTTAGTTTATTTGAAGTTTGAATGAGCTCACGATGAAGGCGTGATTCAAAGAAATCTTAATGAAGAAAAGTACAGGCAGAAAAGAAATATAGTCGAGTAAATTCACTAACGATCGGTCTTAATTGCAGTTAAAAGTATAAAAGCGAATTGTTTCAGATTCTGAATTAACTTCAGTGGAGTGAATTGCTTTGCCTTTGTGGCTTCTGTAATTAATTTGAGAAGTCTTATAAATCGTTTGACCTAGTTTACTGTGTCGGTTTAATTGTACCTATATTATGTACATACATACATAAACTCACGCGTTTTTCCTAGAAGGGGTAGGCAGAGGTGCTACCAGGACACTCACATTTCGCCATATGTATTCCGCCCCCCAATGTGATCACATACTAGCATAATTAATAATTATAGCTGTCAATATAATATTGTTAATTTTACACGTTCGGGCGCCCAAGATCAGATGTAGCTGGAAAACTAATTGGAATGAGATATTATATCGCCCAGATAAGTAGCAGAATCATGATTACCAAAATGTAGTGTAATTATCTTAGTAGGAACACCAAAATCAATAGAATGCGTTTTAACATCCACATATCTGATCACATCCAAAAATAAACACGAGCGTCAGTATTTAATTAAAAAGCTAGGCGTCGATGAATTATTCAGCGCACAGCTTCGCACGCCACATCAGGACTTACTTGTTACGAGATCTCACCTATAGTGTCTATATCATTAATTCCTTTACATATTTTAAAGGATATTTATAATAGCGTGTATTTTGCGTATTTAGTTTTAATACAATAATTTCCATTATCTTCTCAGTCCTCGTTTATCAACGGCTGTACATACGCGTCTTTTTTGACGCTTGAAACTTGACGATTTAACAAGACAACTTTATTTTATCGACTGGACCGATTTTGATAAAAAAAACTATTACGGATCGTCTACGTTCTTTTGACGTCCGAATGCGTTGTTGTCATGCTGTTGTCAAAATATTAGGAACGGTCTTTCTCCTTTCACATTTTTTTATATTGGACATATTAATGCTATGAGATTACGAGTATAAATGCTTTTAAAAAAACATATCTCAAGCAATGAGTTATATAGATATTTTAAAAAAAAAATTTAGTTCCAAATTTCGCCACATGCTAATTTGATGAATTATAAATAACGTAGACATCAAAATGACACATCGGCTATAATTTAACCGACATAAACGTAATCACGCAAAAACTGCGGGCAAAAGCAAGTTTAAAACAACAGCTCATGTAAGATCTGACAGGACTCAATCACAGCCCATTACGAACCCCGACCCTTGGTGTTAAAAAACACCGGATGATAAATTGGAGTGTTCACAAAAAATCACGACACACCCTGTATACACACATTTATCTTCGAAGAGTTTTCGCACCTCATAGGCGGTTTAAAAATGCATAAGGACGTGTCTTTCAGTATAAAGCGGATGAGGAAGTGTGAAAAAACATACCACGTCAACAATTCGGTGCAATTAAATAAATTATTGATTTTATGACAAAAAAAAATTGGTGTCAATGTTTATGGTTTCTGATAACTTTCTATCGAAGTATTTCTTAGGCTGCTCGTACAAAAAGTCTACAACTGGAAATTCCTATTTTCTAGTAGATTTTTTTATTGGTTTTTCAGTAGGTAGAAGACTTCTTGTGATTGAGTCGCGTGTTGTATCTGAACAATGAATTGATTTTAACATTACTCTCATGAAATATAATTCTCAGCGAAGCATGCAGACGGCGAACAATGCGAGTATCACAAGCACGGAGTATGGATTTGCCATTATGTGCAGCAAACTGCTCAATTACGAGCGCATGGTGTAAATTTAGCCAGATCAATAGCGAGTCTGGCCGGCTAATGGCTTCTGTACAGCCGCCGACACAAGTCTGCGAGATGAATATTTAATTGTCATTGCGGGAAGCTACATTTGCATAATACATGCGGTGGTTGTTTAGATGCTCAAGTTTCCTTATTTTGTTCTGGTAGTTGTAAGACTGATACATTAGTGGGAGCTTCCATTTTGGGTTGTAATTATTTGGCTTTGCAATTTAATAGTCTGATGTGTTTATTTTTTGGAAAATTACACTAAACATTATTTTATCCATAAACTGATAAAAATTAAATTACGTTGCTTAGAAATAATAATAATAAACGTTAAGTGCGTGGTCGCATGTTGGTAAACGGACCAGACGCGACTGCCAACATGTTCACGGTGGTTGCGGGTTCAAATTCCAGGGCACATCTCTGATTTTTCGGTGTCATGTGTGTATTGATAGTCTTTCACCACGCAATATAACGGTGAAGGAAAACATCGCATACCATAGCGATTTGTAATAATTTTTATGGCATGTAAAACCCGCCAACCCGCACTAGGCCAGCGTGGTGGACTATATGGCCTAATCCCTCTCAATCGTACTCTCGATTGTAGAGGAGGCTCGTACCCTGCAGTAGGACGTATATGGGCTGATACAGTATCACGCTTTACACGTATGCTACCACTAAAACAATAACTCGAATAAAAGCAATAATGAAATGGTTGTATCACGCGTTCACGACTCGGCGGCTTTGGTACGTACAAAGAGACTTAGCTTCCGTTCATCGGCGCTATAAAAGTTTAGTCTTTGAAGCAGATTATTAGAGTTTTGTATAATAACCCTTATTAAAATATAAGCTTTTTATGAAGTGACCTTTAGATAAAACACTGTTGCAACGACCTGTAATTCGTTTTAATTATCTAGACATATAGGATAAAAATTATGCTAATAAACAGTTAATTAGTTTATCAGCAAATTGATTGAAGTAGGCAGAAGTCGGCGAAGTACTATCCATAGTTTGCTGAACTTGTTTCCATCGTGAGATGTGATAGGAACCCTATTGCTGGGCACCTTACATGAGATTTTTCGAACCGTGGAACTCCTGCAATAGACAACATAATAATGGAAGCGAGTAGGTGCCCCAGCACAGATCAAATATTTTCATTGTTGAACATAGGCTACAATAAGATGTCACAATATTATGTTACCGTTCAGCTATAGCCCGCTATTGGTATACAATAGGATAATATAAGATCCAGACTTCTTTTCAATTATTATCTTTTTAGTTTAACTTTTCTGTAAGAAACTCTGTAATACTGTAATATGCTTTTTAAGAATACACAGGACATAGATTTTTTTATTTATTGCATAAAACCGGCAAACGAGCAAATAGCTCGTCTAAATTTCTGGCACCTATGAATTGGATCCTAATTGCCAGCCCATTCCTACTCTAGTCCGAAGTAACTACCACCTTTACCATTTTCAAAATAAATATTATAATGATTTAAAGTATTTTTGTTCCCGACAGTACGATGCATACGTGAACCATATTTCAGGTGCAATTGTCTACAGAGCGCCGCAGTTTAATTAACTACGGCGTATGAATTAATTACGCTCCGTAATAACTTTGATTTACGACCTGTGTGCCTACCTGTACTTAATTGATAGGGATATGTGAATGTATTTGTGAAAATTCGCACACTGTTCATCTTCTTGTTGTGAGGTCGGGGCTAGAGGTCATTTGTGTTTTAATTATCTGCTAATCATTTATATTGATTATAAATATTATTAAGCTCGATCAACATCTCTAGGTGTCTATATGAAATCTATGTGCCGTTACACCTTTAATATGCTTACTTTTTTATTGCTTTGAATGGCGAGACGAGCATTCGCCTGATGGTAAGCGATACGACCGCTCATGGATAGTAGAAAACCAGACAACACCATGAATTAAAAAGCATTGCTTGGCATTTCAATGCGCTCGCCATCCTGAGACATAAGTCTCAATATGTCCAGTAGTTACTCTGGCTACAATGTCCTTCAAACCGGAACACAACAGTGCATTTACACTGCTGTTTGGCGCGAGAAATAGACATTGCGGTGGTACCTACCCAGGCGGCTCCTCACATATGAGATACCAGTAAACTATGACTTTCAACTATGCCCACTTCTCATATAAAATTATATTGGTCCACTTTAGCTCAGTATGCTTTTTGATGAAATATTAGCTGTAAAGATTAATTTCCCAAACTGTCATAGATTTTTTTTTGTGTTATATCTACGGTGTTTATTTAATAAGACGATTGAAAAAACAATTTACAGTAACTACAGTTTTTAATAAATAGACTTACAAACTGTAAAGTTTGTTACGTGTTCCACAGCCAATGTCAACCGAATTTAAAAAGTTAAATAACATTTTGTATTTCCGAAGCGCCGCGCCGTGCGACTTCGATTCCTTTTATTGCTTTGTTTAACATTAAAATAGATTGTTTTCTTTAAAAATGCAATTTAAGTTTTACCCATTCGTGCGTAGTTATCTTATTGTCGTTCCGTTCCACGGAAAACTTTGATAAAGCGTATTCGAGATGCAAATAGAGTTTGCGGGCATTTGTTTTGCTTAAAACTTGTTTTTATTATCATTTTTATTTCGAACTACATTTTTCTTGAGGCAAAGTT
The DNA here is from genome assembly GCA_949752805.1 of Deilephila elpenor. NCBI lineage: Eukaryota > Metazoa > Arthropoda > Insecta > Lepidoptera > Sphingidae > Deilephila > Deilephila elpenor. The sequence goes on from OX457116.1 coordinate 3,713,469, forward strand.
TCATGAATAAACATTTTCTATTTGCTGATTTAAAATTTTTTTCAGTTAGCCTGAAAAAATATTGCTTTTTGGTCTATCTTTTCCTGTGTGTAGATAACGACATAAAAAGTCATAAAATGTGTAAATAAAACAACTTTTTGTTTGATATGAAAACGGGGTGAATACAAGTGGAATAAGAGACGTTCTTATACGGGCTCGACAAATTGACTACAATAGTACAATGCACTTAATAGTATTCCATACTGTATATATATTTTTCACCAAAGTCTTGACTATTTGTCGCAATTCAAAATAATTATTCCAATCTGCTCGAAACCTAGTATACAGAGATGAGAGATAAAAATATTTTGTAATGAAACTTTAGATCAAAATAATAATTTGTGCACAAACGATACAGAATGACTAACTAAACTGAACTAATGTAGAAATAACGATCATAAATCTATAATGTAAATATTAAATCTATAACCGGCGCCCCTGCCAGTATTAACATTTTCACATCACAGTTCGAATGAAACTTGTATTAAAAATTACCATACGACATCGCGGCCTTTTGTGAAGCAATAAAACCAAGTTTGGGAGACGTCTCGATAGGGGTGGGTTTGCGTGACTATGTTGTATCTAATAATGTAAGGGTTTGTTTGTTAGTTTAATAGGTACTGGTATTTTTATTTTTGTTTGCAACCCCCTAATGAGACAGCTTGATAATGATGTCTATCTTCTATGAACACCGCTATTGTAGAAAAGTTTCCAGACTTTGTTATGCAACTGTATCAACTCAAGTCTTAAAATATCACATATTTTGCAATTCATCGGTTTGTAATATGGTATGTATGTTGGGTTCAAAAAGGAAGTGTTGTTTTGGGTTTTACATGGCGCTAATTTAAATTGATAAAATTTTTATAAAAATGTTAGTCTCTCGGCCCTATTCTTTAACAGTTTTAAAAATTAATTTAGTTATCGAACGTTTAATCTTCTTCGTTCAAACCGAATTCAAAAGTCGTTCGAAACGGACAAAACATTCAATAACAAAATATGTTTTAAAATTGTCCATGAATAAGGCCGTCTATCTAAAGCTAGTCTCTATCTTGCAAAGAGGCAGATGCTGTAATTCAAGAGACTGCGATTCTATATTCGCAAGTTTAATTGAGAAAGACGCAAGGCACTTATTATATATTTTATGAGGGTTTTAAACAATGTGTGATTGATATAAATGTAAACTACGGATAAAGCGCACGAGTGAAGCCGGGGGATGCGTGAGTTCAACCAATGGTTTGAAACAATCGTTTTCCGAACGACAATAAAATGAGAAAAAATATACCGTGTTTTAAATTTGAAACTGGTTTCGATGTAATATCGCTTTTATATTTGTTTGATTTATAGACAGAACATTATATCTTATGCCCGTGCCGAAATAATAGATTGTGATCACGATATGATTTTAATACGGTTATTGACTGCGAAATACAATTTTCATGATAGCAGTATTTTAATAATATTATTTCACTGCTTTGATCGTAAATTAATTAAGTAAACTGGAAGTGAACGCGGGGGCTCTACATCACGCAATCCTAATAAATTTGACAGCCTCCGTGGCGCAGTTGGTTAGACGCCGCCTGTGAAACGAGAGGCCGCGGGTTCGATCCCCGCACCGAGACAAATGTTTGTGAAAACCTCAAGTATTTGTTTCGGGTCTGGGTGTTTGTGAGACCGAAAAGTCTCTCGTAGTTCCTGATACCCACGACACAAGACTCGATCTTAGTGTGGGGTCAGGACTATGTATGTGACTGTTGGGTGTATTTATTTATTTATTTATTTATTTAATTAGTTTCCCTGATTTTTTTTTTATATTCGGTAAATTAGCACTAAGCGTTGATACGAGTAAGCTCTTCTCCCTCCCTTAATATATTCTTAAGGCAATTAACTAAAATTTCCCATTGTTCCCATGGCGAATCAGGCACAAATATTCATAATATGTTTCGCAAAGCCAATATGGCGAACTATCATATAATTTACAATGGCTACGGGCAAATTGATCCCAATTTGTCAAGGCGCAGGCGTCGGTGTATTAAACTTTCAAAACATTCCCGGGGTGAGAACAGAGCACTACGCATTAGTATTGATCGCATCGTCTCGACTTAATGCCTATTGTCTATCTTGTTATTGTTTACAAGATTTTAAATTAACTTCCAAGAAACCGCTTGTACGTTTCGCCTTTAGTTCAGTTCTCACATAAAATCGTTTTGATTGTAACTTTTGTATTTTGTTCTAAATGAAGGCGGTCGGGTCATTCAATGTCATTTCTATATCTAAAAAAATATATTTCTAAATTTAAATTGACGCGGTTTTTACAATATTTTGTATCATTGATGTTCATAGTCTTAGCTTCCTACCTTGGATGTGGTCCTTAGATGTTATTCCTTAGGTAAACCCCGATAAATCGTACTCTCGATTGTGGAGGCACGTGCCGTGCAGTAGGACGTATGCGTATGTGGGCTGATGCAGTACTATCTCAAATATCACTACTTCAACTGGGCATTTATTACATTTTCCTTGTGAATTATTATTAGAAAAACGTATGACCTTTATTGTAAAACTTGTAATTAATTATTGCACTAATGCAATATATAATTAAGAATTTACGACTACAGGAAATAAGGGACCAATAAATTTATCAATATGACCTAATATAGTGTTCATTATAAATGCGACGGCAGCAATCATCCATCCATCCATCCATCAGCCAAAGGACGTCCACTGCTGAACATAGGCCTCTCCCAATGATTTCCACAGTGACCTGTTGGAGGCAGCCTGCATCCAGCGACGTCCCGCCACCTTTACCAGGTCGTCTGACCATCTTGTGGGTGGACGTCCTACGCTGCGTTTTCCGCTACGTGGCCTCCATTCGAGAACTTTGTGGCCCCATCGGCCATCAGTTCTCCGCGCTATGTGCCCCGCCCATTGCCACTTCAACTTACTAATCCGCTGGGCTATGTCGGTTACTTTAGTTCTCCTACGGATCTCCTCATTTCTGATTCGATCTCGTAGGGAAACCCCGAGCATAGCCCTCTCCATAGCTCGTTGAGTGACTTTGAGCCGCCTAATAAGGCCCATAGTGAGAGGCCACGTCTCGGTGCCGTATGTCATCACTGGCAACACACAACTATCGAAGACTTTCGATTTGAGGCACTGAGGTATTTTGGACAAGAAGACGTCGCGTAGTTTCCCGAACGCTGCCCAACCGAGTTGGATTCGACGATTGATCTCTCTCTCGAAGTTGGACCTGCCTAACCGGACCACTTGTCCTAAATAAACATATTCGTCTACAACTTCAAGAGTCGAGCCCCCAACTCCAATGGGGGTGGGCACAACATGGACATTCGACATGATCTTCGTTTTGTCCATGTTCATTTTAAGACCCACCTGTTGGGAGACTCGATTGAGGTCTTCGAGCATAGTGCTAAGGTTCTCCAGCGATTCTGCCAAGACTACAATATCGTCGGCAAATCGAAGATGAGTGATATACTCGCCGTTGATGTTGATGCCGAATCCTTTCCACTGCAAGAGCTTGAAGGCGTTTTCCAGCGCGGCAGTGAACAGTTTCGGAGATATGACATCTCCCTGTCTCACGCCTCTCTGTAGTGGAATAGCCTTCGTGCTCTGATCTTGTACTCGGACCGACATGGTGGCGTTGTTGTATATACACTTCAACACTTCGATGTACCGATAGTCTATGTGGCATCGCTGGAGAGACTCTAGCACAGCCCAGGTCTCGACCGAATCAAAGGCTTTCTCTTAGTCCACAAACGCTAAACAAAGCGGCAAGTTATATTCCTCGGTTTTTTGTATAACTTGCCGAAGCGTATGAATGTGGTCTATGGTACTAAAGCCTTTTCGGAAACCGGCTTGTTCGGGAGGCTGGAAGTCATCAAACCTGCGTTCGAGACGATTTGTGATGACCCTCGAAAACAGCTTATAGACATGACTCACGAGCGAGATGGGCCTGTAGTTCTTCAGCAAAGTGTTATCACCTTTTTTGAAGAACAGTACCACCACGCTCCTGCTCCATGCCTCTGGCGTTGATCCCTCGAGGAGAACGGAATTGAAGAGCCTCTGAAGGACTTTCAGTATCGGCGCTCCGCCCGCTTTCAGAAGCTCTGAAGTGATTCCGTCCTCACCCGGCGCCTTGTTGTTCTTAAGCTGCTTCAGGGCCATCTCAATCTCACACAGGCTGATGTCCGGGATATCATCGCTAAAGTGTCGGATCAACTCGGCTCTCGGGTCTTCGGCCGAGCTAACAGTAGATTCGGCAACCGAGGTGTAAAGCTGTCCGTAGAACCTCTCGATCTCCCTTAAAACCTCTGCCCTCGTCGACACTACGCGGCCGCCGTCCGTCTTCAGCCTACACAACTGGCTTTGCCCAATAGACAAGTCTCTTGCAAACACTTTGGAGCCTCCATTCCGCTCAATTGTCTCTTTAATGCTCACAGTATTGTGAGCACGGACATCGTGTCGCAAGGACTTCCAGATCCGTCTATTGAGCTGCCTATATGCTTCGGCGTCATCGGAAGACTGCAGCGCCATAGATCGACGTTCGGCCATGAGGTCAAGAGTGTGGATCGAGAGTTTTTGTGGTGTATCTCTACGGCGAGGTCTAAAATACTTAGATCCCACCGTATGGACAGCTTCTACCAAACCACTGTTTAGCTCGTCCACTGCAAAGTTTTCTTTGAGACAATCAAAGCGATTTGCCAGCTCAAGTTGAAAGCTCTCGGGGTTTTGGATATGGGCACGAGTAGGTCGGAGCGTAGACTTCATCAAGCGACGCCTTTCTAATTGGACATTGATATTTAATGAGCCCCTTACCATTCGGTGATCACTGCCGGTTTTCACCCTGTTGATCACAGAGACATCACTGAACATCTGACTATTCGTCGTCAAGATGAAATCTATCTCGTTTCTCGTAGAACCGTCAGGACTCAGCCAGGTCCATTTCCTGTGAGGCGGCTTCTGGAAAAAAGAGTTCATCGCAAAGAGTCCCTCTTTCAGAGACGGCAGCAATAATAAGGTATATTTTTATTGTTAGTACGACAATGCAGTTGTTTATGGGTTATCAATAAAAATATAATAAGGATTATGTTAAAGAAAATATAAAATAAAAATGTGCCCTGTTTGATTGTGATTATTCATTTGACTAAAGCCTTGGACTATTATTACACCCTAGTCCAATAGGCTAGGTCAGATTATCAGTTTAAACGCAATTTAAAATCATATAAAGTATTCTTAGGCATGCGTTCCTCACAATATTTTCCTTCAGCGTTAAAATGATCGATATAATTTCGAAACTTATATTATTTAATTTTTTAATTTTATTTTATTTACTTAGATATATATATTTTGGCCTCGTGTGCTCAACCTTCGTCTCGTGAGTTATATTAGTTTCTCTACCAACTAGACTACTAAATTAAAATGTGTGATTATGATCCAGTCTATACCTGTTCCACTGCTGGGTACAGGCCTACTCTTTAATTGAGAGATCTGTTAAGAAGAGTTAGGTCATAGTCTACCACACTGCCATGACAGTTTGGCGGACTTCACGTATAGTAATTCTTGCAAATCTGTCGCATGCAGGTTTCCTCGCCACGTTTTTGTGTAAAATTCGTGTACCTTATATAAATAGTCATAGTACTAAAGAGGTCGATTGTACAAACAGTTTGCATTCTAACCTCCTTGCACCGATGCGCTTGCAGTGAAAGCGGCTCGTGGGTGGACGATATCGCAAACCGCGCCGAACTCCGATATATTGTTACCATGCTGACTAGTGACTTGCTCCATCGGATCGGTTTAATTAAACATCGGATCTGTACGCTTCGTTCTGATTTCAAATTTGATTACTGGCCAGTTTGTGGAGTGAAAGTTGGGAATAAAGTTGTTTGTAAGGGTTTTCAGGTTTCCGACAGATGAGAGTTTTGCAGACAGTCGATTTGTTTTTTTATTGTGATGAATGGCGAGACAAACATGCCATTTGCCTGATGGTAAGCGATACGACTGCCCATAGACTGTACCAAATCCAAACAACACGATAAACTACAAAGCAATCCTTGGCCTTCCACTGCGCTCTCCATGCTGAGACATAAAATAAGTCTCAATATGTCCTGTAGTTACTCTGACTATAATGTGAGTGTAGAGTCCGGAGGTTATACAGGTTCTTTGTTCATACCTAAGGATGAAAACACTGACTTTTTATAAATGTGGCGAACAATGGTTTTATACTGGTAGTCTCGAGAATGATAGACTCTATATTACAAATATACCATTTATTACGTAAATAAAAATGGAGGTAGCAATAATAGTATTGCAAATGAATTTTTACTGCCTTATTTCACAATTATATGCATATAGTGCACTTTAATTTCTTACGACAGATAATGAGCACAGAAATATGAATATTATGAACAGTCTATTTAACGTAATTAATTTTCTTGATTGCCATTTTATATCGACCTTAGAAAAGCCGTATGCGTGTGAAATGGTCTGATTTACGTTATACTAGCGGCCCGACCCGGCTTCGCTCGAGAGTAGACACTTTTTGAGTCCAGTCCACATCAGATACATGTTATTTCGCATTCCACGGGAAATATCCCACGGGAACATTACATTTATATATTTGTCTCAGTGCGGGGAACGACCCGCGGCCTCTCGTTTTACAGCCGGCGTCTAACCAACTGCGCCACGGAGGCTGTCAATAAGTAACATTATATGTGATGGGTATCGGCAACTACGAGATAGTTTTTGACTCCATAATAAGATCAGATGAATATTTGTTAATTACATCGAAGATGATTCAACGTTTGGCTTGTTACACCACGGTTAGCTCTTACTCAATGTCCAATGGCCAATAATGGCCTCCAAATAGCGAGATAAACAGTTTGGGTTTTATTATTTCATCAGTTCTTTCAATTAAATTAATTTACTCAACATTATTGGTTGTCCTATAAAGTAAATATTTCGTTGATAAAAACAACAATCTAAAATGTATTAATTTATTTTTAAAATAATTTACATCAAATATTTTACTAAAAGTAACCTTAAATGATAAGTGCTTAATTTATATTTTAGTGCTAAACATCTGATGGTTATGGCTCACAGATTTATTAACTATTCAACTAGTTAAAATAATCCAACATACCTTATAATTAGATTTTGGAATTGCTTTTTGCCTCTTACAATCAATATCAATTACCTACATATATTTACATTGTATACCTTTATCACTTCAAATGTCCCATTGTTGTGTATAACCCTCTCCCTATAATTTACAGTTTTGTACTGTTAAATTATAATCTACGCCAACTGCCTATACGAAGTTATTAAACTCTATAGAACAAAGTCCTTGCCACAGACATGAATCGAAATGGATGCCGAAAGTAGTATCATCATCATCTCATCACCATCAGCCCGTTGCAGTCCACTGCTGGACTTAAACCTCTGCCAGGACACGCCACAGAACCCGGCCTGTTGCTTCATGCATCCAGTCTTAAAGTAATATACACCTGAAGTATAGCTTAGCTAAGTTTTCTTACTTCAATTATGTTTTATTATGTCGCGCTTGGCCGTGTTGTGTCATTCATTTATTCTATTGCGATGCGATTATCAGTGTTTCGAAAAAACATAGAATTTCAATATGTACAGTAACTGTTGTGATAAAATGTGATGTTAGAGGGAAATTGGGTCATCCATTTAGATTTCTGCCTGTATAACTTATACCGAAACTGTCCCCCAAAATGCTGGACAATTCTTGATAATTCTTACACTAAGTACGCCTAAACCTAATCTTTCTCGAAGAACTCCTCAGTGAGAGGCACGTGTGTGAGCTGGTCGTAAGTGTAGGCGTCGAAGAACCTCTGCGTGACGTTCATGGCATAATCGATGGCGTAGTCCAGGATAGGACCGCCAAACTCCTTGGCGAACGCTTGCGAGTCCGAGTTGAGCACGCGGAGTATGTTCTGACCTGGGAAAATGTAGATTATTTAATAATAATCAGCACATAGCGTGAAGAACTAATCGCCGTTGGGGCCGAAAGGTTCTGGAGTGGAGGCCACGGACAGGCAAGCGAACTGTCGGATGCCCGCCTACAAGGTGGACAGTGTATATTAGTGCATTTCTATAGATAATAAATAGAGGTAGACGCTATAGTGAGTTTTGACTGCAGCATTAATAGACTGTTCTGTGGTGGTTCTGCTATCTTGAGAAACTGCTTTAATAAGAGATGAGACGTAATATAGCTGTTGTATTGCGTTCTAGTAGCGAGATCGCTGGAATCTCAATAATAGCTATTTACCTACTACACTTTGTCTTTTTCTTCGGGCATACTTGGTGTTCATGGACAAAAGAGAACACTTTCCAAATTATAAGCTGCTGTTTTCCAAAAAAGTCTATGAATTTTAATCTGGTACCCTATGAGTAATCGGGTATCGAGGATTAATCGTTTGCTTACTGATTTCAGGGTTTCCTCTAATAAGATTGGTGAGGTTCAGCTTGAGATCGGTTCCGTAGTCAGCCTTATATTTGTACGAGTTGATCTTGTAGTGGCCTTCACCTTTCTCGTTATTCACCACTCTCTCCACGACTTCTAGACGAATGCGCTGGTTCCCTAAAATAATTACACATAAATAATGTATCAGTAACCGTAGGTATGATAAATTTTGTAACTCGATTGACAAGGGGTGAAATAAAATCCATCTGTCTTTCAATTTGGATCCATATTTTGCATATTTGTAATATTTTCTTCTGTCCCGCCCAAATTCTCATCAGGATCGGTTAACAATGGTGTAAATAATATTTCTTCTAATTCGATGACTAGCCTCGTTTCTGACGATTGTCTGATATAGACCTTTAGTTCTTGTCGTCATATGGGCCGGACTTAAAAATTGCGGAACTCCCTGTTTTCAATCAATCTGATTCAATTAGCTTGCTATTAACGGTTACCTATATAAAAACACATAATTTACAAATGATTAATATGGACTACTCACAGATTTTGACTTTGGCACCACCTTCAGTGTCGAGGTTGAAGAGTAGAAGTCTCCCCAGTAGGCTGTAGACGCCGCGTATCGTGAAGTTGCAGTGCATGTTGAATATGAACATGCGCTCGTCTCGACGGGACCTGATATTTAAGTACAATATCTTAAACGTATTTGAAAATAGCTACTATGGCTTAATTGGTCAGAATTTAAGGAGGATCAGAAGATTTTCAGGAGTAAAACGAAAGATGAATGTTGTCATTGATGTCGGTAGGGCTCTATTACTACAAGAAGTATTAGTTATTATTATTAATATTTATCGTGCGTAGGGTCCCATTTGGTTCATTGGGGGTTATCTGCTGGCCTCTCGAGCTGTTAAGGATTTTTGTCCGGGGTATTACAACATTGACCTTTGATTGACATAATTTTGTTTCCTACTTTGGTACGGAGAGAAATCGTATGTTTTTAGATTTGATCGTCAGGAGGTTCAGCTTTATAAATATACATATTTCTAGTAAATAAATAACAAAAAATAGACAACAGATCTCAATATACTTCAAAAATCTACAAAAAATATGTCGTGTACCAACTACCAACCTAACCCTCTTCAAATTGTGGGATAACTCAAAAGAGCCACGACGTTACAGCGGGGGTCAATATAGTCATTTGCGAGTTACTAATGTTACAAGTTGCGTAGCGTGTTCGTTAACCTCGCTGTGTTGTAATAGGTTAAGAAACCCACATGAGTTTCGCGCTTGTCGTAATGTTTACGTTTGTCGTAAGTGTGGCCTCGACCTTCGCAATTAGCCAGATTTTTGGAATATATTTCGTAAAATTTGAATTTGTATTAATATGTTTGGGTAAATATTTGGCCTACTTTTTTATTTTTATAAATATTTATTCATTGTGATTCCTTGATGTATTTTTTTGTTATATTATCTACCTATATGTGTATTGTTGTTTTGCAAGGAACTTATTTGTTATTAAATAATTTGTATGGTAATTATAATTAATTAGGCCAGCAGTTCTTAAACTTCTGGTGGGTCTCGACCTGAATAGATCCTTCCTTCAGTACCTCATGTCTATTTGAGGTCAGCTATAATTAGCATTAAAACTAAATACCTAAATAAATTGGACAAATCAAAATAATTTCTACGAAAAATCACTCAAATTGAAGTTGAAGCTAAAGTTGTAATGACAGAAATTAGAAAAATTACATGCTTCTAATTAAAATTAGTTATAGTTCTTGTAGGTACTCGTATTTAAGTATTATACAATTGTATTGAAAGTTTACGTTTTTTTATCAATACTTTTATTTTCTCTATTACGGACAAAAGGTGAGTCCCTAATTTGCCAGGTTTTGTTAGGGTCGGAGCCCAGTCAACTTTGAGAACCACTGCATTAGGTAATTATTTAGCCTACTTTTAAATTCTTTAAGAGGGCTCATGTCGCAATATTTTGTTGAAAATTATAGCATTGGAATAAACAAGCAAATAAGTTATTAGTGTTGCAATCGTAATGCGAATGTAAATAATTAGCCTATTTTGAGCCTATTATTTCCCAAGTACATTATGTGCAAATAAATTACAATAGTATTTGAAATTAAAATTATATGTTTAGTCAACTTTTGGTATGGTAATAACTTATTATCGAAATATTGCCTTGTATGAGCTGCAGCATAGGCACGTCATTTCTTCTCCACTGCTTCATTTAGAAGTAATGGTAGTATTAATGATTCGCAAACATTTGTAAAAGACTACAAGCAAAGCCGGTTTTAGTTTTGCTAGAGAGTTCTGGGTGAGATTTCTATTGATTCAGAAACAGTCTTGTGGCGGCCTGTGACGCTCGTTAAAGCAGAGAACAAACAAATATCGTCAAAGATATCTTACTCTGCAATTGTGACGAAAACTATATCCACGTCATGTTAGATATTGCTTTTGAAATAATCGTCTTTCTAGAAGTATTGACGGCTATGTTTACTTAATGCAAATGAATAAATATTGCACAAGACGCATTAAAAATCATGGCCGTTAAATTTTATTTGTATACATTCACAGACTTTTTGCAATAAGATAAATCTTTCGAAATACATATAAACTTCCGTGGTTTGACGTGGCAGAAGATCTGACTGGGAAACGAGGTAGGTACCTTAATAGCAAGGACAATCCATTGTTGATGTAAGTAGGTGTGGGGAGTCATTGTCATAATTTCAGCCATTTGTATGCAATCTATGAGTTTTTCGTACGTTCGTCACGTCATGTTTTTATAGATGGCAAGATTTAATGGACTTAGCAAGTCTCTAAGATCTAAGAGTAGCAGATTGGGCTGGTGGTAGTATATTTTAGTTTTTACTGCAGTTTGTATTTATCAAATTTTGACTTATACCAGTCAAAATTGTGTCAGCTGGTGATAGATAACCCTTTCTCAGTTCTATCTATATATCTATCTATTCAGCCATAGGAAGGCCACTGCTGATAATAGGCCTGCCCCCAGGATCTCCACATCAACCTCTTGGAAGCGACCTTTCACGCTTATGACAGCCTCCGTGGCGCAGTTGGTTAGACGCCGGCCTGTGAAACGAGAGGCCGCGGGTTCGATCCCCGCACCTAAACAAATATTTGTGTGATCTACAGGTATTTGTTTCGGGTCTGGGTGTTTGTGAGACCGAAAAGTCTCTCGTAGTTTCTGATACCCACGACACAAGACTCGATCTTAGTGTGGGGTCAGGACTATGTATGTGACTGTTGGGTGTATTTATTTATTTATTTTATTTTTATACAGTATTTATAATCTAACTCCTCCCAATCGAACTCTCGATTATGAGGAATTCCATCCTCGGGAATGGTCGTACGTGGTCTAATATAAAAGGAAAAATAAAGATCTACTTACGAAACATTGTCAGGCACACAAGAGCTAAGTCCAACCAACTTAGTATCGTGGAAGGTCATTTTCAAGTTCCCCGGAAGTACTATGCTGATGTTCTTGTCTAGGTACAGCGGGTCCAGGGGTGGTATCCCTGCCTCCGGGATACCTTTGACGATCCCCGGGATAGCATCCATGGTGGCTTTTGTGAAGCACTCATCGCTTAGTTCCGCGCATGGGTGGATGTAGTCCGCTGAAATATGGATGTGTTAGATTACAATTTTCTTTACTTTTAGAAAGTAACTGGGAGAATGGTTGTTGCTGGTGGTAAGATATTTATAGTTAAGATAGTAATACAAAATGTGTAAAATTCATTTTAGTGACCAACGCAAGTTTGTGCTATGTTCTAAGTTCGGGTCCAGTAGAATAATTTTCGAGTGGGATGATATAATTTTCACATTGTGTGGAGAGGCCATTCGTGCCAACACGCATTAGGCCTGCGTGGTGTAATATGGCCTAACCCCTCTCAATCGTACTCTCGATTGTAGAGGAGGCCCATGCCCTGCAGTGGGACGTACATAATATATGGGTTGATACAGATATGGAGAGGATGCTGAAATAACGCATGTTGAGTTTAGCTTGAATAATATTTTTTAGGATTGTTAAATTTTATTAGCAGCAAAGTCAGTATTGGTTAGTTTCATTACTGAATATCTGTAATGCAACATTTACGAAATTAGGTAAGTCTTTACATGTAATGTTTACGATCGTTATTATATAAATCTGTTGGTCCAGTAAAAGCACAGCCGGCCTTGAAACGATAGGTTGTGAGTACGATTCCTGCAATGACCCAAATATTTATATAATATGATTCGTCTCGGAAGTCTATCATGGTTTTTATTATTCAGTTAGAACATGTATGTATAGCGTTGGAACTATGGATTTAAAAATATTCGCTAATATTTAGACTTATTTCCCTGTAAAGATATTATATTTTCAAAGCTTTCTCACTAGTTTTATGGCGGTGTGATGCTCTATAGTGCAATTTTGAAGGGAACATTTGGTTAAATAATATCCACAAAAATATCTGTTCAAATATCAATGACCCACATCTTACGCCTAGGGCCGGATGACACAATGCCGACAAAATAATCGCAAGTACTCACGCAGCTGCAGCAACTGCCAACTGCTGTAGAAGCACGCAAACAGCACCAACACAACATGCACGTACGCCATCACAAGAGCAACTCGGCGGCTCACTCGAATCAACCAATCTCAACGATCTTTAATTTCATATTGCCGTACGACCAAGGACGAAAGGAGCGGTTCGGCCGATACGACCGAAAATTTACACTGCTCTGCGGCTGCTCGGTTGGTTTTGCAAGGACTTGCACAATGTTTGAGGTAAAGGTGCGGTTTGAGTCTTGCGATTAAAAGTCGTTTACCTAAATTACTATTGTTAATGATGTTGAGTGCTGAGCTAACCAGATAAAGTTAGACGAATGTAAATAAATAAATACACCCAACAGTCACATACAGAAGATTATATTCGCCATTCGACTTTATTTGTTCATTATGAATATTGGTTTAAGTCATAATATTCGTCGTAATATTGTGGGATAGTTGGATGTTGTTACCGTTAATAAGCTACTAAATACGAAGACTAGACTATTATTAAGGTGGAGATACCTTAATGTTTCGGCAAATAATTTAGTATTTGAATTACTTAATATCTGTTGTGTAAAGGATTTCCCAATTTTCATCTAACTTTAACGTTTTATCTACAATAGGTAATGTAACAAGCGTTAATTACGGAAAAAATAGCCAAAGTTTTGCTAACGTCACTGGTTTTGCCGACGTACACCTTTTTAAATGCACGATGAATATTTAAGGTACGTTTTCATTGATGCGATACAGAAACTTCTATCGCCATTCACGCTGTTTAACTGCCCGTATCTGCAATGTAGGTTTTGCAAGCTCTTACATAACTGGTTGAGTTACTTGCATGGCAAGTAAATGTCATATTTAGTGTATTGATCAATTGCACTATGCAATATTTATTTTGAGCTTGATATTTTATTTTAAACGAACTCGCTGAATGTAGGCCGCTTTCAACATTTCGAGGTGATTTTTGGGGATGGCCTATATTTAGCAGTGCAATTCCTGAGGTTGAACAGAGAAACATACATCTAAAATAGAGCTAATGTTTAGATTGATAAATTCTGCCTGTTTGTAGTACATACATACATACATAAACTCACGCCTTTGTCCCAGAAGGGGTAGGCAGAGGAGCCACCAGCACACCAACATTTCGCCTTGTATGTTCCGTCCCATGATGTGATAGGGGGCGAACCAATCGCCATATCGGTTACAAATTCCTGACTCCGGGCTGATAATGAATAGAAAAACCCAATATCACTTTGCCCGACCCAGGATTCGAACCTGAGACATCAGCTTTATAGTCATACCGTAGTACAACTACGCCACCGAGGCAGTCAATATGTTTCTAGTACTGATGCGGAAATAGGTAAGCGTCTCACGTAACCCGGAGTAATAATTGCTTAGTAGTAGCTAGTTTCATAGTTGTATTGTTTGTCACTGTGACGTTGTTTGGAAATGGTGGTGTAGTAAGCGGTTATAAATTATATTATAGATGTTCAACAATTAGTTTAATTTCTAGTAGTCGGAGTTTAGGCTTGAAATTTCGTGCGAATTCCCCCTTAAAAATCGCGTGACCTTTAGCATCATTTGCAGGTTAGGTAACGCGTAATGACATACTTGTAAGTTGTAACGCAGTTGCAGGTAACAATCAGTATTGCAGTGGGAAATAGGCTTACATATTTATCCAACTGTTGGGTCATCGTGCTATGTTTTTTAACTGTAATAAAATACCAAGTATTGACTATTGTTGCTATACTAATACTATTATTTATTTATTAATTTACATACCTACATAAACTCACGCCTTTTTCCCGGAGGGGGTGGGCAGAGGTACGGGGTACCCTTGGTAGCAACTAGGACACCCACTTTTCGCCTTGTACTTAACGTCCCTAGATGTGATAGGGTCTCGGTGGCGTAGATGTATTACGGTACGGTTACAAAGCTGAGGTCTCGGGTTCGAATCCCGGGTCGGGCAAAGTGATTTTGGATTTTTCTATTAATTATCAGCCCGGAGTCAGGAATTTGTGCCCGATATGGTGATAGGCTCGCCCTCTATCACATCGTGGGACGGAACAAGCAAGGCGAAATGTGGGTGTCCTAGTGGCGCCTCTGCCTACCCCTTCGGAGATAAAGGCGTGAGTTTATGTATGTATGTTGTAATGTTTGATCTTATATTATTATGTTATTTGCAATAATTGAATATTCTTCAATCATCGTAAATGAAATGTTTATGAAACGGCACCTTAAATCCTTAAAAAAAACAATAATTGTTATATAATTATGTAAACTACACTCACAGTTTCCTTTCAGCTAAGATTGCACGAACGGCAATTATGTACATTTAACAAGCATGAACCTAGAATAAAAATAGACAACCTAAATTTAGGCGCGGTGGTGAAACGAGAGGTACTAGTTCCATCCCTGCGACTAGATAAATTATAATTAAGTTTTGTTTCTTTAGTATAAAACTCTAGAAAGGGTTTTTGATTACCAATGCAGGCAGACGAGCACGCGACCTGCTTGATGGCTTGGGCCCTTAGCAGTAGCAGGGGTCCAGCACAACCAGGTCCTTGTCTACCGAATCTTTAGTCTTCTGCGATATTGTGGTTATTGTTTGATATCAATGTTTGATCTCCGTAAGGCGGGTATTTCCCAAGCTTCGCTTTTGTTTATTGACAGCCTCCATAGCGCAGTTAATTGGGTCATTGCCTATGGTATGCCTACACCGAGAGAAATTCTTATAAGATTTTATGAAAGTAATTGCTTTGGACCCCTGTGATTTAAAAGTCAATAGTCTTACCCAGTAGTAGTATCTTAACGTGATGCCAGGACCATGGGTGTGGATGTCGGGTGTTATTAATTTTCAAATAAAAAAAAAACACGAGTTTGTGATTACGGCAAAACAACTTCATTAACGTCGTAGTGCTTCTTCTTTTCTAAAACGCAACGTATTACTTAATTGATTGTACAGATTACCTCTCTGCCAACCTTTATAAGCGTGACGGTGTGATGATACTATTTTATTACTGTCGGGAACACTTTCAAACTGGGTTAATTCTACGCAGACGGTGTAGCAATCTGACTAATTTACTAAGACCTCCATCTACAAGGCGTTTTGTATTACTCGTGTATCTTCTTAGTATGGTAATAATAATAATAATAATAATAAAAACTCTTTATTGAAACACCATACAGTAATAAAAATAAATTACTAAAAAAAAGCCATAAAAATTAAAGTGCTCAAAATCGGCGGTCTTATCGCTAAAAGCGATCTCTTCCAGACAACCGTGCAAGAAGAGGAGACAAGCCTTTTAAATGGACGGTGCTTTTATGAAAATATAAGATAAAGTAATATAATAAATACAATACATACTCGGGAATATACAATGCATTAAGAACATACACTAAATTGATATATATATATACACAATAAAATAAAATTACGTATATATCTGTATATACATAAACATATACATATACTTAAACAAATACATATAATATAAATAATATTGCATGGACATAGTTTAGCGTGAAAGGAGGTGTGCTTTCACCCTAGTTTTGAAAGTTTCCAGCGAGGGCGACCGTCTTATATTTAGAGGCAATGCATTCCACAAACGTACTGCTTCCACGGTGAAGGAGTGGTCGTAGAACGTTGTCGTGTGAGCTGGAAACTTCAACATCAGATTCTCTGACGACCTGAGGGAATGAGAATTTGCAGTATAGAGGAAACTAAAACGTTCCTGAAGATAGCGCGGGGCCGAGGGATTGAAAAGAATACTGTAGAGAAGAGACAGAATATGAGCATTCCGGCGATGTCGAATAGGAAGCCACTTGAGCTTATTTCGGAATTCGGAAACATGGTCATATTTACGGAGTCCAAATATGAACCTAATACAAAAATTTTGAAGGCGCTCAAGTTTGTCCAGCTGGGCCTCGGTAAGGTCGAGATAGCTGATGTCTGCATAGTCGAGGATAGGCAGCAAGAGAGACTGTGCAAGCGCAATTTTAGTGGCAGTCGGAAGAAAGTTGCGCAACCTACGCAAAGAACCTGCAGACGCAAAAATTTTGCGACTGACAGACATCATCTGAGGGCCCCAAGACAAGCTGCGGTCGACAATTACGCCAAGATTTTTCACAGTGTCACTAAACGGAATAGGAACCCCGTCAAGCAACACGTGAGGCAAAAGAGTATAGTCGACCTTGCAGATGGTTCTTGGGCTTCCCACGATGATGGCTTGGGTTTTGCTAGGATTTAATTTGAGGCCGTATGCGTTACTCCATTGGGCAATTTTCTCAAGATCGCTATTCATGATATTAATAGCGTCATTTAGTTGAGTGAGGGGAGATTGGCAATAGATTTGAAGATCGTCTGCATAAAGGTGGTAGAGCGAAGAAAGTTTACAAGATATAGAGTTAATAAAAACTGAAAACAAGAGAGGAGATAAGACGCCACCCTGAGGTACACCGGCAGATGTGTTACACCACGAGGAAGTAATTTCCCCAAGGCGGATACACTGACGGCGACCGTACAGATAACTTTGAAACCAGTCAATCACGCTTGGAGATATGTTGAAGGAGCGAAGCACAGCAAGGAGAATATCGAAATCGACCGTGTTAAATGCGTTGCTGAAGTCCAGGAGCGTAAGGACGGTCAACTGCCCGTTTTCCATCCCGAGACGAATGTCATCGGTGATTTTGACAAGTGCAGTGACCGTGCTGTGCCCTGGACGAAAGCCAGATTGGAAGGGATTAAAGAGGTCATTTCGGGTAAGGAAAGAGTTTAACTGATTATAAACCAGACGCTCGAGGACTTTAGATAGGAAAGGGAGGATGGATATGGGACGATACTCGGAAAAGGTTTTAGGATTCGGTTTTTTAGGTAAAGGAATAATCTGTGCTTCCTTCCATAAAGAAGGAAACACGGATTTGGATATGGAAAAATTTAAAATATGACATAGGATAGGAAGAACATGATCCAGGATGGGAAGAAGCATTTTACGGCCTATACTGTCCATCCCAACTGCATTAGATGCTATTGAGAGGATGCTCCTCCGAACATCACAAGCAGTGAATTGATGAAACACAAAAGAAGAACGGTCAGGAGCGAAATCTTTAAACAGAGAATTGATGGTGGAAGCTTTAACAGCGCCGTCAATATTAGGCGTGGAAGAAAAGTGCAGATTCAGTTGGTTAATATCTAGCTTGTTAGGGGAAGTCTCTTGACGAGGTTTTCCAACTCCCAATGACCTAAGGAACTTCCAGACTTTAGCTGGGTCCTCAACTTGAACTGAATTATGAATATGGCGTCGTTGAGCGTCCCTACACACCAAATTGCAGCGATTTCTTATCTTCACATAGTAAGCTCTACTAGCCTCAGTAGGATGCAACTTAAACCTGGTTTTGGCTGCAGACTTTTTCCTCTGGAGATCTTTTATTTCTTTCGTTATCCAGGGTGCAGGCTGGTGCTTAATTTTAACGGCTCTCAGAGGGGCATGAATATCATACAGCTGTATGATAATGCTGTTAAATAATGCGACTTGGTCATCGACTGAGTCAGCCGTCATCACAGGGGCCCAATCTAAACCCTTCGCATCATTTAAGAGAGCCTCTTCGTTAATACCACCGAAATTGCGCTGCAGAATAACTGTGGGTTTTAATTTAGGAGGCCGAAGTTTGTAAGAGAGGAAAATAAGATGGTGATAAGAAAAAGAATCAGCTAGACATTGTCCGTGCTTGGCGACATGCTCTAGTGATGAAACAAGGATGAGATCAAGTAGAGAAGGAGTCGAGTTTGGAAAATGGTGGGTTGCAGTAAGGGGAAGAATATGCATGTTGCTCGACTTCACAATGCTCTCCAGAGAAGAGGAACGATGATCTTGTTTGAGAAGACACGTGTTAAAATCACCCATAATAATGATGTGATCATAACAGGGTAAGAGATCTTCTAAGGTCTTTTCAAACGATTCAAAATAGTTGGAACGTAGGGTAGGGCTATAAAAGACTCCGAGAAGTACCTTAGTATGCGCTAGTGTGACTTCAACGAACAGGTGCTCGCAGACATTGGGCTGAGGCGGTTGAGTAGAAGTACTGATAACGGAGAAAGGAATGTGTGTTCGCAAATAGATAGCTACACCTCCACCGCCACTCCCAATCCTGTCATTGCGAATAAGATTGAAGCCGGGTAATGTATATGAAATAGAAGGAAGAGAAGGTTTAAGCCACGACTCGGAGACTAATATAGCATGGACATTTTTAACGTCAAATGACATCAGCATATCGGAGAAATGAGCCGGAATACTCTGCGCATTAATATGAACTACATTCAAATTCCTAGGAACGTCAGAGAATTGAGAATCCAATGTTTCTGAAAGAGAGGGGATACTAGCAAAACTATCCTCACTGCTACTATAATCACTTGTTGAGCCGATGGAATGGAACTCACTACTATCACTCCGATTAAAAATGTTAATCATTATATAACAAATGATTAATATATTTTAAGTATATATATTAAAAAAAATAATATATATATATATATATATATATATATATATATATATACATATATATATATATATATAGTAATAAATACGATAAAATACCTAATAAATAGAAAACAATAATAATAAAATATTATGCTAACACTGTTATACTATATATACGCACTTAAATCCATCTCACCTGCCGGTTTCCGATAAAAGAGAGAATACGTTATAACTTAACTTAACAAACTAAATAACAATTAACAAAACAAGGATGAACACTTAATGATATCACTACCACTTGCAATGACAATACAATACTTTAGTCATCACCTAAACTAAACAAAAATATTTAAAATAAGTAACGAAAGAAATAAAAATATTTAAAACAATAAATAAACAAAATTAAACTGTACCTATGTACAAACATGAAAACAGAAGATTTATATAAACAGAAACAAAATAATTAAAAATAATAATAAATCAATGGTATAATAAAGTAATATTCTGTATGTGATGCAGTAATAAAACGCAACGGAAATATTTTATGACAGCTAGACATTAGTTGTCAGATAGACACAAAAACATAACCTAAGCAAACATTAGTCATTACAATTAAAGCAGGGTAGTGAATAAAGTATAAACAAATATTTACCCACTTAGGGCGCCTAAAACTACGCAACGCGGAGTAAATATTGAAGCACTTATTTCCTATTTGCTGCCGCACGCCTTGGTTTAGTAGCGGCTATGGGATCCCTGGCAGAGGCTTCAGTTTTCTTGCGAGTGGGCACCGCAGGCACACTCTTCGCTACAAGGCCATCCAAATCAGCTGGCGAAGTGATACGATGCCGCGTGCCATCAGGGCTCAGCACAAAGACGAAGCCGTCGCGAGTCCAGCATTTTGTGACGCCAAAACGCTCCCGCGCCGCCATAAAAGCATCATGTCTTTGTTTTGTAAGAAATTCCGACAAAGTTATGCCAGAACCCTTCAATTTCGCTTTGGCAGCCCAGATCTGGCTACGTCGTGATACATCACAAAGCTTAAACAAAATAGGCCTGGGTCGGTCAGCGTGAGGTTTTCCCATTCTGTGACAGCGCGCAATGTCATCACCACTAAAGCTGGGGAATTTGAAGCGTTGCACAAGAGTATCCACAATGGCTGCTGGTATATTCTCCTTTGGATCTTCAGGGACTCCATGCAACAAGAGTATTTTCCTCCGTGTGTGCATTTCCAGACGGTCATTGTCAGCGGATATGAGCTCTAATTGAGTTTGTATAGTGCGGAGAGCCTGGAGGGTAAAACTTTTGAAGGAGGAAAACTCGGCTTCAAGTGCAGACAGCGTGTAAGATGTAGTTGGTGAGGAAATCTTCTGCTGCCTCTCTTCAAACTCGGCAAACTTCTGGTTGAAGACGGTGCTAAGTTGAGCTAGGGACTCCTTGATTGACTCCATGTTGTGTTGTGATGTGAAGTGCCAATATAATAAATGTTATAACAAGCAATGTGTTTGTTCTTCCTTCATGAAAACACGGTTACCGGCAAGTACTATGGATATACTTTAATACCACATGTATTTAGGTACAAACAAATATAAATAACTATATTTAACTATAGTTAATTAATTTAAAGAGATATCCGAAATCGATGTTCACTTCTTGAAGGTGGTCTGGTGGTGGAAGGTCTTCTTCTTCATGGTAACTTATATTGAAACAATATCTCGTTAGATAATCGAGTTACATATTATGTTAACTAATATTTGATTTCATTCACCAAATGTTGTTGCCATTATGTAAAATATTATTGAGATACTGGTAAATCTAGGGTGGAGACCTTCGATCAATTTGTATATTTGATCGAAGGTGGAGACAGAAAGTTCGTGTGCGCTCGGGTAGCTATTACCCTACACGATAGTGAAACCCCATAATAATTATTTTTTTTGAAATATATGGCGAGATGAGCATGCTTTTCGCCTTATCGTAAGCGATACCACCGCTCATAAATAGCAAAACAAATCAACACCATAAATTACAAAGCAATGCTCGACATTCTACAGCCCTCGCCATCCTGAGACACTTAACATCCTATAACATCTTAATGTTAAGTCTTATTATGTCCAGTAGATACTCTGGCTACAATATCCTTCAAATCCGAACACAGCAGAGCATTTACACTGGTGCTAAAGCGGAAGAAAGCTTTGCGGTGGTATCTACTGCCTACCCAAGTTGCCTCTCACTTTTGAAAGACCTAGTGAAGCAGGCAACACAGTGTATCAACCTACACATATACGATTGTTGTGTATGTTCATGGGGGATTATTCACCATCAGTACCCCTAGCCGGAACATTTTGAAGTATCGTATAGTAATTCTCGGATAGTATCGTAAACGTTTCCCGCTATGAAATTTTAGTTCCAAATACGCTCACAATGGCGCTGTTTAAATTCCCATACAAAATTTTACTATTACTATTCTATTACGATACTGCAAAATGTTCCGGCTAGGGGCACAGATGACCTGTTTGTTCGTTTGCCAGATCTAATGAATTAAAAAACAACCTTTACACACACAACTGCGTCGATTGATAAGTTTTGCCAGTCTAAAACCGGTTTCAGACACTCTGTAATAAGGATATCATAGACGGTTTTCCTATGCTGGTTGATGCTCTATTTCAATTGTATTGCATGCATAACCGTTGTATTGTAGTAACTTTGTACCCGTATGAAATTTACAAATAATGCCAGAACTCGATAACAGATGGCGTCATAATCAACTTTCATTTCGATCTTTTTGAAACGGCATCGTGAAGCAGGCAGTTTAAGATTTCAACGGGGCTTCTAATTTTAATTTGTAACTGTGGGCAGGAAATATGAAGGAGCTATCAGCGGAAACACCGACCTCTGTAATGAACTCGATACCGTAGCGATTTGCTTCCGAGGTACAGTGTAAGTATAAATTAGTTTTGTTACTACAATAAGATTTAGATTTGTTAATTAATTAATAAGCGCTAATACTTTTCATTATCATCTTCATAGTAAATCCACTGTTGAATTTAGGCATTTACTAAGGGTTTCCACTACAGCCTTGACTTGCATTGAACTAAAAATTCGCAAAAAAGTGTCATTTTTTAAGTATCTTCGTGTTGGATGGTAAATAAATAGTTTTATTTAAAACAATAATTTAAGCTCTTGCATACCATTGCATCTTTAAAAATAAAATGGTTTACATTATTATTTTAGGAACATCTACGTATTTACCACCCATACACGACGATAGGTGAAATACCAAAAAAATCGTAGCATTTATCATATTTGTATATAACTTGTGTCTGAAGTCACTAAAACTGGCTTCATTTTCGGTCGCAGTCTGGATATACCCGGTATAAACAGAAATTAAGCGATGGTTACGCTATTGTATTTCATCCAAAAGTGGGATTAACTTAGGTTCAACACCTCTTTCTCCCGCCTTACTATTTCCTGCGGTCTTGAGACGCCGACAACCTACTTACGACGGTTGTAGATGTTCCTGTACGGTAATAACTTGCCATCGTGTTAACCGTTTGTTCTAGAGTCTAGACTTATATAATAAAAAAGGCATATATTGATATACAACAGCACTTAAAGCCTTCACAGGTGCACACAAAAGTAATATAAAATTCGCACAGTGCTCAATAGCGGGTAGCCACGGACAAAAGCGAAATGAGCGTGATTCATCCCGCGAATTAGCGACACAATGAGCCATTGATAACTTTGTCAGTGGTTAATGGTCTGATAAATAAGTTTGGTAATTTACAAAATGTCCTTACAGCACGCAGTTTACATGGGAGTGTTCGTGAGAGTTTTTATAATTTAGTTTGGTTGTATTTTGCGTTTTCCCACACAGCGTCCGATCTGGTTATTTTATGACAATAGGCTTTGACTCTGTATCAAGGTTGGGAATTGTGAAGTCCCGATTTCAATTTCCAGGT
Source organism: Deilephila elpenor (assembly GCA_949752805.1). NCBI lineage: Eukaryota > Metazoa > Arthropoda > Insecta > Lepidoptera > Sphingidae > Deilephila > Deilephila elpenor. Next base: position 3,736,956 of record OX457116.1, read on the forward strand.
TGAAATTAACAAAACACTAGCAGATCGACCTAGCTTCACCCGGCCCCATAATTACCTGGTAAATTATAGCGTGTATATCATTGTTATCAATTCTTTGATTTTTCAGTCCATTCTCACAATTTTTTCATGTTAATAATATTAGTAGGACGATTTGCCCGAGATGGCATGTTTTCGCAAAAGGATTGGCGCCGACGAGACGGCTGGGCTACAAATATGAAATATCTATAAACAGAATCTTTGCGATAAACTCATATAGGTAAGTCAAGTTTTATTAAACTCATGTTTTTGTAGGACTGATAATATACCTGATTCTTAATATACTGCCTCGGTGGCGTAGTTGTATTACGGTACGGCTACAAAGCTGAGGTCTCGGGTTCGAGTCCCGGGTCGGGCAAAGTAGTATTGGATTTTTCTATTCATTATCAGCCCGGAGTCAGGAATTTGTGCCCGATATGGCGATGGGCTCGCCCCCTATCACATCATGGGACGGAACATGCAAGGCGAAATGTGGGTGTCCTGATGGCGCCTCTGCCTACCCCTTCGGGGATAAAGGCATGAGTTTATGTATGTATGTATGTCTTAATATACCTGCATAGTAACACAGTCTAAAACAGCACATTGAAACTAACGAACTCATTGCAAAAATTACGCGATTCTACTTCGATTGTGATCAGGGAAGGAGCTTCAGGTAAGTAATTGGTACAGAATGTGTGCACGCACCACTGTGGGTGTGTCGGGTCATATCGCACGCGTAATCGACCGTGAAACTGTTTCTCACGCCGTCTGTATGCATGTTACATATTATACTTGGCCACAGGATTGGCGACGGTGACGCACTGGGCAACGGCAGGCAGAATATGACATCTTTATTTTTCTCGGCAGAATATAGATCGTCTTCACCACATGCCAACTTATAGTAGATGAGGTCCATCTCGTCTAGTACCAGGGTCTGCTGGTGACGTCACCTTATTAAAGAATATCACAACTTTCTTTGTCAGGGTCCTTCACATTTAATCTTCATCATTTAGCCTCGTTTTTATTCTCTCATCCCTTATTTTCATTAGCTCTTAGTTACTTACATTAGCTCATTAGACCATACTTAACATTTTTTGGGTTATGTTTTGAGAATCTTGCAAATGAAAAAAAAGAAAACCAAAAAATAATCTTTATTACATCCTTAAAAAATACAGTTAATTATTCAGATTTCACCAATTGTTTGAAAAAAAACGTTCCAATTACTAAGTGGCGTGATTCAACTGTCAAAAAAAGAGAGAAAACCACTCAAAAACGATAACACAAAGACATTTCACCAAAACCGCGTTTGCATAACAATAAGTGAGTGTACAATGACAGTAATACGATAGTTGCCGCTCGGATGGTTCCCATGAGCCGTTTGTCTGTCCGTCTGACTGAATGACTCAATCAACACGAGGTCACCGATTCGGCCATTTTGTTTTCCGCATTTTGAGGTTAGAAATGACATGTGAAATTAATTCTTTTGTTATTTTTACGTGTCTTTGGAGAATATTTTAATATTTTTGTTAGTATCTTGTTTTTAAATCATTTTGGAATTAGATTATGTCATATGTATAGTATGCTCGACTTTCCCTGCATTAAGATCAACGGTTGCGGCCATTTTGAAATGACCCACAGGCATACAATTTTTTTTGACATCATAGTTAACTAAACAAAAAATCACTGTTTCCATTAGTTGCCTCTTGTATCCTGAGTGCATTTTATCAAATACAAATGAATATGCGCAGAATTGATTAGTTAAACCGACTTTTATATAATATATGTGTAATGGTTTTCCAATTAATTATTTTTGTATTCGTACTTTAATCATTTAAGTAGGTATCTTTTCAAGGTTGATAGAGCTCGCTTTAAGCCAGCCTAGACATTCTGTCTGATTCCTAATGTAAAAAATATTTAGTCTATGATTTCAATGTCGCGTCTTTTCAAGCGGAACCGCATCGGCTTAAGTTAACACCTGTCGTATTTAAAAGAACTTATTATGAGATAGATAACATTATTTTTTGTTGTGGTATAAGAAATTATTAATGCTGATCATTGTAAAAAATATAGCTTTATTTGCGAGAAACTTTGCACAGCTACGAACTCCCATATAATCGAAAGCATATCTGTGTCGTTTACATAGTAATCTTTAAATAAATAAAGACTGCTTTAATTAGATTTTAGGCGAATATGGCGTCTATTGATTATGTAGAATTTTTTTCAAGCACAAAAATATTTCGCATGTGGAAACAATTTCTTAATAATTTACATCCATATCTATTATTATCGATAAAAGTGATTTAAAGTTAGCAGATTATGATTGAAAACCTCTTTCATGAAACTCACATACACATACGGTTCAATGAAACCCTCGCAATAGTTAGTAGAATTGCTCAAACGGTATTTGTATAGTGTTTTGGTAGGAGATGCGCTCGGCGCGGCGAGTCGAGAGATGCACGCTCGTAACAGTAAATCCCAGTCGTGCCTCCGCCGGTCCACTCTAGCATACTAATGCAGATTCTGTGCTGTTTCCATTGTTGGATTGTTGTACGGTAGGTGCATTAAATATTTTTACATGCATACAAAAACTCACGCCTTTTTCCTAGAAGGGTAGGGGAGGTGCTACCAGGACAGCCACATTTCGCCTTGTATGTTCCTTGTATATTAAATACTTTTCTTTTTTGTATGAGCTCATACAAAAGTTACATTAAAGTTTACTGTAGGAATGGAATGTTGTTAGACGGACCGGACGCGACTGCCAACATGTTCGCGTAGGTCGCGGGCTTAAATCCCAGGGCACACCTCCGACTTTTCAGAGTCATGTGTGTCATCATCATCATCATCAGCCCTTCTGCGTCCACTGCTGGACATAGGCCTCTCCTATAGCACGCCACTGTGCTCGATCTTCAGCCCATCGTCTCCAACCGCTACCAGCCACGTTACGAATATTGTCGTTCCACCTGGTTGGAGGGCGTCCTACACTCGAGAAAACGGTTGTCGGTTCTCCGACAAATGTGACCGGCCCACTGCCACTTCAACTTGCTAATGTCGATAACCATGGTTCAATGTCGGATAAGCTCATTTCTGATTTAATCCTTCAGAGAAACACCGAGTATAGCCCGCTCCATAGCTTGTTGAGCGACTTTGAATTAGTGGATCTTGGACTTCTTTCGTCTTCAGGCTTTGCGGTATTAACGACGAATAGACTCGACGGAGTTTCCCAAATGCTGCTCAGCCCAGTTGGATTCTTCTACGAGCTTCACTCTCAAAGCAATCGCAATTTCTGCCAGTCATGTGTGTATAAATAGTCCATCACCACGCACTATAACAGTAAAGAAAAACGCTATGAGGAAACCTGCATAAAATACCGATTTCTAATAATTTATATGGTTTATAAAATCCGGCGTGCTGGACTACATGGCCTAACCGCTCTCAATCATAAAGAATGTTCATTACCGATTATGTACAATGAAAGAACGACCTTGAAATATAATTGCCTGAAGAAGCAATAATTGCGTTTATTCCTATATTATGTCGTATTAATCAAATAAATTTTGCGTCAAATTAAATAACGTATAAAACAATGGAAACGTAGCCGTCTCTCGACAAACCTGCGACTATATTTAACATACGAGCACCATACATAGGTAATGAGAATTATTGCGTGAAGTAAATGAAACATAACATCAAAATTTAGCTAAATAATTTATATCTCGTGTTTTATCCTTCTGCGTTACCGAGACTGCTTCGTGGCTGGGCTTATTGTTATTAAGACGTTGATTCAGGGTTTTTAGTCTTTGTTTTGTAAGTAGCAACTTCCTACTAATTTATTTTGATGGCGTATGTGTTATGTTATAACTGTAGTAGTTAATTTGTAAGTAAAATCTTGTACGGTTTTGTCATTTATCTTTTTCTGTTTGTACACAGGCGTATCTTTTTGTATATTTGGGCCTTATTTAACCTTACAGATCTATCATATGTCTATGTAGATTGTGCATAGAACCCTAATAGATTCAATTAGTCACGTGATTCACTTTCTTTTGCTATCTGCTCTCATATCACTCTTACGAGCGGTTGGCTCAACAAGAGTTCTTTGGCCACTGAAGAAAGAGTTCTTTACATTTCATTAATCAATTGAAGTGCGTGGTGGCCTGTTGGTAACGGACCAGACGCGGCTGCCTACATGTTCGCGGTGGTCGCGGGTTCAAATCCCAGGGCACACCTCTGACTTTTCGGAGTTATGTGTGTATTGATAGTCAATCACCACGCACTTTAACGGTGAAGGAAAACATCGTGAGGAAACCTGCACACCGTAGCGATTTTAAACAATTTCTACGGTATGTAAGTCCGCCAACCCGCACTAGGCCAGCGTGGTGGACTATATGGCCTAACCACTCTCAATCGATTCCCTCGATTGTAGAGTAGGCCCGTGCCCTGCAGTGGGACGTATATGGGCTGATATAGATAGATAGATAGTCAAGTAACATTACTTGACCAATGAAGCGTCTATAATTATCGTTGAAACCATTTTTATTAATCTTGCCAAACAACCTAGTTATACTAACTTGACGCTAAAATAATTGCTTAAATCAGGATTCTCCGCATTGACCCAATTATGTTTCAAATTTCGAATCGGAATTAGAAAATCATCATCATCATCATCAGCCCGTTGCAGTCCACTGCTGGACATAGGCCTCTCCCAAGGTACGCCAAAAATTAGAAAATAAGATTTCTTAATTCCCTCCTCACAACCACACACATTAACGACGAAATGAATACCTAAGCTTTCTGATTTGTAATATAACAGGATTTAGCCGGCTGGATAGGCGACCGTGCGAAAATAATAAGCGTGCAGGCTGGGCGAAACGATGCTCTTGCACACGGAATGTGGCTTGCGTAATGCAACTAGGAACTCGAATGTATCCACTATTTTGTCTGCTAGACTCCTTGTTTGTATTTAACTGTTGTGACTTGGGTTGCGCTATGTGACGATAGATGGCGCTCTGAAGTTTGCTAATATCAAGTTTAGAGTCAAGAAGTCTGCTGTACTTAGAGCTCTGAAATCCTTAGATAATCCTCACCATAAAGATTTTTTGGAAGTGACTGGCATCTAGAAACTTTCCGTAATCTTTATTAGGTAGTTTGACGCCATTGCGTCTGTAATTTCTTCAAATATCCAATATGTTCAATTATATTTACGTCAAGGCGGCGACAACTTAAATGGAACTAGAGAAGATTGGCGAAATGAAATTTGCTTGAGTCCATGTTACTTGTAATTTACTTTTTGATGTTATGTGTAATTTTACTTAATTAACACTTGCCTTAATAGTAGGTAAAGGGAAACTTTGCGAGGACTGCAAATAAACTCATTTCTTCTAAAGAAGTTTGAATTTCGAAGTCTTTTAATCCATCCTAGGCTACCGTGACGTAATCTGTCCCCTTTCCCGAAAGATTGAAAGTCAGGCAGGCATAAATAATACTGTGACATACATTAAACGCATGATGCGCCGATCCCAATTAATTCATATATTAATTCGATAGTTCTATGCCTGGTAAGAACTGGTCATCGACCTATTAGCTTGTGTTTTAAGCATATTAATAGACGTGTTAATTAGGAATGTTAGTTAGTGGTTGCTACATTTTCTGCATAAATGCATCGCAATTACGTCAGTCAGCCATACTGTATTTTTAAATAGTAGTAAGCTAAGTGAATGAAATCCAAAAATATCGAAGCCATCATCGTTATTTATTGCAATTGCACTTCAAAGGATAATCTAAATAAGTCCATTAATTACTATCCCATATTTATTATACAAACAGAACGGTAAAAAACTTTATTGTGTCGGTAAACATAATGATGGCGCCAAAAACAGCGCGCGGCGCCGTTTAAACATGGAACAACAAGTCCTCTATTTAAATATTATACAGACAAGCTCTTTACCATAGACAACATGCTATTTCGGTGGCGGCGTGACGGTACTCAGCTATTTATAGTGCAGGCGAACTCATCAGCAGGCAAGCTTTTCATTGAACAAGTCGTGATGTAAAATAACCTTATTTGTGTTTATCTCGCGCTTCGTACGGGAATTGTTTAATAGTTTACTGTTAATAAGTTACGAATTTCTTGTTGTGTTTTCTTTACACGTGTTTGTCAAATTAAGGATAGTGTTTTGTTTAAGTTATAGTTTTTATATCTGCACTATTATATTTTAAATTCCCAAAAATAGTCAAAATATAATAAATACATGTATATGGGTAATATTATCAGCTCATTATAATATTGAACCCCCTATTGGTCACACAAGTTTCATTTAAAATTGAGATGAGGCCTCATCTGAAAAGATATAAAAAGAAAATATCGTAAATATGATACATTTTCTTGAGAAATTATTATTTAGTTCCTCTATTCGATACTAGATAGCGCTGTACGTTTTAAGAATGGAATATCGTTTCGCTGATCTTACCGAAGTCCGAAGTGAATGGTACGAGTAATTCTTATAAACAGATTTATAATGAAGTTGATGAGTTAGACAATGTAATCCTTTATTTTGTTAGATTGATGTATGCTGTGAATATATGTTTTATTAGGAATTATTGCTTATCTTGTCTTAGGTAATAAAGTTTCATTAGTTTAATAACTGACAGGTTATAAAAAAGATTTGGCCAACAGAGAAACCAATTTTTTTTTTCTATATTAGGTAATACTCATTCACAAACATAATTCATTAGTTCGATGTCCATTTTCTTTCCTTTTTATTACAGTCGAAGTCAAAAACATTAAATGCACAACGTACATTTAAACTTAGAATCAAATTAAATAGCCAAATGTTCATGATCATATTGTTTTTGTCTAAACAGTTTTTAAACAGGAAGAAGTCTCTCTTGGTTACAAACTGGCATCGTTTCATTGGGATTAAATGAGTGCAGTTTTGCAACAAACCTCTGCCGCTGTTATTGAGGATCAGCCGTCTTATTTACCGAGCGATTAGAAGTCTGCGTTAAATCCTAGGTATTTCTGGCTGATCTAGATACAAGATATATTGATGGGCTTACTCGAGTTAATATTTGCGTTGCTTTTCCTCAATTTCAGTATAAATAAAGTTTCATATTTGATGTGGGTTAAGGAACTGTGAATGAAAGTTCTGGTTGAATGATTCTTACGTTATTTTTGTATTTTATTAAACGGTTTTTAATTTTGCCTGCCTCGGTGGCGCAGTTGTACTACAGTATGATTGCAAAGCTGAGGTCGCGTGTTCCAACCCCGAGTCGGGCAAAGTGATATTGGATTTTTCTATTCATTATCAGCCCGGAGTCAGGAATTTGTGCCCGATATGGCGATAGGTTCGCCCCCTATCACATCACGGGACGAAACATACAAGGCGAAATGTGGGTATCCTGGTGTGAGGGCGGGACAGTCTCCACTTATGTATGTATGTATTTTTAATTTTAGATGTTAACATTATGATGCCATAGTTTTGTTCGTGTCTTCCGCTATATCACAAGCATTGGTTTAATCGTGACGGTAATATTATTTTTTGTTTAATACGTAATCTAGATTTGTACAATACAGGGTATAGAATAAAAATCCATAACGATAAGTTCAGATAATCAGTATAATAACAGTGTTCAATAAACATATCATTCAACGATAGTCCAAATGTGTAGTCATGTTAATGTTAAAAAAAAAGAATTAAAACAAGTCCATTGAACGTACGACTTTCAGCTGTTACAAGCTTACACATGTTGCCTGAATTCAAGTGTAAATGACTAATTTACTACATTTACCGAACCGAAAATAACTCTTTTAGGAATCGATGAAAAGCAATGAATGCGGTATGAGTCATTGCACAATCCCCGTTAAGTGGTAACAAAAAGAACTTTAAAGTTTAATCTCGCTTAATTAACTTATCTCTGGATTAATTGTGTTTATGTTGATCACCTGTGTGAATGTTTGAAACTAATTCTGTGTTCGTTAAACAAACAGATGCAGGCATTAATAAGGTTCGGAGTTAATGGGGTGGATAAGTGTTGATAATAAATTCGGGTTAATCCATATGTGGGTCCCGCTGATAGTGTGGCATCCACACTCCGAGGGATTTAAGTATAAATATTTAGTAAGAAACGTATTTAACCAATGTAAGTTTGTTTCATTTCTAATTGAAAATACAGTGACTAGAATATTATTCAAAAAAGGAAAGTTACATAATATTATACATGTTTTTTTTTTGTCATTTAAACTCAAGCCACTCACATAACTCAATGCAAACTGAAATACTCAAATAAAATGCAATAAATATTTTTTGTTGTGTTGAGTTATAAATGAAATTCACTCAATTAATCAACTTATTGAATCAATCGCGAATATCACATACCCCACTGATATTTTATCAATTTGACAAACAAAAATATTTGCATACTTCAATAAGTTTCAGTGGAGGTCGCGTTCCGGAGTAAAAAAACACTGACGTCCGAGATTCGGCATCGATCGTGCCCCCCGCGGTCCGTGGGAACGCTGCCCACGTGCGACCACCGCGGTCCCGCCCTGACTCGTAGCGACATGTTCGCTAACACTATTGGGAGCAGTTTTTTTAATGTTTGGTGCTGTTGACCTCAGGTGGGGATTATTTCTTTGGGGAGATGTAGGTTTGAATTATGAATATATACCTACGGTCTTATTCATAGACAGATTGAAAACCTAATTTAGTTTTCGAATATGTTGTCCCTTTCGAACGAATTTTGAATTCAGTTAAAGCGAAGAAGACGAAACATTCGATAACTGTTTTAAAACAGCCTATGAATAAGGCCGATATTATTTGGTAACACACTAGCCGGTTAGTGGGATGACTTGTGTTTGACAGGGGGATTCCTGTACAATTTATAGTGACAAAACAATGTTACTGGTGGTAAGTGCAAGTCCGAATTGATTATTCTTGATCCGGATGGTAATTCCAAGGTTGTCCGGAAACCAATTACACGTAGATTTAACCCTGAAGTGAAACATTCGCGCTTCACTATGGTAGTTGGTAGCCGGGTGGATAAAACTATTCTATGACCTCATATTATTAATTGTTTTTTTTTATCGAAATTAATGCCTCTAGATTTATAAGGATGTACTATCCATGTTATAGACTGGAATCTGTATGGAAATGTTGATAGGTAAGTATTTCAACATTTATATCGTCTGAAAATCAGTTAAATTAAGCGTTAATTCTATAAAAATATCAAGAATATTAGTTATAAGACTTTCAAAGGTGCTTATAAAAATACTGTATGAAAATATTATAGGACGTTATTTCACACAAATTTCGAAGATTAATCGTAGAAATTACATAGACATATTAGTGAGAAAAGTACATAACAGGACCAATTTTCCTTTGTTTAAAATCAGAATTCAGTCTAAAAATGCCATAGACAAATCAATCAAATAACAAGCCTCATTAACATAATTGGCCTGTTGGCGTGATTTGCCTTAATTTTATGAAGGACCAATTAAAGTGGGGTTTGCTTCGGCGGGTTGGCGGTCAAGGTTGGCTATTTCAGGCGGGGTCGACGGCCCCCATGGCACAACATGGCGGGCGAGCCTGGTGTGCGCGGGTTACATTGTAAGCGAGTTGTAGTAAAATGTATGCCAGGTTGTGTGCGTCTTGTTTTGTATGTATCTATATGTTCTTTAAATTATTTATTTAAATCTTTATTGTACACAATTATATACGCATAAACACAATACAGACACAACTACAACAAAAAAAATAGCTACTAATGGCGGTCTTATCGCTCTACAGCAATGTCTTACAGACAGTAAATTATTACAAGGATTAAGAATGTTATCGAAGTTTTCTGGTTGAAATAATTACCATATTCTTAATTTTTAGCTCGTATTTAAAAGAATAATAATTAAATCTTAGGTTAAAATAATTCCGGTTTAGGAAGTGACCGTTTATAGAGATTTGTTAGAGTTTATACCCGAAAGGGTATTCACGCGAAGTATAAAATGGCAGAAAAAACTAGTGATATGTTAAGTTCTTAGTATTTGTAGCTTGTCAGTTGAGTCCAAATTAAAAGGCTATATTAACTTATAGGTTAATAAATAGTATAGAACTTACTTATGATACTGTTTAACTAAAAGCCGAATAAAATACTTACAATAAAACAGTTGCAGTACCTGTCACTTGAATATCTATACAATTTACTAAACTTTAAAAATAGATTAAGAAGCACTATAATGGTGAAGGAAAACATCGTGAGGAAATTTCTACGGCATGTAAAGTCCGCCAACCCGCACTAGGATAGCGTGGTGGACTATATGGCCTAACTCCTCTCAATCGTACTTTCAATTGTAAAGGAGGCCCGTGCCCTGCAGTGGGACGTATATGGGCTGATAGATACAGACATACAGAAAAATAGATAATGAATGGCTACGAAAAAGGGTTAATAAAGAGAGATGTGCGATCCTTCAATTATTCTTACAACCAAGTGAAAGTCATCGGCTAAGGTGTTATTTCCATCTGTGTATAAATATATAATTTCCTCCCGCTGGCACTAGCACCGCATCCCAATGTTTTTGTCGCGCGAATTCTGAAACATGTGCGCGGCGCGAGCGTCTGTATATGAATTATGGACAATGTTGTTAATTACAAATACCGCTTCTTGCGCCACGCTGCTGATCCTTTGATATATAAAAACTAAGATTCAATCGATTTTATAGTGATACTTAGGTTTTATGTACAAATTGTGTTTTCTATTAAATTTTGCTTCCACGTTTCTTCCTTCCAATTCCAATGCTTAAAAATATTTTGAGACAGAGGTTGATTAAAAACTACAGGCTAACGATTTCATTACACAATGTTGGAGACCCCATCATTTTCACTTTAGACACGTGTGCGGTTATGGTTGCCATCAGGCCGGCATAATTCTGTCGACCGTTAAGACATAACCACCTCTACCACTTGCTAATATATTTGTCTTGTACTGTTACCATGATCTGCAATGTATTTCTGTCGTGTCGGTATAATAACATCAGCTGGTTTTACTCGTTTGTCAATACTAGACGATTTATTAGATTATGAGGTTCAGTATTAAACTTTATGATACATCAGAAATATCAATACAGCTGTCGCGTGATGAAACGACATCAATAAATGGGAGCGTAAACCTGTGTTTCGCTACTTTGAATGCTATGAAATGCTATTTTATGTTTTATGGGTTTTAAATATTATGCTAATAAATCCACTGTTACCCTGACCAAGGTTGTAGGCAGTCGCCTTGGACGTTCTTGAAGGGTGGATGTTTTTCTGCCCAATTTTTTGGAGCCATATTCGGAATTCCACCACGGTATCCCCCTACCTGTCGTAAGAGGCGACTAATGGGGGTAATGGTGGTCGCGGGCACGCAGCGAGGGGCTGGTTACCCCCATTAAAAGCTACTACGAGGTGTCAATGCGTGGGGTTCCGGCGAGGCTATGGCGTTTTGCCTCAGGATCCCGGGACTATTTCAATGCGCTTAAGCGGAACTCCTTGGGGTTTTTAGTAGGTATGCCGGTGTAGGAATTGGCTAGGGACTCAACGGTCGCCTGGATGGCAACATCTCTCGCGGTTGGCTCAACGTTGAGTCGTAAGACCGGCGAGCTCAATATCACCGCACCGCCCCCCCCCCCAGGCAGTGTTAGCGATAAATCGTTTTCCCCCCGAAAACAAAAAGCAAGTAAAATAAGTTATCGACATAACATCGAGGTTTAGCAACGAGCAGGGTATCAGCACTAAGTAATTATGACCACAATAAGATAGAAGCCTTATGTTTATTAATTGTATCAGAATCTACTAAAGATTTTAAGGGGTCACCACACCAAAATTCATACCTGTATTTGTTATATTTGCATTTGCGCTAAAGGTATTCATCGATACAGCTGTTTCACGTTGGTATTCTGTGAGATACTTGTAGTGAATAGGAGCCATGTCATTAAATAAATAAATAATACACCCAACAGTCACATACATAGTCCTGACCCCACACTAAGATCGAGTCTTGTGTCGTGGGTATCAGAAACTACGAGAGACTTTTCGGTCTCACAAACACCCAGACCCGAAACAAATACCTGTGGATCACACAAATATTTGTTTCGGTGCGGGGATCGAACCCGCGGCCTCTCGTTTCACAGGCCGGCGTCTAACCAACTGCGCCACGGAGGCTGTCATTAACTATGGAGGATTTACTATTTGACCATAAATGTAGATTTGGAAATCACAATATATCTATTCGTTTTCTATACTTTTATTGCTAGCGATATCCTTGCTCTGTAAAGAATAGGTATAATTATTTCTTTAAAGCGCGGGAAAAATGCGTCAACTGTCAAAATGACACATCAAACCGCCAAATAATGCGTTTCGTTGCACGCAATAAATTAACGTCCAAGGTAATGTCCATAATATAATATTGTTTATTTGTATAGTATTATGGTTTATCGCGTACATCTGGTCGTATCATGTGTTAAAGTTTATCGCACATGCAATAGTTAAGTATTGTGCAAATATTAATGCTGGTAACTGTATTGTTTGTCACGTGCTGTTTATTGGCGAATTAAGGAATAATCATGTTTGGATATTTTCGGTGTAGAGCTATGAATATGTAGAACTTGTCAGTGTAAAAATTTTGTTTTATTTTCTCTGCCTATTATTGAGCATCAAGGGAGATAAAAATAGAATATTGTAGTCTATGCTGTTGTGGGGATGTAAAATTGTAGAACATTGATACCACGAAAGGAAGAGAAGAATGTTTAATTATGTTTATGGCGCTTACTATCAGGAAGCATCCTGCTCGCCAAATGTACGCTAGTTTTTTAAAAAGTTTTAAGTTGGATCAAAACTCTATTTCCTATTTCCTCACGTCTATCGAGGGAATCGTTCCTCTGTGTTCTTTATTTCCTCATGTCACTTCTACTCGTTCTATAACCTACATATATCTCAATCTTGTCTGTCAACACGGTGCGCACGCGCACGCTGCGCGCCCTGGGGTGTAATCTGCGACGTGTCGATTGTGTCACGTATTCTCCAAGTTCGTTTTATTGTCCGCTATTAATGTAAAAACGTTAAGTGGTTGGAATAATTGTATTTGTTTTTGGAAGGGAATTACATGGATATATTTTTATGAAATGTTTTAGTGTTGTTTTGTCTAGTTTGTGATATTGGATGTTAAACAAGCGATAGCCGGGATAGGAGGTTGTGGAAGTAAACACTGAGGTCATACCGCTGATTTTCCGAAGTGACCTGTTAATTCATAGTAGGTAAATAATCGCTTGGTTTATGGTTGAAGGAAAATGTCGCAAGGAAAAATGAGTACCAGTTACCTAGCAGTTCTCCACAAGAATTTAGAAAGTATGCGAGATATCCCAATATTTTGCTAGCGTGGTGGACTGAGAGTTTCTGCTCCATATAGAGCTGATATCCAGCATGCCGCTGACTGTAAAATTGCAAGCCAAGCCATCCTACATCATGACTGAATTAAACGTGATTTTTCGCTCATATTGTGTCGCTTACTAATAAGTTGATCTCATGGTTCAAAAGTTGATATAGGTATATTAACCTCTACTTACCTTATAAAAGTGTCTTCAGTGTAGTACAGTGTATAGCAATGCCAGCACACGCGAGTAGTGTAGCGGCGGTGCTTAGTACGTGGTGTAGGGCTCGGCTCGTGTCCCATCGCAGCCGCCGCTGTCGATGCTATCTCTGCCGCGAGGGATTCCACTACACCCGCCGCGTGGGATATTGTCCATGTAGGATTAATCGCTTATTTATTTATTTATATAATTTGGCTGTCCAGCGCTCTCACCCGCCACTGCAACTCCTGTAAGCCAGGATCAACAGTGGCACGCATTTTAATGACGCTGATCATTGAAGCTCAGTGAGTCCGGGAATGTCCAACTTGTCTTTAACACGCAACGAAATCAATCACAAAGTTAAATTAATCGGAGTAGCTGGAATAAATTATTGTCCACTCCCCTCCCTAATAACGCGGGTGATAAAACAATTATTTATATACTTTATTGTACAATAAAAGAAACAATAGAACAGATAAAAATACACTAACAATATAGACATGGTTACAATGGCAGCCTTATCGCAATCTGCAATTTCTTCCATACAACCGTCATTTGATTCGTTATAGGTCTGTCCAACGATTAACCATCCCACTTGATGATTGACAAAAGAAGAGAGGTACAAAGGGGTATGAACCTCCAGCAATTTCAATCTTCGGAAAAAACACGACGCAACGATACAAGTCGGTATTCTGTGAGACAAAGTGTCTCCCTAGTAGAGCTGATCTGTTTTTACCGTAGTCCTACGTAATAAGTAATTACAGTGTAACGCTACCACGTTATCACGCTGCCTTTTTTGGTACTAGCACGCATATGATACTATAAAGGTAGTGGTAAGTGATATACTCATCACTGTAGATCAATAAAAAACATTGACTTTGTATCTATTGCACTCTTTCGTAAGTAAGAGAGTTACTTATCTTTACTCAAATAAATGATATATTGACCTATTATTACTTAACCTACTTATACTGGTGGTAGGTCTCTAAAATGTGAGAGGCCGGCTGGGTAGGTACCACCGCAATTTCTATTTCTCCCGCCAAACAGCAGTGTAATTGCACTTTTGTGTTCCGGTTTGAAGGACATTGTAGCCAGACGAACTACTGGAAATATTGAGACTTAACATCTTATATCTCTGGATGGCTAGCGTACTGGAATACCAGTCAATGCTTTGTAATTCATGGTGTTGTTTGGTTTTCTGCTGTCCACGAGCGGTCGTATCGCTTACCATCAGGCGAATGGCATGCCCGTCTCACGGTACGACGAAAAAAACCTAAAAATATGAATCCCAAGCCAATCCACGTTATCCCGAGTATAGGTTAGGCGAAAGTCGTGAATTTATTTCGCGAAATTGTTTATAGGGGCCGCGTGGTCCCGGTGTAGCGCTGAAACAGGGGACATTATTCAGGCCCGAGATACGTCCGCTCCCAACAGTCACGCTTTTCGGCCCCTCCAATCTGCATATTCAATGCATGGCTTCATGTGTCGCTTTGTGCTTAATTCTTGTGGATTGGTTTTTAAGCGGTTGAGATTTTGGCGTGTGTTTTATTAGTGGTAACACCCGTCTTAGGAACGTTACATACATAAAGTTCACGCCTCTTCCAGAAGATGTTGGCAGAGGTGCAACCACGGTTCGCCGTATGTGTTTAGTCCTTCCGTCCGTCGTCTTAATTTGTTAGATAAGTTGTTATACTTAGCGAAAAATTTCACTAAAATCTAATTAGTTCGTATTTTCTGTGTGAAATAGTAAAACACACTTAGTTATCATAAATTTATACTGTTTACAAAATGATCAAATCTGTAAAAAGCATTATTCGTCTCATTTCATTTGTTTTGATGAAAATATGCGAGAAAATTTTGCAAAAAAGAAATTACTATCGAATTCTACAATTAAAAATCGATGATTTAAATATTTACAATAATATTATTAACCAAAGATTGTTTTTCATTAGCAGATATGCAATTGTTATAGATAGATGGTGACCATTGAATGCCCGCGTAATGTGATTTCGTATGTATTAAACTTAAATACGATTTAACTACATAGATGGTATACTCGTATAATTTATACTTTCTCTTCCATTTTGTTTTACTTTGTAATCGCACTATAGAATCTGATTAGAGCCAACATGTTCCAACTAATTTTAGTACCAATAAAATGTACCAACAATTTATATAAAGAGATTTTGTTAAAGTTCACCTTTAGGTCACAAGCTCGCGTTTCCCGCCTAATTAACGAGCCCGTTCAAATATCAAAGAACGTTTACCCTAACTTTCGAAACACTTTCTTTTTTCAATTTTCAAAAATAGAACTGTAATTCGAATTGATAACTTCGTGTTTATTCGTGTAACATCGGAAAAGGGCGCTAATGCGAATTAATAGCTTCGTTACCACTCGTGAAACTACGGAATGCTTCGGTTGTAAAAAGAAAGATTAGGCACGGAGCGCATATTTGTTTTGGGACTGTGAAAAATTGCGTTTTTTGATGGTTTGCGGTAGGACTAAGTAATACTAATGTTTTGGCATTACGTATGGCTGAGTTTAGACGCAGCTGCCGCACGTGATTTCGATTTGAGAAAATAAAGCAATTTAAAAACGCATCACCAGAACAAATTGGTTTTAAAAAGTGAATGGATTATGAAGGGCAGCGAACATTAGCGAGGAATACTTTTTGTTAATGAGTTTTGTGTAAGATATGTAAAATGGTGGATCACTAAGTTTAGTGCAATTAGAAAGGTGTCGGACGGTAAAATAATGCAGACAGGAAGTATTTAAATTAAGTTGTTTTCCTACATTCAGATAGTAAGTTGTAACTGATTTTATTATTTATCATTAAAATGGTTCTTCTGGACTGTATAACTAAATGATAAAATTGCGTACAATGGTAATAAAAAAGCTAACAATTGTAATTGCTGGACTGGTATACAAAATAATAATGATACGATCGTTTTACCGAAACAAATGTGTGCAATCAACGAGTTACATACAGTCCATAACACAATATTCATATCCATAGTATGTTATGTTATGGGGTAGTTTAATGAAGTAGGAGTGAAACATTCTTATGATACATTTTCTTTTATTTTCCATTGCATTTAAACACATTCCGGGTCAGGCAAAGTGATATTGGATTGTTCCATTCACTATCAGTCCGGAGTCAGGAAATTGTGCCCAATATGGCGATAGGCTCGCCCCCTATCATATTGTGGGACGGAACATACAAAGCGAAATGTGGGTGTTCTGGTAGCACCTCTGCCTACAGCTTCTGGGAAAAAGGCGTGAGTTTATATATGCATTAGCAAAAAATTCCCAATACCCCAAACGAGCAACACTTCCTAGTCAATAAAACTGTATTCCCCATTTAACTCAAAACAAAAGAAAAAAGAGGTTAATTGTCTATGGAACTAGGCCGGGAACGTGCAAGCCATTACGTCGGCTGTGTCCAATATTTCGCGTCACACCCGCGCCACGCCTTCACTGTTGCACTGAACTTAATTAGGTATTCAGTTGTTTATTGGGGCAGTTGTCAACAGGCTGTAGAATCGTGTTTTTGCGTAATTTATGTATGTAATGTACTCGTATTAGGGTAGCCCGGGTTATGTGTTAGCTTTGAGTTCGATTTACGAGACGGGTAGTTTTATTTAAAAATTTTCGGGATTCAACAATGCTGGACGGCTATAAGATTGCTCTTGGGATAAGGCAAATCCATGGTAAATGGTTTTTGAGATAGCAGTTACTCTGCAATTTCTATTTATCCTCTAATTGAAACTACTTATTTTAAGATACTCATTTTAAGATTCTAGCCCAGTATTTTTTACTAGAAGTATCTGCCCTGAATATCTACATCACAGCTCTAAATTTCAGTTGTTTTTTTGTATGTAGGAGTCCCCTCGCAACATGAGTGATGTCTCCTATCGGCTAATAATAAAGGCGGCGACAGGCGACATGTGTTGCCTCCGTGACGTACGCCACACCTAATTATGTAGGAAATCCTCCGTCTAATAGGGGATGCAAAAAATACTCTCACACTAGCGATTCCGCCTGGTAGAGATCGGGTGTTAACATTTTTATTTCATTTATACTTGTTTATACGAGTATTTTATCGTCAGACATTATCGTCCTCGACACATTTTGCGGTAGTTATTTAAAAACAATTATGAAATAATGTGTATAGTATATGCATTATTAAAATTAGGTTCAAACGAGCGGGTTCCATCCGTCAATCGTGAAAAGAGTTAATTTCACATATATATTGTGAGACCAATAAGGTCCGTTAGAATGGGTAGCAAGTAGATAATATAATACCTAACAAGGATATAGACAAAGACCTTTGATATATTTGTACATGGTACTCATTTTTCTTGGAACCATGAAGTATTTATTAAGAGAAAATCGTTCAAAGTTGTCTTAACTAATGAAGGTATATTAACTAACGAATCGAAGGAGGTATATTTTGAATGTATCATTTAGCGTTCTATAGCCCCTGCTTACTCCCATAGAGTACAAGGATAAATTTACGAACACAGTACCTTCTCCTAGCAACAAATATTAATATAAACTCATTACAATCGATATACAGAATTGAGTGAAACAATAGTTGTGGTGCGGTTGCATCGTGGCACGACGTAAGGGCATGCGCGCGCGGTCGTGTGGCACGTGCGTGTGTCGCGTGCCTTATTGCGTCGTGACGTATTACCGCCCCCTTCCCCCGCGCAGACTGCAGCGCTCCCCCGCGCACCTTACCGATGCTTTCAATTTAAATAAAGAACGTATTAGTTTCCATGGTCCAAAATTTGTGTTTTTTTAAACCATTTAAGGATGCGTGTAAGTCGTGGTTGTAAAACGTGAGCATTTTGTAGTCGAACAATGTACTAGGTATTCATTGCGTTTAGTAAATAGAAAAAAAACATATTATAATGGTACTGTTTCATGCAGTACGGAGTGAATTTAGAAAGACAATTGCAAAATTATAAGCTTTTTTTGAACAACCCAGAATAATCTTAATAAGTTGGTATGTATTAATACACTATTAAAATGATAAAAATAAGCAAATATGCTACTCAAATTTTATGACGAACTTGTGGTTTTACATGGTCCTTCGAGCCGGATATATTTTATTTCCCGCCGCATGTAACCAGCGCGTGTGAGAACGTCGTGTGTCGGGCACGCGTCGACACTCCTTGGACCTGCTCCAAATTAATTAACTATATATACAGGTAATGTGCATTTTATATTTGATATAATAATCCTATGGGAACGGAGGTTAAAAGTCTGAACGGTACACATTTTCCAAATAGCATCTGTCCATGGTTTGAAGATAAAAACGCTGAAATCTTAAGATCATTTGTGACACACGGATTTCGTTAGGCTGCTTAGACTGTCATATAGGGGTTGAAAAGCCGCCTCATATTTTGAATTTACAGTTTTCGTCACACATAAATTCTAATCTACAAGTTAGACATGCGATGCATTATACAACATTTAATAAAACGTATAAGTCATAATAATAAAGTATTAATACAATAAAGTAAACAATTATAATATACCCAACAGTCACATACATAGTCCTGAACCCACACTTAGATCGAGACATGTGTCGTGGGTATCCTGATACCCACGACCGCACGACCCATCTCATAGTTCCTGAACTATGAGAGACTTTTCGGAAAAAAGGGACTTTTCTGAAAACACCCAGACCCGAAACAAATACCAATATCACACTAACATTTGTCTCGGTGAGGGGATCGAGCCCGCGGCCTCTCGTTTCACAGCCGACGTAACCAACTGCGCCACGAAGACTGTCACAAGTATTACGACAATATGTATTCTCAACTAACATTATGCGAAGAATAATAGAATAAGTTGGTTAAGGCGAGGGTAATGTGTGAATTACCGTCGAGAGCCGACCCCGAACGCAACGCGCTCCGAAATAATGTGCCTTAGTGTAAGTAACGAGTGTCACACTCCGCTACCTTTGTGTCATTATGTAGGCACGACACCAAACTATCGATATTACCTTTTTGAGAGTCTACAGCCAAAGTCTTTTGTAGTTTCTGATATCCACAATACCTATAAGACTTGGTAACTTACTGTGGGGTGTTGAGTGTTTAATTTGTTACTGGTAGAGTCTTGGAGGTTGTTAAAACCATCGTAAGAATAGCTCGGGTCGACCGAGGTACCGTACATAAACTCACCCCTTTTTCTCAGACGGGGTAGGTAGAGGTACTACCAGGACTTCCACGTCCGTCTGTCGCCGTATCGAGCACAAATTCTTGACTTCGGGCTGATAATGAACAGAAAAATCCAATATCACTTTGCCCGACCCGGGATTCAAACCCGAGACCTCAGCTTTGTAATCGTACCGTGTAGTATAACTACGCCACCGAGGCAGACGTAACAAAATATATGATAGCGATTTCATTTCCGAAAACGTTATTATAAAAACTTCTGTCCATTTTCCTGTTTATCCGTCCGTTACCTGTCTGTTAATCAGAAAAATAGTAAAATATATTTTGGAGAGTTCAATACGCTCGAAGTTTATAGATATGATAAACAATATCGAAATTAATAATAAACAAATTGATTTCCGCGAATATGAATGCATTGCATTTATTGGAAGAAATATAAACTTGCCCGCTTTACGGTTTACGCTTTCCCTGTTTAGAAATTAAAATCTATTTTTATATTGCTGCGCTAAAGACACGAATACAATATTCAGTATCTGTTCTTCGGACAGTTTTGTATACAATTAATTATATCATTAAACGATAATGGCAGTCATCGAAGCGTGGGAATGATACCAAATATGACGTGAAAAGTGACAATTAACATTTTTATTATTAGTCCTTTCAGCAAAGGCAATGGACAAAGCCATACACAGTCTACGTTTCGTTGCTCGCAATAAATAAAAAAACATAAAACAATTTTAAAAACCATCATAAATTAAAATACCAAAAAGCGTATTACTTTCTAAAACATGTTCAACATAAAACCACTGCAAGTCAATCAACGACATTTTTATATCGAAAAATCTCATTGTTATTCATGGATTTCTTTCATCGACAATTATATCGACATCGGCAATCACTAGTGGGGGTCGTTAGAACTATACAGTGAGTCCTTGGCCTTATAATTAGGGGGCATAGTGAGACGGGGCCATTAGTCGTGTGTTACCGGCCTAATGCTCGCGCCGACGAGTTCTGGCTTTATGTTATGAACTAATTAGACTTTGTCTGGGGAATTTAATTATATTTTTAATCTGGTTTATTTGAAATGGCTCGGGGTTAGCGCGCAGTGAGCTGTGGTATTAATTAATCTGGAGATTCAGTTGTGATATGAGCAATTTGTTAAGGGCTAACATTAATGCTTTAGCGAAGGGAGGAATATTTTTGAAGGCAGCGACACAGTAGAACCTTACAACAATTACATGGAAGGGATTTCTTAATAATGCTGTTGATAAACTAAGAATACTGGTTTTTCAGACTTGGTTGGTCGTTGTGATTCCTGTACACAAATGTTTAGATAAATATTACACACATTGAGCTACATCCATGTCCCTAAAGAGGTAATACATACATAAGCTCACGAATTTATCCCAGAATGTAGAGGCGCCACTAGGACACCCACATTTCGCCTTGTATGTTTCGTCCCATGATGTGATATGGGGCAAGCCTATCGCCATATCGGGCACAAATTTCTGGCTCCGGGCTGATAATGAATAGAATACTAAAACTAAACTAAAGAGGTAGGTAGAGTTAATTATTGTATTTCTTGCCACAGTTTTGTGAGCTTATTTCTATACCGATATTAGATACACGACTAGCCTTCCGCCATATTGGCTGCGTATTCCAGTCCCATGTTTTTTTATTTGTATTTCCAAAACTTGTCCAGTGGGTATACTCGTATATGCTAAAAATTAAATTTTACATCAATAATACGTGACGTGCGTGTGCCCATTGAGAGAGAATTAATGTAATACAATGTAAGAGCACTCGTTATTTGTCGGACTCGTACAAAAGTGGTATGCAGATGGCCGGCATAGCGATTACAATGTGCAACATAACTAATTGCGAGATACAATATGCGGGCGCATATTGCGTTTAGCGACTGTACGGAAGTGCACCTTTTGGAAACGCAACAGAATGGCACAATATGGGACAAATGGCACGAGCTGGGCCATTGTCTTTTTTTCCCTGGAAGTGTAAAGGGTTTTAGCATTGTCCGTGGTTGGGCCATTTCCGTTCTAGAAGGATGTAAGTTGTGATTGATGGTAAAATAAATCAGCTCAGATACGTCTTACTGCTAGCAAAGGGTTTAGATTGGGTGAGCTTAGGCCAGAGTCCAGCCTGCATGTCTATGCGAGTTGGAGGTCTTCACGTACACTAGAAATACTTGTGATGATCTATAGTTTACAGAGGTATTTTCGCTCGGTCACAACATCCGCATTGTGTCGGGCTGGAAGGCCAGTAACACTGACATACCCCTTTCGGCCTCCCCCGGGGTACCAAAAGCAGAGCTTTATAACTTTTCCTCTTGAACAAAAAAAAAGTATTTACGCATTGTTTTCCTTCAGTGTTAAAAGCGTGGCGTTTGAATGAATTAAATGATTCTGTAAGATTAGGAATAGATCATGTTTTACCAATTATTACAGATATAGACAGACAATAAATTGTTTATAAACATTAATATAGTTACAAGTAAACAATACGTTGTGTTTGTATGCATACATTGTTACCGGAAACGCAATGCAAGCGCATGTCGCTTCTACAAGCTCATTTCAATTACTCGGTTAATATGTCGTGTTGTGTAGCACATTACTGGAGTGGAGTAGGTTCGAATTAGGGAGGGACTAAATTCATGAAATTTTTGGAATTGTGTTTCATTATGTAGAAAATAATGATGCTTTTGAGATTAAATATCTATCTTTTGTAGGTCCTGCAGAAGTTTTCCTAGCACTCAATTTCTTTCCTTGTGTTGCACTGACGGTTGCAAACTGACAAGGTTGCTTTGTTTAAGTCATGACATCACGTACAGACTAATTTAAATACGTATGTGTAACGTAGGATAATTGTGTCTGACGTCAATTCTTTGAAGAAATTATGCGAAGAAATAATAGTGTAGGTTAGCAGTGCCTAGAATTAATTTCAGGACCTCGTGTTGTACATGCACACTATCACTAAGCAAAACACGAAATATAAATAATTAAAACAAGACCAATATATTGAAATAAAACTATTTTATACGGACTTTATCGCGATCGCGGATAAAATCCGTATAAAATAGTTTTATTTCAATGTGTAACATTCAATATACCTATTCCATTCCTCCACGCAACAAATATATATCAATTTGCAAATGTACAACTGCTATTATACAACAATTGAGCAACCCAAATACAATATCACCTCCAACTGTGCAATAAAGTAAACTTCACGCTACCTATTATCTATGGTGGCACATGTGACATTGTAATCGCGAGCGGAAGCGGCATATGTCGGCGGCGGCGGAGGTAAAGGGTTGTCTTTGACGCCTTCTGTGCCGGCCCATTGTGATTGTCCAATTTGAGGAAAAAACGCAACCGACGCGGCCCAGTGTAGATTATGTGGGGACGGATTTAGGAATTTATATTACCAATAAGAAACTGATGTTAGACGAGTTCCACTCGCAGTTGTGACTCACTACTATGTTCATATTGAGGTTGATTTAACGTGTAAGAGCTGTCGGTTGTTTCTTTTATTTTAAATGTTTTTCCTGCGCTTGTTTAGTTTCTTTCTAATTGATTTTGTTACAAGTAAAATGGCCAGTAATTCGGAGAGACTGCAAGTTACTTTCGATCCTGGCTTACAGGTTTTGATGGCAGATGGTGGGATAAAAACACTGCAAATAAGGTCACACCAATATACGCGGAAGGGTAGATAGAGATGATTCCAATGATACTCCCAGTGCTCCAAAGTTATTGCTATCCTAAATAATTATGGGTGTTTGCGAGACCGAAAAGTCTCTTAGTTCGTGATACCCACGACACAAGACTCGATCTTAGTGTGGGGTCAGGACTATGTATGTGACTGTTGGGTGTATTTATTTAAATCAAGTTTAACAGCTCATGTAGCGTATTATATTATTGTAGGGACCCGAGTCCGTCCACATCGCATCGGGTTGCGTGGCGTGTGTCGTCCGCACAAGTTCGGCCGGTACAAACGCAATGGTGACGTCACGAGGACTATCGCCCGCTGTGACGCGCGTGCCACCATACACGACCACTGCACTGCAAGATTTGATACTAAGCAGTGACG
Organism: Deilephila elpenor; assembly: GCA_949752805.1. Classification (NCBI taxonomy): domain Eukaryota; kingdom Metazoa; phylum Arthropoda; class Insecta; order Lepidoptera; family Sphingidae; genus Deilephila; species Deilephila elpenor. Next base: position 3,760,852 of record OX457116.1, read on the forward strand.
TGCATAACCACTTTCGATTGGGAAAAGTTACTAAATTGACCAATGAAAGTAGTCTGGAAGTGTATATTTTTCATTATAAAAATATCTTAGCTCGTATATGCTTCTGAGCATGCCACTGCTAAAAATTTTAGAGTTTGATAGAGTGAGCTTAGGATGTACCAGACGACGCTGGTTTAATATGAATCTCTTTTGTAAAGAACTCTGTGGTATGCAGGTTGTTCACGAAGATTTTCTTTACTGTTAAAGTTACTGGAAATTGACTAAATATCACGAATCTAAAAACACTATTCTGTGTTCTGCAAATTCCAAAGCGCGACCACTGTCTCGGCTGTTCGCGTCCAGATGTATACCAAAAGACCAACACGCACCGATGCCCTGGTTTAATTCAAAATTAATATGAGTACTTATATTAGTAGCACCAAAATTAATCTTGCACTAATGGTGCTTTAATATGTTTAATATCCAAAATACAATGGAATTTGATTGATTGATTGTATCAGCCCATATACGTCCCACTGCTGGACACGGGCCTACTCTACAACCGAGAGAATCGATTGAGAGTGGTTAGGCCATTGAGTTAATTGTATATGATATATGCATCAATATTAGGATTAAACGAGCAATCAATATTGACAGTCTCCGTGGCGCAGGTGGTTAGACGCCGGCTGTGAAACGAGAGGCCGCGGGTTCGATCCCCGCACCGAGACAAATATTTGTGTGATCCACAGGTATTTGTTTCGGGCTGGGTGTTTGTGAGACCGAAAAGTCTCTCATAACTTCTGATACGACACAAGGCTCGATCTTAGTGTGGGGTCAGGACTATGTATGTGACTGTTGGGTGTATTTATTAACTTATTAATAGATAAGAGTAGCACAGGAAACAATTTTAGCCGGTACGCCATTTGTCCAATACCGACGGTTAGATCAAAGACGCACATGTTAGTTTGTGGGATTAAACGCCATTTGAATTCATAGTCTATTTTATCGATGCAAATAGTGAAGCAGTAAAACGCAGTGGAGTGTGCACTTCAACCCCTCTGCCGCAACCCTTCCTCGAAACCTCGCGTCCAAGCACGTCGGTTACGATAAGGGTGACAAAGAAAAGATTCTGATCAACAAGTTGGTGGCAGCAGTTATGCGGGAGAGCGCCATTTTTGTTTTTGATTTTATTGTGTGCATATATGAGAAGTCACCGGTTTTTCCGCATTCTCACATTGAAGCAAATTGTTATAGCTTAAATGAGAAATGTATTTACATACGGAATAAATATTGTTGTCTTGACGCAGATACCTAGGTGTTTTAACAGCAGCCATTTTAAAATTTACTTTAAGTTGTATAATCCCATTTTGTATTGATACATCTTAAATGGATTTTAAGTATGTCATTATGTAAGAAAATCTGATATTATTACAAAATATGAAATACTCAGTTTCAATACCTACAACCACAAAAAAAAAATGTAAAATACGCGTCATTCATACATGAAAAATTATATAGTTTATTATAAAATTATATTTTGTGGCATAACCCCGTCCATTGTCCATAATCATGTCTGTAATTTGGTGTGCGACAGTCCACCCTACCTTATGATGAAGACAATTTGCTGTAAAAAATGATGGCCGTTGGTAATGGTCAGATAACTTTATGATTCCTTAAAACGAGGGAAAGGGTTGGAATATAATTATAAGGGTTATTGTAATACGGGTGTTTTTAATGATGTTGTTTTTCTATATATCAACGGAAATATTTGGTAGGGTTGAAATAAAACTAGTTTTTACGGATTTTATCGCAATTTTTTTCTTTTAATTTTTTTAATTGTTTAGCTTGCCGACTTTTCGATTGCTTTACAGCTTTCGTGGGCACGGGGTGGGCTAAGAACTACAACGGACACCAGAACTGAACAGAACCCGTAAAAAAATATTTAAAAATACTCCTAAAATATTAACTAACTTTTTTTGTTTATTAAGCGCCGGTAGTTCTGTCTATTAGACACTAGATGGCGCTTGTAATACTTCATAACACGTCTGCGTTGTATGGTCATTTGCAGTGACTGCACGTTTGTTCAACTTCACACAAAAGGTAATTGTAACACGATAAAAATACCAGTGCCCACAACTGTTTGATGTATAGTTTCGTGTGAGTCAGGGGAAAAGTACAAATGTATAATATAGGAATTAGATGTACCTCTATAAAATATATTTTTGATTGCCTTTAACCAGGCTCTACCACATTATCATCATCTTGAGAGATCTCACTGCTAAACATAGGTCTCCCCAAGGATTATATTATTAGAGAGGTGCTGTTAAAGGCCTCCCTAAAGATAATTTTGAGGAGGTGTTGTTAATATGACACGCTTGGGGGCGGGTTGTCTCGCGCTGATGACGCTGCTTGTCATCAACCTGTCCACACCACAAAGGCTGCAATAGTCTGCGCAAATTTTGTAAAAAAATATATATTTCCGTGTAAACCTGTTATAAAATGACTAATTCCTTGATTTGTTATGGCAAGTACCCGTATATTCCACAAGGCAATAAAAATTAAACTTACACGAAATATTGTGTACATTTTTAAGAAGTGTGATTCATTATCTTTTTGCTGCGTCTACGGAAAAAATATAAAGTGCAGTAAAAAATCTGGACATGTAAAGTTCAAGGTTTAGACTAACAACCTTTGCTTCACTTGAGGAGTACGTGAACTATGTTTCTGTGACCTGAGAAGTAAAGAGATATTAAAGATTGTGTGATTTTTTTACCACGGAGTTCTAGTCTAGTTGGCTATGATCAGACTGTGAAACCAGTGGTTGGCAGTTTTGATATCTAGGGATACAAGTCTTACTGATGGTAGGTCCCTTGTAGAGGCCGCCAGGGTAGGTACCGCCGCAATGTCTATTTCTCCCGACAAACAGCAGTGTAAATGCACTGTTGTGTTCCGGTTTGAAGGACATTGTAGCCAGAGTAACTAATGAGACTAAACATCCTATGTCTCAGGATGGCGAACGCAGTGGAATGCCAAGCATTGCTTTGTTATTTATGGTGTTGTTTGGTTTTGCTACTGTCTATGAGCGATCGTATCGCCTACCATCAGGCGAATGGCACTCTCGTCTCGCCATTCATTGCAATAAAAAAAATACAACTTTGAGTTATAGGAGTATATAATTTCTGCTCAGTGTAATTGTGAAAAAAATTATTGTGATGAAACCTGGCAGATCTTTATAATATTTTTAAAGGTATTTGAAGTCGACCAATCTACGTTAGGCCAGCGTAGTGGATTAAGCCCGTAACACCATTAATACTCGTATTGTAGAGAAGGCTTGTGCAGTGGGATTTTGCCAAAAAAATCTCGAGTGATAAATAAAAAAATGGTAGCGCCGTAGGTACATTTTGAGAATGTTTTAGTTCTAGGTAATCTAGTGTTCAACTTGAAGGCCATTGAGGCTACTGAATAAAATAAATATAAGGAAGCAGTAAATATAGCTCGGATTGCAGGAAAAAACAACGCGTGTGAAATATGAATAAAGCTTTATGTTTTTGTACTGTTCAGATTTTTAATGTTCATCGTTTTATTTTTGGTAGGTTTTTATAAATAATAGTCAATTTATAGTTGTGTTAGAAGGCAGAATTTTGTGTATTTATATACTATACCTGCCTTAAATATTTATATATATTTAATGAATTTACACAATTTATTTTTTTATTTAATAATACATGATTATTACTGAACATAAGGATTCATGTAGAAATAAAAAACTGGAGTGGCCTTTCTCTTACCTAAAACAGTTTATAAGAAGCGTTAAATAGCACGTACCTTTAATTTATCAATGATTGAGCTAGACTTCTTTCACAAATAACTGGGTATCTTTGTAAATGCTATCGATTCGCAGTTTTATTTAATAGCAAAAGATGAGTTCATTGGAAGCCGATGACATTTTGTAGTTATAATCTTAAATCAAACAGGTGAGCTTTATAACGCTACATTTATCTATTTCTGTTATCACTCGGTGACAGATAAAAAATTCGACTCTTATGACGGCTCGCACTTGGCCTCTTTCAAACACAAAAATACAGATAAAATATGTTACAGAAAAAAACCCTTATCATTCACACAAGATATTCGTGTAATTAAACAGTGGCGATATTCACCGGAAGTGATAAGAATACCGGATGCGCACGCCACGCCCCCTGCCGTGATGCGGCGGATTCAAAATTAGTTGCAAGTTTTTAATTTCTCGAAGGAGGTTTTGATCTGATATAAAACCTCTAATTAAACGGCTCGTTCGTGTTTATGACACTTAATTGAGTTTGAAAATGAAACTATCTTGATTTTATGCGCTAAGGAGTTTTAAAAGTAATTAATAGGGAATTTAAAAATCGAAGGGTGGATTATGTATGAATAATTCATGGCTTACATTATAAGGTTATAATAATGGCAAATGTTTCTAATCTTAAAAGGTTTTTTTGTTGTTTTAGATCGGGTTCCACGGTATTGTCTCAATATATAGAATAACTTATTAAATGAATATAATAGGGGAGCAGACATTATCATTGTTCATAGGATTTCTTGAAGTTCACCTGTTTTCAGGCTTGTTAAAGGCCTCAATATTTAAATAGAGATATTGATTGTTGCTTTTCAGTTTTAAAGCTTTACATTTTGTTAGCATAGTAATAGCGACATGACTAAAGGCCCCGATGCCTTATTTAAATTCTAATAAAGGTTAGAAAATTTGGAACACCTGAAATTTCCTAATCGAAGAACACTGAGTATATTAAGTACTACATTATTTGCAAAAAAGTTATGACGTCTTTCCAACATGTTGCTAATTCCACTTTGTCAAAGGATAGATGCCAAAGATATTCCTCAAAAAGTAAATATTTATTTATTTATTTATTTAATACTTTTTTGCACTAAATGGAGATATACAAATGCAAACTTATACAATACAAATAATAGTACAAGTGGCGGCCTTATAACACTAGGTAATGTCTTACAGGCAACCATGGGATGGATATATAAATAGGAGAAAGAAAGGGCAGTCTAAAGCGTAAAATAAATAATAATAATGTATTACTCCAAATATATATAAATATAAACATAAACACATGTAAAAATATAAAAATATACACATACTTACAATACATACATACTGCATTATCCTGCACCATCATACAAAATTTACTGCATCATCCTCAAAACTTTTAAAATAATTTTAAAGCACCACAATATTCATAAAAAAGGATCACACATTTCGCGTAATGGCTTAATTTGCAGTATCATTAAAGAAATTTCTTGATGTGTCGCCGGTCGCGACGATCAATCAAAGTAAACGATGTGACCTTTGATGTTCCTCGCTCTGTACCCCGAGCTGTTATTTCCACATTAACTTGTGATTCGGCGTTTTTTACTGCGTTTTGTAACGCTGCGTGTTTATTGGAAGGTGTTATTTTAATATTGCTTTGTTGAGCTCTATTTAGATTTTCTATTCTTGTGAGGTTTGTAAGCGTTTTTACAGGTCAACTTTTGGTCGCGGTTTTAGTATTGGCAATAGTATTCATTGGATTTTGATATTGACCTCTGACCCTTTCTACCTCACATCTGAATTAATCTCTCCTTCCCTTACATTTTCATAGGCTGGTAATTATGATTCTCTAAGGGTCGAGCTTCCACTAATTAATTGAGCCGCTATTAATCAGGTGTGCTGTTTCCTCTTTCGCGTTTCTATGTTTGACTCGAATAATCGTCTTCCATCATAGTTCTTGTTTCTGGCGTGATCCTAGCTCGTAGTTGTTGTCAAGGTCTTTTCTACCCAATCCTCCCTTATTATGCTCGATCATTACCATAGACTACCTTTAGCTTCAACTCATATACTTTTGTTACGTCTGACTCTGTTGAGTCATCTTCAATCATCAGCTTATTCCTTATCTACTGTACTGTAATGTATTAGCACATATACGTCCAACTGCAGGGCAAGGGGCCTCCTCTATAATAGAAAGTACGATTGAGAGGGGTTAGGCCATATACTGCACCACGCTGGCCTAGTGCGGGTTGGTGAGCTTTACATACCATATAAATTATCTCAAATCTCTATTGCATGCAGGTTTCCTCACGATGTTTTCCTTCACCGTTGTAGCGCGTGGTGAATATTATATTTACTATTATAGATATATTCCTTATGTATATTTCTAAAAATACATACACCTCCAAAGCAACAGGTAGCGACTATTTTAAATTCACATACATCAAACAGCCGCGAATTGCTGACAAAACGTTCACAAGGCGTTCCACTTCGTCAACGCGATTCCCTTAATAGTGATCCATTTGACACCGTGGCGAATGCGCCGGCGGAATTAGCGCTGCCGTATTTCTTGTGCGCTGCAGATGCTTTGAATCTGGGTTTAATGAATGTTAGTAATATGTATGGGTCTTGGGGTGGAGTAAGACTAAGTGCTAGCAACAAACTAGTTACTAATTAGAAGGACAAAAGTAAAGTTAATGTTCGAAGCGAAAAAAACAACTTATTGTCAGAATGAATTATTAAAATTGATGAGGCCTATTTCTTATATTCTCTTAAGTGGTAACTAACAATAGTTTCTTTCTAGAAAAGATAAACCTTATGACCTAGATGAACTAGTTAAAGGCGTAAGTCGTAGTTTGATGTTAAGCTCTGTAGTCTGAAGTGGTAAGAAAAGTGTGCTTTCATTTAAGTTTTTCACTTTAGCTAAAAAGTGTAAAATACCCATTGAGTTAATACTTCGTAGTAATATTAGCCCAATGACAATACCATTTGACGACAGCTTATGAAAGGTCGTAAAGGGCATTATGCCTGTTGATCGTAATTATTCTTCTCTATGAACCAAAGCTTAAAAGTTACAGAAAAGTTAATCTCCATGATGAAAATATAAAAAAATGCATCGCCAATATAATCAATGAACATCCCATTCATGAAACTATCACAGTACCAAGGTTATCCACGTATAATTCCTGGAAATTTGTCAAAACATCGTCTTAGACTCGCGCCGGTAGCTCGGCAAACATTGTGTTTGCTCGCTATCACGCTATCACATCATGCGCCTGATAACGACCAGTAACCTGCTGATTTTCAACTGTAATTTATTTGGAGATGGCGTTGCGAATATTCTTGAGGGCTCAACCTTATTTTTTTATTCTGGCACGGCACAGTGCCCGCATTGCATCTGGTAAGTGCTAATGCCGTCCAGACAGAGTATCGAATGGCATCAGACGGTAGTCTCATACCATTCGATACAATCATGCCGGCCCGCTGAGATGCTCCAGTTTGACAATGTACCATAGTTTTTGGTTTTGAGAGCCACGTAAATATGAGCCTCATTATATTAAGTTTCGATCGCGATATGTCTATACAAGAGACCATCATTGAGGCACTTAATCTAGACTGCATCCAAAACATGCCTGCGGATATCCTAGATTGAGACCTCTGTTTAGTACAGAACTTCCTGCACTTAAACACGATAAAATTAAAATTACCTTATCTTACAATAGTCTATCTTCATTAGGTACAACCAGTAATCGGCAACTCCACAAATCGCCAAGTTACCAGCAGATTCAAAGAGAGGGTTGAATAAGGTTGTTAAAATTAATAACCGCAATCCGGCTGTCGAATCATCGCCCTCAAATCCTGTAATTACGTAAAGAGCGTTGTGTGAATGGCGATGTTCCCACCAGATGTCGCGGCATCGCGTGCGCCGCGGCCGCGCTCATAGCGGATTTTTACTCCATACATTATTTCGCCTTTCGAATAGTTTATATGTTAAATAACGCCTTACTAGTAGTTGTTACAGAAGGTTTGCGCTGTGAACTGTAACTGTTGCAAAGTCTTGGCCTTAAATCTCAGGTCAGGCATAGCAGTTTGACTTTCCGTATTGCGAAATCTCATATGAGTTTTCTGGTAATGAATTTGTGGTTGACACGGTATGCCTCATCTTTTATTGAAAGGATGGCGAAATTCTAACTAGTGGACGTGTGATAGTATATCGAGGATATATATGCGTTCATGTTATGAATAAATAAAAAAAAAATACACCCAACGGTCACATACAAAGTCCTGACCCCACACTAAGATCGAGTCTTGTGTCGTGGGTATTAGGAACTACGAGAGGCTTTTCGGTCTTACAAACACCCAGACCCGAAACAAAAACGTGTGGTTCACACAAATATTTGTTCCGGTTCCGGGATGGAACCCGCGGCCTCTCGTTTCACAGGCGGCGTCTAACCAACTGCGCCACGGAGGCTGTCAGATTAAATCAATCCTGTTTTCGCCTTATTGGTCTATGGTTATTACTGAGCTATGAGATCCTGATTTTGATTTCTATATAGCATAATCTACATATCGTCGACGTATTTTTCGAATCGTTCAATCTCTAACATTAACGGTGCTCATACGCTGCCCCACTAAAATGTGTAAACCGATGGTTAAGATGAACTATGAAAGACGTTTACACCTTGTTAATCGCTTTTCAACTTACATCAGTATGAAAGAACGATGTCCTCTGGCGGCAGTTACAAGAGTAAGATCGTTATACTATAGTTAATATCTCCTTGACATTACAGAGTAGTAAAGACACATTTATTAATTGAAACCGTGGAACAATGCCTTGAGGGAAAACTTTGAGTCTTCTTCGTAATACTTAATACTTAAATACAATATATTTTAATACTTTAATATCGGGAAAATATTTGCATGAATCATCTTTTCAATGTCTTAAGGTATTTTGAATTGTATAAAATACGCATACACTCGCATATCAAAAATAAACTACAAACATTTTGAAAATACATACATACTTACATAAACTCACGCCTTTATCCCAGAAGGGGTAGGCAGAGGTATCACCAGAACATCAACATTACGCCTTATATGTTCCGTCCCATGATGTGATAGGGGGTGAGTCTATCGCCATATCGGGCACAAATTCCTGACTCCCGGCTGATAATGAATAGAAAAACCCGACTTTGCCTGACCCGGGATTCGAACCCGAGACCTCAGCTTTGTAGTCGTACCGTAGTACCACTACAGTCATTTTGAGGCAGTCATTTTGGAAATAGAAATTAATATAACGAAGGAGGTTGCGCGACACATCGCTGTGACGCTAGTGACCACTCAGCATAATGTTGCACTGTTAAAAAGAATTTAATTAATATATAGTATAGTTTACTTTTATATAGTTTACTTTCATTCAGACGATTCATCGTTCAATGTGTCTTGCGAGGACAAAAAAGGACGCTTACTTTACTTATCCCATTAAAAGCAAAATTAAATCTAAATTGCTACACCGTCCCAATAGCCCATACAGTTACATTATAAACAGTTTATAAGAATTTGCAAGAAGCTACTGTAAACCCACAATATAAAAAATAAGTCCTAATAATTTTCATAAGGCAATTTTTTCGCAATTTTTCTATAATATATATTTTACAAGATTAAACATTGGTACCGTCATTACCTTTATAGTTATTGGAGACTGCCCCGCCCTCACACCCGTCACTGCAACTCCTGTAAGCCAGGATCAACACGCACACATTTTAATGACACTGAGCATTGAAGCTCAGCGAGTCTCCGGGAATGTCCAACTTGTCTTTACCCGCAACGAAATCAATCACAAAGTTAAATTAATAGGAGTTGAAATTAAATTATTGTCCACTTTCCTCCGTAATAAAACGTGTGACAAAACAATGAACATTAAAAGTTATAATAAAGGGTCTAGTTGCATAAAAATTAACTGCAGCTTCGAAGAGCTTCGAGGTTAGTGGAGCGCGTGTCTAATAATCTCAATGAGTTATCCCCTTGTTTTAGTGGTGGGAAAATTGAAAAAGCGTTTGCAAGTGACGTCATTAGACTCTAGCTGTATTTGCTAATGAGGAGAGGTTATTGTTTACCACGCCCTTATCCAAGTTGTGGGGTCAGGGGGATGGTATTTATATGGTTTACAGGAAGACTACTGCATTCCTGCTAAATCTATAGGGCTTGATGACAATAATATTGTTTTTTTTTAAATTGAACTATGAAGCATTAGAATATGTAAACAAAAAGCCGTATATTTACGAAATTGGCTTTTAATTAATAGTTAGGCATAATAGAAACAGTACGTAACAAAATAAACATAATTAAAACCTAGTAAAATTATAAAGAAAGTAAAACGATTTACAAAGAATTACATGCCTATTTGACATAATGATGATGTTTCAATTACCTAATTAATTATATAAAGAAAACCTATTTATTACGCGAACATAATTTCTTTTAGGGTTCAGACAAAGAGAATTCATTGCTTTTTCGGCTCAGAGCAGTTTACTTTAGTCCGAAAATCTTAGAAACATATAAGCTTGTAAGTGACATAGCCCATTTTACCCCGGAACATGCAGGATTCCTGCGAGACATTGCGTATTTGGATGCATAAGAAGTCGCGGGTGAGAGCTAGTGATAAATATAGTAATTTGATTAGCAGTCAAACAGTAATCCGCGTTGTAGGAATCCGTTTCCGCTTACAAACTATATTTGTATTGTCTAAATATGCAAGTCTTGCATTCCTAGTGTTAGCTCCTTAGATTAGTCTATGATGTACCTACCTACCTACCTACCTATTGATCTGGCAGTTTATTACTACGAACCAGGTGGTCCTGGATTCGGTACTCGTCTTAAATTTAAGTGTTTTCAAAACAAGATAACTTTGAATAGAATTGTCTGGTAATGATGATAAAAGTGATTATATTGCGTCATACTCGATTTTTTTATTCAAATTAAAACACATCTTCAACAACCCAGTATGTTTATGTTCTGGAGGTCATGACAAGGCAAGCGAAGTGTCGGATGCCCGCCTACAAAGTGGATGGACGACCTGGTTACGGTTGCAGGAAGTCGCTGGACGCAGGCTGCTTCCAACAGATCAATGTGGAGATCCTTGGGGGAGGCCTATGTTAAGCAGTAAACTTCCTGTGGCTGAATAGATAGATAGTATGTTTACAAGGAAGATATTGTTGAATTGGCAGAGCTGGTATCGTAAACGGCGGCACAATATCTCCCGACGCATTGAGCAAACACGATAACGTGGCGCCGAAGTATATTGCCCCAATTATGTTATTACTCGCAAATATTAACCGTGACCGGAAGTGACGTCACGATAGATGTTATACACTATGTCAAGTGTAAAGAGTTCAACGTACAATATGTTAACATTTGTTAAAATTGCCACTAGCCCGCTTTAGGCTAATTTTATCTATATCAGCTCAGACAAGTCATTAAAGGGCACGGGCCTCCTCTAAAATCGAGAATATGATTAAGATTTTGCCATATAGTCCACCAAGCTCGCCTAGTGCGTGTTGGCGGACTTGTTACTCTACAACAATAGGCTTCAAGCTTATGTGTAGTAAAGATTAAACCTTTCTGAATCATTGTATTTGGATGGCGACCAGCATAGACGATAGTAAAAAAAACTCGTCACAGAGATGCGAGTATGACGCGTTTCGGCGTCAGCATGTGTATATCTGATTTCGAGCATTTAGAGGCTTTTCGTTGTAATAATTGTAAAAGGAAATAGTGTTTTTCCTCCGCCCTTTAAATCTACCGCCTTTAAAGTTAGTAAGCCACCAATTTATTAATACTATTTTTGTGTATTAAATAATGCTAGAAAGTAACTTGCAAATGATATCAAAAGTGTCATCAAGGCAAACACAATTATAAAATCCATTGAAAGCTAAAACAAACAGCAATTAAAAAGATTGTAGGGTCATTAGTACGGCATGCAGTGCATAAAGATGTCATTTATATTTAGTTAGGTGTTTCTACGCTTTCAGTGAGTTACGGGGTCAGTCCGCGGTCACGAAGACCCAGTAATTATGCACAATTGATGTGCTTGGATCTGTGAAGAAATCGGGTCACACTTTATGGTTTTGCTACGTGAGTGGATTATAAATGGGTTTGAATGCTTAAAGCACAGTTGGAGAAACTTTTTATAATGAGTATTGATGGAAATTTTCTAGAATTTTCGACGAGGGGTATTATTGAAAGAACGATGTCATGAAATATTTTCGACTTTGTCAATAAAACGCAGTAATTAAGGGCGGAAAGAGGGTCGTGATAATGTTTTCTGGAAACCTTTTATCCTGATTACTAAACCAAACGGGGCTCTAGTGGAAACTGTGCCTACTTCCAGGGTTTGTCCTTGTGATACCTTTTGAGTTTCGTAAGGCCGAATAGAGTTCGTAAACATCGACAATCTGTCTTAACTTAAGTTCGTTTACTTATCTGTGCTACCGAACCAAAACCTAATTGTAAATTAAGGTTAGTTAAATTGTAACATTCACTGAGCGGATGATTATTCCTCAGTCCGCCCCGTGACCATGAAAGCTGTAAGAACGTAAAAAATGTAAAAATTAAACCAAGTCTGCGATAAAGTAGATTTATTTTAATATGTAACATTCGCGTAAATCTAAGAAACCAGTATATATGTTAACGGAAATGTGTGTAATCCGTCATTGTATACAATTCCTAGGAAATGTATGTAATTCCTAAAATCGCCCGGAAATGTGTAAAATAAATTACATTAGACACATTTCCTAGGAAATCTATACATTTCCTAAATAGTAATCGGAAATGTAAGTAAATGTAAGTATTTAAGATATTAATTAACATAAACTAACCTTTTTTTTTTTTTTTTTTGGTATCGGGTTGGAAAATCCTCATGGACATCCTCCGCCCTGGAGGCGCGGAGGGGACTGTCAGACTCTTACTGACTAAAAACCAACCCGTGTTCCTCATGTACCCGTGTGTCGGAGGGTCGGGTATCGCCGAAGCATTCGTCGCAACCCCCCGACGGGTATTGGCCCGCCATAGTCGGGCGGGCCCCGTCACCCACTGCGGCCGTCACCCCGGCCGCAGGACTCCACTACGAGGCGCGCGCGGAACACGACGCCGCCGCCTCAAGGCCTGCTGCTGGTCGGACGACAAGACGCCCCGAGTCTGTCGTCCACAGGCCGCGCCCTAAGGTGGCCGGAAATCTGCCACCCTACGACGCCCAGTGCGTCTGCTGCGGGAGGGGAGAGAGGAGGCAGCCTCTCTCTCCCTTTCCGCCACCTCCTTTGCGAGCATCACGAACTCGCAGAAGGTGGCGACAGCTCTCCATCCTGACTTGCTCCCGACCATGGTTGAAACAATGGCCGGGAGCGAGAGGTTTCCCGCAGCACCTACGGCCGCGACCAAGTCACGGCGCTGCTCAGCCCAAGCTGGGCACTCCGCCAACGTATGCAACGCCGTATCGTCGCGGCGATCTCCACAATGGTGGCACTGGGACGTCGGCTCCCGGCCTAGACGACACAGGTACTTCCCGAAACACCCATGTCCGGTAAGCACCTGCGTCAGCCGGAAGCTTAGGGCGCCGTGGCTCCTGTTGAGCCACTCCTCAAGAACGGGCCTTACCGCCGCTACAGCGGCGTGCCCGCTAAACTACTAACTATAAACTAACCTAACCTAACCTAACCTAACCTACCTACCTACCATTGGAGAACAATGGAGAATGTCACATGAATCTTGACAGGGAGCCCGAAATGAGCTTCTTGGACACCGGAAGGGTTATTTTTAATTAGTAACATAGGTAATATGAAGATACGAGTATTATAGAATTTACCGCTATGATTGTTACCTGTGATAAAAAATATTACTCTCATTTGAACAACGTGTTTTATTACAGAAACCATTATTCTTATACATTTCCTAATACGATATTGGAATTGTATACAATGCCTAGGAAATGTATACATTTCCTAGGATATGTATGTATAAAATTATTATTGAAAGAATATTTTATACATTTCCGGTAACATATACACTAACTAGTATGCAAAAAAGCAAAAAAAGTTGTTTAAGACACATTCCGCTATCAAAATCGATTCTAATGCACTAACATGCACACGTTATTAACATAAGCTCGTTGACCAGAAAAACAAAATTCGTCGCGGATGTTGTTAATTCAATATTAAAAGTTTTATTATCGTTTCCTTACAAACCTGATGGCAACGTGTATATTTTGATGCTAATGCATTTCTCACGTTAATTGTGAACTAATAAATTATTTAACGCTTTCGTTGGTTTTTCCTGGTTTTCTATATTATTATCATATAGAACGGGTCTTAAAAGATACCGAGCGTTTTGTTGAAGATGGTTGCTTTGCAATTGTAAATAAACTTTAAGTCTAAACTGTACTCATTTAAGCTCGTTGATTCGCCTGCGTGCTCATGTTCAACACCTTATTGCGAATATGAGCAGTCCGCGCATCATGTACTTTGGGAGTGTAGTCTTTGGCAGAATGAGCGTAAAACCATGCTAGATAGTATGCAAATAACATCTGGTGTTGTATACTACATGGACCTTGTGGAGACTAGGAAGAATTTCCGTGCTTTCCGGCGATTTTGCCATACCTATTATTGGAATCAAGTATAACAGCTTACATATTAGGTCCCATTTAAATGTAATAATCACTATTCCGTGGTGCTTTACAGCTGGCTTCTCTGGCTGTAAATGTCTTTATGCGAGGTTGTTTGCCTCTTTAGTTCATTGTTTTGTCACCCGCTTTATTAGGGAGGGAAGTGGACAATAATTTATTTCCAACTCCTCCTATTAATTTAACTTTTTGATTGATTTCGTTGCGGGTTAAAGACAAGTTAGACATTCCCGGAGACGCGCTGAGCTTCAATGCTCAGTGTCATTAATATGCGTGCCACTGTTGATCCTGGCTTACAGGAGTTGCAGTGGCGGGTGTGAGGGCGGGACAGTCTCCTAATTGTAAATAAAGTGCTGATTTTAAGATAACTGATCTGTTTTTACAAGTCTACTGGGTGCAGGCCTTCTCTACCGATGAAACTGATTAGGAGTTAGTTTCTCAAGCTGGCCTAGTGGAAGTTGGTGCTCTTCAGGTGCGTGTGAAATTGTTGTAGAAATCTCTCAGGTATGCGGTTTTCCTTACGGTTTTTTCTTTCACTGTTCGACTGGGTGATCATTATTGCGAAGAAGCATATTACTAGACAAACCAAGTGTTTCAGTCGAAAAGAATTTCAAGTAGGTACGAAATAACCGTTACAACTTTAGTCTGTCGCGGTGCAAAAATAGTGTTTTCCCGAAAGGAATGACATCAGTCAACCACCCTATTATTAAATCATAAGTCAGTTTAATCTGCATAAAAACCCAATCTGACGCAAATGTGGGATTGAGAAAAATTACAAGTTATCTTACAATTAAATTCCCGTAATATAGTTATACCAACTAATCGCAGAGTACCAGTCTTCTAATTACGATGCATTACGACATATCCGTTTCCCATACTAAACGCTAATAATAAAAAAACGCAATTTCAGCACAAATGCAGAATGAAATATTAAATAGGAAATGCATTTATAATTATCTGTTGAGAAAAAAGTCGCGAGGTCCGTTCAGATGATGCGATTATCTAGACCTAGAAATATTTTAAAATAATTTCTATTCTGGACACAGTCCCGCCCTCACACCCGCCACTGCAACTCCTGCAAGCCAGGATCAACACGCACGCATTTTAATGACAACGAGCATTGAAGCTCAGCGAGTCTCCGGCACACTCGCAATGAAAATAATCATAAAGTTAACTTAATAGGATGAGTTGAAAATATGTTTTGTCCACTTACCTTCGTAGCAAAGCGGGTGACAAAACAATTAACTAAATTAAAGTTAATTTAATAATTGTAAATTAAGGGTAGTTAAATTGTAACAGTCACTGAGCGGATGACTAATACCTCAGTCCGCCCCGTGACCACGAAAGCTGTAAAGTAATCAAAACGTGTCGGGAAGTTAAAAAATGTACAAATTAAACCAAATCGCGATATAATCCGTAAAAAATAGTTTTATTTCAATGTGTAACATTCGCGTAAATCTAAGAAACCATTAGGTAAATAACCTCGGATAAAGACTTTTTAGAAAATCTAATCTATGTCAAATCCGCCAACTTTTATTTTATTTATTTACATATTTTATTGTACACCACAATAAAACAGTAACACAGTAACAGTTAAATCACTTAAAGCTAAAGTCATGGTTACAATTGGCGGCCTTATCGCTACCTGCGATCTCTTCCAGGCAACCTTTGGATGGATTTAATCATTATTATATAGAATTATGGGGTAGTACAACTGATAAAAAAAGAAATGTATATGTACGAGTTAAACGTAATACCTATATACATACGAGTATACGTACAATAATACACTCTCGTAGTTTTTGATACCCACGGCACAATACTCGATCTTAGTCTGGGGTTAGGACTATGTATGTGACTGTTAGGTGTACTTATATATACCTATATACTTTTATTAGATTAGCGTTGTAGACTATTGCCTGACTCCACTTAATCTAACAGTCCGTTGTATGGGATTCCCGTGCTCATCGTGGGTGATCATAGTATAGTGCAGATAAAACATTTAAAGTTCATAGAAAAAATATATATTTTTATTAATCTCTTTTATAAAATTGGCTTTTAAAATTATGCTCGACGTACCTATTCTGCATAAATTTAGATTCGTTTATGTGTATATTCGAATAATATTTGGAATTTGTACCCAGCGAAAATATACTAGACTTTTTTTCATTTCATTCGCCTGGTGGTAAGCGATACGACCACTCATGGAAAGTAGCAAAACTAAACAACACCATGAATTACAAAGCAATGCTTGGCATTTCACTGCGCTCACCATCCTCAGACAAAAGATGTTAAGTCTCAATATGTCCACTAGTTACTCTGGCTGCAATGTCCTTCAAAGCGGATTACAACAGTGCATTTACACTGCTGTTTAGCGGGAGAAATAGACATTGCGGTGGTACCAACCTAGGCGGCCTCTCACATATGAGAGACCTACCACCAGTGAATGTTTCGCAGCACAATACATAATTAGTGAAATTATGGTCACATCAGTTTCATGTAAACAAATCATGCCGTTCATGCTGTTTACAAGTGTCATTATCACTAAGAATATCGTACAATCGAGTCGGTAACGTGACGTCCGAACGCACCTGTACAAAACGCGCTGAATATCGATTAAAAACAATTACACCTTACATTGTCCATTCTTCCTTCAATTAATCAATCGTTCGTGGTATTCGACAATTCAGCCTTCAAGCGCTTTATTCAATAGAACACAATAATTAGGCCAATTCGTGCAGCGTAAAGCGTATTCATCATGTGCTTCAGATGTGTGAAGATAGGTGAGTAGGGCGAGGAATATGTGTCGATGGTTTGGAGATATCGAGGGGTATGTCGATAATTTTTCTATTTTTTTATGTTTAATGAACTTTATTTAAAGTTTATATTTTATACGTTATCGTTGAAGATTTCCATACACATTTGTTAGAAGTGTAGTTAGAAGCAGTCTTTATCCAATAATAATGTTCGACCCTAAACAGCTCGTTTTCTACCCTCTAAGTATATATAAGCGCTATTTTTGTTATAATATATGAATATTAATTTCTTTGTATTGCTGTAACAATAAGAAATTTCGTTTTCATAACCCGCTTTCAGAATGCAAACAATATTCAAGTCTTTTTGTTTCGTATCTCATACATTCAAACAATGGTGTATAAATAATATAAATATCCAAACGTTTTGTGACATAGTTCGCATGTTTTAAATGGAGAAAAATAATATTTGGGTATTAAACCGCTTGTTAGAACGTGGGAGCTCGCATTCGTCGCCAAACAATTATTTAAATACACAATGTTAGGATTTTCATTACCTTCAAAACACAATGTGTCGTTAAGTATAAACGCTTTCTTTGTAACATTAATTATACTATTAAAGGAAAACTGCTTGAGTATTTGGGGCTTTTCATCCCTGTGTTGATTTGAGAGAATTTCTTAATATAAGAATAGTATACGAATGTTTTTTTTGAAGTAGATAATGGAGTAGCAATTATGATCTTTTTGCCGCAATAAAATAATTTTATGCGACAATTAAAATATATTTGCGTTAATTAGAAATGAATAGACGATTAATATTGATACGAACGTTCATTATTGTAATATTGCTTACTGATTTATGAATTCTCGGTATCGACTTTACCGTGGGATATTCGTTGTTTTGCTGAAATGGAGCCACTCCAATGCCATGCCAATGTCAATCTGCCGATACCGCTTCTCATATACATTTTTAAAGTTTTAATTGGAGTAAAAACACAGTCGACAAAAACATCGATTGTTGACATACTCCCAACACTAACCTGCATCTGTGTCAGATGCGCGGCAGGTGGCGTGCGCGCAGGTGACCGCCATACTAGGCGCGCGCAGCCTTGCGACGCCCCGCCAAAATCTTTAGCTCTCCACGCTGGGCCGGTTGCAAAGTACTGTTTACTTCTAGAGTTACCAGTGACAGATACACTGGTAGATTATTGGAGTTCGATATTTGAAATACCTAAACGTATTGTCTGTGCCAGAGCGTTGGTGGCCAGTAACAGAGAATAGGCTAGCTGTAGACTAAAGCCTTCTTTTAGAGTTAGTAAGACTCCCAGTATTCATTAACATTCTTGATTAAAATCTCCTTTCTGTGTCATGACATGACTTGTCTAAGTTTAGTCTGCTAAATTTGGCTGCCAGTATCAGCTACAGTACTGGCTAAAATTTACCATTGAAGCATTATTTCAGTATTATTGCACACTTTGCTAAGGATTCTTAAGTTGATGTTAAGTGTCTGCAAAATGCCAAATAAAACAATAGTGTTAGATGACTTTCTTATATAAAACGTCTTGTTAGTATCATTAACCGTGTTGCTGAGTAAAATTAATTTGCTGGTAGTTTATTAAATGCCGAGTACTATCTAAGTATCTAGTTGTTTGAGAGACATTAATATCTTGAAGTCTAACAATGACAGTTCTTTAGTAGTTCTAGATAAAGTTTAAATGAATTTTAAGACCACATCAGCGTACCAAATATAATTTCACGGTTTTTAGTCAGTTTTTTTTTAAATAAGTTAGTCGCTAAATAACTTGTCAAGAATTTTAAAACATTAACCTACCTTTCCGGGTTTCAGTCTATCTGTTGTTGCAAGCTTTTATTCCGAATGGCTTTTAATTTAGGATCGCTATCATGATAAATTGAATAGATTGTAATGCCTTCAAATACCGAAAACCTTGAAAGTCAATTTCGACATAGATTATTTAAAGATAGTGTGTTTTCCTCAAATATAGGAATTAAAATATTAATAAATGTGCTGTAAAAATCTATTTTGCAGTACGTTGAACCGTTCTAATTTCAAGCCCGTTTGGGTGTGAATCAACAAGTATAACATGATAAGATTTCGATTTATTTTAATATTAATAAGGCTGCAAAGTAAAGAAATGGCTATATTAATATTAATTCATGTGCTTTGTCAATTTGAAATTAACAAAGATAAGTTTAAATGATGCGGATGCATAATTTTATTATTATTTCATCAACACTAGTTTCTCATAATAATTTCAATAAATATCAATCTCCTTAGAGGATACAATATATTGACATTTAATCGACACAAATCACAAGAAACCATAAAACAATACGTACTAAATGTGCCAACCTATCACGGATCTGGCAAGATCCTTCCATCCCGGAACTGATCCAATTAGATCCGGAATTTAAGCATTATATATTCCAATCAATGGATCCGGTTCTCATTGTTTAAGTGTGAAAGGGCCGGCGTCCCTGAGACGGGTAACGGGACGCCGGCAGATGGCGCTACTGCCTCAAAACATCGCACTTTCGATAATTGGGTATTTGACTCAATTTTTTTTATTGTATTCGTCAAAAAGTATCCATAATCAAAATCAAACAAACAAAGAATTTCGTAAATCCATTCAGAATTTAAAAAGTTAGAAACGTTTTAAATCTTGTAGTGGGGGTAAAAGAAAAGGGATGCAAAACAAAATTAGTGACGTCACTATTCTTAATATGCATTATAGTGTGCGGGTGTGAAAGAGACGGCAAGATGTCCCCACTACGTCCCCACTCTTTCATTTAAAATACTAATATTTGCCTCATGTTACAAGCTACTTTATCACTGTTTTCACAAAAATGTTTTGTTTTAATGGCACTTTTGCTTGTCTGCAAAATAATACAAAAATTCGATGATAGTCAAATACCCAATTACCGCGTCTTTTCAAATGACACATTGCCAATATTTATATGTGTAGAGAGATGGTAAGTATAGGGCTGTTGGGCTTAGGGCGATTGTAATTCAGTTGGTAAACGATTTTTAGACTTTGTTGGATGCAGGTACTGCATTTATCTTATTTATGTTCTATTTCTGAACGTAATTTTTTTAAACAAAGTGCAGATCTCTTCATGCATGCATGCATCTTGATGCGCAAAGTCATCGTTTATTGCCGACCAATGCGACTTCATGATAGCAAGTGTAAAGTAAAAAATGTTTGGGATTTTAGCAGCTATCGTTATTTATAAGTTTTTACGGACGTATTGTACTACTGTAACAGCCTCATTCATAGACAGTTTTTAACCTATTTTAGCTATCGAATGTTTTGTCTTCTTCGCTCACTGAATTCAAAAGCTGTTCGAAGGGGACAATCTATTCGATAGCTAAAATAGGTTTTAAAATTGTCTATGAATAAGGCAGTTAGTGTTTTTCAACTATACAAACTAAGTTATTTATGAACTTGTGTTTGAATTCATTGTTGTATTGTATTTCATCGGCTTGTCGGTGTATTATTGTTTTATTTCAAATAAATAATACATGTTTTTGAGTGACTATTTGCACGTTTATTTATTAAATATTTATTTGATAGGTTTAAAAATTAGGTATAATAGGTTTGTAATGGGTCTCTTTGAGACAGCCCTATGAGATATAAATTACAATATCAGTAATCCTTGAAGACAACTTACACGTGATATTTTATCCACAACTTTCCTATTGGTCTTACTAGAAATAATATGTTACGATTAACATGTTTAAATTAATTAACTTATCAATTAAACTGATTTTATCTTGCAACACTAATAATATTTTTTATACTTCTGTAGGGTGGTCAGGCGTAAACTGAACTCCCGTGCAACTCTTATAAGATTTGTCAAACGGAAAAAACATAATTGGATAGATGAACTGCCCGACCTGGGAATCGAACCCAAGATCTCACGATTCATAGGCTATTCGTTGCGATATAATTTTAGTTAGCATAATTTATGTACAACGTAAAAAAAAAATGGGCTCACAATTGTTAAGCAGTAGGGATCTGTTGATGGTGGTTCCACCTTCTCTCTAATTCTTGTGGGATTGTGTGATCATCAAAATTCAAGATGTTCTGAGACCGAAAATCCTTTGATGGTTTCTTTAGTGTTAGGTTTATAAAGAAATAGCCGCAATATATGATATCAAGGTAAAAATTAAACAATAAATAAACTAAAACTCATTCCCAAGTATCACTATGTCGGTTAAAACTGTATCTTGCTTTGTAACAAGGAATTTAATAAAAAAGCTAAGTGTATAAGCAAAAACAACAATTCTAATGCACGAGAGGTAAAAATAAGCCGGCAGATGTATCGGAATGTTCATAAACACGTTTCACTCGTTCATACGTGATAACGTTTCTAATAAATATGTTTGATAAGCGGTTTTATTGAAGCGGGACTGACCGCCGGGAATTTCGACCATTCTTTTTTTGAAAAGAGGTTTGACGGTTGGCGACCTTTTTCGTGTTGAAGTATAAGTTTTTAATCGGGCGCAAAAGATTTTAAGTACAAATTTTTGCGGAAGATGCCCCAAATATAAAGCATATGTCCCTTAGAATAAGTGTTAGATAAATCATCTCCTATGAAGGCTTAATTATAGATAAAAGTTTGTATTGAGTTATTTATGAAGTTAGAAAAATGAAAATGTTCTCGGAAGAAACATTTTTATAGGCATAATAACAAATTGTGACTTTAAAAGAAAGGAACACCTTATACTTGGTTAATTCTTGTCCCTTTCCTGCAAATTATTAAAACACACAACTAAATTTTATGGTTTTCAAAAGCTTCTGAATGTAATATTTTTCCCATAGCATCTTATTGGTTTCAGAAAAGTCAATTAATTAATAAATTTCTCTTTTTATCCCTTCAAAAGTGTTTGTAATCGTAGCATCTCTGTGTATGAGTTTAAGATAGGGATGAATAACACAGAGAAAGCATTAAGCATTATCCAAATACAATTAATTGTTAGATAATGCTATAAAAAAGCTCATATAGTTTAATTTGGTAGTATAACAGAAATAATTTAATGTCCAGCGTATGTGGCAGACATTGAGTGGCATAGGCCATTGAGCATTGTTTTTGTATTGGCCAAATGTCACCAGCACTCCTCTCCCCGTCGACATATCGCACTCGACACGCCGCATTTACACCGTGGCGTGATTTAAATGTATTGTTATAATATTTAGGATAGATAACAGATAGTATTAAAATCTTTAGGCACATGAAGTCTACTGCTTAACATAAGCCTCCCTCAAGATTTTCACTGCGAATGGTTTTCAACGACTTTCTACAACTCTTATTAGGTCTTACCTCTACCTTGTTGCTTGATCTACGTATAATATTTTAATGTTGTAAAATATTCATTGTAATGTTTATTAAGTATATTAAATTTTTCCAATTTAAACAAATTAATACTAATTTCGTTCATATGATACTTTCAGTAATAGTCTTATAAGAAAATTTAAATGTACAAGAACAATTCCATCTGGTACTTCAAAAAAAATCAGCTACGGTGCACGCTACGGTGTAACGCGTGGCCCCGCGTCACTGTACGAATTCGCGTCGGAATGCACTCAACAACTGTTGGACCAACTTTTTAAAATTATATTTAGCACAAAAACTATACAGCCTCACAGAAATGTGACAGCCAATTGTTCGCCGCGCCACATTGTAGGTCACAAAAGGTTATGGACATTTTACAATTTAAAAAGTATAAAGTATAAAATTGGGCTCTGGCTATTGTTAAACATTGTTGCTATTTTATCATCTTAAATCCTTTCAGTGTGAATGAAGTTTTTCCGTTACATTGTCAAGGCTAAAAGGCATTGAGGCTAATGTGTTGTTTTTCAGACACATTTCGTTTGGTGATTTGTGAGGTAAAATGTAACAGGAATGAAACCCCAAAGAATAATAAATAAATAACCTACATCACTATCATACAATTGCAGTGTCAAAAAGAAGTCGGTAGATCGTTTTATGTTCTTTTCAATGACCTTAACATGTAGTATGTAACTTGTTGGTATTCAGGTTAAATTTTATTTATCTCGCATTTAATCTGGTCATATTTATCACTTATTTTTTAATAATAAAATGGGCAGTAGTCACAAAAATGCACATAAATTACGGTAAATTATCCACTAATTACATAATTAACAGAAACATAATATTATCATACAATTATAAATCATAATTTCATCAATCCATATAAGTAAGCCATCAAACTTTTTATAAAAGGAAATACGTTTTAATGAAAGAATGTATTTAAATTATGAACTAACTGATTTCGAACTTACTATACGAAATTCAAAATATCGACGGGGGCGTGGGAAAAAGGCCTCCTGTTCCAAACTCTTTTTTCAAACACACGTAGTAGATTACACCTGCTGGCCGTTCGCAGCTTTCGATCGAAAGAAAAAAATCACTGCGTTCTTTTTTCGAAACGGACTTATCGTCCGGCCAGATATTCTTATGGGTGTTTTTATTTTTAAAGTAGTCGTGAGATACCGTCCATACTACGATTATTAAGTGGTAGAATCACGACGCGGTAATTTTTTTGCTGTATCACGACCGATGAAGGGTTATTGATCATTATAGACATCATAACTCGATGCCCAGTTTTTTACACAAGAAAGAATGATCTTATTACAATTATTTCTCAAATTAAACCGGACACTAAATTACTCCCGAAGGATTAATAAAAAGATACACGCGTAACTATGAATTACCTACCGCGGGCATAAATAATCGTATAATGACTATAAAAAATAGATCAATCCGGTCACACAGAATCAAGTAAAAAAACACACTACGTAATTTAGTCAAATTAACTGTGACAGTGTCACGTAGAGACGAAATTGAGTGCAGTCAAAAATGTTATAAGCCAACCTATTTTAAATATCGTTACGATCAAAACGTATCAATCGTTTTTGTCGCTGTCCAATTTCGGTCGATTTATAGTTTCACGACCACCAATAAATCTGTTACGTGTTAATTCATTTTTTTAAATTCGGAATCACCTGCACTTCCTTCGTTTTTAATTGGCCAATACGATCGAAATATTTAATACTGGAATGCGATAAAATTTCGCAGGTACTGGCTTTCGCATTTTATAAATATTGGTTGAGGAATAGTGCAAGAACCTTAGCTCCACTTCTGGGCAAACATTGGCCTTAAGTTAAGCCTCAACGGTGTGACCAACTCACCCAATATGTGGATCTGGTAAATGGCATTGGCCTCAACATTGGACGAGTGGTTTCAAGCCAGCAAGTGGAACCGGAGTAAAAATTAGGTGTCGAATATTTACGACAAACCACACGTCCATATAAGGAGGGCGGCGAGCGCGTGCGCACCGGCCGTCATTACATCGGGATGATCACATTCCGTTTTTAAAATTGGAATTTAATGTAAACGACCGTACGGCCCTGTACTCTTTTTAGTTGTGACGACATTGTCGCCGCCATATTTTTATAACTAGGTAATGTTTTTGACATTTTAGTAGGAACGCGCTAAGGTATCAACTTGTTTGTTGTGAGTCAAATTGTGTGCTGTATTTATTTTGTCTTGCGAATTATTTGTCACAATTCTTCACCTTTCCATGACTTACTTACGTTCATTTTTTAAACTTGCATATTAACTTGCTTTACAAAGCGACATTGAATTAACGAAATTTTATTGGGTATGTCGCATTCTTTTGTGTAAAAATAAGGTCAATAAAATATTTAAATAATCAGTGCAACATTTTAAGCATACCAATGATATTTTTACAAGAACATGAGGTCATAAAACTGATATTAAAACTTGGCATGATACCGAATTTTATTCCGAAGTGCTGATGTTTTGATAGTCGGTTGACATGGAGATATAAACTAACGCGACTCAGAGTCATATCGAGTTCATTAGAGGACTCACAGCATGGGGCCTTCATTGAGGCTTAACGAACTCTCTCATTGCTCGTGCGACACCACGACCATGGGAACATCGGAACATCATGTAAAAGGAGTTAGTTAACTTTTATGTATTGTAATTATTCCATCAAAATGAGTTACAAGATACTTATGAAATATGAATCTATCTTTCCTATTCTAATACATCGAAGCGGTATCTTTCACATAGATAACCGCATGTTTTCAAGTCATAAAAATATTGTTGATCTTAAAACAGTTAATAAATTGAAAGAAAATTGAAAATTGGCACAAACATTTACACAACCTCTAAAACCGGGAACATTTCATTCTCGAACATATCTCAATATCTGTAGTCGAAACAAAACGCAATTCTTTGCATGTGTGCGTAACATGTACGTGCTCGTACGCATTCGTCTGCGCGCTCTAATTAACTAACTGCGAACGCAACCTGCGCGCATTCGCGATAGTTTTTGCTCGCTTCCTGGTCCCGCAGACGGTTCCTTATCCGCCGGATGTTGGCAGATGAGATTCGGCGCGGTTTTTGCTCGGCCCGCTTTGTGACGTTTCCGCTCCCAGCTACTTGACGAGATGAAGGTGCAGGCTGACCTTGGACTCGGGTTACTCCGGTGGGAATCGGGACTCATTGTTATCTTATGTAAGAATGAGTACGGTTTCCGGATTAAGAAAGTATTGCGTTTCGTAACTGCAGTGGTTTGATGGGCAGATTCGATGTATTTTCAAGTATATGAGAGCGTTTTCCGGAAATTTATATGGAAACAGTTGATTGTTTGTTATTACAAAATTTAATAGATAAAGGAATGTCATATGCGAATAAACAAATACGTTGAGTGTTGACTCGATAATACAAAATAATTCCAATACAAGCAAAAATAAAAACAATTTAATAGTCTTTTTAACCGACTTCAAAAAAAGGAGGAGGTTCTCAATTCGACTGTATGTTGCTTTTTTTTTTTTATGTTTGTTACCTCATTTCTCTGTACTGGGTAAACCGATTTCGATAATTCTTTCTTTAATTGAAAGCTGGTGCTTGTCGTTTGGTCCCATAAAAATATGGTGACGATCTGATGAATATCTTCGGACCTGGAGAGGGGAACTCCTTAAAATAAAGTAGGATTCCAATGGTTCTTCTTGCATTGAATTAAGTATAAAAGCAAAATTACAGTGGTGGAAGAAAGTAGGGGTAGGGGCGAGGGGGGGGGGGGGGTGAGAAAATTAAGAAACATGTAGTCAATATCTTCGGCAGCTTTTAACTGATTTTAGTGATTTCTTTTGCATCAGAATAAACGTACTAACACTTTGATCTCACCAATAAATCATGAAAATCTGATGAATATCTTCGGTCCTGGAGAGTAGAACTCCTCAAAATTGAGTACGATTCCAATGGTTCTTTTTGCATTGGATTCAGTATAAAAGTAAAGTTACAGTGGTGGATGAAAGTAGGGGTAGGGGCGAGGGGGGCGGTTGATAAAAAGAACAAACATGTAAATAGTCAATATCTTCGGCGACTATACCAATAAATCATGAAGATCTGTTATAATTGTAATAGTGACAAAGAATCATATTATTACAGTTTAAAAGTATGCCATATACCATTCCGTAATGAAATCCATTGCCGATTGTTGTGTTGGTGAACAAATTGTACATGACGATGATAACTTTTGTGAAAACATGGAAGAACGAGCCGTCATGTCGGATGAATTGTTCCTAAGAAGCATTCGAGGATTAAATATCCAACAAAAGAATGTATTTCAGAAAGTCTTAACGGCAATCAAACTCAATTTGAAAGGACGAGAAAGTCAGCTGTTACTTTGTCACGGGTGGTGCAGGTAATGGTAAATCATTTCTGCTAAAATTAATCGCGGAGCATATCAAACGTTGTTACGCACCAACAATAGATAAACCTAACGAAGCCTAAATTTGTGGAAGTCCAGTCGCTAACCGGGGTTGCTGCTCGTCAAATTTTTGGCAAAACGCTACACAGTATTTTCTTGCTGCCGATTGAGAAAAAAAGTACCATGATGTACAAAAAATTACGGTCTATTAATTAATTTAAGGTACCAGAAGCTGTGTACGTAAAATTTGACTATCGAACATTTAAGTCACTAAAAATGAAAAAATAAACCAAAATTTTAACAAAAAAAAATAACCGACTTCAAAAAACTGACAAAAAATCCTATTAAAAATAAAATTCTAAAAAAAGAAAAAAATCTGACTTATGACAAACTAAAATGCACTAAAAAGTAAAAAAATAATTGCGTGTTTTTCACGCAAGATTGTATTTATACACATATATTATGTATCCAGTTAAACTTTACATCTAACTCAACACATACCTATGAGTAACAAATAATTATAAAAACATTTAATTACAGTTCACCTAAGCTAAAATTTGAAATATATGTATGCACTACTTAAAAAACATTCAAATTATTAGAATAATGTACAATTATTATTATTTTTGGAGTCGGTGTCAGCCAAGTTTTATGAGTTAGTAACTACATAAACGTCAGATATTCAAAACAGATATTCAAAATCAAAACTAACCGCACGTCTACGCGGCCCACATCTATACATATAATAAAATAATAGTATAAGAGGATATTCGTATAAAATAGATTTCATAAAGTTGTTGTAATTTAATATTGTCAGGCATCTTTGGCTGACACCGACTCCAAAAATAATAATAATTGTACATTATTCTAATAATTTGAATGTTTTTTAAGTAGTGCATACATATATTTCAAATTTTAGCTTAGGTGAACTGTAATTAAATGTTTTTATAATTATTTGTTACTCATAGGTATGTGTTGAGTTAGATGTAAAGTTTAACTGGATACATAATATATGTGTATAAATACAATCTTGCGTGAAAAACACGCAATTATTTTTTTACTTTTTAGTGCATTTTAGTTTGTCATAAGTCAGATTTTTTTCTTTTTTTAGAATTTTATTTTTAATAGGATTTTTTGTCAGTTTTTTGAAGTCGGTTATTTTTTTTTGTTAAAATTTTGGTTTTTTGTTTTAAATACAACAAGAATAAAAGTTTCCAAACAATAAAAATAAAATATATTGAAAAATATGCTCCATCACACATTCCCATTACAAAATAATAAAAAAAACAAGATTTTTCAATTCCAATATTCAAATATATTTTAACATACAAATAAGCTGGACTGACGAATGGGTACATTTATACCATTCATTTAAGAGCACATTGCGAAATTGCCCGGGGAATGTGAAAGGGGTTGACCTTGATATTGAAGATGGCTATACCGTTTCCGACATCAAGGTCAACCCCTAAACCGTTAACCCGTATACAATCGATTAGGGTCACCTGTATTTCACCTGGGTATTATTAGCCCTGCCTCTTTCGCGATGAAGTGTTTCGTTGATTTCCGTTCTAAAGGCTATGTCTGATTTTAATACACTTAATATGTATCTGTTTCGTCTTTTCTGTTTATTTTTTTTAGACAAATATTTCTTCATTATGTTGATCGCCTTTTACAAATGAATAATTATCTTAAGCAGGATTTTTTAAGAAATGTTTCCTCGTGGTTATCGAACCTGCAACCACAAGGTAGAAAGCCAAAGTCATACCTATGACGCTAATCGGCAGTCATTATAGAAGCAAGACCCGTATTTTAAACTAAGCCCGTATGCCATAGTTTTTTAAATCGAAGAGAAGATTCTCCACAATAAGGTGCAGGCAGATGGCGCGCACAAAGCACTTGCGACCAACGATTTATTTTTTCCAAAACACCATATGCACCGAATCATCGATATTTGCATCCAAATGACAGAAAAAAAAGAAAAGAAACGACAGATGCTAAGAAATCTAACACAGCACGTGCCATCTGCCAAATCTAAGAAGGTACACACAAAGAAATAGATTATAGGAAAAAACGTAAGAACACGCACGCACACACACACGCACGGATCAAAGCTAAGACATGCGCACGCGCCGCGGCAGATGGCGCGACGTGATTGGTCGATACACAACTTCCGCATAATAGATAAGAAATATTACTTGCTCACTGACAAGTATTCGTTGTACTGATTGTTAAGGATTTTATACACACAATGCCCAACAAAAGGGCCTTAATACCGTAGAAGACGTATGGCTCGGAACCAGCTATGATTTATATAGCTTCACAAAATCAGTTATATTATAATAATAAAACCAGCTTTACTAATAAAATTCTTTCTTTGCGTGTAACTGAATAGTACGTGGTGGCATTAAATCTTAATCGTTGATTTTTAATCGGGAGTAAAGGCTTGGTTCATACATCACGGTAAACGAGAGGTTTAAATAGTTGTCATTCCATCACATGGCATTTAGAACGAATGTAGAGAGATTCTCGCTGATAAAGAACTCAGCATTCTTGCTATAGAAAATAAAGTAATGATAACTATTCCGATATATGTAATTTAGAGTTTTACTTTGAAGCTGACTAAAAAAAAGCCGGCTTTATGTCAGCAAGTACTAGGGATTCAAAATGTTCCATAAAATAAATCAACTGTTATTGAAGCTAAAAGTTCTACGAAATGGTCAATTTACGTGATGTAATGAGTAACAATTCGTCGACAAAACGTGAAGCTAGGTACTAGATCGATCTTTATACTATAAATAATTATATGTTTATGAACGATGAGTTTGTTGACTTGACATTCTTTCGTAGTTTCTCATACCCTAGTATCACAGACTAACAAGAAAAAGGCAAACATATAAATCAATTCGATGTTTTTAAATTTCTTTCTTCTTTACTAGCCAGTAATTAATGTTAGTCTATTCAGTCAGAACTGTCAAATCATTTTAAACTCCCCTCAAAATAAATCAACAATTGACTGCAAAGTGAGAGGTGCATACGGATTAATAACTATTCGTAAGCCCATTAGCATAATCACGAATTTATAAATCAGACTGTCAGTCGTGATGAGCGTAGAAAGTGATTCCGTGTTCATTTTTATATTGCCTTTGTTTTGACTGATTAACTGACCGGTGGTCCGAAAGGCAATATTCTTACACTCGAACGCTAAATATTTGTGTGTGTACGTAGGATAATTTATTGGTTTTTGCTATTCAGTGGTTACAAGTTATTAATATAACTCGGACTAAATTGAAGTAGAAAAGAGCATATAACGCGGAGGACGGATGGTGGCGAATAGTTCTTGATTAGAGCTTGACGACGTTACTTGGAATATTACCAAAATCCGGAAATATTATGTAGTGAATCATTTGATGGTTAGCGGTGTTGGAGAAATATTAGGCGCTAATCGTCGTTTGAATGTTATAAAGTCACTGGAAATATCATTTAGGTACTTTACGGAAATGTAACTTACTAAGTACTACCAACATGTTCACAGTGTCGCGGGTTCAAATTCCAGGGCACACATCTGACTTTTCGGAGTTATGTGTGTATTGATAGTCAATCACCACGCACTATAACGGTGAAGGAAAACATCGTGAGGAAACCTGCATATCATAGCGATTTGTAATAATTTCTATGGTATATAAGTCTAGCAACCCGTACTAGGTCAGCGTGGTGGACTATATGGCCTCACCCCTCTCAATTGTGCTCTCGATTGTAGAGGAGGCTCGTGCCCTGCAGTGGGACGTATATGGGCTGATACAGTATTTTACGGAATGAACTGAAAAACTGCTTTCTCAGGGACGTTAGTGTTTTACAATACAGTCTCACCGACGTAGTCAAAATTTGTTACCAAGCAATGTTATTAAAATATAAAATAAAATATCATACATAAATGTCGTTGCGACCTCACTATATAGTAGTAACCGTCTAAAAAACGTGAATACACTAATGCACATATTTCTACCTCTGAAGACACAGGCGCGAGTCTAACACCCAGTTTCCATAATCTATCTATCTTTAACAAGAGATTTCGTTAGATATTTCGATGCTTTTTATGGTTCAGTAAAAAAAGATAGAGAGATATAATATGGTGTATTTGTTTGTATATAGCTATAAGCTAGGTAAGATTAATATAGATGTCTATCTTTGATTATTGAAGTATATAATTGTATCGTCAGTAATGGTAGCTATGTTAAGCTCTAGTTAAAGACAAATAGTATATAGAGACCGGCTATGAGTAAAGAGCTATAAAAGTCCGCGATTATGAGGACCCGAAATGCTATAGCTCTAAGATAAAAAAGCATTTGTTATCCTAAACAGCCACTGTTCTTTACTCATACAATGCTCTCAAAAAGCCTGTTTCATTGTCAAACTGCGCTTATGACAAAAAAGCGATTTAAAAAAATCAATACGCTTAGTTTCCCACCAAGAAGTCTCGCTACCTGGTTGCAAAGCAGCTGCATTACTTAAATCGATCCTGCGTTCTGTCTCTTTCTAACAAGGTTAAAATTATATGCTTCTCTCTGTCTAGATAAGAAAAATGATTTGAAGACGACACGTCTTGTAGAAAAAATTAAGAATCCGCTGTTATGTTTGGAAGCACTTGCGTTTGCAGCTGACTGTGGTTTTTAATTCTGAAATGGCTTATGTTTGGTAAATGTAGCATGCACGGCGTACATTATTTATACGATTTAGTACATACGTAGTCTTAAAACTTAAAATAGATAGCTATTTGAGATTTCACGCGTTTGACCAACATTACTTCCACCAGCCAAATTTATAGTCGCGTTATTTTGAAAAGATATTGTGCCAAGTATACCAAATAGTGAATGCAACAAACATGCCACGAATATGTATTGATTATACTAAACTCTGCCTTATCTCAAGAACCAAACCTGCAATTTTTCGATTCAAAGCTTACTTCTGTGTTACTGCACTACAGGGACTAAGGCGGCGAAGGAATGGAAAAATCTTACTCTTAGACTGTTGAGTATGAGTACGTATTAGGCTCTAAGGAAATTCTTGAATTATCGTGATTAGGTTTACCAAACATGAATAAATGTTAAAGCCAAGAGCTTCAGGTTAATATTATTATTTATTATGTTATTATTAATTAATGTTGTAATTGCTCTTTGTCTGCTTCTTTAGAGGCTTATACAGTATGTATATGATTTTAACAAAGCCTTACCCAAAAGAAATTAGTGATATTGTCAAGTTACTTTAGCAAATAGCGCAAATAATGGTTTTCTTGTCGTATGGTCCTGGACTAAAAATTATTTGGATTGACATATTTCTGAAGGTTAGAATAAAACCTTTCAAAAATTTAAGAAAAGATATTGAACATGCATCGACATTTCTGTTTATAGACCCTAAGGTCTAAGCATACTGCACGTGTATCATTGAATATCATACTCAAGGAGTATTGTAAGAAACCTTTGATTGCGAAAAAATAACCCACATTTAAATTTCAACCTTATTGTACATATGTAAAGTTTATTTTCCGTATTTATAGCTTATTGACACAATCAGCTGATTCCCAAGGCTTTGGAAACACACGTGTTCGGGTCATATCTGCAATTTTTTTAAGGATTATCAATGAAAAAAATCTTTTTGTGCAACATCGTGGGAACGCACGTGCCTTCAAGGCTTTACCTGGGTTGTGCAATTTTTTTAGAAAGGCATCTGAAAGTTTAAAGTACGCTCGATACATTGTGTTGACATCCTTTATCCTGAGACGTGGATGAAGATTAGGATCACTTGGATTTTGGCGTGGAACGTCAGTCTAAGGCGTTGGCTATGACATTAGTCTACGTGACATCCTTCATGTTATGGCTTAGGATTTAACTTTCACGCTCGTCTATGTCTGATAAATTTATGAATTTATTTCAAATTTATGACCAACCTTTTCATATAATCATTTAGGGTTTACAAAAACCACGATTTGCCATAGCTTGTCGGTTTAATTGACGATAGGAGAGCAAGACCATCCGGTAAATTTATCATAATTCCATCTAATTGATGTATAACTTCGAATCCACTAGAGCCTTCTAAAATAGTTTAAGCAACTTAAGGTATTTACCTGGTTGTCTGCTCTTATGTAACCTCAATATTCTTCAGAAATATAGTATCCCATATTAGGAGACTAAAATGATTTCCAATACATTAATATCTGTCTTTTATACCGTAAATTTAATACCAGAACAGCCAATTATAATTATTTGCTTAATCCACATCTCCAATAACAACGCCACGGTCGCGATTCGGATTCGGCTCAATCCGACTGATTGTAATTGTAAAAATAACGTTATATTTAACGGTTGGAAAATTAGAACCATAGCAATCTCCGCTTTGGATATGTTAGTAAAAATTGGATGAACGTTGTCGCGTGCACTCAATAATACGGGCTGGGTGTGACGATGGTGCATACGAAGTGATCAGTGAGGCAGCTTTGTTTTATGTTTGATACTCATCGCCTTACATATTTTAATTTCTAGTTATTTTAAATTCCAGGCCTTACTGAGTGGGCTGCCGGTATTTTTTATAGTGACATGACAAAATTACTACAGTTTACGTTATGGTAGGTAAGTGAAATAAAATTCAAACATTCAAATAATCTACAGGTGATCGCACTGGCTGAACCCTAAACGTTATACGGTTTTTCATAATCGCGTGCAGTGGTTGTTTTTTGGGTGAATATTAATATTCTATAACTAGTAGTATTCTTTTTTGATGCGATACACATTCATGAAGGGTTAAGTTCGGCGAGCATTTGTTGTATGACGCTACCGATTTAAGCCTGCCAAATTCAAAACATGAAAATTCAGGTGGTTTTTACGCTTACGCTACAATATTTATAGCCCATTACTCAGGTCGATGAGAAATATCGTAAGAATGTTGTTCACAGAAGTTTATTTTGGGACAGAATGATTTAATAACTAGTTTTTATTGGAACTTACTTTGGCTCATATGTACACAGATAAATCTTTGCATTTAGCACTTACTAATGGTAGTTTTAGCAGAAAAATGTCTGGATGATTTTTGCATTGCGTCTGTAATTTTAAGATTGTAAATGATCCAAATAGACTTCGGTCAAGTATTTTGTATAAGAGTTTCGTTATTCGTTTGGAATCTTTTGAGTGTAAATATAAATATTTAAGTGAATGTGTATTACAAAGGTAGTTGTACTGTATTTGCATAAGTTTCAGTAATACAAAGTTTATTCATTTATTTGACCTTTAAGCGTCTCATAGTCGGGCACGAGCCACTCTCATTTTATAATGAGAATTGGGTAATATGAACATCTTCATAATGGTAGTACACTTGCTGACTTTAAATATAACGAATTAATATATTAAAATATCTTACTTTAGAAATACATTATACATATTATCAACCGACTCTGTAGTAAAAATAATCTAGCCAAACTTGCCATACTGAATCTTTCAGATACACCGCAAACGTCGTTACATTTCGATAGGTTTAAAAATTAACTATAAAGTTAACGTTCTATCGAAATCCGTGTAAAGAAGTGCTCTACGTCACGCTATGTTCCGGAACAGATGGCGCTAAGCGATTGAACACCTTATTACTGTGACATAAGGGTCATCGCATTCCACAATTACAAAGTAATTAAAACATGATTTTTGAATACAGTTATCACTCATGGATGGTAATTTCAAAGATTAAATCGTAAATATCTTGATAGACATAATGTATGGTTGAACAAATGAAGTATATTGCTTGTTGTATTGTTAATGAAGTGATTAAAGGTAATATTGAGGGTTTATTAACATATTAAGTAGTGCCGGAAAAAATCTTACTTTGGTTGTGATTGGAAAGAATAATATTGACAAGATATTAAAAATTTTAAATACATTTATTTTTATGTCAATTCGAGTCTTACTAATGATTACAATTCAAGTATTTTTGATTTTAAAGTTGAGCTTCGATGTACTCCTCAATGAAGGGTTTTGTAGTAAAGAAATTAAATGTTCATAAACATGATCGAAATAAAATCATTGTTTTAACCCACCCAGAATCTTAAATAAGCTTGTTGAGTAAGTCTTTTCCACATATGGATTATATTTTTTGAAAGTTGAATGTATTGTCAGTAATATACTTCCAGTATATAGTTATTTTATTTATTTTATTTTTAAACTTTATATACATTTGTATACAGGCGGACTTAATGCCATAGGCATTCTCTACCAGTCAACCTTTGGAAAGTGCAGAGTTGAGATAAAGAGGGTGTTTGAATAATAATAATAATAAGCCCCCCAAAATCCTACCTTACGTCCGAGTCGACCACCAGACCACGTGGGGGGCGGACATGCGTAATACTGAAACCTACGCAGCCAACAAGGAAAGGTAACCCCTATGGAGAACATGAGTAATTCGAGATATAATTTGCGGCCGCTTCCCGGGGGTCGCCGGGGCGCATCTGGTGCCGATGCTGGATGCCACAGCATGCGAACCATCGGCGGTGAGGAGTTGAACAGGCGGGCTCCTACCGATAAACATATTACAGCCGACACCATCATCTCCGATAGCTTATCATCATCTTCTTCATCACTCAATAGCCTTTTCCCATCTCCTAACTCATCCCCTAATCCATTAGAAACGCGAAATTCATCTTTATCATCATCATCATCTTCTTTACTAGCTTTTTCGCCTGTTGATGTTGTCCAAGAGGCAAATGCCGCTAATCCTGGACCCATCACAGGCTCTAAACGCGCGAGAAAAAAATGGACAAATGAGATGAACAAATTCATTTGGCGCACATACCTCATTACGACCAAGTTAGGATCTAATACCCGGGGATACCTAGATTCATTACACCGAGCATTCATGGAAAAATATCCAGAAATGGATGTATCTAAACAAAGAATAGGCGATCAGCGACGAGCTATAGTAAATAACCAGTTATTACCAACATCTGTACTTACAGAAATCGAAAGAGATGTTTCCAATTTCCTTCAGAATAACGAACAGCCACCCACCACTATTACACAAACAGCAGGAAGAATGAGATGGTCCAATGACATTAATGAATCCATCATACGCATCTACTTTGAAGTTACTGAGGCTGAAACTAATCTAACAGCTTACTGTAAAAAGATGCACCAAAAATTTAAAGACACTTACCCGCACCTTTCCCATATATCTGAACAAAGATTAGCCGATCAAAAAAGAGTGATAATTAACAATAAGATGGTATCTCCAGATAGAATACAATGTATAAAGCGTGAAGTAGAGATTCAATTAATGCACACACAACCTAGTAACTCGAATATACACTTATTTTCAAACTGCCGCGAACATGATTTCACCTCACACACTCAAATAAACATACCTGATGGTCATTTTGTGGACGATGTAGATACAATAGCTTTAGACCCAAATGAGGAAACTGCTACACTGCCAAACCAACTAAACAATAGACAGCAACAACAATTTATCGGAAATAGTTATAATTTAGATCATAATTATATCAACCAACACTATTTTTTTACATTAGAAAAATTTAAGCTTTCTGTACCCACGGAAAGGCCTTATATACCTAAACAAAGATGTTCTAAAAAATTTGCATATATTGTTAATTATATAAACAAAAATATACTACCTAATTTCTTAAATGCAGAACAAGATTTTACTGATTTCCAAACAATTGTCTATTCAGCAGCCTATACTGCTGCCGAGTGCAATGGTACTAAGATAGTTACAGAAAGAACCAATCAAGCAGGAAAATATAAACCTCCATGGCAGACAAGATTAGAAAAGAAAATAGCAATACTTAGGACAGAAATAGCTCGATTAACTCTATACACACAGGGAAACAGAGGTCGAAAAATATTAGCTGCCGTTGAACTACTAAAGAATAAATATAAGGTTCATGCACAGCATGAAAATATAAATACGCAGTTAGGACATTTCCTGGACACATTGAAACAAAAGTTAAGTGCCGCGGCTAGTAGATTAAAGAGATACCTTACTTGCACTAATCGTAAAAAACAAAATACACAGTTTAGAAATAGCGAAAGAAATTTTTACAGACGACTTAGTGGGTCCGACAATAGAAACACATATACGCACAACCGACCGACACCCACACCAGATAGACTACGGCAATATTGGGCTGACATATGGGAAAATCCACAGGAACATAACACTCATGCTGACTGGATACATGAAATAACTGAATCTACAAAAGACATACATGTAATGGAATATGAACACATATCAATAGACACTGTTTTAAAGGTAATCAGACATACCCATAATTGGAAATCACCGGGGACTGACAACATTCAAAACTACTGGTATAAGAAATTCACAACCACACATACTTATATTCATAAATTTTTAAACTCATTTATACAATCTCCAGACACAATGCCAGAGTACATCACACACGGAATAACGTACCTTTTACCGAAAGACAGTGATACAGAAAACCCCGCTAAATACCGGCCAATTACATGCCTACAAACCATTTACAAAATGTTAACAAGTTGTATTAGTGAAACTATCTATAGCCATTTAAGTAGATATAATATCCTTGCAGAA
Organism: Deilephila elpenor; assembly: GCA_949752805.1. NCBI lineage: Eukaryota > Metazoa > Arthropoda > Insecta > Lepidoptera > Sphingidae > Deilephila > Deilephila elpenor. Next base: position 3,798,462 of record OX457116.1, read on the forward strand.
GAACAAAAAGGTTGCCGGAAAAATAGTCAGGGTTGCAAGGAGCAGTTAACTATAGATGCTATTACTATCAATAACGCGTACAAAACTAACCAAAAAATCCTTACAATGTTTATAGACTACCGTAAAGCTTTCGACTCAGTGCCGCACAGTTGGTTAGTAGAAATACTTCACATCTATAAAATCCATCCCACTCTCATTACGTTCCTGAAATCATCAATGCAAAACTGGAGAACTGTATTAAAAATTACGTCTAACTCTTCCACTGTTTTAACTGAGCCTATCCAAATACTAAGAGGCATATTCCAGGGGGATGCCCTGAGTCCCCTATGGTTTTGTATGGCCCTCAACCCTCTCTCTCTTCTTCTCCACAATAGTAAAACCGGATATAACCTTAATTCTGTCGATTCTCATTTTACCCTTTCTCATCTATTCTACATGGATGATATTAAAATCTATGCCAGTAATAAAGAAGATCTTTTTCATCTAATAGATATAACTCAAAAGTTCTCCACTGACATTCACATGCAATTTGGTGTGGATAAATGTAAAATTCTTTCCATAAATAACGGTAAATTTTTACACAACAGCTACAGGTTAGATACTGGTGACATTGTTGAGCCTATGGATGCATATAGTACCTACAAATATTTAGGTTTTAAACAATCTCGTAAAATTAATCAAAAAGATATTAAACAGGAAATTATAAACAAATTCAAACACCGCTTGAACCTAATTTTAAAAACAGTTCTAAACTCAAAACATATGATTAAAGCCATAAATACTTTTGCTATCCCGATTTTGACTTATTCATTTGGAATTATAAGTTGGTCAAAAACCGATCTCAAGAAACTACAAAGAACAGTAAATACATCCATGACTAAGCACCGTAAACACCACCCAAAATCCGCCATAGAGAGGCTTATTTTACCACGACACGAAGGGGGAAGAGGCTTAATAGATATACAGAACTTACATAATAAATTAATAACATCATTAAGGACCTACTTTCACAATAAATCACATAATTCATTCCTTCACAAATGTACATCAAACATGGACAATAAACTGACACCACTTAACCTCCACGACATGACACACACATTCAACCTAACGAACGCATCTCAAGCATACAGGAGAAAATAGACAGATGGGCAGAAAAATCTTTGCACGGGAGACACCGATCCGACTTGACCCAAAACCACGTCGACAAAGAAATGTCGAACGAGTGGCTCAAGAAAGGAGAACTGTTCCCCGAAACTGAAGGTTTTATGCTCGCAATACAAGATCAAATAATATATACACGAAATTTCAAAAAATTCATTATCAAAGACCATAATCAAATATCAGACCTGTGTAGACAATGTAATTCAGCCTCCGAGACTATACAACATATAACAGGCGCGTGCAAATCTCTGGTACAAAATGACTATAAACACCGACATGATCAGGTTGCTGCTATTATTCACCAACATATTGCCCACCGATATCACTTCATAAAGCAGAAAACACCGTATTACAAGTATAAGCCAGAGACTGTGTATGACAATAAAAACTGCAAGATCTACTGGGACCGGACTATCATAACTGACAAAACCATTCACTATAATAGACCAGACATAACCGTACATGACAAACCTAATAATACTGTATACCTAATTGACATAGCCATACCCAATACACACAATATACAAACATCAATATCAGAGAAGCTCACAAAATACCAGGACCTCGCCATAGAGTTAAAAACCCAATGGAGAGCACAAACAGTACACATAGTACCTATAGTTGTGTCATCTACCGGAATAGTACCTAAAAGCTTAATTCAAAATTTAGAATTATTAAAAATACCCCGCCATATTATTTATCTCTTACAAAAAGCCATCATTCTGAACACATGCCGTATTACTAGAAAGTTTTTATCCTCGTCATCTATATCATCTACATTAATCATATAGCCTGATGTGCTTGGCCATGGCCCGTACATCAGGACTTATTACCCTTCAATGGAGTGAACAGGTTTCAATATAAATAATAATAATAAAAAAAGGGATATAAATACTTAACATAAATACACATAATATATATACATACACATACACATATACTATATATATATATATATATAATACATATAAATAAAAATATTTATACAAAGATAAATACATAGTCTATATATACCTAATACTATATTATAAATCAACTTTTAAATTGACGATTCTGCCGTCTGTTTGATAAACTACTCACGCACCTTTACCTTAAACGCGAGACGATTCCTGCATGTCCTAACTTCTACAGGGAGCGCATTCCAAAGATGTATTGTTTGGATAACGAAGGAAGAATGGAGGAAGTCAGTGCTATGGGAAGGGCACTGAAGAAGAAGGTTATTTGTTGATCGAAGATTTCTTTTTTTTTTTTTTTTTATTGCAATAAATGGCGAGACGAGCATGCCATTCGCCTGATGGTAAGCGATACGACCGCTCATGGACAGTAGCAAAACCAAACAACACCATGAATTACAAGGCAATGCTTGGAATTCCACTGCGCTCGCCATCCTGAGACATAAGATGTTAAGTCTCAATATGTCCAGTAGTTACTCTGGCTACAATTTGGATTTCTGTCTCTTCATCAGTAAAGTGGCGTCATCTATGGATTGTGAAACCTGATGCTCTGGATTCGATTTCTAGCTCGTTCAAACTACTAGATTCAAAATATCTGTTCCTAAAAACATCTGTTATTTGTGATTTCTACTTTGATAAGCTTTTGAGCATAAATGCTCTAATTGGCCACACATTGTAGGAGGTCTTATATTTTTTCTTAGATAAATAACACAGCATTAGTCTAATAAATACACGTCTATTCTACAACCCCCAGCTGGCATCAAATCCGTTAGTACCAAAACACACAGACGACACCGTACCAATCTTTGAGAATGTGCAAAATGCAATCTCTTTTGTGAAACCCTCTTTGAATACAATGGGACAAAGCAAGGACGATTTTAGTCCACTCTATTAAAACGCTATTACAATAAAACAACTTTTCTACATTCAGTAACACTATCACAAAATCAAACTTTATTACAAAGCAGTAAAATTCATTTTTCAATGTTAGTTAGTTTGGTACCCGCAAATAAATGTTTGGTAATGCAAGAAAGGTTCATATTATGGGAATCGAATGAGAGTCAGGAGTAATAAGAGTTATTTGCGTATAACGGGGTAATAGGCAGAATACATGACAATACAAACGAGATAAATACTTTTGTCTATGGATATCGCCATTGTTTAGAAGATCGGGGACGGGAATTTGATATTTTATGTAGTATTCCCTTACATCGTTGTATTTATTTCTTGACATAGGAAATATCATACCCATCTGCTTAGATTAATGTAGGATACTAGAATATAGGATAATATTAGGATGTTAATGGATGGGCGACTTGGCAAAGTGAGCTGGCCTTGGCATGAGCAGAAATAATAAAATAAAAATATAAATATACCCAACAGTCACATACATAGTCCTGACTCCACACTAAGATCGAGTCTTGTGTCGTGGGTATCAGAAACTACGAGAGATTTGTCGGTCTTACACATAATGTTAGGTAAAACGGTTTTTAGTATGGTATCTATTTGATCTAGGTAATGTGTTAAGTCTAGGAAGTATTCAGCAATCATTTCTTCTATCGCGTACTATAACGGTCTTTAAATTATTTCGCCAAACTATCGCATAAATAACATCCTGAAAAAAATATTTTTCTAACCAAAATATCCTGTAAAGTTCACCTGACTCAGGAACCCAAGTTTACGTGAGTCCCAAGCATCATTATAAAATAGCCGGGTCATGTATAAATGCATTTATTGCTTATAATGAAACCAACTTTCAATAGGCGAGCTTAGTCCGCAATTCCGTATGAAACATGTGGTTTTTACCATATTCGGACAATAAAGACCTGAGATATATCTGTTATTTTATAAAAGCATGTTTCCGTGTGATTTGAAAATCAAAGACTCAATTAAAAAATAACGCGGCGATTGTATGAGAAATAATGTAGGAAATATTAGGAATAGCTTACTGTAATGATCGGTTGTTAGATATCAAGGAAAATGTCTTGAGTGTTGTTCTGACAACTAAAGATGTCATGGACTGGGCGAAATGATGGAGATTGAATAGGGAAGTAGACCTGGCACCGGCCGGGATAAAACTAGAAAGAAATAATTTGGAAACGTATTTATCGGTAGTCTACTGTTCAAGTCCAACCTCTGCTATCCGAGGGAAATGTTAAATAAATTTCCAAAACTTGAGTCTGCGTTGGTGTTATGGGAACAAAAAGTACCTTTATTCTTATAATCCTTGTATGTCGTATTTATTTACCTGCAAAATTAAGTTTTTTATCAACAAGAAGCTTATTGCATAGACCACCTACAATGAGGACAGTCGATTTAAGTTAAGGATGTCGCTAGATACAGGCCTCTTCCAATAGGTCTCGAGAACGTATAAATATATGTAACCTTAAATATGTCTTATTTCCCAATACAAACCAATTCTTAAAACTTAAAACCCACGCAATCAACCGTGAGAACAATCCGTTTTTCTATATAGACTTAGTGTTGACCTCAGTTTGTTTTTTAAGAGATGAGTGAATGCCTAAGGCGTTCTAGCCGGAATGCCGTGACAAGCACAAGGTCAGGTTTGGCAGAAGCCTGGCTTGTACATTAGTAACAAATGACTAGGAGTAATTACGGATGTAATTAGATATTTTATGCAATTGTATTGACTGTGTTAATTAATAAGGTTTTAATTCGTGTGTTGAAAGTGTAATTGATCCTGATGGTTATAGGGAAATATATGTTTGTATTCGAAATGTACATTCTTTAATTAAAACAAGGAACATTTAAATGCAATATAGTATTGTAAACTTTGTTAAAAATTGAAACGAAGTAGAAACGATTATCGCCGCTAATGGATTTTTTTAAAACTAACAGAGTTTTAGAAAATATAAGTTTTCTTATCGTTGAATAAATCGTCCAAAAATAGGATTTTTTAGTAAAATTATACCCTATTTAATCATTGACAGTTCACATACGTCGATCTTCAAGCACAAAATGTCGTCAACCAAATCGATTTTTTTTATTAACATCGATCACTATCGCACCACAATGAGACCATAGAGTATAAACCACAAACGATTGTTGACCCAAGATCGTATCGTTTTCATGATCTTTATGAACCATTGTGACTGGCAGGATGCGTTTGGAAAAAAAAAGAAAGAAATTACGTAACGGTACATCTTACCCCGTATTTGAGGGGAATTAATGATGTGTGCATAATACAATATTCCGTGAGATTAAGCGTTTTGAATTTAGAATCTATTCATGGTTTTGTAAAAGAATTGAAGATTGCCTGGATACGGTAAAATGAAACGTGACTTGCTCGCAATTGACAGGGAGCTGTCTGCTCTAGAATCATTTGAATAGTGATGAAATAGAATTTACTCGCATCAAAGTAAAATGAAGAGGGCTTCGAGATCTTTGCGTAGTTAGGATGCGTTTTCTTGGTACGAGGTAGTATGGATGAGGTAGGAGGTAGAGGTATGTCGACCAAACTACTTGTTACCAGTAATGTTATCACACTATTCAAATCTGTCTAAGTGAATACATCTAAATGCTTAGATATAGCTCTAGCTCCAAAACGGATAACCATATTGTATCCTTAAAATAACTACATCTAAGACGCTGTTTATCTCAATGATTATTTGTTACCTAATCAGTTCCTTAAAGTAAAGAAAGACACAATACATTTAATTATTTACAATGCCTTTAAAAATTATTATAACAAGGCAAGTTTCGAAATCTATTCAAAAATACTAAATAACACTTTCGACATTTATTTGATTTTATTCTTCAACTACTGTAAAAAATGGCACAGAATTCTACCAACGTCAAATCCGCAACAGGTTTTTAGCGTCAAATCAAAGCTGATATACAACTTCTACCGGTGCTCGGGCCGTCTTTAATCTTCCAGTATAAAGGGGTTTGACGTCAACATAAACACGCCGAAGTGGTACAACTCCGTACATTTAATCGTAAAGTCAAAACAGCGGCGTTCAGGTGGCGGAAACGTCATACACCCAAAACTCAGCTGCCAAACACTTTGAAAACATTAGCTTACTATTTATAACAAGAAATGCACCAGATGCCGGCAGGTAGTACTCGTGTTGCAAATTAGCTACCTAGCCAAATGTGAAAGTCTTTTACTCCGAACCTTCAGGTAGAGGTAAAGTACTTTCTAATTCGGCCGGGTAGTGTCAAAAACCACAGCTTGCCGCGACAGATGTATGCCATGGGTATAAGGAAGCCTTACAAAAAGTAGCACGTGCTATTTGTGGAAAAAACGCATGCGGGCACAAGTTGTCGGTGCAAGGCTGCCGAGATTTCTGCGGGACTGGCGTGAAATTGTTCTTGAGATTAGCGTATTGCAGCTGGCTAATAAATCTAGTGTTGCGAACACGTAGCGGGAATTTGTTTTGTACTAATGGTTATTGCTTTTTGTGCTTGATTTGATGAGTTTAACTACAAAAAAAAGTTTTTAATAAATTGCGGTGTTAATGAATACATCCATTACGTCCGAGTACAAGTAGAACATATAGCCTCTAAGTCTTAGTAAGATACAAGTCTTGAGTCGTGATTATTAGAGATTATACGCCACGGTTTTATTGCAATGAATGGCGAGACGAGCGTGCCATTCGTCTGATGATAGTACGACCGCTCATAGATAGTAGCAAAACCAAACAACACCATGTATTACAAAGCAATGCTCGCTATCCTGACGCGTAAGATGTTAAGTCTCAATATGTCCAGTAGGACAATGGACCCACGACTACAAGATTTGAAAGAAATATTTTTTACTCATGGAATTTTTAGTTATCTCAAATAGCCTAGAATAGACCCTGTACGTGACTACTATGAAAACTAATGATTTTTTACATATGCAATACATGTCAATTAAATTAAAAGTTTATTCCCGATTTTTCTTTCCAAAACAATGTTCAAAATGTTCCATGAGCCCCTAAAAAATTTACACAAAATTTTAAGTAACGAGATACGAATAAAAAATAGGAATTCACCACTCGAAGTTATCAGCAATCGAAAGGCCCGTATTACGTCAACATTTGCCCCTGTTTGCCGACTGATGCTGGGTGGTCTCCCTCCCAAGTCGACACGTGCTCCTTGTCCCAACTCCCACTTCCTGGATCCTTGTAATTAAATAGCCCATCGATATGTCAGATCCTTGTTTGATCAAGGAGCTACTAAAACAATAGAAAATTTCCCTCAACTTTACCGTAACAATTTTAATCCGGATTGGTAAAAAGAATGTCACATTTTTTAAATTTCCCGGAATTTCTTCCAAACTACCTACATACATACATACATAAACTCACTCCTTTATCCCAGAAGGGGTACACAGAGGCGCCACCAGGAAACCCATATTTCGCCTAGTATATTCCGTCCCATGATGTGATAGGGAGCGAGGAGTTTCTTCTAAACTATTTGATACAAAAATTGATCGTGCCAATTTTATAAATTCTATTTTTTTAGGTGTCGTGATTTTTTTTCATTGTATGTGGCCAGTCACAATTTCACGCATTTCATGGAATATGATTGAGGTTGGAAGAAGTATTGAAATAGAATCTGATACGTTAAGGATACGTATTATTAACATTTTCTCTATAATTATCTTCCTACATTGGTGTTCTTATATAAAAAAATATCGCAATCAATGTGTGATACATTTTAGTTTGAGCCTCTTCAACTTCTTGCGATATTTCTAAATAAATTTCAATAATACATCATTTCCTTAAGATAACCAGAAAGACAGATAAATTGGATAGCTTCATTTAAGAACTAAAGCTGGCATGTAATAATTAGTACCTTTCAACTCCTACGATGCCTTGTAAAATGCAAGATGCTTTTAAGCATTTAAAAGGTCGAAAACGCCATAAATGGCTTTAAGACTTGGAGATAAAACTAAAAGAAGTAGCCTGTCATTCACACTGTTACGGCCTTATTCATAGACAGTTTTAAAACCTATTTTAGTTACCGAGTGTTTTGTCTTCTTCGCTCAAACAGAATTCAAACTCGAAAGAGTCAAAACATTCTATAATTGATATAGCTTTTAAAACGCTTTTAAAGGCCGTTTGTGTTTTTGCGTGGTAACTTGTTGCCATTAAATAGGCAATATTATTAACCACAGGAAGACTATTGCTTAATTAGGCTTTGTCTTATAGTTTTCATACAGACATCTTTGGAAAATTCTATGTCCAATGCCTTTCTATAATCTTTATTACTTTGAGGGTGAATGTCCTAAGCTGTGCTTACTGAAGTAATTTATTCATTAAAAGGTTTTTGTTCACTTTTTCTGTGGCATATGAGCGAGATTTTATTAAATTTACACTTCGAAGCATAGCTTGACGATAGATTTTTTAAACAGGATCTTTTGTCTTTAAATATAGGTATTTTGGTAATAATACAAATTAAGTCCGCCATTGGGTAGTTAGGATAATACTTGATGAAAATACTTTTGTATTTGTTAACTAATTGCTATTGTTTAAAATTGATTGTATGATAATAAAAAAACTATTAAATAAAATAGGAATATAAAAAAAGTTGAAACATGAAAGTAAAATACATAAAATTAAATAACATTAAACAAGGGAATTACGACGTTCATAAACGTAATAACAAACAATTACTATTGATTGCAAGGAAGTCTAGTGACTACACAGGGTGCTGTCAACAAGTGACACACGTTATACAGGACGCTTTATAATTTACAAGATTAATTTAAATGAGTTCTTTGAAGGTATACCACGTAGGGCAGGTGTGCTCGGAATTGCACGAACATCACAACAAAACTGTTCGCGTTATATTTAATACCGTAAATGGCGCTCAATGTCTGAGGTCCCGCATTCATTTAAATTACATTACAGTAAATATTCCTACAAGTAAATATTTATTGACGCGCCTGAGTCGTTGTTGGGACGGTTTTTGTAAAGGATTTTGGGGTGTCAATATTCATATTCAAAATCTCACTAGTTTTAGTTAAAAATATTTTAATTTCCACTAGCGATAGCTTCTAATGCAGCGAACTGACAAATCAAAGGTTCAGTTCGAGACCAATACACACTTCTAACTTTTCGAAGTTATGTGTTAATGATCGCTTTAATGATGAAGGAAAATTGCCTGAGAGATTTGAAAAAGGATTTCAAAGGCAGTTAAAGTTCACCAACCTGGACTAAGTTAGTGAGGAGGATTAAAGACTACTACGCCTCTCAATCGTAGAGGAAGCCTGTGCTCAGCGATAAGACAGAAATATTATATGATCGATCGGCCCGATCTGAAGCAGGAGCGAGTCTTTGCTTGTTTCTTAATTGTTGTGTTCACCGCCAATATGTACCTATTTATTTTTCCTATGTAATGAATAAGGCCCAATAATGGTTGAACTTTGAAGTAACGCGGTGGAAGCAAACTGCTTCTGACAGAGTGCTGGTTCGCTTTCGTGAAAGCCCGTGGACTTGGACAGTGAAGTTCCATGACGATAATGATAATGAAAAGGAAGAACCGATTCGTTCTTTAAGATTCCTCAGATCAGGTTAGGTTCTAGATATGAATGGAAGGCATCAATAATTATACAAGACTAAAACTACAATTTCTTTCTTACATGTTTAAGAAAAAGAAAGGACCTGAAGGCATACTAGTGTTTATGTCTCAACTTTTAATCAAATTCGATATGGCAATGTTGTAAGAACATAAAAATATGAATAAAACCCGCAAATACAACAATTTCTCATAATATATACGTTTATTATGATCATCATTAACTATTGGACCAAATATAAAACGCACAGCTGTTACAATTAATGTGCTAATATCTACGTTACTTTGTAAGTAAAAAAATAGTTCGTACAAGCCAATTTGTCATATAGACCAGTTAGTCAGTTAGTGAATTTATTGATGGCATCGGTGTGAACATTATAATTTCGCGCCAGGACCGCTAGAGGTCGCGGGTTGCATTCGTTATGTATAAATTATTGCTTGCGACTGTGATGTCTTTTTGTTACGGGGGTTGTGAAAATAGCAATAAATATAGTGAAACTACGCAATAAATAAAGTGATTTTATTTAAGCTTCGTGGAGTCGCTTAAGATTTATTGTTGAATCTTATTAATTGAAATAAAACAATTAATATATTTATGTTATTACTTGCTGCGGTATAAAAAGCCTGTATCATTTATACTAATAAACTGTCTAAATGTACCTAAAGCTAAATGCAAATTAAATAGAGTATCCTAACAATGAAACAAGAAACTTGTTACACTTGCACGTCTTACTATGACTAATGTCGTACCATCATATAGGTCGTCTACGATCTTCTGTCGCCAAAAGCCCTGTTTTCAAAATAATAAGAATAGTTCTTCTCCCTTCACATTTTACTTCACTGGACATGTTCATACTATTAGATTACAAAAATAAATGCTTGTTGTTTGTATTATGAAACCATATCTCAAACAACGCGTTAACTCGATCTTTTTAGAAATTTATTTGTAGTTCCGAATTTCGACACCCGCTAATAGATTTAGCACGACCTTTACCAATAGCTTTTTTGGGTTTTCAGTAAAAACTCTCACCGAACGAAACGTTCCAGCAAAACTATTTTACGTCGCTTAGCAATGAGACAGTAGCACCACATCAAGCTGACGCATTTGTACTGCCTTAACGACCTTTAATATGTAATTTTTATTACATTGTTACTTCTATGTACGGTTAAAAGGAATATTCAATTTACCGTTTTAATTGGCCCATTTTATTTACAGATCACCTCTGGTGTTAATGATTTCTGAATGTAGTCTGTTGATATCCTCTCTGCTTCTATTAGTGTCAAAGTATGGGAGAATTATCGTGGTCTTTAAATATGTAGTAATGGCAACTGAAAACTCGTTTTACAGATTAGAACACAAGTATACTGTTGTTGGTTTAATCTATTTTTAACCTATAAAACCTATGATAGAGTTCAGCCTTATAAAACAATTTTGTTTTATTTCTTCCTTATTTTTTGCTGTGGATGCTTACAGGACAGTTTTAATTTCGATAACATCGCATAATGAGTTCTGAATAAAAAATACATCATTTATCCGTGGTGATCAAATAATGACACATTTTTCATATCAGTCTTTTCAATAAGATCAATAAGTAGATTTTATTCCATTTCGCTGACACCTACATTATTATCCTCGGATTTCGACTTTTAAGTTCACAAAATGTATGTTGAACATGTTATTATATGTAGGGATTGTGAATATTTCGAAGGGCCAGCACTGCACCTGTATGTAACGGGACGGTGGGTTTTTGTACTGCCAGTAATTAAACAAGGAATAAGTCGAATTCGCAATTAATTACTTACAAAATGTTACATGTTGTATTAGCGATTCCAAAGTGATCGCTATTTATATATGAACGTTTACATTGCAACTTTTGTATATTTACTATTCGCTTTTTGAATGATTCGGAAATATAATACAGTTATGTTATATATTTCAAAGAATAAAAGGAATCTGTTTCAGTTTTATAACCTTAAGGTTAGTAATTCTAAAATTATTTATTTTGACATTAGAATTGTTTTTAGGTTAGAATTTATGTTTACAAAAGCAAAAATATTATACCTGTACTGTGGTATTCAATTCCATTCAACATTCATGTTACTCAATAATCAAATATCTCCATAATTTAATTAACAATTCACAAACCAAAAAATACGCCAATGTTGATTACCGTATAAAACAGTTACAGCAACATTGTCTATACTGGCTATGTCTGCCTAACTGTGGGTCCGTTAATTGTTCGCGCGTACAAATTGTAGGTCTGTGTCGGTACCCACATAAATCAATAAAAAGCAGCTGCGGGCACTACCGCGTGAGTCCGATACGTGATCCCGCACCAACTTGACGCATTAAACCTGGCGAATATTCGTCAGCACATGCCCTTGGAAAGTTTACGCGCGAGTGTAAACCCGTCTTAAGTATTTGTTTTCAAAAAGGTTTTAAATCGGAAGTGACATTGATAAATTATTTTTATCTAGATTTTTATGGGGCGAGGAGGGAATGAGTAGGTATCACCACGCCTACCCATAGAGAGGAGATGTCGAACTGGACACATTTGTCCTTGTGCTTTCGGAGGGAATAGCATCGAAGAACATTGAAGAGGGCCTCAATTATATTATTAAGAATAGGTACTACATATTGAAGTAAATGATATACTAAAGAATAAAAAGAAACAGTGAGCCCTTTGTAGGTTTCTTTTAGGAGCTTAAATTACACTGCAACTTTTAAATATTTTTTTTATTGTTATGAATGGCGAGACGAGCATATAATGTTATGATACAGCAGTTGGGCCTAGGTCACATCGGCTTCGGTTCGCGTTTCATCTGTTGACAATTGTATTCTGTATTCAAAGTTCAATTCATTTTCTGATGGCAAAATGAAAATAGAAGCTGATAGATAAAATCTACCAGTTACTGGAGATAAACGTTACCTTTATACCAATACACGCCTGTTCCCTCCTTCCTATAATCCTGGGTCCTGCCGCCGTAGCGTGAAGAAGCATCTCTGCAAGCCAGTATAATTGTATTGAATGGCTTGGGACCGTCGTCTGATGCTATTCGACACTCTGTCTGGACAGCTTTGCACTTTGCCAGTTCAAAAACAATTCAACATTTAACATGTCACGCCTTGAATATAAATAAAAGAACCACCATATTTTAGTATGCACACTTCACTCACATTTTATGACTCGTTTAATTACAATAGTACTGGTAGCTAAATCGTTAATTTTGGTGCATCTGCTTTCTTGGCATCTGCTCAAACCTTTCTTGACAAAAAACGGATTTTTAAAGAAAAAAATAAAGCCTTTAAATCAACCCTTACGATTTTCTGCTTGGTAAGTGTAAAGTTGAGCGTGGTGTCGTTAACTTAATTGTTTATTTTGTGCTAGCTTAAGGACAGATTTTTTCCTTATTTGACAAATTAAGCAAAATGCAATAAGTGATGCAAGTGATTAAAAATTTAGTTAAAAAACATGTTTGTAATTGGTAGAGTCTCTTGGTAGAGCCTTTCAGAGCTACGTATATTACATACATATCACGTATGGGTCGGTCTACAAAAGTTGACAACAAAAGTTCATAGAAAACCTTGCGTTTCCTTGAGTGAGATTGCGTTGCGTTTCTAATCCAGTCTGTGTATTTCTGTCAGGCAGGCTGGTTCATTTGGGGCATAATCTCTAATTTGCATTTCTCTTACTATTAATTACATAGTAGTGATATTGTCGTGTTAATATAAACGCGGGGATCGTGCTGAGTGCAATTGAGGAATCCGATGTCCGATAGTAGAAGTGCTATAGGTTTGATGGTTATGGCAACGAAGATAACTTTGTAAAAATTACAAATTCATTTACTTAATTTATTCTTAAAAATATACAACAAATGCTTGCCTACAATTAATACTCTATTTCGTTACGTATTAATATACACGTGGATCGCGAATGAATTTGATAAATCACTGTTTACGAAGAATTTTATAAATAACTCTATATTGGAAATACCAGCAGCACCGCATTTAGACATTCTAGAAACAAATAACTTTTTTATTCACTCAGAAATGTTGCCAGCAATAATAATATATCGAGAATGTATCATGATTGATACTCTGTGAATGTTAAAACACATGTCCCACCAATAAAAATGGAAGTAAAAGAGTGCGAATAATTTTGCATATAAAAGGAGACGTATTAATATATTCCTTCTATAGAGATAAGGTTTAGCTTTAAAAAACAAGTCAATTATCTTTACTGTTTTGCATAAAGAAAAAGTTTTTTTTATTAAAAAAAGTACTAAAACTTGCCAGTTTAACGTACGCACTGCACATAAACACGTGCCACTAATACAATGTACTTGAAACGAGCAGTAAAGTTAATCTTATCCCAAAATTCTCATTAAGGTATTGGTGTTCAAGGACGAGCCGGTGTTATTAATGTTGAGGAACCACCTGCCTTTTGCATTAGTCTGCGTTTTTGTGGCTGGCAAGGTGTTTCGTGCATTCAATTTGAATTTGGAACATTAGATTTGTGATCACTCGAGCAATAATATCCAAAAAACACGATACCACCGATAAGCATGCATTCGCTTCGAAATTTAAAAAATGTCCACCTTGCATCGATTAAATTACAAAAAAGTCCGTAATGATATCTAAAAAAATAATTTGAATTTTTAAATTATAGTTACTGGTCGTAAATAATTAAACAATAAACGTCTATACAGTTTTTATATGAACCATAAACATTATTTTTTTCATTTTACAAATGCAAGAGAATCGTGAGATGTTTTATTGACAATCGTTGTTTTGCTTTTTATCGATATGTGCATAGACCATTAACTTGTTAACTTTCATTACAAGAAACCATCATGGAGGTAGGAACATTAAGTAAATACACAAGTAAATACTATATATTTTATACTCGGGCACGAAATCTCACGCTATTTTTTCATGGCTATTATGTTTTATATTTAATGAGTTATACCAGCATAAAATAATTACTTCAGTAATGATATTATTATAACATAAATGTTAAAACAACGAATAATTAAAGTCTTTACGAGCCGTGCAGAAAGAATTTTGGACCCATAAAAATGTTTTATAACGCTCGATACATAGTCGATTCATTCTTAGAAAGTCACGCAAGGAGGTTTGTTTGTACTTGAAAATCCATTAATGCGAGTCACATAATATAACAAACTGCATTTATTTTACAAAAAAATACATTTTAAAATAATCACAACGGAAATATAAATTACATTAACTTATAATTTACATTTAAGTTTTTGAAGTAAATACATATGTATTTTTTTTACTTGACAATATTTGATTTTGATACATTTTAACATATATTTAAATAATACCTTGCGCTATAAATATAATTCTAGTATATTTTGTACGGTGCATGAACAGCTGGGCATAAAATACAACATTTATCATTGGCTTGACGGTGTTGTTGAACCTTATATGATGATTAAATTTAAAAAGGAATCTAGACTGGCTGTATTGACAATGAGCCTTTAACCATTACACATAAAAGAACTACCAAAAAAAATCTATAATAAAACATAATGCCACAGTGAACAGACAAATTGAATTAAAAAAAGAACGCGAAGCTCGACTCTAATGGAACAATCAATTCAAAACTTTCGCGCTATTTGTCATCTGCATTGAGTTCAATCACGGCGGCTGTACAGCTAGTAAAAACATTATTAATACCATGAAAGCGATCCGATTTGTCAACTGTATATTAAGATAATTGAGGAAGTTATTATAATTAATTATCGGCCTAGAAAGGTTTAAAGAGCATTGTTTGTGAAACAGTCGCCATTAGTATTTAAACTTGGCTGCATATGAGGCTTATTTGCGTGCATTTAAAAATTATTGTCTTTATTTTTTTTTTAATGGTTCACAAATCAGACAATACAATTTTGCACTTATTTGCTAGATACACTGGTACTACACATTTATATATGCATGTCCTAAAATAGTGAACACAGCGTTCGATAAAACAACTTAACTAATTATATTAATTTACTTACTAAGTTTAAGTACACAGAAAAAAGGGACAATAAGGATTAAAATGTTTATAATGTAATCTACTGGGATATGTTTTATTCCTTTTATACCATAAAATATGAAGTTTAGTACAGTTATGTTATTTGAACAATTACGGTATATCTTAAGCAAAAAAACAAGGTATCTAATATGTACATAATTATTATCTTAAAAAATAGTTTCCCACATTGATCGGATTTTTGATTTAATAATTTAATATAATCCATTACTTGTTCTGATACTGGAAATGGTGTGGTACACTCAAGATTGCGCATCATATTAAATATATTATGTTCCGAATTTCGCTCCACCAGAGAGTCTATAAGTGTACTATGTCAAAATGTCATAATGACACATGATATGCGTTTTTTGTGGGTAAAAATAATAAAAAAATGTTTGAGTGTTGTGGTACTTGTTTGGCCGACCAATATGGCGGGAGGCAGGTGATCAGAGGACAGCTGCGGTTCATCCAAGGCTAGGTACCCCTCCCCGCGTGTTTACTCGCTACACCGACCCCTCTCCGGACTGTAGGGATGTGCTAGTATTTGTGTAATGTTTGCGTTTCCAAATCGATATTATTTTTATCGATTTAGTACTAATAGTCTTAAAATTGGTGGTGGATTATAGAAGACTTTAAAGGATTAAAGTAAAGGTTTCAATAGAAAAAAATTAAAGATACTTTTATTATAAATAAAAAATGGTGTTTATATACTTTGCATAGCGATTCTATTATCTTAAGGTAGTTTTATATATTATTTTTTTATATATTCCTACATATTTTTCCACGTAGATATTTTTTTTTAAATAGGAATAAAAAAATCTGAATTTTCTGTATAAATATAAATCGTCCCTTTTTAATCAATTCAATAGTATAAGAATTTCAGTCTATTCATACATAATATGCTGGAACATGGCAGGTTTTAGATAAATGATATTTTCGAGTTGCGCAGCTTCGTGGTATTTACATAATTGATTATTTTAATTTATAATATTCGGTAGCAGTCCAAACGTGTTTGCATTTGTAAGTTTTCCAGTATTTGCATTCATTAATGCGACTGTTAATGTCATAAACTTGACAGCTCAGGAAACAAAGTGAGTCCATACTATGATATACTGGGCTGTATGTTTGCTTCGTCTTTTCTTGCCTTAGCTTTTACTTGACAGAATTAAAGTAATGCAATTTCAGAGCTAGTGGTATTTATTAATATGATCCATCTCGTTCTTATCCAAAATAGAAAAAAAATTTTGCTTACACAAAAATAATAAAACTATCGACTCCCACATATCGACACATCCCGTCCTTACCCGATGTCCGAGCGGCCACGTGTTGCGCCCGCGCACGCGCCACGCCGACACCTCGTGCTCGAGATAATGTCTCCGAGGGGACCTTATTTGCACCCCAATACTTCGCGACGGCCCCCACATATCTTCCACTTGTAATAATAATAGTCTAGACTCTAGGCTGACGTTTATTCTAGATATCAGTAGAGATCGGTGTCTTAGCGCGATTAGAAAAAAATTGCTTGATATTATTTGGGTTTCATTTGCACGATGCAGTTTAACTCATAGTTTTTACAGTCAATGGTGCAGTTGGTTAGATGTTGGTTGTAAAACGACAGTGGGTTCGATCCCCGCACCGAGATAAATGTTTGTATCTGCATTATGCGTTAAGTAAAAGCCGATATGCGTGTATGAAGATTGCTCATGTTTAAACTTATATACTAATTTTGTTCAAAATTAAAACCGGCTTATTTAAATAAGTATTCTTCTGTAATCTTTGTTTTTCAAATTCCGCACCACGTATTCAATAAATAAAACAATTTACGTTACAGACGGAACTCACTTGTAGGAAAATAAGTTAAACCTATAATTTTGAAGCTATGTACAATTTTCTGCAAGGTTCTTAGTAATACATTGTACAAATATTTTCTTAACATTGTTTTCTTGTAATAAACAACAAACATACCAGTGCAATTCAAATTGTTTCAAGGCATTTATTGCAGACAACGTATTTCTGTTATAAAAATATCTCTGTGTTCGTGACTATTCCTCAGATCAATAAAATTGTGAGACTCCGATTATTTATAAGGCATTCGCTTAGTAAAAATTGAACTAAAATAACCACCCAAATATTTTGAGAAATTATTAAAATTAAATTTCGACATCAAAAATTCAAGCAGGTCCAAGGCTCTATCAAGGCATAATGGAGTTTCCTTGGTCACACTCGGCTATGTTATAGTTTTAATATAATATGCTAATAGTACAGTGAGCGGTTTATGGGCAGAGTGCCGAGTGGTAGACGTCGGATGGTAACATTGGATTTCTTGGAGCGTGCATCGAACGAGGCGCCGGGCGTGACCATACGAGTTATGGCGTAACGTGGACATATTCTTTTCTTTTTTATATTTTGTTGTAAAGATATTGATTTTTATATTTCTTATATACGATGTGTAAGTTAAGAAATTGATCGCTGTAAATTATAAAAATGATTTCTTAGAATTATGTTGATCAGCCTCTGGGTGAAAAAATAATAAACAAATAAACGATTATTTAGTGTAGGGTGTGGACAAATATTTTTATTAACTAAACATAAGGGTGTACATTGCACAATTATGTTACAACGTGTTAATAACAAAATGTTGTTAGTGGTTGCAATTAGATAAGTTGAAAAAAGTTTACGTACAAGTGTAATTTGTCACAAAGTGTGCATGTCTTGAATAGACCCTGACCTCTAGATGTAGTAATAAAATAAATTCTTAGTTGTCATTTTGCTTCGTTGCTGCGTAAATGATGGAAAATCCAAACAACAAAGTTTCGCGTTTATGATGTCATTAAGTTGGAACAAGGTTACATACATTGTTGAGATTTGTGAACCATAAAGTTCATAGTTGGATTACATTCTACGTGTTTGACTTTCCAAATATACACTTCGCAACAAGCAACACAAATATTAATCAAAATGGAAGTCGACCAGATTTGAAACCAACATTCGATAACACAAACGTTTGATCAACTCTTGGTCCAGTCATTATAAACAAGACTTAGCAGAGGTTTCTTAGATTTACGCAAATGTTACTCATTGAAATAAAACTAATTTTAGGATTTTATCGCGATTTTAATATTTAATTTTTACATTAATAAATGTAAAAATTAAACCAAATGGCGGTAAAATCCTAAAATTACTTTTATGTCAAGATTTAACAATTTTGAATGAAGAATTATTCCTTGAATATTGAGGTTCAAATGACCGCTCTACTCCCAAGTGCATGGTCCGGGCTAAGCGGCGACTTCCTACAACGCGTTCTGGCGGGTGCGCGCGCTAACGACGTGCTTTATGGGAACATCCCCCCTTATCCCCCACCCCTCAGGCCACAGCCCCGCTAGGATACAGTGTCCTAGATTCACGTATTAGTTTTAGATGGAGATTTCTAGGACACTCAGAGATTTTGGAGTTAGTTTTTAATTGCTAGTCAATTGCCTCTTTCGTTCATTCTATCTGAAATTACGGTGCTAGAACTTATGAATTCGTAAGCAATTGTTTTTTTATTAGTTATTGTATTTATTGGAGCTAGTGCTAACGCCCACTATATGGTCTATTCCTCGTCATTACGGGCGGCCTTTAACATCCTCGATTGGGAACGCTATTGACCCACAAATATTCTTTGAAGACATCACGCCAATGCTATTTGGGCGACCTTCGATATTAGTTAGTCAATTACCACGAACTTTAACGGGAAAGGAAAATATCGTAAGATGTTAAAAAATATGTGGTTTGTGAAATCCCGCTACCGGAGTAAGCCAGCATGATAGAGTCTAAGTTCTCTCTACCATCGAGTTGGATTAGAAAGAGTCTTATGCTAAGCTGTGCGCGTTAATGGGTTGAAGTAGTGCCTCTGTACGTTTGTAAATTGTTTTGTGTAAAACAAATAACAATCTTTGTCGATAAAACTTTACTGGTAGTGGGTTTCTCATATGTGAGAAGCCGCCTGGATAGGTACCGCCGCAATGTCTATTTCTCCCGCCAAACAGCAGTGTAAATGCACTGTTGTGTTCCGGTTTGAAGGATATTATACCCAGAGTAACTACTGGACATAATAAGACTTAAAAATGTATGTCTCATGGCGAGCGCAGTTCATGAGTGGTCGTATCGCTTACCATCAGGCGAATGGCATGCTCGTCTCGCCATTCATTACAATAAAAAGAACCAAAGCAATATTTAGTGGCAATTATAACACATTTGCAAATTACAAAAGTCAACAAATAAATATTGTGCTCCGATTGCTATCAATACAATCTATTAGAATTGTATTCAACGTCGCATCGCTTCAGTACACAATTTAGTAGATCTGAATAGCTTTTAAATGGTGGTTCTGTTACAACATCCAATTAAATAGACGAAATGTAAATAAACACTTCTAACTGCACACGATTCCCACTGAGCATTTGCGTAATACCGTCCACATACTAAGTACTGACCGCATACAATGTACGATTTTATTTAAACCGTTTTGTGTGATGGCGAATCTTTTATGATTTGATTCAAGTCTTATATGGCTTTAATCTTTTATGGCTTTTTTCGTAGACAGTTTTAAAACACATTTTAGTTATCAAATGGTTTGTCTTCTTCGCTCAAACTATAATCAAAAGTCTTTCGAAAGGGACAAAACTTTCGATAACTTAAAAAGGTTTTGAAATTGTCGATGAATAAGGCCATAAAAGTGACAGTAATAAAGTAATGAACCATGATGTTTTGGATCAATAAGGGGTCAATTATTCTATTATAATTTGCGATTTTAATGAAATACATTTAATTGACACTAAATACAATTTAGGAAGGGTCACAAACAAACAAACGGCTTGGTGCAAAAATTGCAATTATTTGAATGTAATCGAAATAGCAACAAGTCTCATTCTAACAGCCTTATTCTTAGACACTTGTAAAACCAATTTTATTTATCGAATTTTTTGTCTTGTTCGCCCAAACTGAATTCAAAAGTCGTTGGAAAAGGACAAAACATTCTATAACTAAAATAGGTTTTAACACTGTCTTTGAATAAGTAGTAAGGCCGTAAGTATATAAAGTAAACTCAGAATACCCACATAATTTTCTATCACATAATAGTAGAAATACATCTCAGACTAGAAATATGTAACACTTTATTTACACACGGTTAAATTAAAATCCATATATCAGTGAGGCAAGGTTTAATCAAAATTTGATCGCTTCGAGCACCTTTCATCGGTTGTATTAATGTGTGTATTTTATGGTTATAAACCGTTTATTAGCGGCAGTAGTTAATTGTCAATAAAAAATGTAAAGCTTTATACAGAGAGTCGCAAATCATGCGCCCGCGTAAATGAGATATCGACGTGGTATGTCATAATTCGTACTGGTGCACGCAAAATTGTTATGTATATTTTATTAAAATAATAGATTGGGCTGGTTTTTGTTGGTTTTGGCCTGGTTTTTGTGAGTTTACAATGTTACGTGTGTATTGTTCGTTAGAGCTTGGTTTAACTTTGAAGGAAAATAGCGCGAGGAAATTTGGACAATTCGCTAGATTTTGTAAGGTTTGAAATGTCCACCAACTCGCACTATGACACCGCGGCGACCTGAAGCCCAGCTTATTTTAGAAGATAAGCCACAATCGTATTGTGTAGTAATTATACATTATATTTTATTTTTAATAGCAGGTGATTATTTTTGTACTTATAATAAAACTAAACTAAATTACGTACTTATTACACTTTTTTATTTGAGTTCTATTTTCGAATTGGCAGTTTTAAAACAATTTACATTCAATAAAAGACGAGCAAATTGAACCGTACGTAAAGCCTGCTTGCAACGTGCAAATAAATTGACATGTATTTCCACGAAGCAAATAAACGGCACTAAAAGATATCCCGGCTCGTATTTTATCGCAAAACAAATGAAAAACACCTGAAATATACAATTCCGTTTTTATTATGCAACAAACATCAAAATTTCCCTCTCCGTTCACAAGTTAAGAAGTAATAAAGTCTGTCACATTTAAGAGACGTTTTATCGTCCGTTATCTAATTTATAAGAGCATAACCCACCGTCGCTTAGCACTTTTATTGCCGATTGTCCAATAATGAATTTAACACGTTATATCGATTAAAAAATATATAAAAAGATGGTATAGTTCGATAATGTCGATGAGGGCTTTGTGAAAATGCACTTTTGTACGGCAAACACCTTTATAGTGAACAATAGGAGTTACGACAGACAGCTGTGATGTCTATGTTTGTTCCAGATAACGTATTTACACATCTGATGGCTACGTGCTGATGTCGATACGATATGTTTACGTTATTGTACGTGAATAAATATGTAATATATTTAACACGATTTTATTCAATTCTGTTTTGTCGAGTGTTTCGATATCAATACGGTTGGGATGTTTAACATTTAACATTGTTAAAAGTTCCACTTAAGATTTTCGATTGAACTCCCAGGTTGGACAATTCGTGCCTTTAGCCCTTCAAACTTCAAAGATTTCAGTCCGCTGTGCTATGCCATTGTGGTCCGTTAAGGTGCCTTGCCTGTAATATATAACTCGGATAAGGGTTGATATAGAATTATAGACATTGTGACGTAATTTGCTGTGAATCACCGAATTGAAAAGCTTGGTTTACAATATCGTCGAAAAGCCTTTTTAGTTACGAAAACCGAACTGTAACTGGTAGTCATGGCATTCAAACTCTATATCTTAGATTCAGCGAATGCTGTTTCTGCCCCAGCTCTAAGATCAAAGCAGTGATTAGTATAATTATTCATACTTATTTTGTTATGAAAAATTATATAAAGTTTTTCTAGTTCTATCTCATCACTTTTGGTAACATCTGAGGCAACATTTCACTGGTCACCTGTACCATTATATCACATGCTATTCTTAGACATGCCTCACACAAAAAAGGAGAAAACACATACATAATAAATTTTGTCCCATACAAAAACATATTCGATCATTACAGTTAATCTTTCAGCGCGCGCGCCGTCTCAAAACACAGTCGTACGGGGAATGTGACATCACCGTGACGTCACACGGCCGCCATCTTGGAATGCAATGTTTGTCAAACACGCCAAACAATTGGGGATGTAGATAAATAAACAGGGAAATTATGCGATGACGCTAACGTAAGGCATTGTCGTTTGAACGGTGGTTCGTGAAACAAAACGTGTTTACTACCATTCATTCAGGTTATTAGGTGTAAGCGAAATTATTGACGAATATTGATAAATAAAGTAAAAACTTAATTACAATTCTTTCATATCCTTTAAATAGTTACGCAAAACTACATTAATTTGGGAAAGTGTTATAGCAGTGAAGTAGAAACGGCCTAAGTCTTTCCTTCTCAGCGTACGAACTATGTTATTTTTTTCCTATTTTAATGTAATTTTTACTATACATATACATAAATGAGTATAAATTTAATCACAAATGCAAAATACCTGAGACAGGTCTCCTTTCTATTTCAGTGAATACCGGCTGTATACAAGTATATTAAACTATGTATTTCGTCGTGCCTTCACTATCTGTGAACTTTCAAGTATTTTGGGTGTATGTGTGTAGGTATGTAGTTTGTTATGTGCAACTTTCGACACTTTCTATGCCTATTTTTGTCATATTTTGTACAAAAGATTGAATGAATCGAGATTTTTTTTCTTCTTTTATATAACCCTTCAAAATACTTTTCATATTATTCCTAACAGGCAATTGAACCTTATTTTTTAATTACCCTTTTGAATGACAAATTATACGCACTAAATATAATATCTCAGATTGATTATATCATTGTATGAACTAAAACCGTTAATTAAATCATTAAATAAAACATACAATACTAATTTGTTTCTTCATTGCAAGCCCTGCACATCGTTGCTCAGCGAGTAGCGGGTGAGATTGCGAAAGGAAGGGGGTTGAGTTATGTGTATAGTCACGAACATACGTATTGAATCGTGGATCTGCTACCGAGATAGCATGATTTACAAAAAGTAGTGTTTAACTTGCCAGCACTAGGTAGTAAAGGTATCTTATCTTTTAGGTTGAATAATGGATGATGGAAATCTGCGATTTCCGTTTTCATCGCCCTTAGCTGTATTAAAATATACTTTGACAATCATATTCTTAAAACGTCGACAAACGAAATAGTTTATTAAAACATGTTGCATCTTTTAGAATCATTCCAAATGTTTTGTTTTGTTAATTTTTGCGCCTTTGATTTATAACAAACCGTTCCGAATATGTGTAGCACACATAATAGGCAACATTAATAAATTACATCAAAACAATTATTATTTTATTCTATTTTGGGACGACTTTGTAACACTTTGCAGACTTTTTAAAGGTTAACATCTACATTCTAGTATCATTTAGGATCTACTAATGTCAGGTATAGACTAATAAGTGACTCTTTGTACATCTATTCAGAAGGTACCTATGACGCAAAATTTCTTGTAAGTGGCGCCTAAGATTATCTTCCAAATTTTTTTTTTCTACTGGTATTCATTTTCGTCTGGGTAGCGTTTCACACACGTCATGAACAATGTATTTTAAGAAATATTCTTATTAAATAACTATGCACAACGGAAGTTAGCAATGAATTAAAGGCTACCAAATCTCTTACCACAAGTTTCTAGTATTTATCGAATCTAAAACTAAATTCAAAGCTAGCATACCTGAGTAGCATTTTACGCACCAATTACATTTCTCGACAAGTATTTATTAATTGCAGTAATATCGTTGCACAGTCCACACTCAGATTAAATCCGATGGTTTAATAACTCATGTTTTTTGCCATATTAATCTGTCACTGTGGTGTGTAATTATATCGAGACGATGTGAGTTGTGACCGAGTAGCGCGCTCAATGTCAATGGTAGGTCGACAATGCTTGGTCTTGTGATATTTGTGTATACCAACCTAGTATTTAATTTGCGCTATATATAGACACCGTCTTAAAAAGCATGGAACTATACAGTTTTTTCAATAAAATAGCTTAGCGTATTTGGTTAGACACCGGCTGTGAAACAAGAGGCTGCGGGTTCGATCCCCGCACCGAGACAAATGTTTGTGAAGCCCACAAGACTTAATTGATCCTTAATGTGGGATCAGGGCTACATATGTGAATGTTGGGTGTATTGAAATAAAACTATTTTTTACGGATTTTATCGAGATTTGGTTTAATTTTTACATTTTTTATCTTCCCGACGTTTCGATTGCTTTACAGCTTTTGTGGTCACGGGGGCGGACGCGAATGTTACACATTTGCGTAAATCTAAGAAACCATTATGATGGGTGTATTTAAACAAGTAGGCATTTTGGAGTAATTAGGGAATGCGTCCGTCTCGATTTCAGTTTCAGGAATTCCACTGCTAAACAAATATAGGTCTGCCTACGTATGTCCATACTAACTTTTTTTTAACCGGTTATACTGGATGCATGTTTAATATGTCTTAGCTTTGTGCTAAAATAGGAAACATTTTTAATATACAAACATAAACCTATTCACTAAAATCGTGACCATGGAAATATCCATACAACCATTGTAAGTTGTATGTTGTAGATATGTATAACTTTATATTCGTCGTATTCGTCGTAAAACATCCTCCAAGATTTCAAAACTTCCAATACAGATGCGGGTTATACCATCATCCTTGTCATACAAGGGTGGACAGAGCCCGCAAGACCAGGCGAGTGCATACTTTAAGATGCTGTCTAGTTTTATAATGACAGCGAAAGTATTGTGAAAGTAACAGCGTGGGAACACATTTAAATGAGCCTCGTCGGTTATTGTACGTACATTTTTACATGCAAATTTGTATCCTGGTAAATAAAATGTATAGTCCTAAACATAAGTATTTGTGAATTAAATTAAAGGTTTTAGTGTTTATTTCGTGAGAAACCTGACGTCCTTGCTTAGAGGGAAATTTCTCATTGAATTACTTGGTTATCTAATACGTGAGGATTCAATACGTGCACTATCAATTCTTAGAGTAAACAAATACTATCAATGTGGATGGACGACCTAATTAATACTGCAGGAAGCTGAATACAAGTCGCTGAACAAACATGTCGCTGTGAAAATACTTACAGCAACTCTATGTTCAATAGACTCCGTGGCACAGTTGGTTAAACGCCAGCTGTGGAACGAGAGTCCGTGGGTTCGATCCCTGCACCGATACAAATGTCTGTGAGGCCCACAAGTATTTGTCTCGGTTCTGGGTGTTTGTGAGACCGAAAAGTCTCTCGTAGTTTCTGATACTCACGACACAAGACTTAATTGGTCTTGATGTTGGGTCAGGACTATGTATGTGGCTGTTGGGTGTTTTTAGTTATTGCGAAATAACATTCGTCTCACGGTGCAAGTACTGCCAATAGACTTAGGCGACAAAGTGACCGACTTTAGTCATATCATTGTAAACATTCCTTAAATCTCTATTAATAATGTTACTTTATTATGTACTTACAATTAAGTTTGAACACAGTAATAAAGCAGGGCAAACAGTCCCTACATAAACAGTGTCGGTAATAATACGAATGTCCACATCTGTCCATCTGTCTGTCCTACACAATATAGGGGTCACTCAGAAGGCCAACAAAACAATAATGCACTCTATATTTATTGTTTCCCGTATTCACGTGATCAGTTAAATATCTGAGAGATACAGTATGCCTCTCTGGTCTGTTTCATCTATGTGATAGAATAGGCTAGGTGCTCCCTAGTCCTTTTCTCATCTTCATTTGCCCAGTCTCCGTTTCAATATCTCCTTTCTCCTAAACCAAAAGTGTCCGGATTCGAGTGTTTACGAGCGATTGCGTACTATCAGGTAAGCACTAAGCAACCTGTCCTACGCTAAAAGAACTTGGAAAATGATTTGCTCATTCCCATAACAAAAGTCGATCACTGTGAAGAAACTATATTTGATTCTGAAGGTCGACAACGCCTTCACTCACAGAACTTGTAGCTTTCCATGGGCGACAGTGGTCATTTTTCTACCAATAAATTGCTACCTTCTTTGCACGAAAATTAACAAAAAGCTGTGTATCTTCTTAATACAATTTTGACCTTCTGTTCCCCGCGTCCTTGGTTTACACCAACCCCACACTCGCTCCCCTCGCGGCGCCACCTGTCGTATTCCACGTTTTGATTTTATTTGATTTACAATTTATTGAATTGAATTTTGCAACGTCCTTTCACCTTGCATCGATTTCAGTTAATCACACTCGGACTTCCTGCGTGTAATTTTTATTTTCTTTTAATATGACTATAAGGTTTTATGTTTAAAATTATGTTTCATTTGTATAGAGCTTTTTTATTTACCGCAGTTTTACCTTTTTTACTGAATTACTATCTTTACCTCAATCCTTTACTATCTATAATCAAAAAGGCTTTATATTTTCAGGATTGTTTAAATGACTGGTCTGACAAAAACGCCCACAATACAATTTAGGTTTTTGAAAACCGATGCAAATTCTTATATAGCTCTGCTTAGAGCTGATGCTTAATGGGAATACCATACTAGGGAAGTAATAAGAATATCACGCCTTCAGCAATCTCACTTATACAGGGTATATCAAGACCGCGACCGAAAACGAAGCCAGGAGGTAGTATTAGTGATATCAAACACAATGCAAGTAAAAATTTTACAAAAAAAATCGTCAAATTTTTTTTGTTATTTTTTACATATCGCCGTATTTGTGTGATTAAACATAGTTTTTCTAAAATAATGACGTACATCGCTTAATTTTTAAACACGCAATGGTACGTAAGGGTTTAAATTACTATTTTTGCAAAAACTAGGTTTTTACCCCTCAAAAATGATGATTTTTAAAAAATTGTAAAAAAAAATGCGTCGCTTATTTTGCAAAATGTTTAGTTGCATTGTGTCTGTAGCCGCTAAAACTACCACCTGGCTTCGTTTTCGGTCGCGGTCTTGATATACCCTGTATAATGCAGTTGTTCCAGCTAGCTCCAATATCAAACAATACAGAATACTAATGGCCTTATTCATAGACAGATTTAAAAACCTATTTCAGCTATCGAATGTTTTGTCTTCTTCCCTCAAACTGAATTCTAGTCGTTCGAAAGGGACAAAACATTCGATAACTAAAATTTTAAAACTGTCTAAGCCGGCCTGTACAATTACTGTAACTCATAAGTTTATTTAGAGCGGAAGTCAAATTAACGATGTTGCATGAGTGATATTAATGCTTGCTATAAAGGATTAATTTGTCTGCTTATTACGCAACCACAAATTGCTCGGTATAACATGGTTTCTATATCCATTGGTCTAATGGCACCGTATAAAATATATACTGTGTGGCTGTGGGTTTGATCTTCAGGCAGGTCAATTTAATTGAACAATCGCGAAGTAAAATAAATATAAACAATGGTACAAAATATTACATTTCCTTTAATTAATAAATATTGAAAATTTATTAAAGGAAATTACAATACGATATTTTAATAAAATACCAGGTAAGTGATGTAATATTGCACTGTGCTTTTAAAATACGGGGGCACTTTATTTCTATAAGTCAATGAATAAAAATCACTTGAAAATTAAACGCAAACAAATACCCACATACATTGCAGCCAAAATGGCAGCCAGCTCCCCGGATCTTCATTATGTCATATTCGTGCAATTGGTGGGTATATCGCGATAGGTCGTGATGCCAACAATGGGAGTAGTGAGCGAGATTTATGGTTTACGGAGTCGTAGCCAGCCGCTCGGTCGATGTATAGCGCGGGATGGCATCACTGCATTAGCAAGGACATGCTTTTGTTCGCTTTTTAAATTTTGATTTTAATTATTGGTTTGGGCAAAGGAATTATTGTAATACAGCCTAAAAATATGGTGCATGTTCGTTTTTTAATTGTCGTAAATGCAAAGGACTGGTTGTACATTTTAATTTTACAACATTCCTTGGGACTAGGGACATTTTATTTTTTTCTCACATTATTGAGTGACAAATGTATGTAATTTTAAAAAACCTCGTTGTTATTCTTTATCCCATACTGAGCTGGACTTAGTGCTACATGTTTCATATAATTTGTTATCTACTCCAAAAAAATAGGTTTATTATACCAACCTTCTATCCCATTACCAACTATAACCTACATAGGAACTACATTTTTCGACAATCATACTTTATAATAATTATTTTTAGATTTCGCATCTCCACAAAACTTTAGTGTTGTGAAAAATGAGTGGCGAGTTACCGCA
Source organism: Deilephila elpenor (assembly GCA_949752805.1). Classification (NCBI taxonomy): domain Eukaryota; kingdom Metazoa; phylum Arthropoda; class Insecta; order Lepidoptera; family Sphingidae; genus Deilephila; species Deilephila elpenor. Next base: position 3,827,405 of record OX457116.1, read on the forward strand.
GAAGCGCCATAATGTCGAACAGAGCGACGTTAAAGTTCATCGCACTAGGTTTGTTTACCGCGCTGCCTAAACCATAACTATTGAACTTTTGCCTTTGCAGTGACAATATCGATTTTACTGTGCGATTAAATTTGTTGAGCTTGTTAGTACAAATCACAGACAAATATAATCAATAGGATATGTATCGGTGACCCCATATTTAGATACATTCTAGTGTCGAGTGTATCAACAACTGTGAGATTAATCTTGTAAGGCCAAAAACCTGATGGTGGAAAACTCATCATGCCTATGTAAGTATGTCAAGTTTTAGGTTCAGTCTGGGACTCACAGTTTAAAATAGCCTGGCATAATCGTTTTTACTAACTAGCAGTCGAAATTCCATTTAATTGTCACTCTGTGTTTTTATTAAAGAGATATATTTATGAATGGATTGGATTTTTAATTCAATAATTATCATTGCCATCATCCATAATTTTCTGAATGGTGCGTCGATTCGACGACAATCAATCGAAGATCAAATTCACTTGCTTTTAATAATGATAATAAATGGTGAAAATTGTAATTTAGACCGCTTAATATCAGTATGATTTGAATTACGGAGGAATAATCTTTTTATTGTTATATTTGATATTTAAATATAGGCGCTTCGCGGTTTCATTTGCATAAAATTTGGATTTAACATGCCCGTTTACATTATGAGCACATAGCTATTTTGCCATGTAGGTTGATGTTTACTGCTGCTATCATTTGGGTCATAGCGTTATGTCATATAGGTTATAACCCTTTAGTAAACAGGGTATGTATCAAATATGAATTTCTGCAGCAGCTAAGGAGCTGGTTTTCTGCTTTAATAGATTGCAGCTTAGCCCTCAACACGTTTAAATATTTGTGTGGCATACTAAAAGTTGTTCTGGTTCCGGGATTTTTACATACATACATAAACTCACGCCTTTATCCCCGAAGGGGTAGGCAGAGGCGCCACCAGGATACCCACATTTTGCCTTGTATGTTCCGTCCCACGATGTGATAGGGGGCGAGCCTATCGCCATATAGGGCACAAATTCCTGACTCCGAGCTGATAATGAATAGAAAAATCCAATATCACTTTGCCCGACCCGGGACTCGAACCCGAGACGTCACCTTTGTAACCGTACCGTAATACAACTACGCCACCGAGGCAGTCCGGCGGTTCCGGGATTTTTGCGTACGATATATTTAAAAATTATACAAATCGTAAGTGAAACTCGAAGTGAAACTTGAAAAGCCTAGCCTACGAGGAAATGTGATAAAAAGCAGCAACAAAAAGTAATGTCAATCAAAATTTTAAAAATGTTTGATTGGAAGATTGTGAGCTTCGCGTGTTCAAACCCTCACCATCATAATATTAACACTATTATTAAGATAATTACACCCACTAACATAGTTGTTTAAAAATGCAGACATCGTTGAAATTGCGATGCAGATATGAATTTCTTTATTACTATCGTGGAGAAACTGTGCGATTTGCTATGGATCTTTGTGTTATCTAGCTTTCACTATTGTTCCAATTCTGTAAATAATAAAATAATATGAGCATTTACACTGAATCGATTGGACGTGGCTATTTAAAAATATGTTGCTCGTCAAATTCTGTTTAGTAATGTTTTGTCTCGATTGTTCTTATATGTATTTCGAACCATTTAAAGCGTACAAAAGAAAGTGTGTTTTTGTGTTTATATGGTGATTGATTTGGTCTATGTTCAAGGCATTAATTCTTATTGTTTCCGAATGAAAAATAGATTGTTATATCTCGAAACTAATGTACGGCACTATAATAAGTAAACCTATAATTACACCTATATCTCGTAGTGTAGGACGTCCTGCTGCACGATGGACCGACAACTTGAAAAGCGTGGCGGATAGCGGATGAATGATGACTGCTCAAGACCGGGATGGTTGGCGCTTACTCGGGGAGTCCTGCGTCCAGCAGTAGACGGCGAAAGGCTGAACATATATAATTACATATAGGACTGAATAGATAATTTGGTCATCTGTAGGTTCTTTGCTATCATCAACGTTATACTTAATTCTACCTTATAAGTTGTAGTAAATAGAAGAAAGAGAGATTATAAGGACATAAACATGTGCACATCTATGTAAGTTGAAAGATTAATTCTTGTTGATATTGTCTAGAAAATTAAAAGAAATTAAGCAACACAAAGGAAAAATACATTAGAGGAGAATAAACGAAACGATTTAGGTTTGACATTAACTGTTCTCGGGACTATTTTAAATAGATCAATCTTGATATTCTATGACGTAACACTAACTACGTCAGTATAGTTTGATTTACCCCACTTTCAGTCCATATACGATGCAACCGCCGATACATAATAAGCATAAAGTAATAAAACAAAACGTGGGAAACAATTCAACATAATAAAAATGTCACACAACGATCCGTTAAGCATTAGGAACGTCGGCTGAGGAATGCGGGGGTTTAACGCCTTTAAACCTTTGTAATAAGGTTGATATTTGTAAAATGATTATATTGAAGGATTGCAGGTTCTATGCCGACATAGCAGATACGACACGCGTTAATTTAGTTGTCGCCGAGATGTGAGCTCGCCTTCTGTCATGTGAATCGTACAATTAACCAGCACTTGATGTTAAGTTGGCATGAACGGTTAAATTAGTAGTTAAATTAATTGACTAGTACTGGATTGAAGGGTAATGCGGTATTATTATTTAACGAGTAAATTATTCGTTAAATTAATTAATATGGTATTCTTGGGGAGTTGTGGAATATTATTATTTATAGAACTTGGAGGTATGCTTGAGTTGCATGTTGAGATATTGGCGTAATGATTGCTATTTGAGGTCGTTGGTCAGTATTAACATTAATTATTACATGGGCTATGAGTTTCGAGGTGTGAAGTGTTAGATGCGGTTTTTATCTAGGACATTTAGGTTCATGCATATTTTGTCCTTTCGCTATGACATCAAATGTATTGTAAATCAGATACACTCATCTCTTGTCGGTGGACATAATGATGTTGTCCTACTATTAATCGAATATGTGAAGACGATCCCAAAACATTTCACAAATATATGGATTACTATGACGAGTCTTATACACGTTTGGTGGTTGCTCTTCGGATACGAATATCCTATCACTAACGAAATAATAAGCACCAATCCGATCATATAATACTATATCTCATACACACACTTTGTCGTTGTCTTGCAGTATAAAAAGAAATGAAGAAGAACAACACACCAAGATATGCCCAAGGGTTAGTTCACATTTTAGAGTAAGATTTATATTCTATCGACTCTTCCTACAGCTACTGTAAGCAAGAAGTAATTACCTCAGTTACTCGCCAACCAGAGCGCCAAGGAAACAAATACCCGAATAATTAGCGATGGATTGTCTCATTCGCGCACGCGGTAATGGACGACAGCGTGTCAGCGCGCCACCGATCAACGATAATGATCGCTTTATAACGCATATATATTGCATTAAAGCGTCATCAAGGATTTGTACATACATACATAATCGTCACGCCTGTATCGCATAGGGGTAGGCAGAGACTTTGGATCGCCACTTTGCTCGATCCTGACATATTACTTTCGCTTCATCAACTTTCATCAATCTCTTCCAGCATTCTCGTCGGTTTAGGGTACTTTTGACGTGACCCTTGTTGAGGGTATCACCGATTTGGATGGTGTAGGTATCAAGGATTTGTGTTACATAGCATTTATATTAGATGGCTCGTCTAGTTGCGAATGTATGGAGATTTATGGATTTCATTATGTCCAGCAGTTATTATGGCTACAATGTCCTTGAAACCGAAACACAACAGCTATATCTTTCATAGTTTCTAGTACCAACGCCAAAAGAGTTGGTATGTTACTGAGTCAATATTATGTATTGTCTGTTACTGTTTTTATTCTCTTATAAATTAATACAATAATATTTATACTGTCAAGAACTGCATCGGTAAACAAACAAGCAAACAATGAACAAAGACCGTCATCCATTTAAACCAAGTAAAAATAATAAACATCTTCATTAATTTCGTCCTCGGATACCGTAAATTGGTCAATTTAGCGAGAAAATTGCCCAATTTCTGTGTCCACGCCATAAACGAGCTAACCGTGTAATTTTAAATAGTTTTGGCAAGTTTTTTCAACTGCCAACAACTTGGAAGGTCGCCGGTTTCACATTACACCGACAATTGTTATATTACTTTACGAAATACTTACTGCGTCAATGTTAAATTAAAATTTTAACGTAATGTAAACGTATATTTAATGTTGGTCAATCGCCGAATGGATTACTGACTGTTTCGAAGTCAGTTTATGATCCTGGTTGAAGTTCCCACGTTTGGTTATAAATTTGATCTTTTTATGATTTTTTATTATTGTAAACGTCGTTTTAACCAAGTTCAAGAAAAAGAGGTTCAATTCGGTTGTAGCCGACATTATGTACAATTTCGTTGGTGGATAGCGTTCGATGAGGGGGGCCTGAGACCCAAAAGCTGGTGGAATATTCCCATAAAGCTAGTGTATATAGTGTATAATAGTGACCACTGCCCACTCTGCTAGAAAAGCCGTTAAAGTGAACCGCGTGTGACGTATTCCGGGCTCACTGTGTTTATTCGGTTTCGACTAAGCCCGCGTATTTGTATCGAAGCATTGTCATTTTGGATTGAGTGACATTGAAAGCATTGTACCCACTTTGCCGTACAAAGAAGAAAGATGAAGAAAAATTCTCTTGTCATCCAGTGGCAACTTTACCAGAAGCCCAATAATAACCATATATGTTTGGCATATCTGTTAGAGCCGTGTAGTTCCCACGCGCTTATAATTAGAGCTGCGCAATTAGAACCAATCATTGACGTGGTTAGTGCATATCGGAATCGTAAGAGCTTTCGTTTGCGTCATGTAAAGAATTATGAACGATAGTTTTGGAGTAGAATGGTGTGACAGAGGTTCGATTCCAGCGCATGCTTTTTTAAGCTTTGAAAGTAATTTCAAATAGAAAAAAGGAACTTCTATGTATTTGAAATATTTCGTTCATCTCAGTGCGAAATAATTCAAATACGTAGGTCCTGCCTTAAATTCCTAGGTTATGAAGTGGCGATAACTTCACAAGACGTGAATAAAATCGACGAATTGTGGATCTTTTTACTTACAGTTATGATTATTTTACATATTTTTATTATGGTACATTACACTCGATCCTAAAATAAATAAACACAATAATATCGCATGTGCAATACCAGTTTAAAATATTTAGGTTATTATTAAAATAATAATAGCGTGTAATTATTGCGAGAGCATGTAGGTAAGTGGTACGCGAGCGGATAGTACGTAATATTAGGTATAAACGTGGAAATTGACACATTGCACGCAATGATCGTCTAATTGTCGAAATTTATCTTTATTGTACCTTGTAGCCTAGTTGGAAGCAGAGCAGGGCGATAGATTAGTCTTAATTAAGATTCTAAGAGATGTGCATTATTTAAAAATTGCTTTGAACATGAAGAAAATATCGCGAAAAAAGTTTTCTACAAATATTTCGAAAGTATACGAACTCTACCAAACAGTATTAGGTTACAAATTCTTAATCATCACATAGCAATCAATTATTTTTTTATTTTCGCCGAATTATATTTTCTTTGTTTAACTATAATATTTGTATCACTCCAGCAAAGTTAAGAATTTTTACCGTGGTGTGAACAACATCAACGATGCTCTACAATTTTTTAATACACGTCGATAAAAATATTAAACTCATATTTTGCTAAAAACGGTTTCAAAACATAGCCTTAGGGCAACTAGTTAACTCGCGAAAATCAGCTAATATTTCTGGGCTTTAAAAAAGTCATCAAATGCCTGTGGCGTCGGCAGATGGGTTATGATTTATAGAATTGCTTTTTTAATGGATTTCCGAAACATTTATGGAATGAAAAAATCAAAACATGTGGGTTTCTGTCGACTCTCCGTCAGTTTGAAAGACAGGTTAAAAGATTTTGATACTTGGCTTTTGATTTAAGGGTTTTCGTATTTAGGTTACTTTTTTAATAATTTGTGATTATTTTAATTGTGTATGTATAAGTAGTTAAAGATTGCACTTTTCATGTTTTCGGCAATACATTTAACATATTGTGTTTTTATTTTTGTTCATTAAATAGCTTTTGAGTTGAATCAATTTAAGGTATTACGTTAGGTTTGGTTTATGGTCTTTCACCCATAAATGTTACATTATAAAACTGTTTTATATTACTACTTTTTCCTAATCAACTCATTTTGTAACTTTTAAAATATTCGATTCGAATGTCGATTCGCGTATTTTATACGTAAAAATAAACGAAAGCATAAGTTATTGAAAATACATCTTTAATTGCAATAACGGATAACTTTGTAAGAAAAAAATACAGTATTTGTTAAAATATCAAGATCTGTTTCGCGCGCTACACAAACCATCGCGCATATGACAAACGCCCATATGTTTAGTTTTTTGACTGTGATATAGGCTTTCCTTTGGTTTTTTAATAATATCGTATGGTCTTTGTTTGTAAAAAAAATGATATCTAACCCAAAACCCGCATAATATACACTGCATGTGCTTTGTGAATTTGACAAGCTATTGCATAACCTATTGACAGTTGTTTTTTTAATATTAGATTTATGCTACCGCTTCAAAATCATTCAGTCTTTAAATAATTTTTATGTAAATATTTGATGGAACTATGAGAGCGTGCTTCCTTTTTAAAAATCAATCACCATAGAGAGTAATCCAAATATGAACATTGGAAGCAATAACACATCCATATATCTATAAAAATTTTACATCACTACTCCAAAATTTGCCTAAAACCATGTAATATTGTTACAGCCTCGGATTTTGATTCAACCAAAGAAACGACAGGTCTCAAATGATAGACAAGTTTTTCGCGTGCCTAAGTAATTACATACGAACACACGAACAACGTGAGAACATTTTAGAAACTTTCAATTTATGCAAATAAATGCATATGTAGAACAAACACAATTTTCATAAATTAAGCTTATTGGTACACCTTGCGATTTTTATTACTCGCATAAACAATATAGAGCAGAGTTACAAAAAAGGTATAAAAATATTTTTATTCTCGTACATAATCGTGTTTCTCGGTAAGTCGGCTCTATTTATGAAATGCTTCAAATTAATTATAAATTAACACGAATGACTGTTGTGTCGACATCTGTGTGCGTTGCTTGAAGCGTTTTGGGTTCAGTGATATTGGAGCTAAAATAAAAAAATATATTAACTAAATTTAACTGACATACACACTGATAACATATTTTGCATTTAAATGTAGAACTTGGTAAGTTTGCTTCTGCTTAGGTGCCAATTAAAATCATAACATTACGAAGAATGGCTATGAAATTAGCGAACAATATTTACCAATAGGTTATTATACCATCGCATGACACGAAGCATTTCCTGACGGTTTTTGATAATATTATTACTGGCTATACGATACCCATTGCAGAATATTTAGTTCTTCTCTAAAGGACCTCCGAAGACCGTTTCGAACAGATTTTTAAGGAAAGCCTATTTTCAGGCTTCCCCTGGTTGATGATAGTGATAAAACAAATATTTTAAAGTCACAGGAAATATACAATCCATCCATCTTTGACAGCCTCCGTGGCGCAGTTGGTTAGACGCCGCCTGTGAAACGAGAGGCCGCGGGTTCGATCCCCGCACCGAAACAAATATTTGTGTGATCCACAGGTATTTGTTTCGGGTCTGGGTGTTTGTGAGACCGAAAAGTCTCTCGTAGCTTCTGATACCCACGACACAAGACTCGATCTTAGTGTGGGGTCAGGACTATGTATGTGACTGTTGGGTGTATTTATTTATTATTTATTTATTTATCACAAACAGCAAATTGACAGTTTAACGCTAATGTTGCGATATAGACTCGACATCTATTACCGTGTCACAATTCTGCAGCAATTAACCAACGTGCGCGGAGCATAATAATTAAATTGGTTTAACGCTCATTGCATCTCAATTACTGGATCAATCTGCGCGGATTTTGCAAGCTTACTTCTGTATATGTTAGCATTAACAGAAGTATACAAACCAAATTATACTGAATAGCCCACGGAAAATGACACTTAATCTTATGAAGGCCCGAAAATCTGCCAAAACAGCGCTGACTTAGTTGGTACCATATTGGTCTCTATAAGTGATGTGTTAAAGAAATAAATACAAAAGTAATATTCACACAAAGCACACAGTGAGATACTAGCGTTTGTCGAGATACATTGTTGTTATCAGAAGCTACAGGAGACTTTTCGCTATCACGAACACCCAGACACTTAAAAATAGGAAAAAATATTCTTTAATTCGAGTCGATACGAACTGTAAAGGTGGAAAATATAGTGAGCAAGTCTGCAATTAAAGATCTTGCAATCATTTCCATCCATGTAAAGGCCGCAAACGGAAACACAAAACTTCAAGCCTCATAAAAGATTTCTATTGTAGAAGTGTCCTATTTTCATCAATGAGTGATTATAAAATAGTCGCTGATATCGAGTTTAACCGTGAGAACTAAAGATGCAATTATTGTCTTATGTCGTTTTTGGCTATAAATAATGAATAAATAATTCTTACTTTATTTTGCCTCAATCATTATGTTATTTCTGGCTATAAACCATATCAATCCATATTTAATACTTATTTGTGTTGCTTCAATCAGGAGCCTGCGGGCCACAGCTTGATTGAAATTGTTACATTATTTGTTTTATCAATGCTACAGTGATGTAGTCTACATGCATTTTGCTGCAAAAATTAATACATTTGATAATGACAATTAGACAGATTAGACCCAAATTGACTACCATAGCCTCTGTGTGATTGCAATAAAAAACTATTTTTTACAGATACGGAGTCATTCCGCCCCGTGACAAAGACAGCTGGAAAGCAATCGAAACGTCGCGTCGGGAACAAAAAATGTAGAATTGAATCAAATCGCGATAAAATCCGTAAAAAAATACTTTATTTCAACGTGTAATATTCGCGTAAATCTAAGAAATTTCTATGAGTGATTTTCATGATATCGCTTTGTAAATAGTAGTTTAGTTTACTTATCGATTTGACGCATTTCCGAATTACCGATGAATACCTAGATGATGATGGGTATCTGAATGTAAAAAATATCGATACTTTTACAATGAATTTACATACTATAAATTTAAAAAGCGAAAGGATATAAAAAGGCGTATCTAGTAATCCAACAACGACATACAAAAGAACAACACATGTCCTTGAAAATATCAACGACATTACTTTTATATTTTCGGATTCTCATATGCCCTGCAGTAGGACATTAAATGGCTATTACATTATTTAATTTATATTAATACGGTAGTTAAAGAACGTATAAATTATTGTTGTCGTCATGACAATTCTTTAATACCACCTCAGGCAGGTATTAATATAGAAAGATTAATTTAACGAGAATATAAATGCAGTAACAAATTAACTATTAATAAAAGTATACTTTCGATTAACTGTTTTCAAAATATAAAATTATATAGACCACATCAAGAACCTAAAATATTAGTTTTTATAAATTAAAAGCAAATTAAAAATGGAACTGTCAGTAGACTTATTTTTAATAAGGCACTTTGAAGTTAAGGACGGAAAGTCATACAGCGAAATTATTTTTATGAATAATAAAAATAAATAAAAGGCGGGAAAGAATAATTTAAAATGCAGATGAAACTTATTTTATGCTATTTAAAATACTGGAATGGAGTTTCTTTAGCGTAGCGTTTTTTTTTCAGTAATTGTATTTATTAAAAAAAATACTATGCAATAAAGCTTTATTTGTTTGATTCTCCCTTATCATTCGCAAATCATGCGGGCGCAGTGCTCACTATAATACTTATTTCCAACTTATTTCACGAAAGAATAATGTATCAAATTTTCTTTAGTATCGCCAGGTTGTACAATGTACCTGCCATTAAGTGATACCTACTAATTTAATAACTAAACGAACAAAAACATCGGAAGTGTTTTTATATTTAAAAACATTCATTCACCAAAATCCAATTTAATGAGACCTTTGCTCTTCTTACACTTCATATATTTATTCATGTAAAGAGCCAAGTGAAGAGGTCAAGATAAACTGGATGTTGACTATATCAGGAAGGGGCGGTGATTTCTGTAGAATTAATTCAGACATAGGATTTCCGATTCGTCCTTTTCATATGTAAAAAAACTGCTCTTTTTACTGCACATGTGCCGGGGAACACGTGCTCTCTGATTGTGCTTTTTCTAACACTCATTTTTTTTCTTAGTTTTTACTATTTTTGGTATTGAAGTTCGTAATAATGTGGATATGCCTATATTCTTAGAAATTTTCCACCATCGTGAGTAATCGTAATTGTACTGGCGGGTATGAAAGTACTTCAATTTATTAATTGAAGTTAAATTAAAGTTACATCAACACACAGTTGACGTTACATACCATGAATTTGGTACGCACAGTCTTTTGCACTTCTTTCTCGTTTAAAATACCTGAGAAATTGGGTTCTTCACCAGTATTTCCATGCTAACCTAGGTCCCTTTAAGGAAAAAGACTGCAATCTTCATTAAGACCAGCAGTGCAAGACTCTTCTGGTGTTATGACCAGTGAGTTCTTACCATTAGACAACCCGCCTGCTTGATTGCCTCCTCATTCCTACAGCATAAAAACGATTCACGACACAAGACTATCTCACCGTGAGGTCGGAAATGTGACTTTTGTTTTATTACTACACCTAAGCACGTAATGTCGACGTCAGGACAAGTTGTACCTTAACCTGTCGCTTGAAGAGTTTGAAATTTAAATGCCATGTAGATTAAGAACGCCCTTTGGTTTGCCATTTAATTTGACACCCGAATAATTTATTTTCCGATAGAATCAGTATGCGTCGCATTGACATAGTAATCGGTGTTCGTATTTGCGGAATTCTGTCGGGACTAATAAGTAAATTAAGACGATTGGTGATCGATAGCCTAGTTGGTGCATGCTGGTGTGCTAAGACAGGTCGCAGGTTCAAACCCGGAGTCACCTTTGACGTTTGGAGTTCTGTGTGTACGGCTTATTATTGCTCAATTTAACGGTAAAGGAAAATATCTGTAGGAAACCTGCGCATCTATTTATTCATAGGAATTTGAAGAGTTTGTAAAGTCTACGAAATCTCTAGGCTGGTTAGATGGACTAAAGCCTAACACCTCGCAACGATGACAAAAAAATAGTGACTTGACAATTGTCTCGAATTTCAGGCTTGGAATGTGTATAATCGATTGTTTAAGCGTGCCGACATAATTGTATGAATACTCTATTACAAAAGCATTTATCATTAGGTGCATTATATTGTCTTTGTGCTGTTAATATAAAAGTCATAAATATTAACTGAATGTCCACATTAAACCCAACGTAAGAAATCCAACTTGTTCTAATAGTTTTGCTGAAGGATTTGATAAAAAATCTTTGTCTACGATGCACTTCCACGTTTTTGTGTCGGCAGCTGCGGTAGCACGTGCTGTCACCTTAGAAAAGGTAAGGTTGCATACACGTGTAGACTCATATCAACTGTTTTGGGATGGCATATACTGTGTGATATTGATATTATTTTTATATTATTTTAGAAAGACACCAATATCATATGCATTACAAATATACCATAAACTAAATTATAAAATTATGCTAATTATAAGGGCCAATTGCACAAACTAACATCATAACATTGACTTTGAAAATGTTAATCCCATACATTAGTAATGTCAAATACGTCACAAATGTATTTCGATGACATTGTTAGTCAAAGTTAGTTTGTCCAACTGACCTATAGTTTGTACAACATTCACATAGCGGGGGTAACATAAAATAAAGTACAACTAAAATAAATAAACTATAATACCTACTAAAAATTGTAACGTAATGATGAAAATTCTGGGCATTACCAATACATAAGTTTTTTTTTAATGACTGGTATTCTTTTCCATTAGATTTACGTCACTGTTCATTGCTATAAAAGACAATAAAAATGTACGAACTAAAATTCGAATAACCATCCAGTACAGTCACACGCATTAACTCTCACACCCGTTTACATTTCTCATACCATTTTAAAGTGAAAATAACACTTTCACCAAACATAAGAACTGGCATAACAATCAAACGAATTAGTTGCACCCGCACTGGACAGTGACACGGGAAATTACTCAGTACTGGTTTAGCACATATTTTATTAGTTTTATAACTGCACTTTTATATCCACGAAGGTGTTTAGTTTCACAATACATACAGGGTATATTAAGACTGCGACCGAAAACGAAGGTAGGTACCACCGCGATGTCTATTTCTTCCGCCAAATAGCAGTGTAAATGCACTGTTGTGTTCTGGTTTGAAGGACATTGTAGCCAGGGTAACTACTCGACATAATGAGACTTATCATCTTATGTCTCAGGATGGCGAGCGCAGGGGAATGCCAATTGCTTTGATTCATGGTGTTGTTTGGTTTTGCTAATGTCCATGAGCGGTCGTATCGCTTACCATCAGGCGAATGGCATGCTCGTCTCGCCATACAATACAATAAAAAATAAATACTGGTACGTACAAATATTTTGCAATTTACGATTACGATGTCTTCCCGCCAATACCTAATGACAGAAAAATATGTTTTCCTCCACAACGATGATTTGAAGCATTAGATCATTACTTAGGAATGACAATGAATGTAATGAGAAATAATTCTGGTTTCTCTAATGCCTTATAGAGGCTATGTCTACATTCATAGACAGTGGTATAACAATCAATAATTCCTTCTTATTACAATCTATTACATGACTCATTATCTGCGCCTAAGATTTTTCTAATATGGCTGTTGTATTGTGGAGAAACAATTGAATCATCCTTAATTTGTTATGAGACATTGATCTTGAATTTCTGTCCCCAATAATAATGTATCTACAATTATACGGGTGAGTTTTTTATGGTAGTTGATGGTCCCTTTCCAAGTGACCATTCGCTCATGTCTTTGCCTAACGACATTTAAGCGATGACAGTGTCCACCTTCCTGCATTACCTCAATTTTTACCTTTAACTTTTTTATGATGCATGTGATGTGCAGTGCAGGGCAGTTAGCGACTATTTATAGATAATTTTCTCTTGGTTTTTGCTCAGGCAATATCCCTGCGCAGAGGATATTGATATATGTAGTTGAGAAGACCAGGAGTGCGGCCGCACTCCTGGTCTTCTCAACTACATACCATTTTCAGCGGCTTCAACAAAGCTCACTCATCAAACCAGCGCTTTCTTAAACGACCTTGCTCTTTGACTATTCGACAAAATGTCAGCCTGTAAATACATTCTGATTTGTAAGGCGATTGGCTGTTTTTACGTCCCAAATAAAGATGAGCAAGGTCCGATGATCATATCTGAAAAACACTGTCGTTTAAATGAAAACATTATGCATTTAACACGATTCGATTTAGTAGCGCGTCAGTGCTTATTTCAGGCCGAAAATGAAAATAAATGACGAAGAACGTGTAATAACTTTTTGTGATATATTGCGGCAGGAATGTGTGCCAGAAACATGTTTTTTGTTTTATTGTTGTATGAAATTAAATAATCGTGTTGTGTGACAAACGTAGCGGTCTAGAGGTGCCTGTGTAAGCCCGAGATATATCATAAGATTTGCATGAAAATTATGATTTTTCTCCACATTCGATACATAGTATTTAATAGTATCTATGAGGCATTATGTAACTAGAGGGTGTGGGTTCAATCTCCTCGCCGTAATAAATATATGTTGCAATGTTGTAAGGGTATATTTATTTATTTTACCTGCTAATATTTTTGAAATGGGTGTATTTCGAGGGCTCCATGAAAAGATTTATGTAGGGTATTATTTCTTATAATAATGATTTAATCTTTATTTTATTATATAATTGATTTTGACAGCCTCCGTGGCGCAATTGGTTTAGACGCCGGCTGTGAAACAAGAGGCCGCGGGTTCGATCCCCGCACCGAGACAAATGTTTGTGAGGCCCACAAATATATGTCTTGGGTCTGGGTGTTTGCGAGACCGAAAAATCTCTCGTAGTTTCTGATACCCATGACACAAGACTTAATTGATCTTAACGCGGGGTCAGGATTATTCCTGGCGCGTCCGCTCAACGGTAACCCGGGGCCGTCTCTAAAGTGCACCGATGGTGGCCGACGCGGGGGTCAGGATTATGTATGTGACTGTTGGGTGTATTTATTTATTTTACCAACTTCATACTCAGAATACAGCCGCAGCCTCTACGCCACAGGGTCAGAGTGCAGCCATCTCGCATCACTTTCACATCACCGATCCATTAGCAGACAAGCATCTGTCTCATTCACCTTACAAACATGTTATGTAAATAAATATATTGTCTATTAGTCATGGACATGGGCTATTAATTTATAAATTGAGCACTTTCTTGGCTAGGAAGGAGGAATGGTGCTGTAAATGCAATGTAATTATTAATTACTAATTTTTGTAACTGACTGGGCAAAAGGGCTATATTGATTGAAAGTACAAAGCTATTTGGATAGAGGAGAGTTTGGTATTAATATAGGTAGGTACTGCAATTAGAATTCTATATAAATATGTGGGTCTGCTTAGTTTGTTGTTTACGATTTGCTTTGATTTCTTGACTTTACTTCCATGACAATTTTTAACTGACTTAAAAAAAGGGAGAGGTTCTTGATTCACCGGAATCGTTCTTTTTTTTCAAAAAAGAAGGAGGTTCTTAATTAGTCGGAATCGTGTTTTTATGTATGTTCACCGATTACTCGAAGGCGCGTGAATCGATTCTTATTTAACAGCTACATCGTAAAGCGCAGTGTTTACTCAGTGACTACTCACTACGCTATCATCCAAAGAAATATATTTATGTATTTTATTATGTGAATCATTGATTTCCAATGAAACATATCCCATTTATCTGCAATGACGTGTTCCTTGTCCTGAGAAAAAAGCGGCCACAAATCATACACAACACAACGTACGTAAAACGGAACGTCATGTTCTATAATTGGTAAAGATACCTCGTTATAGAAAACGTTACCCTTTCCCGGACTAAACAATCAAAAATAAAGGAGTGACATCACCGTCTGCCGCGAATGGCGCGGCACATGCTAACCCAAAAATATCTTAAAACAATCCGCCATATGCACACCGAAAAACAGCGAGACCCAGATAACCATCGGTGTTAAGTAAAAACTTCGCGAAGAAATTTAAAAATAGTTGACAACTGCGTGAAACGGAACGCATCGGGTGATAAAAAAGTGCCCTTTATTTTTTATCTGTGCCAGTACGTTAAGCGCAGAAAGGAGGTTCTTACGAATTTCGAAGGGGTTTTAAAAATTGAATAAAAAGTTTCTTAAGGGGTTAGTTTTGGGAGTTGTTTTCGACCAGGTGGCTCATCGGGCCGTGTTTACCGGAAATCTGTGGCGCATGTGTCTACAACCCGTTCGCGGCGGAAACAGCGCCGTGCATCCCTCACCTTCCCTTGTCCTGTTCCATATTCTTATTTTAAAAACTTATCCCTTTGCTTGTTATATTTTTTACCGGTTCTTATTAATGATAAAGCTCGTGGTTTTTGAAAAATAATGCGTCATCTTGAATGGATTTTTTTTGTGTACCTAAATAAAAGCATAACCGCATATAAACTGTTATTTAAAAACATAGGCACGCGTGTGGTTCGCAGGCAAATTGGTAGGTAAGTCTATTGGCTATGAAATAGACAACTGCTAAAGCAAATGAGTTCTGGTGTGGAGATTTGGAGTCTTAGAATTTTAAGTGCATTACCGTGTTCGCAAAGTTGATCACAAAGAATGGATGAGTTAAACTAAATAATTACCATTTTAGTTAGAAAAAAGCGTATTTTTTACTATATATTTTTGTTAATAAACTTCAATGAATCCTCCCCTATTTAAACTGAACAGCATGTGATGCTATAAGATATAAAATCCCAGACAACTGTCTTATAAAATAAATTCTTCTTAATCATGCATCCTGTGTGTAGATTTAAGTGTACAGATGCGTACAGAAGTATATTGTGTTTATTTATATATTCGGATTCGAGCAGTCGAGCGAGACTTAACATCTCGGTTGTGAATAATCTGTTTGGATTTTTTTATATCAATGAATGGCGAGACAAGCATGCCATTTGCCTGATGGTAAGCGATACGACAGCTCATGGACAGTAGCAAAACCAAACAACACCATGAATTACAAAGCAATGCTTGGCAGTCTACTGCGCTCACCATCCTGAACCATAAGATGTTAAGTCTCAATATGTCCAGTAGTGACTCTGGCTACAATTTCCTCCAAAAATTGGCACATAAATAGTCCACTGCTGAACCACGCTCCAGATTTTCACGTCTACGCTAAAGATTTTCATTGCTTTCTGTTGGAAATAGCCTAAAGTCACCACCTAGCTGTGATGTTTGTCAAGGTGCCTTACTTTTCAGTGGATATACGAGTGTATAGCAAATCTTCTACATAATAACAATAAAGTTTATTTAAATTAGTGCTAGTGATTGTACAGACCCTCCAAAAAGTGATTTACGAAAACATTACAAATGTAACAGGGGTTCGCGAAATCTTTTCGGCGGCCCAACAGGTGGCCGACGTACCAATGGCGAGGGTTGCAAATAACCATGTGTACAATCTGGTTTATTACATTTTGACGTGTTTTATTAATATAAGCAGAAGGGGAATGAGTCAGGTGCTGCCAAAAATTAAAAAAAACACCGAATTTATGTAGAACATGTAATAGAATTTATATTCAGATTTATTAATGGTTCAAAAAATATATTTTAAAATGTGATAGGTAACTGAATTTTTATAATCTCGTATAAATTATAATATTTACCCCAGAATTAATCATCATCGCTCACATCGAAGTGATTACAATCGCTCACGAGCTCGTTCGTCACCTGGGGAATTGTAGGCCTGTCCTTACTCCTATAAAAAGTAAATAAATTATAGCAAAATAAATAAACACAAATCGCTGCGATGTTTTCCTTCACTGTTATAGTGCATGGCATTGACTATCAACACACACGTGACTCCGAAAAGTCAGAGGTGTGCCCTGGGATTTGAACCCACGACCACCGTGAACATATAGGCAGCCGTGTCTGGCCTGTTATCAACAAGCCAACACGCACTTTTCTACGGTATGTAAAGTCCGCCAACCTGCACTAGACCAGCGTGGTGGTCTATATGGCCTAACACTCAACCGTACCCTCGATTGTAGTGTAGGCCCGTGCCCTGCAGTGGGACGTATATGAGCTGATACAATACAATATAAAAAAATTAGTGCACCTAACAGGCACTGACAGACACCGCACTAAGATACAAATCTTGTGTAGTATCTGGAAATAAGATAAACTTTACTGTCAGAAACACCTACCATACAGGGTATATCAAGACTGCGACCGAAAACGAAGCCAGGTGGTAGTACTAGTGACTTTAGACACAATGCAAGTAAAAATTTCGCAAAAAAAATCGACAACTTTTTTTTGTAATATTCTACTTATCGTCGTATTTGGGTGATATATACATAGTTTTCCTAAAATAATGATGCAGACCTGTTTATTTTTAAACACTCAATGGTACGTAAGGGTTTAAATTATTAATTTTGCAAAAACTAGGTTTTTTCCACCCAAACAAGAAGAGTTTTAAATAATTCTAAAAAAATATCTGTTTTGGTGAAATTTTTATTTGAATCGTGTCTGTAACCACTAAAACTTCCACCTGGCTTCGTTTTCGGTCGCGGTCTTGAGATACCCTGTATACACATTTGTAATTAATTAATGAATTAAAATCATTCAGTAAACATTTTCAAACATCGCTAAACTAATCGCCAAAAAACCGTTGTCCTAATCCAATTGTCTACGGAAATCTTATATAGGAAAGGAAGCACACATCTGCCAAATAATCCCATTATGGGTCTATTCCCGATTAGTATACCGTATAAATCATACGACTATTACTGCTCGCTCCCCTAAACAACGTCGTTATGATTTACACCTCAAAGGGTTGGGCGTCACACGTAATTTTTGTCATGTGGTTCGAATAAAGTTTTAAAATTAGGTTTGTGTTTGGACTTCGATAGGAAGTTAAGTTCGTTTACATTAAAGTTTGATTTATAGTTTACCATGGTTGAAAAATAAAGAAAAAAAAGCTAAACACTTCTTGTTAATATTAAAACTCTACTACATATTTATATTGATTATTATCTTTGGTATAATGTGACCTCGTAGTTCTTATGTATAAGTCATCTATCTTCTATTGACGCGTGGCGAAATATGGAACTAAAAATAAAAAAATGAAATAAAAATATCACACTGTTTGAGATATGTTTTCATATATTATAACAAGCATTTCGATGAGAGAAAAACTTTTCTTAATAACTTGAAAACGCATTCAGGCGCCAGAAGATCTGCATCACTATTAACAAAATTAAGTTGATATCAACTATAACTGTTTCAATTAATTTACAATTCAGCATAGTAAAAGCTGATATTATTAGCTTAGTTTGGCACTTATTGCCTTCTGTTTCCTCATTAGCTTTAAGCCCAATGATGTATACAAAGTGGACATCCCTCTTTTATAATACCTAACAAATTACGTCAGCTTGAAGTAAAGACATCAAAATAAAGGTGTTACCACATCAACAATCAATCGTGTCACTCACTAGGTCGTTGACACAAAGCGATCTATCAAAGCGATACGGAGAGACAACAAGTGTGTGTTTACCCTAACCGCTCCCACGGCGCGCCTGTGAGAAAGGATGCCGATTGTGTTTGTGAAATTTTAAGACAAAGATGGGGATGATAGACATCCTTCATTAGTAGAATTTGTTTTATCTTACGAATGTCATATCAGTTCAAACCACACCTGGACACTGATAAGATCCGATGAATTGAACTAAAAGAACTATTGATGCTCCGGACCAATACCACACACGTAACGATATAACTGTGCAAGTCTGAGTTTGCACCAGTATGCTGGAACGTGTGTGGGCAAATAACTGCGCAAACTTCGTTCCAATTTTCGATTCGAGACTGGTGCAACTTGCGTTTGCGCAAATGCACTTAAACGTGTGTGGCAGGCTTTATCTACTATGCTGGTGGGAATAGTTTAATAACTACAACTATGTCGGTACGTTTACATTATTTATGTTCAATAAAATTTCAATATTTTCAAGTCACCTCTGCAGTGCCAGTGGTGTAGCCCAACTAGGTACCTTAGATTGATTTGTTTCTAGATGTTTCGAGCTTTAAAAGCTGTCATTTGATATGTAAATTGCTTTGGGTGAGCAATGTGAGCAACGTCCGAGATGTTTAATTTAAATATTTGCTGCATAATCTATACGTACAATGTTCTTTACACCAAAATCTCCACAATTCAAAAACCTGATTCGTCAACACCAAACTGCAATCGGCAAACAGACCTGCCATACTTCGCACCATATGATTGTCAGTTGTCGACTTTTTTCACCGAAGCAGGTGGTTGACGCGCCAGTACAATCTGTGCGCCAAACCATCGGCAAAAAACTTAGGAAGAACGGTAGAGCGGGACGACGCTATCTACAGAAAGAGACGGCTATAATCCTTGTCTTTCCGTTTCCGTTTTATTGTAAAAAATATGGAACATCTGGAAGCTGACAGATTTGTGTTTCTGTGGGAAATTGCTTGCTTAGAGGAAACGAGGTGGGTTTGTTAAACGGCTACAATTATATGGTAACTGCTTGGTGTCAAACAGTAATGAAAATGCCTTCAGGCTTTCAAAATCCTGTCGCTGAACTAAGTATTGGTTGTGTGAAATGGATTTCCGATGCGCCGAATGCTTGTCACTCGCTCATATATTAACGATGTTTATGCGAATAGTTATTACTTACTCTTATGTACAGTTGTTATGACTGGATCATTAGAATAATACTCATTATATACTAAAATGAACTATAATATGAAAATATTATAGTTCATTTTACTATTTTTCACTAACCTAGTTATGGTAAGGTCGTCTAAATGTCGCTCCCAATTCCCTTTGCTTAAATGCTTAGAGGTTACTAGGGCATTGGCCATATAGGGATGAAAATAATCAATTTAATTATAATGTTTAGTCATCAAAAATCAATTTAAAACTGAGCTGGTAGAAGATTATTTGAAAAAAGAATACTGTACTATTCGCAAATTATGTTCCTTTTTAATTTTGTTATGGTATGTGGCCAGTAATATTTTCTTATTACCGAGCCAAAATATGACAGAACTTCTTCGTTAAAAAAGAGTTTTACAGGTTCACTTTTAATTTTAATTTTCAAACCGCTTTTCGATTATCGGGTCGTTCTGATTAACACTTAGCAGATGTTTTGACTATTGATTCTTTATTCTACTTACTATTTACAGTTATACGTCATATACCGTTTCATTTATAATGGGATAGTCTCAAACACTTCTGTAAATTGTAAAAATAGCTCAAGATGCACCGGGCATGCTCGGCCCATAAATCATTCCTACATACCTTTCACAATAGACGCCGGCCGGTTATTCTGTTAAACGAAACGGAATCGATATGTTTTCGCGTTTCGCTGGTTTCACATTTATCAAATTAAAATTATGTAATGTGATGTAAATAAAAATGCTCAGATAACATCGTTTATAAAGTTGATGGTACAACACGATATTATTAAACTAAATTAATAATAACGCTAAGAACCAACCAAAATACTTCAAATTGTGAATAGAAAATTCATAATTAAGTCGATATTTTCATACAAACTAAATGAGAAAATAATTTATCGTATAGAAATGCCTCCAGTAAAAATGTCCAGTGGCTATAACGTTGAATATGATTTATTATTTTATTGACGTACGAAATGTTGACGCCAGTATGTATGCTTTTAATTAATGTTGTCATGCATCCACTACACTGTAAAATAAAATAAATCACAACGTCTCTTACAGCAAATACATCTTAATTCATAAATCTCGTACTTTGATCTCTGGTTTTGATGTTTTTCAAATTCATTAATATCATAATTTCATATTATAATTTTAACATTAAGTATATAATTGATTGTTTAAAGATAATTCATACATTTTACAATAAACACAAGTCTTTCAAAATAAACCCACAGCGACATCGTATCTATCGTTACAATATCGTCTCGGCTACCAGAATAGAACCAAATATCTCGGTTATTTTAAGTAACCCTTTTATAAGGGAATTATGTTCATTAAGGATGTTTTTTATATGATTCTATTTCTAATGCGCGGCATATGGAGTATTGTTGAATAAGATTTGTACGAACCCTTTTTAGGAAGTGGAAAAAATTACGTCACATGCGCTCACTTCCTCTTTGTTTCAGATAATTAAGTTATTTTAAATTAAGAACGTTTCCCTTTTGAAGTGAAAGGGGCGGGTGTCAATTAACGATTTCGTTTTAAAATTATTAAAGCTCTTCATTTTAGATGGCCGGGACTCGTGGCAAAAGAGGTTGTATTATTATCATCATGAGAGTAGATGGCTATACGTTGATTAGATGGCAATCAGAAAATATTTTTTTTCTTTCTAATAACAGTATCTATATCTCAATAGCTTAGTTTAGAACAAAAAGTTCCCAAATCACGCCCATATTTACTTCCCAACTAAATATTACACAACCTCTTCTTAACACTAACTCAGCCTTATCGAACACGTGGTCAATCGCAAGGATGTGAAATGCAACACAACACCAAGAAATGTAAAAGTAAACTGAGCCAATTTCCCACGTCACTTCCGCCCAGCATCCGGGCGCAGGTATCGCACAATTGTACAAACAGACGTGCGGATGTCCTAAACGTGTCGCCTTACTAACCCAACCTTAGTGATTCGATCTGGTGTCTTGTTACATAATCACATCCAATTTCACTTTTCTAAATTCAAAAGTGCGTGGGGACGTAGAATAGAAGGTGGAGTTGATAAGGATCAAATGCATAAGAATGAACCAGCGAATGAATGAGACGAGTAGATGTACATACTAGACTTCAGGACATATTGAGACTTAACATCTTATCTCTCAGGATGGCGAGTGCAGTGGAATGCCAAGCATCGTTTTGTTATGGTGTTGTTTGGTTTTCTACTGTTTATGAGCGGTCGTATCGCTTACCATGAGGCCAATGGCATAGTCTTCAAGTCGCCGGTCATAGCAATAAATAAAAATTGAGGTCCAATTACTAAACGGAGCGATTTTATACCAACATTCTGAAATGAAATTTGTGTACTGAAGCTAAATTTTGATCATGTTTTCTAATGATATATTGTATTAATTCCATAAAGTCGTAAGCCATATCAAATATAATAGGCAAGTATAAGTCGTTATTATGTATCTTTTTATTCTAAATTATAAAAGAGCAGGTCATTTTTGTAGATCGTTCTACTCTTTATTATTCAATTAACCCTCCAAACGTAGCGAACTTGCTACATATTCCTAAAAGCCTTTTCTAAGGTCAATGGACAAATAACGAAGTATAATTAGATGAATATGATGAAACGTTGGGAAATGTAACGAGTTCACACTGGAGCCGTAACTAGCTGAGACAACATCGTAACGCTCATCACTTATGCACACGGAAGCGGCAAAGAGTTGCAGATGAGACTCTTCTTTGATTCTTGTGATTTATACCTACAACATTCTCATGAGAGACTTGTACTATTTGGTAGTGTCAATGCTACATACATACATGCATAAACACACATTTTTTTCCCAGAAAGGGAAACCTCTGCCCAGGTGCAATTTTTCTCGCTTTATATAAGTTTTTCTATTTGTGAAAACTTATATGAAATGTTTGAGACTGTAATTTGTGCCTCTTAAATCTTAAGCAACAATATGCTCGTCGAACCGTGTTTGGCATTAGTGGTATCTTTGCCTAGTAGCCTTGCACTCATCGGCTTATCATTCACTTTTCATCAAAATACCTATGCACTTATTAGCTTTCAAACTGCCTTTATACGAAAATAACAAGATCCAGAAGATTGGTGCGTGAAGGAAAATACAAAAAAGACAGTGTTGTTTGTATTCTAATGTAATTATCTCTAAAATAAACAAAAACCAATCAAACGTCAAATTTTGATTAAAACGAAACGTTGATTTGAGTACACAAATTGAATGTTTCGACCCTCGTAGGCGTGACCGCATCAGACTATAAATAAATTAAACAACATTTACATAACACTCCGCGTTAAATATGTGAAAACACAATTACTAAATATAAATGTGAATGTTGAGAATAATTTTACTTCGCAATATCAATTTACCGAAGTTATCTGTGACGGGTTTATGCTAAGATGCTTAATCTTTGCCCTTTTCACGGATTTCGTGGTTCGTTTGCATTGATGATGGTACTTGAACGCTTTCATAAATTGTGTGGTTGTATATTTAGTGCTTTGTGTATACATAAGAGTTAGAAGAGACAAAATAATGTTAAAGTAAGTTTTTTATTTAATTTCATAGAAAATAGGTTATATAATAATGAAAATGTAATTGTAATACTATTATAAGGTAAAAATATGATGTATTTTTTTATAAAAACTATTAACTGATAAATATCTTCTCATAGTAATTTATATTAAGTATAAGTTTCTACAATGTAGTGTAGACTGTAAAAGGTTTTTTTAAACTAACCATACACATAAATTATGTAATATTAAAAAGTAATTAAGAACTTATCGAGAACTCAGAATAGTGTATAAAGCATTGCATTTAAATATAAACAGTCAGGGCATAAGAAGGTTTTATATACAAAGCAAGCTGAAAATAAAATGAAAATAATTTACTGAATCCATAAAAATGGACAAAATTATTTAGATTCAGTCATTCTTTTTTATTCTACCACCCAGTTCGGAAAGCGGTTTTCACTAGAAGAACGGCCAAAAAACTCTAGTGTTGCTCTATTCAAAACCAGTTTACAATACAGTGTTCGTTATCTACAAATGTTACAAGTTGGTTTAAATCAGCTACTACCTAGCATGCCTGCTAGCGCAAGTAACTATCTCCGCTCAAACGAATCACAGGCAAGTTAAACTATTGCTTATTGATTTGGGCATTGGGATTGCCGAATTATGAACAACAGTGGTATTTCCTCCGTTAATCACGCTAAGTACATATTAAATCGTGTCTATTAGTTTTATAATCTGTTTGATTTCATTCAATTTACGGCTCCCGCTGTTCGGTAAATAACTCCACATTGCTATAGGAATTCGGCTTCTGTTAGTTTGTATTTTTGTTTGTTTACGCTTCGTTTATTTAATAGGTTTATGTAATTTACTTGTAGTTCGTTTATTGAAATTTAATAGCATGTTTAATCAGCTTTATGAAATTATTGCCGATAAAACGTCAACGGATTGTAATTTATTTGACGCCGTGGGAATCTTTGGGAGATGTGTGGTCAGCAGTCTAAGTGTTTTGATAAAGATAATTACGATGGCTATAATATTTTTACTCATACATACATAAACTCACGCCTTTTTTGCAGAATGGTTAGGCAGAGGTGCCACCAGGACACCCACATTTCGCCTTGTATGGTCCGTCCCATGATGCGAGCCTATCGGCATATCGGGCACAAATTCCTGACTCCAGGCTGATAATGACTAGAAAAATGGCAAAATTATGCAAAATTATGTTTATTATTAGTAAAATATATAAATAAATAGTGGGCGGGTTACATAGTAGTGTTTCGTGATATTTAAATCTAAGCAGTATTTTTTAATTTTGAGCGTAGGACAATAGGTTCGGGAATAAAAAAATGGATTCGAATATTCGTTCTCGTTTCGTAGTTTTATTCATGAGCACTGAAGCAGGGAGGCTCGGACGTTCGGCACAGATATCAAAAACTCATTGAAAGATTTTAACGCGAATAAAACTTGTGACGTCACAATCCTCAACGTCTATTTCATTCTACTAATCCAATACCGCGGCTCTAATAATAAAGCGATTAATATGAACCCATAAAAACCATATTTAATGTCACAATATACGAATATTATGTCAATAGCAACTCCTTTAAATTAAGACAGGTCACTGACCTTACAAAGTTTAAAATAGATCAAGGTGAGATATATTCGCATGACAATGTTTATAGAACTGCGTAATTACAATAGGTAATAAAATAAAAAAGTTGTAGTAATAAAGATATAATACGGTGGTCGCGGGTTCAAATCCCATGGCACACGTTTGATTTTTCGAAGTTATGTGTGTATTGATAGTCGATCACCACGCACTATAACGGTGAAGGAAAACATCGTGAGGAAACCGGCATATCATAGCGATTTTAAAAGAATTTCTACGGTATGTAAAGTCCGCCAACCCGCACTAGGCCAGCGTGGCGGACTATATGGCCTAACCCTTCTCAATCGTTCTCTCGATTGTAAAGAAGGCTCGTGCCCTGCAGTGGGACGTATATGGGCTGATACAGATATAGTGATAAAGAATATTAGGACATAAAAAATCATTAGCGTAGGCAGAAGAATGTTAGACATATTGACATTCCAAACGAGGTATAAGGTGAAATTGGTGCAGAAGTGAGAGAGACAAAATGAAATTGCTGCCAATCTTTATCTTCATCTACATAATTGTCAATTTACAATTTAATGTGAATATTTTGATGCCCGTACTCCCTTATCGCACAAAACTACAACTTGATTCGCATGTACCGATGAGGTAACCTAACACATTTCTTTTGTAGGAAGCAAGGCACTGAGGACAATATAATACTAACTAGAATACTAAGGAATGTAGCAGCCTCACTGACGTTTGATATTGCGTGTTAGTAAGGAAGAACAGGCGCGAATAATGATTAATGATCCTTCGGCAATGTTGCGCAAATCATCAGCTCTATTCAGGTCTTATTTAACATTTGATTTCCTGATTTCTGGTGAGAAATCTCGTGATTTTTGTTCGTTTCACTCTGTAAGCTATAATCACCGATATTCCTGTAAATGTAAGCTTTTTGGTAATAATTTTACGACTGCGCGCATGCCTGTAACTATGTGATAATAGGCAAACCTCAATAAAAGATAATTTATAATGTAACTATAATGACTGCCTCGGTGGCGTAGTTGTACTACGGTACGACTTCAAAGCTGAGGTCTCGGGTTCGAATCCTGGGCTAGGCATACCTAGTAATGTTGGATTTTTCTATTCATTATCAGCCCGATATGGAGATGGCTCGCCCCCTATCACATCATGGGACGGAACATACAAGGCGAAATGTGGGTGTCCTGGTAGCATCTCTGCCTACCCCTTCTAGGAGTTTATGTATGTATGTGTAATAATGTAAATCAAAACATTGTATATATGACTTACGCCTATAAACTATACAAACACCAAAGCATTAAACACTTTAAATAAATTGTTCAATCCTGTCGGCTATCCACACACACCAACCAATGTTGGCAATATAAATGACCCATCACTATGAGTCAAATCAAAACACGGCAACACGAAATCATTAAATTAATTAAGCGGTGTAGCGATCGGTGGAGCCTAGCTTGTGCCATAACGTAGGGTAGAGAAAGTGGATATGATAATTGGACGAGCAACGGTGTGCGACCGGACCGGCTCGCTGCCGGCGGGACTATAGTGGACATCCTTGGATTAATTGCAAATTGTCTGCTTGGACCTTGGTTGGGTGATCTATTTTGTGCCTCGGTGGCGTAATTGTACTGTATTACAACGCTGAAGTCTCGAGTTCAAATCCCCAGGCAAAGTGATATTTATTTTTTGTATTCATTATCAGACTGGAGTCAGGAATTGGTGCCCGATATGGCGATAGACTCGCCCCCTATCACATTATGGGGCGGAACATACAAGGCGAAACGAGGTTGTCCTGGTAGCACCTCCGCTTACCCCTTCTGGGAAAAAGGCGTGAGTTTATGTATATATATATCTATTTTGTGCGGGTATGTGATCGGTAGTAAAGATTACATAATACATGTACATATATTGTATACATAATTATTTGTTCGTCTACCTATGAAGCGTAATGTGTTATCTAGAGCACGATTGAGAAGGGTTAGGCCATATAGCCGACTACGCTGGCCTAGTACAGGTTGGCAGACTTTACATACCATAGAGATAAATATAAATTTGCTTACTTTGTAATTGATAAATAGATTACTTAACGCTTTTATAATTATTTATTGCGTTGGCAAAACAGAGTATACTGATTCTTCGTTATGGGTTACTTCGTTTCGTTTCTCTCAGCCATATTAAATATAAAGTAAACTTATTCGTATTCAACTATATCCTACTTGCAAATCATAACAAGTTATTAATGAACTGCTCTGATTTAAACCAACTTGTAATTTTTGTAATAATCATACATTGTAAACTGGTTTTGAAAAGAGCAACACTAGAGTTTCTTGCCCGTTCTTCTCTAGTGAAAACCGCTTTCCGAACCGGGTGGTAGTTCAAAAAATGACTGAATCTAAACAATGTTGAACATTTTAATGGATTCAATAAATTATTTTCATTTCATTTTCATTTCATTTCAAATTCGCATGTTGATTTCACCAGATTCATGGGATTTTATCAAATTATTTTAACTTTAGACCCATCAGAATTATTACTGATTCATTTATCGAAGAATTTAGAGATAATTTCTCATAGGATTAATCGTATATTTATCTTAAATAGTATTGTAAAGTAGCGTCATAACTCCTATAGAATACATAACAAGAAAGACCTATTAAACTACATTCTGCCACCGTCATGTACTAATTACAACATTCACTGATACAATGTGTACACAAGTCCAGCGGTAGAATAATAAAGATTATAAATATCTAGGAAACAATCAAATCGCCAAACCAATACGAATTGTAACATTCAAATAAATGAGATAAGATCGTTAAAATTCTTAATATATTATACGATGGCAATAATTAGTGCCACTTAAATATGTTCCTACAAGATAGCAATATTTTGACATTTATCAAAGCAATTACATGTGGTCTGAATCTTAGTTTTATTACCGATCGATTTTATTAATCAATAAAATACACGTAGACCGATATAAATAAAAAAAAAAACATCATCCACTGGCCGTTCATCCTTATCGCATTTAAGTTCCAAGTAAATCTGACTAGTTTCATTTTTCAATACAATTTTTTACGACCAATTTTTCCCTTCAAAGTTTAATTTCAGTCATGAAATATAATCCATATTTTTTTAATGAAAATATTCAACATAGTAAAGCAGACAGCAAAATAATTTCGCAGTTTAAAATCAGCCTCCACAAACCAAAAATAACAAGCTTAGAAATAGCAGAGATTTAGTCCAAATAAAACCTAACCTCAAAACCAAACGTCAAATTCAAAATGGCGCTGACATTCCTCCGTCATGTCCATACAACACGAGCGGTCTCTTCCTCACAAACACGCGACTCGGTGCTCCACGACGATATCAATCATCTATTTTACTATACCACAGCCCTGGGGCATATTTTATGCAATATTTACTACCTGTATACTCGATTCTTTGATTATGTACATGCGACCTCGATAACTGCGACATCTTGCGGAGTTTCGACTAGGTTTTGTAACTTTTTATTATTAATTATTGCAATGCATTTGGTGCCATCTTATTAGGGGTATTAAGGTTAAGAGAAGGTTTCATTTTAACAATATATTTTGTTTCATATTGGTACTAATGTCCATCTTTGAAATGTATTTCAACATAACTATTTCAGGAATCTGCCTGTCGTACAAGACTTTCTCTATTTTCTTTATCGTACTTTATTTTCATTACTAACCTAACATTCTCTGCTTTCCGTTACCCCACTGTTATATACTCTTTTTGCACAAAAGATTTACTTTGTGTATCATCAGTCCTATACCTTACGACAATACCTGGAAAATTATTAAATTTCGGATGAAACTGTTCTTCGAATCCAAAACTCACAACAAATTGCTTGATCCGGATACAAACGATCTCGCTGTCCCCACTAACACATTATCTCTAAGATAACACTGATGAACAGATATTACACAGATATTAATTTGTCGTCTAGTTAATTTACATTTGAATAATATATGTAGGCTGTCGCGTTTTAATTTTATCGGTTCGTTTGCAAAGTTCATGGTCCTAAGTCAAATGCTTTAGATTGTGTTTTGACTTGAGGACATTATCTTGTGATTGTACATCAACAGGAACATTAATTTTATTATGTATCGAATAATTATTAATATCTAAATTGACCTGTCCGATATTGTAGATTTTAATGTTCGTTTGTCTATTTTTATTAAGTCGACTGTGTTGTTTTTAAGACGTTAATCTCCAAGGATGTATAATTCCAAAGATAACATCTTGTTTTCAAAATAGTTTGTTTAGATTGGGATTTCACCTATATATACTTTGTGCATATAATTTTAAGGGCAATGCCCAGGTTGGTAGTTGCAGGATATTCCAATTCTCATGGATATGTAACGTACATGATGGTCGAAAGGCTATCCTGATCGCCTACCTAAAGTCGCGTTACAAATTCAGCCAACGTCTTCCGGTTTTGACCAAGGCAGAAAAACTGTGGAAGAAGTAGTAATCTCTCGTCGATTGAAACTCTCTTTGAATATATATATGCACACGCATTAGGTTCATCCAATATTTGTAGTAATAAAATCGAAAGATTTTCTTAACCGTCACCAGATTTAATTTCCAATAAATCATGATTCAAGATATAAAACCATACTAAGTCAATTTCCTGATCTTAAAAACGTGGGCCGTCATGACCACCGTATGACCTATATGATTTGGCAAAACACTTAAAAATATAAGTTACTAAAAAACCATGCAATTTAGTTGGCATAACCGTGAGAGACGGTTATTCCTTACGCTGGCGTCTTAAAAACTATTAATTTGGGTTAAGTTTCTAATTTCACAGGCGATATGTTAGTAAAAAGTGACGGACCACCATTCACAATCACAATCGAGTGCAAATGAGTTGCATCTTCGTATTTTGCAACATTATTCAACCAGTTATGGCAGTCCGTGGGAAGATTCACTTTTAAAATTATGTAAATGGCCGAACTGAAATACATTAGCGTTTATTAATGTTTAATGATTATTCAACGTTTGGAACTTCATAATTTTAAGTGGCTCACCTTTCGATGACGAAAATATTACAAGAAATAAAGAGATACATTTTGCCGGACAACTTGTGACGCGTCAGACAACCGGAATTACGTTGGGAGTTTTCGCACGAGATGTTTTACATACATACATAACCTCACGCCTTTTTCCACTAGGCGTAGGCAGAGAAGCTACCAGGACAGCCACATTGTTTCGCCTTGTATGTTCCGTCCCACGATGTGATAGGGGGCCAGCCTGTCGCCATATCGGGCACAAATTTCTGACTCCAGGCTGATAATGAATAGAAAAACCCAATATCACTGCCCGACCCAGTATTCGAACCCGAGACCTCAGCTTTGTAGTCGTACTGTAGTACAATTACGCCACCGAGGTCAGGACTATATATGTGACTGTTGGGTGTATTTATTTATTTATCAAATGAACCGTTGGTCTGTTTTCCGTTCATGTGCAAAGTAAAAATATAAGATAATATCCACGAAAGGGTAATAGATGCATACCACTGCATGCATCATTTTAACAAAAATAACACAATTTTACACAGCTAGCCAATGAGATAGACTTATGCGTAACCCGTAGAGTGATAAGGACAAGAAATGCGATAATTCCATAAAATAAGAACCAAAATACTTAGACCTCCGTATGTTTATCATCATTAGGAATATAATTATTCAAACTATGGACGTATTTTCTGCGTACGTGTCTAATAGATAATTTTTTATCTTCCGTCACAGGATATGGTCTGATCGGGCGCAGTTAATAATTTCGCTGCGCGCTGCGCAAACTAATTGGTTTCAAATGGATGGAACAAATATACTTAGATATTGCTGAGTAATTGGATAACTTGTCAGTGTAGAGTCTATTTATTTCTAATTAGTGCTAAGTATCATTATTAAGTTGATTAAAAATTTGTAATAAATAGATATACCTAATACAGAATACTTATTATTGTTTATAGAACATAACAAAAAAATATTGTTTTGTGGTTCAACATATTTTATTTCTCAAACAAATTACAAATTCTCTCTCTCTCTCTCTAATATGGGAAATTACAATTGTATTCTTAAAGTTAAATATGTGGACGTTTAGCAGCACTGGTAACTTTAAAAAAATTTGTAAATTATAATTTTATAAACAAAAGAAAATTAAAAGAAATAAAAAATATTTTACACTAGTACTCACAAGTAATCTCGCAAATATAAGATGTACAGACAACAATACAAGTTTCTAATACATACAATCTATATATAGCAGCCGTTTAATGTCCCACTGGCCTCCTTTATGACTAAGCGAAGTGAGACCAAGTCCACCACGCTGGCCTGGCGCGATTGATGGACTTCCAATAAATATTGGAAGTTGGTGTCTGGACTCACATAAGTACAACCTCAAACGAAAGAAATATTTATGGAAGTAGGCTCGCCCCCTATCACATCGTGAGACGGAAAATGAATTTTTTTATAGGTCTCCTGGTAGTACCTTTGCCTACCCCTTCTGGGAAAAAGGCGTGAGTTTATGTTTGTATGTTTTTGGCTCACACCAATTGTCTTTTTCCGGGACTTGGCTTCAACCTCTAGTCTCTTATTAATCAACAGATGCTGTTCATAATATTACGTACAGCAACGCTCCAGTTATGATTTTTATTGGCAACTTGATTGTGTTATAAGTTTATTGACTTTATGTAACGGTTGGACAGGAAACTGTTTTTTCGACGTATTTATTGGTATTGGCCATCCTTATAGTTAACATCGTACTTAATGGCGTAAAAAAAGTAGGAAAGCGGTGCGCTAATGAGTGTTGGTGCGAGAGTTAAGAAAATAGCGTTTTTATGTAAACTGGCAATTGATTTTAAGAATTTCAATGTACCGTCATGACAGATTGAAAGGCAGAAATTATAACTTAAATAAAAATGTAACTTTTCCACTTAGTTTCGTCATAGGTCAATTTCTTGTAACTTCTGTAATTGATGCTAAGAGAAAGATGAAATAGTTTATTTTTTCAATTCTTTGCAGGCTAAAGAAGCGTTTTTGCCATGTGCCCAAAACTGACTACATCATTATCGTGAGGCAATCGAAGTACACCGCTGGAGGTAAGCGTCTTTCAAAAGATTCCTATTAACTATTGCTAATATGTCTTGGTGGAAATAGTTAATATTCCTACTGAAAGTAATTTAATTAGAAATTATTTAAAAAGTTATATAGTATGGTTAAAATAACATCGCCAAAGCCTAAAACTTGACCCAACGGTAAAG
Source organism: Deilephila elpenor (assembly GCA_949752805.1). Classification (NCBI taxonomy): domain Eukaryota; kingdom Metazoa; phylum Arthropoda; class Insecta; order Lepidoptera; family Sphingidae; genus Deilephila; species Deilephila elpenor. Next base: position 3,859,858 of record OX457116.1, read on the forward strand.
ACATGGGGGCCTGCTAGTGAATTTAAATATTTCACGCATTAGCTAAGGACGCGTGTCGGGAAAACAGGAAGTTATTTCAATCCTTCACTACTTAATGTCCACCAAGTGCGTCGAATTTCGTCTAATTCGCTGTTATAACGTTTATTACCAGTCAGGGGCTGCGTTTTTTGACAGAACCGTTGTGATCAACAGAAGTTTAATGGCTATAAGTTATTTTAATGCTACTGGTGTTTCTTAAATTGAGGCAAAAACTGTCGGAAACAAAATAAGTAATACTTTTCGATTTTTTTTATAGTTAATTTTTCTAATAAACATAAACATTTAGGAAATGACATGCGCATTGTACAACTCTGAAGGTTGAATGAAAATTGTGGTGGTTGGTCCTCCAACATCCCATTGGTTAATGTCACGAAATCAAACCAGAAAGCTAATTTTCCATAGCCATGTTTTCCCAAACCAGCATCCCCGTTCACGATAGACAGAAAGGCAGGCTCCACAACCTATAGCAATACATAATTTTATGCATTCGTGAGAATAATAAGACCATTATCATACTTGCACTATGACAAGAGAAAGAGATGGCATGGAATTTGGTAAACATCAACAGGCTTAAGAGCATATTGCAATACTATTTAAAAAATGTACTTACGGCCTATCAATCGATTTTACAATAATCGATTTTAACCGTTTTTTTGCCTCTATGATACGACTGATTATAACTGATGAATACTGTAATTGACCTTTGTAAAATTGACTGTAATGTACGATATAAATATGTCCATACCACAAGTTTAATATTTATTTGGGCACCAGAGTTCAATCTAACACTTGCATTATATACTATTTTTGTTGTTCTTGTGTATTCAGTTTTATTGTTTTGTATGTCTTCTTTTGTTCAATAAAGTGTTATTATTATTATTTAATGTTAATCATTAACCTACTCTTCGACATTTGTATCATTACGTCCACCCTTTAGGTAGTAAACTAATGACATACGCAACCGGTCGAGTCACCTGCCTCCGAAATAACGTAATAATTAGAACCCACTGCACCAGTGCATATCGTGTTATAAATTTTAACTTTTTTTGTACAAAATTGGGGCGAGCGGCGAGTTTAGTGCACCGATAGGCCAATTAATGAAACTAGCGGTTTGTTGTGACTTCGCCTGCAAATTTTGATTATAAAATTGGTCATATCAGCATGATTTTGTTTTATTTTTGTCACTAAATTATACTTGCTGGAGATTGAATTTGTACATGAATTGGTTTACAACTATCTCAATGATAGATTGAGATTTGAGACGACCCAATTCTGTAACTCATTTCCTTCCCCTTCTTTTTTGTGTAGTAAGTAAAAGTACTGTTCCCTAAATTGAGCCTTTTTTCAATACTCGCCACTCTTGAAATGCGGGTTATTAAGAACAAAACGCTACTGCCCCTCAACAGCCTCACATTTGGCTACGCCATTTCGGCGATGTTTATTCCGCCACCTTTCAGTCTCCAAGGCTTCGTTAGCGAACACGTTTTTCTTCTTTAACATAAAGAATAAGTTAAAAATCCTAGATAATTCCTAAAAATTACAAAATTCAAAAACATAATACAAAAACATAAAATTCAACTACAAACAGACATTCCCACATCTAGGTTAAAATATTTTATACGTTAATAGTAAAGTAATTACATAATTATCTCAATACGAGCAGACGGATAATTAGTTTATTAGGTTTCGGTAGCGATTAAAACCAGATCACGGCGAGATTGTCGGGATAATGTCTGAATTTAATGGTCATCGATAATCGTGTAGCTGGGTTGAATGGTCATCGATAATCGAGTGATATCGATTAGCCGGTCGCTACTACACGTGTATTCACGGGAGTCATGTCATAAATAGTTGAAATTTGAGGTTATATAGGCTTTTATGGAATTAATTTTAAAATATCTAATAGACGGAGATATAAATGTGGTGTATTGATGAATGAAATTGTCGACGTAATAATGAGTCGCGTAATAAATAAAATAATTCTGGGGTCTGAGAACATTCAAAAAATTGAAAAGAAATAGGATATTCTTAAAAAAAGGTTAAAGTTCATGTAACTAATTTATTAAATCTACTATCGGTCTTTTGATATTTAATTAAGATAAAGCTGCCAATCTGAATAACTAAAAAAAATCCTGAACGTAGGTAGATGAAACAAAATTCATAAAGTTTCTCCAACTTCTAGAATCTTCTTTCTTCTATTTTCTGCTACTACTACGTTACTGCACTATACCTACAGGGTATATTCAGATTGCGACCGAAAATGAAGCCAGGTGGTGGTATTAAAGACTTCAGACACAATGCAATGTATTTGCTTTTAATTATCGTCGTATTTGGGTGGTAAATAAATAGTATTCCTAAAATAATAATGTCCACCATTTTATTTTAAAATACGCAATGGTACGCAAAGGTTTAAATAACCATTTTCACAAAAACTAGGTATTTACCACCATATTTAAAAAAATGCAAAAAAAAATAATTCATTTTTTTGCGAAATTTCTAGTTTGCATTGTGTCTGTAACCACTAAAACTACCACCTGACTTCGTTCTCCGTCGCAGCCTGGATATACCCTGTATACAAATCTATCAAAACACAAAATTACATTTAACTTAATTGTCCGAACCAGTAGCAAAACCAACAAGAATGCACCAAAGCACACATTCCCAGATGTTACTTTAAAAATCCTTCTAAATTTTTCTTCTAATTCACACTTCGAGGATAAATGAGCTCACAATCCAACGCAAGTAAAAAACTATTTGCCTCCACATTACCGTCTGCGCGTGTACCGTGACGGGGTAGCAGGATCGAAGATAAAACGCTCCTTTGAACTCTGGACGCTTCACTAGCTTTGGTATTGTGGTTCTCTTTGAATATTGGTATTAGTACTTTTTAAAACCCTGAAATTAAGTTATATTTTTTATTGGCAAACAGCTTATATTACATTGAGTTTCATTAGAATTCATGTCGGGTGAAAGACGAATACTTTTATAAAGAATATATTTTTATTAGATCAAGTCCTATGCGCAACTCAAATTAAAGTAATACATTGATAATATATATAAGAGCAGTAAGTAGGAGACTGTCCCGCCCTCACACCCGCCACTGCAACTCTTGTGAGATAGTCTCCTCTTGAGAGCAGTAACATAATACTCGGAAGTTTATACACTACAACATGTTAAAGAATGGAAACTTGAAATTGTTGAAGCCTTTATTCCTGTTTCCACTTCTCACCCTCTTTCTGTGCTTTCTCCTACCATTTTAAGAGACTGGAAACTCATCTATGTATGTCCCAAGTATTTTAGATGCGTGAAGGTAAGCACTTATTGACAAGTTAGCCATTTGGTAATTCGATAACTAGCTCATGACTACTAATATAAATTACCATTAACTTAATCAAAATTAAAAAAAAAAACTAAATTATATCGGTAATTACACAATAAATAGATCACTCGAAATGGCATGAATTATTTTCAAAATTCAATAAACCGAAGCAATCATAATACGAAAGTATACTTTAAAATAAAAGGCAAACTCGATTTTTGGTATAAATACTATTCCTCAACTAAAACTTGAACATATCCTTACGGAACCACTGTATTATCTTCAACATTTAGGCAGCTGCGACACACAAATACCTTCCTTAACATGCGTCCATAGAGTCTATTTTCTAACAACGCCTCACTTTAGGCTGGGGTCATGCTTCGCAGATCACGAAGTAATAAGGGCTGACCGCAGTATGGTATGATATTTTATTGTTTCTTAGGGAAAAGGAAGTTACGTGTCGTTGGGTTTTCGGACGTTATTTTTATTGCCGTCTGTCTGCGTACAGGAAATACGTCATCGATTGTAATTTGACCTAGTGTAAGGCGAGTTAGTAAGGTAATTTTTATCGTGTAATTAAACATCTATATGCGGTGAAGATTAAGATAGTAATCAGATTCTAAAGGCCAACGTATTTATCATAAAGTAGTATGCTAAAAGGAGTGTAATTTGATACTACTGGTCTCCTTTGACCTAGGATCGATTGATAGATCGATTCTAAAAACACATGAAATAACTAAATACTGAATAAAATCTGAATTTTGAAAACGACTAGCAAATATATAGCTTATTCCTTTTCTTTTTGAAAGTTGCATAAAAATATAACCTCGTATTTTTTTCTCTGTACAAATTGTGTTATTGAAATCGTATATTAGTAAATGCATGAGTTCAATGATTTTTAAAAGTGTTTTTGCGTAAGTTGATGCAACCGATGTATTTCCTAGATATTTGATGTTCGGTGGTTACGCAACCACATCACGCTCGGCAACCGGAATACACTACATGTTTACTCACATATTTATTAATTTGTAGACCTGTTTGAGCCCCGGTTTTGTCTGGTTTTTTGGTAAAAATGTAGACATACACATTCGCACACCCGGTTATGCCTGTATTCCAAGATGGTGGCAGAGGTGTCAACATTTCGCCAAACTTATGTCCGTCAAAACTCAAAAGTGGATTTGAAGTCAAGAATTTACGGTTCACTGCTCAAATATTCCTTCACTAGACCATTCCGCTACTATAATAATATGATTTATTTTATAATTTATGTTTGCAAGTTTGTTGCATTGAAGACGTATTTCTTATAAATATTAATAAGTTTCATATATCTGTTTTTTAAATCTTGTTTAAATCGACCATAAGCATGAGTATAAAAAATATAATATTCATTAAGATGTTTTACTCCGCTTTCAGTGACCTCAAAATGAAATAAAATATTATTTTGGCAATATTGCAAAGCTGTGATTCATTTTATTTGATGTGATTATCGCAAATGAGGGCTCTTAATTGATAATAATAATGTTCATCGGGTCAAACATGTATTTAAAATTCAAATTTGCACATGATTATAAAATATCAAACATTTCCCAAGATTAAATCAAAATTAAAACTAATTATAATAAAATACAAGACTAATTTCCAAATATGATGTTTTAAATTGTAAAACATTATACCAATGTCAATTTTAATAATTGATAGCTATTTTATGAAATATTGGATTGCTTTTTTAATACTTTTTCTTTTTAACCAGAAAAAATATCAAACATTAGACCTCTTTTAACAGGTCAATGTAAAGATCCTTGGCTTATGTTCAGCAGTGGACTCCCAATGACTGAAAAGAGAGAGATAGAGAAAGAGAGTACTAACTCGGTAAGTATCAGCCCATATACGTCCCACTGCTGGGCACGGGTCTACTCTACAATCGAGAGAATCGATTGAGAGTGGTTAGGCCATATAGTCCACCACGCTGGCCTAGTGCGGGTTGGCGGACTTACATACCGAAGAAATTCTTTAAAATCGCTATGGTATGCAGGATTCCTCACGATTTTTTCCTTCACCGTTAAAGTTAAAACTCGCTAAGATTTACGTTTTATTTATTTTCATTAAAATTTTCTGCCACGAACATACAAAATATTCTGCTTAGATATATAGACAATATGGAGCTATAAATCAAGATGCGCGCTTCTAATTAATATGGCAACATCTGACAGATCTTATGAAACGCCCAAATAAGCTATGTAGGGCACGGTTACGACCATCTTCACTATATTTTAATTGCCATTAATTGGCAATAGTTGCTCAACACTTGGCAATTTTTTGGCAAATTTATCAGTGCGTTATAGAGGTCTTATTCAAAGAAGTTGGTTTATCAATCATAATATCTTGTACATTGTCGTCGTAAATAATTTCAAAGTTGAAATATTATGAATATTTTATCATTTTCTTATGCTTATGTCTTTATTTTATGAATCGAAAGATAAGATAAGATAGGATAAGTTAATTAATTATATAGAAAAATATATGATAAAATAAGGTTTTTAAAAAGAAGAAATAACTTATGCCTAGTTATCTTTTAATTACGATTAACCAATACGGTGGATAAATGTCCTTCTAGATTTCTAGATGAATCCCATAGCATTAAGCGGAGACTGTGGATCCATTTCATTTCATCCATGTTAATCAATCTTTTCATACATTTTTATAGGTTCAATGTACTCTTAAGTCCCTTGTTTAAATGTATTACAAATATTCCTTATTTAAAAAAACTTCACTCTCCCTTTAGCCTACCAAACCCAGTCTTACCTTAAGGCGTTTTATAGGAAACTATCAAAACCGACCTGCATTCGCCATCTAGCAACATCCCGCAACATTAAAAATACATACACACATACATAAACTCCCGCCTTTATCCCAGAAGGGCAGAAGCAGAAGCGCCACCAGGACACCCACATTTCGCCTTGTATGTTCCGTCCCATGATGTGATAGTGGGCGAGCCTATCGCCATATCGGGTACAAATTCCTGACTCCGCGCTGATAATGAATAGAAAAACCCAATATCACTTTGCCCGAGGGATTCGAACCTGAGCTCAGCTTTGTAATCATACCGCAGTACAACTACGCCACCGAGGCAGTCAACATTAAAAATAAACTAATAAATAATAATCAATAACAAATGACCGACATCAATATATTTCGCTCGTATGACCACCCGTATATTTCGGATTGAAAAAGTTAATATAACATCCTTTCCCTTGGCGTTCGCGTAATGACTCGAGCTATCTGCAAAGGTTTTTATCAACCGATTGTTTGAGTTGAAGTGATACCGCTTTTTTGGTATGTCATTTGTTAAGATTAATCCTGTCTTTGTAATAAATTAAATGTAAACAAACGGGAGGAAATAAAAAGAGCACGTCTTGGGAAATGACTTCATTTTGTTCAGGATTTCGTTTTTGTTTTTTTATAATGATTAAATGCTGTGGTGACATGTTGTTTGCTTACCTTTGTAAATTACATAGAGCAGTTAGGTAGCTAGTAGCTACGTATCAACAATAGATTTGTCTGATTGTGCTTAGCTCAGGGTGGGAGACTCAATTCATCCCGTTCTTTTTCCGTCATTTCTTCTCCCATTTTTAAGTGGTAGCTAAACCATTAAATGATGTAAGTATATTCATGGTATGTTATCTTGTATGTTCATGGGTGCCTGTATGTTCACTTACTATTAGATAAGCGGCTGATTCGTTTGGCGGACCTTTTTGAAAAAAAAATTGCTTCAAGTTACAACCTATTTCGCTTAGATTAACTCAACCCTATAGCGCTTAAAATCTCTTGTATATCAATACTTATAACTAAAACAGAATTTCTACACTAGACTTAAATACCGGGAGGTTATCGGTAATTACATATTAACTAACGAACTCCAATAACCATGAATATTTATCAACCGCGCCCCCTCCATCGTAAATACAAAGTAACATCAGTTTCAGATGCCTTTACTTTGTTACTAGTTTTAACATACATGTATAAACTCACGCCTTTATCCCAGAAGGGGTAGGCAGAGGCGCCACAAGAAAACCCACATTTCACCTCGTAAGATTGTGTCCCACGATGTGATAGGGCGCAAGCCTATTACGATATCGGGCACGAATTTCTGACTACGGGCTGATTATGAATAGAAAAATCCAATATCACTTTGCCCGACCCGGGATTCAAACCTGAGACCTCAGCTTTGTAATCGTACCGTAGTATAACTACGCCACCGAGGCTGTTAGGTAGTAGTTTTAATATATTACTATATTTCTCCCGCAGTTTTGTTTGTTTTAATGCAGGATGTAACCATCAATTTGGGTCGGTTGACACAGGAATTATGGATGCAAAAACGAAAACTTGAAATCTTTCTATTCCTCAGAAAAGGCGGCTAGCAGTATCAGGCGGCCAGCTTGTCCATCTACGAATGATATAAAAAAAAACTATTATTCCATCATTCATCCAGCAATTACATTGCTTTACAATCACCATACAATCGAGAGGTAAGTACAGCGCGATGATAGAGTAATGGTCGCCACACGCGTTCGTCCGTTTGCGCAAACGCGAGTTTGCACCAGTCTCGAATCGAAAAATTCAACGAAGTTTGCGCAAGTATTTGCCCACACACGTTCCAGTATACTGGTGCAAACTCAGACTTGCAGTCATATCGTTGCGCAAGAGTTGGTTGATTTCAATATCTTTGATGTTCTTCTAAAGAGCTCTTTAGTATGTAGGTTTGTTACACTGCCATAAGTCATTTCGTGTCTTTTATTAATAATAAACAAGCTCATTATCAATAAAATATTTGTTGAATTGTATTGTATCAGCCCATATACGTCCCACTGCTCGGCACGGGCCTACTCTACAATCGAGAGAATCGATTGAGATTGGTTAGGCCATATAGTCCACCAAGCTGGCCTAGTGCGGGTTGGCGGACTTACATACCGTAGAAATTCTTTAAAATCGCTACGGTATGCAGGTTTCCTCACGATGTTTTCCTTCACTGTTAAAGTGCGTGGTGATTGACTATCAATACACGCATAACTCCGAAAAGTTAGAGGTGTGCCCTGGGATTTGAACCCGCGACCACCGTGAACATGTAGGCATCCGCGTCTGGTCCGTTACCAACAGGCCACCACGCACTCAAATATTTGTTAATCAATGTCAACTATCAACATGAAAATAGTCTGAATTTTCCAAGTCATTTATTTACTAACTGTACACCGATACCGTCGCAATTGTATGCAAAATAAATTTCAAATAGGTAAATCAAAGTGACATTGCAAAAAATTCACAAGAATTTTAATGGAATCGCAAAATAAATTAGTATTTCGTTTAACTGCGGCGCTATCTAGTTTCAGCTCATTGTTGGAATGGCGACAAAAAATTGAGTTAACATTTGAAAAGATACGAGACATTTGAGGAGTAATTTGGACGGTTGAACTCTTTGAACTGTAAGTCGAACTCCATAATGGCCGTGGTGGAGGTTGGCGCATGCGCACTCTCCGGAACGCCGCACACGTCACGCTCCCGGTACAACACGTCGCGTGCGCGCACACACACAGCGCCACCACCCCACAACACACACACATACATACATACATACATGTACAAAAACTTCTTTATTTAAAACACTGCACACACACAATATTACGAAATAAACCTTTTTATGTCGTCACACACGTTAGAGAAAACCTTCGTTATTTAAAACATTACACACACGTGCATAATAATAAAGAACACTTTTTATTTCAAATGTGGAACAATATGGAAGTCGCAAACATAATGTTTTTTATTATAAAACCAACGCATTATGTATACAACGCATAATGCTTGGAGCAAGAACTTTGCTATAGTAAATGCTGAATAGTCGCACAAACTTGATAATACATCCTCATATTTGTAATAATACTTCGACTATAGTGCCAATATCGCCGGACAGCGACTGGCCGAATGTTCTATATGTTTCTTTTAACATCCCCCGTCTTTTCGAACTTCAACAGTCGAAGCTTCATGTAGTATTCAAATAATATAGAACAGCAAAGGTTTCAAATTTAGAACATAATTGGGTAAACATTTTTTCAATTTTAAATGTGGAACAATTTGCTGGCCACTTACATTTTGCAAGACTTTATTTAAGTGTACTAAGTATTTAGATGACGCACGTTACCATTTTAATTGTTTTAGCTGGCAAAAAGAGTTGATTGCATAAAATAACTGTAATTCATACAAATACATTTTTATTAGCCTCAATGGCTATGATAAGTAGTTGATGAATTTTTATAATTTCTATTATCCATTGTTATATATTTAATCTTTGCTATTTATAGAGTTTTTCTGATTACCGTTATGACTGCACAACGTTTTATTATACAACCTGTCGATGATTTAATTTGTTTTTGTAACTTCATTGTAACATTGTAAATGGACGAAGTATTTAAAAATGAATGCAATTCGATTGATAATGTAACGGGTTATTGCTCCATTTGCTCCCCTAACTAATATGTTAATGCCCATTTCTAGTTTCGTGTTATGTAATTTATTAATATTTACGACGGCAGAACACCTTGTATACATTTATTTATGGCATTTGCTTACCAGATGGCAGGTGACGTCATTAACTGTTGGATAAGGGCTTCCAAAATTGACGAAGGCCCTATACCTGGTACGAGAGCTACCTCGATACACGATAGTGAAAAACCCGGAATAGTGACCCAATCCCATTTGTTCGTAGTTCGTTTCGAGTTCAGTCCGTGTATTTAGTTTCACCAAACATTGTACTAACTGCTGAGAGAAAACAATCTCTCGTTGGCGGATACTTTATTGACATTGCATCTAGCATCAAATCCATTGTAGTGACTGAGTTATGACAGTACATAAAATTGTGATAGGGGTTGGGGCTTGGCCTACCACACTTGTTGATTCCCTTCGTTCTAACTAGTGTAATCCTGGATAGAGATATCCATTCCCCTATAACATCGTGGGACAGAAACTACAAGGCGAAACGTTTTCTGGTTGCACCTCTGCCTACCCCTTCTGGGAAAAAGACGTGAGTTTATGTATGTATATAATCCTGAATGACAATAATCCTAGGGTTCGCTTTCCGACTCAATATTAACCAATTATCCCAGTTTTTGGCAACCACTACATACGACATAGTTGTTATTAAGTCATAATAATTATTACATTTATTTTCATATGCTAGCGATTCCTTATTAAAATACGTTGCCACTCCCGTTGTTTCGTAACAATTCGTAGGTTAAGCCTTTATAAAAACGTCTCGTATGTCGTGGTACCCCACCGGAACGGACTAACCGCGGTCACCACATGAGCTTACCTTACCATATACCATCACCAGCATAACTTGGCCTGCACCTTAATAAGGACTTCGAAGTAAGCTGAAGGTAAGTGGAGATCTGGTTATTTCGGATAGTTCGCCACGTGGCCGCTATTGTATTAGAAAAGGATGTTACAGCGGTCATTGAGTTTGGTATGTATCTTCAAGTGTAAGTACTTGGGTTGGAAATATCCGTCTAATGATAGGGTTTTGGTACTTAAAATCTTGTACAGCGATATTTGGGTTTGTTTGGGACAGAATGTCTTGGCTATTATTCGAACTATACAGGGTGTTCCAGAACTAGATGATACACCGGTAACAGGAGGTAGACCTAACTATGACGGCACAGCAACAAAAATAAATTGTAGCCTTATCACAGATAGTTTTCAAGTAATAGCCATTTTAGTAGACATTCAAAAAAATCTACTTTAACCCATACTTTGTAGTATTGTGACCAGTGGTTTGGATAATTTATTATTTTAATTGACGTTTCGCAATGGTAAATAGATAAACTTCATAACTGCATACCAAATTAAATCAAAACAAGTTTATGTTTTAAAATATATGAGAATTCCTCAAAGAAGAACTTTTCAATTATTTATTGATCTACTTTGAAACGTCATACTGAAAAAAATATGTACTATAATGTCCATAGCCAGTTTTATAAAAAAATAGTGGATTTAATCAAGATTCTAAAATGCTAGCTCAAATGGTGCAACGATTGTCAATGATACGCTGCAATGACGTGGGTTCGAAAAGAGTAGGTACTTCATAGAATATCTGATGCTTTTCATATTCACTCCAGCATAGTATCACTTATTTAAAGTTACAATTACCCAGTTTAAACAAGTTAAACCAAGAACTTTTTTATATTTATCTAATATATTTTATCCAACAATAGCTTATAGAGTTTGCAGAAGTCACTGCAAATATGAATAACATAATATTTTTACATGGAAAGCCCGTCTCACAACGCGGGTCATTATCTAAGTCACATGCGAAACCGTAGAAATCGCTTTTCCACTTTCTGGGCCAGGTAACAACACACTCCTTGTACAATTGAACGATATGGAAATTTTGCTCACTGGAAAGTTTCGACACTTGAGCAATTCACTCATGATGAAAACCTTTAGCCCTCGTCAATAGGCAATCCAACACAATATGGCAATTATGGGTGCGTTGCCAGCCTTATAATAACAGAAAAAAATGCGATACATTTTCCTGTCTTAGAAGGTTCCTAAGCCCACTTCCAATACAAGTTATTCGCTTGTGACTTATTATTAAGGTGATGTGGCCCCAAACTAAGGATATGCTGGTATTAATGATTAATTTATACAAATACTTCTGCGTGGATGTGGAAACTGCAGTCTCTAGTTTCCTGGCTTTTCTGAATAAACCTCGCTGTAATGATCTCGCCCATCTGAAATAACTAAAGGCTATCGCACTTAAAAACATTTTGGAAAAAACGATGATGGACGCACTATGTACAAAACAATTAACATATAAATTACATAATTAACTCAGCAACCTTCCGGATAATTTACGACGGGTAATAGAGGAAGTTGTAAAATTTTCTTTATTTTAAGCTCTTCTTACGTTTAGATTGCGCACTAAAATTTAGTATATTTCGATGTATTTTGGTATGTGTGACGTCACTGATATGGTGTTTTGGTGTAAGATTGTTAGATAAGCCATATGTATTTAAAACATATTACTTTCATTTTAAAACAGGTGTTCCATGACGTTTCTTAGAAGTTATCTCATAAAAATACTTCAATACATCTTGTATTCTTACTGTTTAAGTTAAAACGCATAAAAATAATAGCCCATGTCTTTTTATCTTACTCGCATACTGAATTTGACGATAATTCATGAAATAAAACTCTATTTAAACTTGCTCGTAAGAGCCAATTAATCCCAACCTGATGGTTCAAAAAGCGCTGGCTTCGTGCTGTCTATGAAGACAATAAAGGCACCAGTATTCAAATTAAGGAAGCTGAAGATATTGAAAACCAGTACTTTTAAGAAAAATTCTAAGCATAACATTCGTTCCGAGCTCCAAGCAAAATTTTCCCGATTCAAAGACTGAATTACTTTGTTTCATTGCACCACTAATCCAATTAGACGAAACATCCAAGAATCCGCAGTAACACGAACAATCAGTGAAACGCGGGTCGTAAAACAAACACAATCCTTGATATTTATTGGCATTGCTTCACATCCGCCGGTAGAATTCTTATATCAGTGATTCACCGATTGAGCAATTGTATTGCGTTTGTTACACGGATGATTCTCTTTCATGTTTGCCAAAAATAGTTATGTTGAGGGTTTGCTGTTGATCAATTAACCACCCGGTCATTACAAGGCCATATTAATATGGAACTTTGTAAAGTCATTTTGCACCGACCCTTTCCTAGTGTAGTGTGGTGACCTATTGTAATGACTGGCACAATAAAATGAGAAGAATATTTGATTATTATTGAGTCTTCGGGTATGACGTCAACAAATATGACAGCTTTGAAAAATCCAAGTTTGTATCAATCTATCTATATCAGCCCATATACGTTCCACTGCAGGGCACGGGCCTCCTCTACAATCGAGAATACGATTGAGAGGGGTTAGGCCTTATAATCCACCACGCTGGCCTAGCGCGGGTTGGCGGACAAGTTTGTACACGTATTCTATAGTCCTGAGATGACCACCAATTTCTACCCTAATCTGCGAGAAGGAAGTTGGAAGACTCAAAGCATTGGCTCTCCGTTCTGTCTACGTCATCACACGGCTCATCTAATACAATTTCCCTTACGGAACATTTATTATTACGTAACAGCGTAAAACCCACAGATGGTATCGAGGTTCCGTTTGCCAATGCGGAACTGGGACCACAGTTATAAGTGCCGTCACCCATTGTTGATTGTCGGCTACGTATCAAATTGTGGAGAAAATTGTAACGTGCAATCTTTTCATGATATTACTGGCTGCTGAACTGTGACATATTCGTTGGAAACCGTTAAAGTGAGGAATTTAATTAGCTGTGCTGTTGAAGTGGTGTTGATGGGTTTTGTGATATGAGATTACGTAGACTGCCTCGGTGGCGTAGTTGTACTACGGATTACAAAGCTGAGGTCTCGGGTTCGAATCAGTCCGGACTCAGGAAATTGTGCCTGGCTCGCCTATCACATCATGGGACGCTACATATAAGGCGATATGTGGTTGTCCGGGAAAAAGGCGTGAGTTTATGTATGTATGTAGATTACGTAGTATTGTTAATGATATCATCATCTTTGACCCATAAAAAGGTCAATGCTGAAGGTAGGATTTCTCAAAATATCTTCATACCTTATGGATGTTGGATGCTTCGAATATTTGTGTCTGTCACACATATGCCAGCAACAATTAGATCTTTCCTCTCCTACTCAGTTGTCTAAAAGAAATTGCTTTGGGCGAAGACCGCCGATTATGCCATCATATGCGTGTCTGTTTTTTTTTGTTTTGATTTAATAGCTATTGTATTTTTTATTGTGATGGTATAATAACGAGTTATATTATTATTATTTGTCTCGATGCGTGAATTGAACCCGCTGCCTCTTGTTTCTCAGCCAGTTTTTAAGCTAACTGCACAGAAGCAGTTAAGTAGAAGAATGACAAGTTGGTCCTCCAAATGTTCATAATAAAGAAAAATATTGAATTGAGTTCGAAAGTATATTAACATATTCAGTGAATGTTAAAAATTATTTTTTAAACAAAGAGTATTTCTAACAGTACTTTAAAGTAATGTAAGAGCATGTTAGAGTCTTATTTAAAGCGAAATGAAAGTGGAATCGTCCGATTAAAATTAATTTTCATATATAAGTATGTAAATTACCGAGTTCAAGACTTAAAGAAAGCAAAATGCTAAGTTATTCTGTTGTTTTTATTATTCTGTAAAACGCAATGAAGTTTTGGCAAATGTGCAGGTACTACTCCAACTGTATTTTTAGCTTTGGTGCTGTCTATGACACGTCATGGATTATATTATTTTCTTTTTAAAGCTATGGAAAAAAGATCACACTGCAAATATATTTTAATAAATTGTGTAAATATCTTGTACAAAAAGTTTGTTTTCTTCTCCAAATATTGCTATTACGCATTAATATCTAATAGAAATAATTATATTATGATAACGCAAACTCAAGTCATAATTTAAATGCATTCCATTTAGTGAACCTAGTTAATTAAAAATGATCTAACCTCAATTGAAATAATAGACATATTTTAGCAGTTGACCTTTCAGTCCGCCCCGTGACCACGAAAGCTGAAAAGCAATCGAAACGTCGGGAAGTTAAAAAATGTGAAAATTAAACCAAATCGCGATAAAATCCGTAGAAATAGTTTTATTTCAATTGACCTTTATAAAAAAATTCTTAATTTAAAATTAAAACTTTTTTTTAATACCAAAATAACGTTCTTAATTCAAAATAATTTTCCTTTTATTTCCACTTAGCAACATCGCCAGCCAGGCTTCAGTTTCCGTGAATTCGCGCGAGATGATGTGGTGATAAGGCCGAGTTATCACACCACCACTTCCCCATTCCTCGTGGAGTTATGCAATCCCACTTTCACCAACTATTTGTATTTGAAGGCTCCTACAGGGATGTATTTGGGGTCTAAATACCTAAGTCTATTGGTAACATATATTATGTATATTTGTGACTTAGGAGACATTATTCTTCTCCTTTCTTCTGTTATCTTAAATTTATATAGAATCAGCGCATAATTAATGTTTTACGTATAATTTGGCTTTTTATTTTGAAACTGAGCGCCTAGATTCTGTCAATTCTTTCAAATAAATCACAATATGTTTGAAAAAAAAAGCTGCCTAAACTGGAATTGCCCAGGAATCAAATCTACAACCCATACATACTGACACTACGTATAAGACAAAATAGTATTTTTGTGATTATTTCTGGCACAACCAAACTGCTACTGAAAGGTCATCTCAAGGTATCTTGAAATAAACGCTGATGGATCAGGACTTTACAACTTTTATTACAATATAATCTTTGGATATTCATTACAATTCCTTACTGTCTATTCCAATCTACCATATTATGTCACTGTGTAAAGTTAACTGTCACTCACGTTCAACAATCATAGAGTATTCATTATATATTATTAAACAAACCTCTTTTACATAAATAATAATGTTGAATGCTTACACTACATTGACACTGATTGTTGGTTTAGTGCAAACTACATATACCGATTTTATATCTCCTTTCGTCACACTTATTCATCACCTCCAAGTCACACAGATAATTTACCTATATTTCGGCGCGAATCCCCGATGGTGGCCTGTGCGCATGCGCTTGCGCGTGGGGCGTGCTGTAACGGGCGTCGCGCTCTGCTTGCCCGCGCCCGCGCATCGCGCTTTCGTAAGCCGATCCTGAAGATAAGGCCTACGCCACAACACGCGCAGTGCTGAGGTGTATAACTCACGATTATGTATTTTTGGGTTTTGGTTTTTGAAAAATTCATTTAGTAGTTGGATGAAAAATCGTCATAAATGGTCAGGGTTATTCACAAAATACATAATTACATACTTACATAAACTCACGCCTCACCAGGACACTCACGTTTCACCTTGTGTGCTCCGTACCACGTTTATACAAAAAATGTCAAAATATGACTGAGGTTCAAAGAGGCGGGGTTAACAGATCTGGTTCCACAAGAGATGGCTTGATGTTGTGAGAAGAGATACAAGCCAATGGTCTGACAACTTAGATTGCCAAAGATCGGCCAGGCAGGCCGATTTTTATTTTTAAATATTTATTAAAATATTCTTACATCTAGAAAATTAACATGTCAACAGGGAATTTTTTTTTTTGAGTTATTGTACCTAATATTATGACGAAATACAAATCAAGATATGAATATACTTTATATTTATTGTTTGAGTAAGGTTACACCATTGCTATTTAAATTAAATTTCGAAACAGTAATAAAATAAATAACGTCTCAAACGAGATATTTTTCTGCCGTGTGAATGAACTGTGTAAAAATTGCATAAAAATTATTACAAACAATAAGAATGAAACAACAAATTCATAAATTATTAAAATATCTCGACTTATATAACGATTCGAAATATTCGAGCTTGTGAATACTTGTTATGCAAATTACCTATTTAAAATTATTTCAATTGTTCCCAAAATATTATCTTGATTTTTTTTCATAAAAATAAAGGGTAATTTAATGTTCGGTATTGCGTTTAAAGTTATAAATTACAGCCTCCGTGGCGCAGTTGGTAAGACGCCGGCTGTGAAACGAGAGGCCGCGGGTTCGATTCCCGCACCCAAACAAATATTTGTGTGAACCACTGGGTGGTCTGGGGGTTTGTGAGACAGAAAAGTCTCTAGTTGTTCCTGATACCCACGACACAAGACTCGATCTTAGTGTGGAGTCAGGACTATGTATGTGACTGTTGGGTATATTTATTAAATACAATGAGTTTAATTTATTTTTTCATAGAGCGATGGATGACCATTCAAAATTTGAAAATTGTTCTGTTTATACATATCTCGAGAAATACTGGTTCGATTTACATAATTCTTTTTTTAGTATACAAATACGTTATCTAACCAGGTTTTAGCACATATTTCGTCTCAATAGACAAGTTATTTTTGAAGTAAAGTCAGGTCGTATAATTAGTGTTTAATATAACAGAAATATTATTATTATACTTGTGTTATTTTTCCCACGCGCACCAACATGAGCGGCGATTATTAAGCACACTTGGAGTATTCATTATACAAGAATGCGATTCGTATGTACCAGTGTTTCGCAAAACGTGACGTGACGTACATGTTGACACCTAGACTAGTAACTACGGATGATTACCATCGTCTTATAATTATTCAATAAAAGAGCAACACTAGAGTTTCTTCCCTGCTCTTCTCTAGTGAAAACCACTTTCCAAACCGGGAGGTAGAATAAAAAATGACTGAATCTAAATAATGTTGTACGTTTTTATGGATTCAGTAAATTATTTTCATTCAGTTCAATACATTTATCTACTCGTATTCATTAACAAAACGGTATATAGATTGGCCTGTGTATGAAAATTGTCCTGTGAAAGTGAAAATATTTTCATCCCTTTTTTTAGACTCACGACAAATGAGTTCCCTGGTTATATAAATTGCATCATTTCGATATGAACGCTACCCGAAAAAGTTCATATCCTTAGATACGGGCCTCCTTAGCACCAGACAAGCGTTAGGTCTAGTTATACCATGCAGGCCAATCGTGTGGTCGCATACTTAACCTGGTATTCATGGATGTCGGTTAACACATCAGGTACTTGCTGGTCCGTTAGACCCCCCTAAAACCTTTTAGATTTGGAAGGGTTAAGAACGTAACTCGCGCCAGGAAAGATCGATTAATCCAATTAATTCAGCAGATGTTTGAATGGCATCAAACAAAAAGTTCGAATTAACGAAAAGGCGCAATGCTCGGCCGAAAATCATGCATCTGCTCAACCCTTCCGATAGGCGTCAATAACACACCAATTACAGAGGGACTGCATGACCCAACAATAGAGGATTAATAGCTTTTTTAATAAAGTTTAACACTTAATACTTGCGTGGAGGTATTTTTCTAGATGAGGTAAACAAATGGTATAGAAGGATATTTCAATATTAGTGCATTTATTTTATTTGGTTAATGTTAAAGTGATCGTCAAAGTAAGTTTAAGCAATTCGACCTTCGTGTGCCGATATGTAATAGAAACATGAGGGTCCTCTTAAAGTTTTTTTTTTATTTAATCCTAATGCAACATGCAATCATGATACACATTGTTTGTTTCTAAAAATATCTATTTATAAACACCAATAATGCGTAACAAATATGTTAATACGAACATTACTCACCGCGAAAACCGCTAAAACAAATAAAAAAACAATTTAATCCGGATTTCAAACTGTGAGAATTGCCTTGAAATTCCTAATCAGCACGTTTACACTTATCGTACCAGTTTTAATAATTGAATTAAAATTTAAATCTATCGATTTGTTACACGATTCATTGAGACAACTGTAAATATTAGTACAAATTAAGTTAGGTTTATCAATCAAAATAAGAATATAAATTAAAAAATATATGAGTGTGTTAGTTGATTTGTCCATGTTTTACGCGTAATAGACATGATTTTTGCATAGTTTATGAGCCGAAGAATGAGATGGCATTTCTAGTATTAGCATTGCAAACTAGACGATACCTCATTTCATGACAAGTGATTATTGCAGCTTATGACTAAGACGTAGAAAATCATTAATGTGTTGCCGTTCTATGAAAAAGAGAAATGGGTTTTGCAGCTCAAAAAAATCGTGACAGCAAAACTGTCAATTCAATCATTCTACAAGTAGTAGGTAGTACTATTGACATCCACAATTCATTACGCAATCAAAATTAGCAGGTGTAAAATTTAATAGCTTTTTAATTTATATAGATTCCTACGGCATATTACCAGAAAGTAATACAAACGAAGTCACAGCTAAAAACTACATACAAATAAACTAGATATCGGATGAGCAATTGCATTGTGTAATACGGTTACGTCATCTCCGCCTCGCAAAGGTTATATTTCTAAATTGTGAATAATAAATTTGCCATGACAGACCTATGAGCTGTAAGCTTGCGTTCCGGTTTCTGAGTTTAGAAGTTATTCATTTTTTCCTGCTTTAACTTTCTATTAAACGCAGTCATTATTTACTAGTTACAAATTGATAGCGTGATGAAAAAAGTTTTTGAAATATTTGCATAATGGATATCACGAATGCATTTTGCTATCTGCAATTTGTTATCATACTAGGTACTATTTTTTTTAATTTCTATTTTCTTCCCCCATTCTTTTTCAAATTGTCTGCTTTATTTGCGGAATGTTAGGTCATGGATCATGTTGCAAAGGTACTTTTTCAAAGAAATGAAACTAATTACGTCATGCACGTAAAACATTAATCTGATTTTATACAACTTCATCGCATTACAGTTCATCCTTGTCAACGCAAGGCAATCCAACTTCATTTGATTCTATTTCTGCTTTCTTATTTCTTAGTATACAACATTTTAACTGCAATCCTGTTCTTATTGTCTCAGTGTTAAGGTATATTCTTCTTTCAACAATCCTAAAATATTTAGACTAGTATTGATTGTTAATAAAAATGTTGAAAATTATGAAATCGCATCCAGCAAACCTAACCCGTGATTGCATGTCATAATCGATGTTCAAATAGGGTGTGCATAGGAAGTGTCGAATCGGAAAACGGAACACACGAGGCGCGTGGTCGAAAGGACCGCGGTCCGGCCACGTGCGGTCTAACCGGCCCCACCGAGTACGTGCTTATTGCACAAAGGGTTGCGTGGAGGGTTAGTCTTTACAAGCATACAATAAACAATTATTGTGTTCTGATTTTAAATACGTTCTTTTTGAGTGTTAGAATAATAGTGTTGTTGGAAAAATACTTTTTATTTGTCTAACATTAATAGCTGCAATTGATGGCAAAAATGTTTTTATATTGTGAAATGCCGTTTAATAATTTGCAATCCGTTTTTATTCTGCCTGTGTTGTACTGATAGATGCATTATAAATCTCTTGGGTCTCGACTACACATAGTTCATGTACCCATGGCAGATTTAAGTTATATTCTAGAACCTCTAGGACAATTTTCATGCCGATTATGTCATTTCCATCTGGGGCTAACTTAATGTGTCCTCCAATTTAAGAGATAACTTATTAAATCATAGATACATAAACTCACGCCTTTTATCCCCAAAGAGGTAGAAAGAAGCGCCACCAGGACACTCATATTTCGCCTTGGTATGTTCCGTCCCACGATGTGATAGGGGGCGAGCCTATCGCCATATCGGGCACAAATTCCTAACTCCGGGCTAATAATAATGAATAGAAAAATCCAATATCACTTTGCCCGACCCGGAACTCGAACCCGAGACCTCAGCTTTGTCACCGTACCGTAATACAACTACGCCACCGAGGGAGTCAGAAATATTTTTCAATATTCCTTTAAAATCTAAAGATCATAATTTTTGCAGAAAGTCGTTTATTAATAACTAATTAAATGCGTGTTCACAACAACTATCGCGAGTCCTTCACTTAATACTATTGTCACCATATTAAAACGAGCTTACGTCGTATATTATTTTCCAGTACATTTTTCTATATCCCGCGCCTCCCATTGAAAAGATAGCATCGCCGTCAAAATGTTTTGTACAAACAAGTTTTATCTGCGATCGACTTCGTTGTTAATAAAGGAAATCGCCAATTGCACGAAACAATGCACTCTTTACATGTTGGATGTAATGTTTCTCTTTCACACTCAGCCATCTTAATATCAGAGCGAATGGGATGGAGAATGTTGGTAATGTTGGACCTGTTTGGCTGTAGTTTGTCAGTACTGAGTAATAATTCAATTGTTTATTGGCTATACATTTTTATAACTAGTAAACACATGTTAGGCAGGACAGGGTGACGACAACTTTTTAACTCCGGTCCTTAGATGTGGCTAATAATAATAGGTTTAAGGTTAGCACAACTAGACTAGGTCTAAATTACAAATGTATGTAACCGTGCTAGACTTGCGGAGTAAGTCTAAAACGCAAGAATCTGTCTCAACAACATCAACACGCAAAGAAACGACGCTTGTGACTCCCTTAGCAATATAACAGTTGCATCTTAAACTTTTATCATAAAGCATTTAATTCAGCAGATATAATATTAGACCGCGCAATATGAAGTTATAAATAATCTAATCGCCATCTCATCGACTTAATGAAGAATTATCGGCTTATTCAATGCTTTTCTGCGACGTTTCTTTTACATCTATATCTATCTTCTATATCAGCCCATATACGTCCCAGTTCAGGGCACGGGCCTACTCTACAATCGAGAGAATCGATTGAGAGAGGTTAGGCCATATAGTCCACCACGCTGGCCTAGCGCGGGTTGGCGGACTTACATACCGTAGAAATTCTTTAAAATCGCTACGGTATGCAGGTTTCCTCACGATGTTTTCCTTCACCGTTCTTTTACATATTATATTGTATTACTATGATGGCTAGATGTCGTCAAGGGAGATATGAGAGACAATGGCATATTGAGGATGCCGAAGACCAGGCTAAATCGAGGAGACTGGCGCAGACCTTGAGACCGGCCAGAATAACGCCAAGTAGAAGGAAGGATTGTATTGCTATGATCTGTATGATTCATAGCGTTTTTTTTATGTTTTCCATCGAATCTATTTGTATTTAAACTCATTTAATGTCCAGAAATGGATACCCGTTATGTATTAATCAGTTGATTTTAAATCATCTTAGCTGGATTCCACCGGGAGAGTTATTACGAAATCATATTTGATGAGACAACGGTTAAGAAGTCAGTGTTCGGATAAATGTATGGATCTATCTATCTATCTATCTATCTATATCAACCCAAATACGTCCCACTGCAGGGAACGGGCCTACTCTTCAATCGAGAGAATCGATTGAGAGTGGTTAGGCCATATAGTCCACCACGCTGGCCTACTGCGGGTTGGCGGACTTACATACCATAGAACTTTTTGAAAAATCGCTACGTTATGCAGGTTTCCTCACGATGTTTTCCTTCAATGTATGGATAAATAGATGAAATAGACAAAAATCGCTGCCATACAATAATTAAAACTTTCAGAACTATCAAATCTACAGAGCCAAGTTTAAAACAAAATGCTTTCTTACTGTTTAAGAACATATCATTATAAGTCACACAACGACAGGAAATATATCAAAAAAACAAAACAAACAAAATCAGATGCAATTCTGACACGAAGGTCGCGCGGTGAATAGGTAAATCAAGAGTTAATTCAATGGCGAAGTAAATTGCTAGGCGTAGTGCGTGCCGCCTACTGCGTCCCACGGCATGACGCATCTACCGAGAAACTTGCAAAAATACGAGAAAGTCAACCTTAGGGCCAACATTTTTCTTACATGAGTTGGTTGGGGATGATCAGAAGGACGTCGGAGTTTTGAATCTAAGGCATAAACTTTTGTTTTTTCTATTTTTATAATAGAAAATAAATAAATACACCCAACAGTCACATATTTAGTCCTGACCCCACATTAAGATCAATTAAGTCTTGGGTCATGGGTATCAGAAGCTGCGAAAGACTTTTCGGTCTCACAAACACCCAGACGGGAGACAAATACTAGTGGGCCTCACAAACATTTGTCTCGGTGCGGGGATCGAACCCGCGGCCTCTCGTTTCTCAGCCGGCGTCTAACCGACTTCGCCACGGAGGCTATAATGACTATAAGACTTTTGGGAGTCACACTAACATATCCGAATATAACAATCGACTTATTAATTGAAGGCAGAATTATATGAAGCAGACACAACCTAGCTGGCAAAACTCATTCGTGCTCTTTATTAACACGCATTGCAACTGGACTCCACCACTTAAAAGTTAATAAACATAAAAACAATATTTCCTAACAACTTACTTTCTCGAATATAATTAATTTTAGGTCTATTAAGCGATGTCTAACACACCACTTCAAAGCTACCCCTAACACCCAAATAACAAAAAGACAGAGTCATCCCTTAAAAACATCCCCTAAAACGTGATGGAGAGGAGATAGCGCGAGTGGCTCTTGACGGCTGCCCTTTGAAACACGCAAATTATTGGTTGAGCACGCGCGAAACCATACTTCAATGCTTCCGATGGCTGTTAGCGGAATTACTTATAATTGGTGATGATATTATTAAAGACCCTTGAGGTAAGAGTTTGAGCACTAACAGGAAGATAGAACCCTTTGATGTAGGCGCGAAAAGGGTTTTATAGCAATGACAGGTAAAGGGTTATTGTTTAGTTTTACGTTACTATTCAACTTATTAGAAGCTGCAGATAATTGCAACGTTCATTATTATATAGGCCAGATTATGGCAAACAGTTTTAAAGCTGTGAAAACTCAGCTCAGAAAAATAATTTCAAAATATAATTATCCACCACTGTAATACAAACGGTTACGTAAAAGATCAGTATTACAAATACCTCATTCATCTCTCAAGTTCAAATCGAAGAAAAAAACAATTTACACACCACAATATAAAAATTGTGTTTTATTAAAAGTGCTTAAAACTGGTAACTGTGAATAATATTCCTTCTAAACGCATTATAGAAGAGGACAAGAAACTCCCTTAGCAACAAACAATAATAAAAGACTTCGGAACAGACTTCCCAGAGGAAACACAACCTGCCGGTCAACAATTCAATAACAATCATAAAGATAAACGTCCACTAGGCGGGAATTCACGACGCGTTCGACATAACAAAAATCCACTCAAGTTTATATAAAACTTTATTGGGACACTCTTCGCAAAATATATTTTAGGGACATTTAAACGGCTCTATCATGGCTTAACGAACGATAATACCATACGAAGCTGGTTAATATCGGATCATAATTATACTTATAGTATCAGGTGAATTAAACTCAATTTGCAGAAATAGCATAAAAATCCCTGCGCTTATCTGATTCCACACAATCACCCTTGTGATAATACTTGATATTCTTTAGCGAATCTATAGCTTTCTAGCTCCTAATTCTAAAAAAATACCATAGCCGGCTCCAAGGCTACCTATACTCACCATGATAGGGTACCTATTGAATCGATAAGCTGTTCATCAAATTATCTTATTTTAGAAAACAGTGCATACATATGCCTACGTTCAAAGTGCTAAAACCATAATACACCATGGCCTCTTGTGCACTCATCCATACATAAGAAGCAAAAATATAGCGTTTAAATATAGCCGTTATTGCACAGTCCAACCCATCCGCAGTGGACACACATCACATTGCAAAAAGATAAAAAAAGTTCTCACAAAGCGGCCGGCAATCGGGCGGCATTGTTCCGATCTCATCTCTTGTCTATCATAACGATAATTGCCACATAAATCACTTGCATTAAACCCAAGGCTGACTTACCGTCGAAGACTTTACTGTGCGTAAGTAAATGGACAATTTGCATACACGTGAAGGAATAATTGATTTATTGGGACAGAGGTTAGTATTGTGTAATGTTGTGTGCTGTTTCCAGTGTTATTGTAATTTCTTAATGATCAGGTATCATAATGTCAACAGTTCTAAGTTGTAGAACCAACAAGGGTAGTAGGTACAAATACTTTGATCTGTGTATGGGTAACGTATAGGTTGGAACCTCCGGTTGAGCAAACTTCTTTATATGACTTTTTCGATTTAAAAAATGTGATATAATTCTGCTCAGGTTTTATTCTGTACCCATAATGTTGCTTCACCTCCCATCTCATTTTGGACGGCTATAAGCTCAGTCTACAGTCAAATATAGATCCGACCCTGCGCTGAAATTATGGTAAATATTTCAAACTATTCGGTATCGGGGCTTCTCAATCTTACATCAATGGAAGCCAATAATTGTGGATTATGAATCTCGCAAGTATTTACGTTGGTGTTGGGATTGCACCCACAATAGCATTGTATATTCTACAACCTTGCTATACCCAGGTTTTGTCATTTAGCAATTGCATTGAGACCTTTGCACGTCGCCGTAATAAACGTGTAACTACACGTTATAATAAAAATATTACATTATGTGAATTAAAAATATTACACGAGCTAGTTTGTGCAATTGACATTATGTTTTCTGAGGTTACTTAGCACATAAACTTGCACAGATTATAATTGTTCTTTGTAGTATAAACAGAAGACAGTAGTGTACATAAACACAAAGAAACTGTAATTCTAAAGTGTTTTATCTCGTTTCATTAAAAAGTTAGGTAACTTCAATGAGTGCAGTACTTAAAATAATAGTTTTTAAACTAAAACCTTGCATAAATTACTTTGTCAAGACATAAATAGATTAAGATATTTATATCTTTACTTGTTTCTCATTTCTGTGTTCAAACATATAAATATTTAAAGACAGAACTTCCGAGTACCATTAAAAACTCGTTTTCTAATTGTTGGATTAACATTATTCTGGCCTACTCACGAATTCATTAAGCGTATATTTTCAATTTCTATTCAATTTGTTTTAAAGGTTTCAGCTCTTCAAGGCAATCGCATGTGGCTTCTGATAGAATAATGGAAAAACACAACATTCGTTCAACTGTTATTATATTATTGATGGTGAACATCTACGTTTGTTTACTGAATGTAGGGCAAAGAAGATCTTGGAACAACGTGCTTAATATGACTTCAATCGTTCGATGACGTGTTGGTTAGTGCTAGAAACTTATGAAAGATAGAAATAGCTTGTTTTATCCAGATTTCAATTGATATATCGTATATTAGATACTCGTCGCCCATTGAACTTTGAATAGAAGGACTCGTTTGCAGACATTATGAGAGATTGGATCCTAACAAATCTTACTCCGACAAAGGCCACATTTTGGTGACTCTGACATGCAATAAGCAAGTAAATAATCACCTTATCCCTCTTATTATAATAAAAAGTAAAAACATATTATTCCTGAGCTCCAGTTACAAGAGAACACTTACATCACACGCTTTTCCTTCTCGAAATATCCAATGATTAGCAAATCTTGTTGCTGAAAGACTTATAAAAATATAATTTAGAATCTTATGACTACATCAACAGGCAACCGAAGTGTCGGATGCCCGCCTACAAGGTGGACGGATGACCTGGTTAAGGTCGCAGGAAGTCACTGGATGCAGGCTTCCAACAGGTCGAAGTGGAGATCCTTGGGGAAGGCATATTTTCAGCAGTGGTCTTCCTGTGGCTGAATAGATAGATAGAATTTACATCACATATAGATATATTTATACCATACATACATAAACTCACGCCTTTATCCCCGAAGGGGTAGGCAGAGGCGCCACTAGGACACCCACATTTCGCCTTACATGTTCCGTCCCATGATGTGATAGGGGGCGAGCCTATCGCCATATCGGGCACAAATTCCTGACTCCGGGCTGATAATGAACAGAAAAATCCAATATCACTTTGCCCGACCTGGGATTCGAACCCGAGACCTCAGCTTTGTAGTCGTACTGCAATACAACCACGCCACCGAGGCAGTCAACAAGGTACAATGGTATATTAATTAAACCATGGTAAATTAAATGGTCCTTTAAAAAAAGAAAAAGAAAGAAAAGAAAAGCAAATAAAGAAGACAATTCGTGCAGCTGAGGGAGTTTCTTGCACTGTTTCTTCTTTACAGCTAAAACACGTTCCGAAGCGGTGGTAGCAGAAATTAACGATTCTAAAGATCTTGTAAAAGACTACTTGAATAAAGAATATTTTGATTTTGATTTTTGATTTTGGCACAAAATGCGCCTGATGTCGAAACACAACGCACGTAGATCACTATGACACGTTCTAAGCTTATGTACCTATGCATACCGTGGTGCTATCCGGATACAAAAATCTCAAATAAAATATCAACCAAAACAGAAAACGGAATTCCCAAACCAATATATAAAACGCAAGGCCGTATAATGACATTCACATCCAAAGAGGGGTATGATTTTATATAGCTATTAAAATATTTTGGCTCTCCACTACGCGCCGTGGACGATGTTTATTACTATGGCTAATTCCAAATCGGTGCAGATGTCGACACCTACATAGTACATCGAGCCTTTGTGTCTTCCATTTGAAATGTATAAGTGTTTAGATATATTTTTTTTTATTTTTATATTCTTTATTGTACACTACAGAAGCTTAACAAAAAAAAACATTAAATTAGATAGCAGTACAAAAGGCAGTCGTATCGCTCGAAGTAATCTCTTACCGACTACCCTCGCGTAGCGCCTCTGCCTACCCCTTTTGGGATAAAGGCGTAAGTTTATGTTCATGTATATAAGAATCAAAGATCCTATACCAAAATGGTAATAATTGTCTACGCTAGTCGTTGTCTGACGCAACTAAGTAAAATTAACATTTGTCTCAAAACGTTCTCACAAAACTGATGTTTTCGCAATAATGGGAACATTGAACAGTAATTATTTCTTCCTGCGATTACCCGCGAATCTATCTGACCAGTTATATGTCTGTCCTTTTCACTTCCATACATAATGTATACATTAAAAAGAGACGGTGGAATAAAAATGTATGGGCTTCAAATCTTGTGTCCGAACACATAAGTTAAACAAGAGTTTAAACTTAAATAAATTGTTATTAACATACAGTTTGTCGTGAGAAAATCCGCTAGGTATAATGTTTAATTTATGTGTGATCTGTTTAGTTGTGTTCGTCACTTCGATGTCATTCTTAACTTTTCTGTGAACGGCAAATGTTAATTTACCTATTTAGTTATTGGAAAACATTGCGCTTGATATTACTTAATATTCAGCTATTCTTATTATTCCGCGTCTCCTTATCCAACATTTAAATAGGGTGTGAGTCGAAATCGACTGAAGATGGTGATGATAAACTTAACGCAAAATTTTAATATGTTTTGGTAATGAGCTCATGAAGATTTTATATCAATCTGTGGAGGAATAATGGTTGAATATCATGAATTATAATTACTCAAAACACAAATTAAGAACCAAGATAAATATATTTTTGGTAAAAGTAGTTGCTTTGCATTGGGTTCACCACCGATCAGCCGTAACGAAAGGGCAAGTTTGGATTTTTTTTTGAATTCATAAACACCAAAAAATTGCCGCTCGATCTGAAGATAGGCAACAGAAGCATATCTATTTCATTCAGTACCCACCAGTGCTGCTCTATTACCATCTCGTCAAAACCAGCAAATCCGACAAGAACCAAAGTCGTCAACCGAATCAATGTTCTAATTTATTTCTAACGTCAATGAAGCTCGTGTTATATACACGAAGGTATTTATATGCGCCACGCGTCTTGCCAATTACCATACGTAACAATCAGCAGAGATCGGCGCTGGCGACTATATTTTAGGCTAAATACATGGGAATCACTATTTTTCACTTCACATCACGTACGATAGAGGTTGAGGAACGCGGAATTACTCCACGTTTCTCGGAAATAATGGAATAATTTCCAAAAAATTAAGTATGCAACGTGCCATACCGTGGGTACTGTTACACTGGTTTTCGACTGCAAATGTTCAGATGACTTATGAAGACTGCTGTCCAACCTGAAAAGGCTTATGAGTCTTGCTTAGTATTGTAGATGTGCCCTTTTTATTATGTTGTAATTAGACAGGCCTATACAAGCTTTCTTGTTGATGTTGCTTTTTAGTTTTCAATTATCAAAAGTGCGAATCGAATTACCTTCACATAAAGTTGACAGGCTCCGTGGCGCAGTTGGTTAGACGCCGCCTGTGAAACGAGAGGCCGCGGGTTCGATTCCCGCACCAAGACAAATGTTTGTGTGATCCACAGGCATTTGTTTTTGGTCTGGGTGTTTGTGAGACCGAAAAGTCTCTCGTAGCTTCTGATACCCACGACACAAGACTCGATCTTAGTGTAGGGTCAGGACTATGTATGTGACTGTTGGGTGTATTTATTTATTTAAAAAATTAACATAGCCGAATTACTGGTTTTAGACTTTGAAGTACTCGTAGAATTTTTAGTCTTTAATAAAGTACCTTGCTTTAATTAAGCGAGTTTAGCCACAGGAAGTCCACGGCAGAATAACGATCTGTCTGCATCCCGCAACGATTATTCGTCCAATTTAACAAATATCCACAAACAATGCAAAAACAATGAACAAAATACAATATTAATTTAAAAATCGCGAAGCCATTAAGCTGATAGCTTGGCGGAATGAGAGGAAATAACCGAGCGCCACTGTTTCCGCCGGGCATCGAACCAACAGCCCCGCGCTCGACCGCTATGTTACGGAAATTACCGTGGGATGCATTTGTACATTAAAACATATTTCCTTTGTAGTTATTATATGTCTTTTCAATCATTAGTTATAA
This sequence comes from Deilephila elpenor, assembly GCA_949752805.1. NCBI lineage: Eukaryota > Metazoa > Arthropoda > Insecta > Lepidoptera > Sphingidae > Deilephila > Deilephila elpenor. The sequence goes on from OX457116.1 coordinate 3,889,517, forward strand.
GATGATAATAGCTGAATGTAAGTATTTATTAAAAATATTCGAAGTGACTTGTATTAAGGCCAGCGTGGTGGACTATGTGGCCCACCCCCTCTCAATCGTACTCTCGATTTTAGAGGCGGCTAGTGCCCTGCAGAGGGACGTATATGGGCTGATACAATACAATACCAATATGTGATCTTTATCAAATATGACAGTCTCCGTGGCGCAGTTGGTTAGACCCTCTAATAAAATACCAATTACCTTTCATATATAAAAATATCCATTTGAAAATATTATCTAGGAACAATATATGTGTATAAACTTAATTTATGTTTATTATTGTTTTCGAATTAACTATCTAGAAAATAATATTAAAATCAAAAAACCACGTTACGATATTACAAAATAGCATCTGATAGATCAACCGGGGACTCAAACCAAGAACCTTGCAGATCTGAACACTGCTTGATCAATAAGGTATTATCCAAATTCTTTATATTAATACAACGCAAATATTTCATTCAACCCGCGGCGCAATCTCATTCAATCTTTGAAGCTCTCGTCCTTTACTCAATGGTCATTGTACAACCCCAAATACTTAGCCCTTATCTGTTTTGTTATGACTTTTTATAACATACTTAGAATTTTAAATGGAATTTCTAACGTGTTTTTAATTCCATTTGTAATTTCTTTATTTTATATTTTATTGCACACCAAGGATTCCATAAATAAAACTATACTATAATGTAAAAATTACTAATGGCGTTCTTGTCGTACATCGTCACCGTGTCGACACACGAAAAGGAAAGCAAAAGGAGAGTCTTAGGTACATTATTTATAAAAAATATCTAGCCCATATCACCTTTATTTTTTATGTTTTTTTCTAAGTGAGTTTCAACTCTTTAAGTCCGTCACATACCATAGAAATACTTTTAAATCTCTATGAAGCGAAGGTCACAAGGCCTCACGATGTTTTCCTTCAACATTCAAAGCCGTGTAAATGAACTAGATGTCAGTACACACAATATGATTTCGATGTAAAAGGTGTGCCCCGGCATTCGAACCCATGACCACACTTAACAGATAGCCTCTAGTTCGTTACTAACAAGCCACCACGCGTTCATCCTGACTATGTAGTATGTACCTACAATTTAATTAATGATCCCGACTAGACTAACTTACTATCTTTAACTCTCAAATGCGCATTAAAAGTAGAAAAAGGATGATTAAAACTTTTATAAACAGTTATAACTATAGCGATAATCTCAAAACGGTCAGTTAACTAAAGGTTCAAACCTCTATGAACCGTAGTTTCTTGAAACAAGTAATTAATTCCATAGATTAACATCAATGAGAAAACTTGCACGCTGGAATATAATTCTGATGTTTTGATAATGTTTGTGAGACGTTTCCACTCGCTAGTCGCTACCAAAATGATCTATTTGATGTCGTCTATTATCCATTATAAAAGTTTATTATATTAAACATCTCATTTGGTAATTAAAAACATGTTTTTTATGGTATGTGTATGCCCCGGGCATTCTCTACCAGTCTACCTTGAAATGACGTGATGAGCTGAAAGCGTTTGTGTGGCAAAATATAACGGTAATAATAGTTTCTTAGATTAACGCGAATAAATAATAATAATAATATTTATTTAAATACCATGACGAAACAAATAGCATTACCAAAGGTACCCAAACTAGGCAACGCCTGTATCTTGGGATACCATATTGGGAATATTGAATGTTACACATTGAAATGAAACCATTTTTTACGGATTTTATCGCGATTTGAAAATTTAGGGTGGTTAAATTGTAACAGTCACTGAGCGGATGACTAACTCCTCCGTCCCGTGACCACGAAAGCTGTAAAGCAATTGAAACGTCGGGAAATTAAAAAATTTAATAATTAAACCAAATCGCGATAAAATCCGTAAGAAATAGTTTTATTACAATGTGTAACAGTGGTATTAAGACAAATGAATACCGTAGTGATAGTCTATAGGTGATTGCTGGATGCAGGAAGTCCGTATCCGCCCGGATAGACAGCCGAACATGATATTAAAAACTCCTTCATAGTAACCTTAGGAAGAGTGTCGCATTTCGGGTTCAAACTGGGTATATCCGGTTACGAGCAGAATGGCAAAATTGTGTAGATGTAAAATATTTTGTTATTGTACTTAGGTTTAGGTTTAAAGAACTCTATTCTCATAAGAAATACATATTTCACTTAAAATGAGATACAAAGAGAAAAACAAAAAGCATGTTAAGCTTAATTTAGTCTCCGGTACTTTTTGACAGAATATGTTGTTCTTATATTATCTTATAATATGTTGTACATCATACAAATATACCAATAAAATACATAAGTATTCGTCTTACTTTGGTTTGGAGTGGCATGCAATTAAAATAAAAGGTATTCTCCCTTAGACGCTCGCCGATGCTGCCTCTTCCATGTTTAATATGCCTATTCCAAATTAAAAAACAGGAAACCTTTTCAAAACTCAATGCAGTAGCCAGCAAGACATTCTTGTTTTGAAATAAATCACATTTGCTAATACAATAAATCTTTCAATAAATAATTAACACTGTATCGAAGATTATTTATTTATTCAGTGCCCAATAGAATATTAAAGTAAATTAATGCATTATGCTTAACTCATGATAACTTTAGTACGCCAGAGTTGAAGAAACTTAACTTACAAAAAAATAATCTTAAGTAACAAAATAACTACCTACTTATATTACATCCTCAACATATCTTGACCCATTTCTGCGACTCGCCAGATTACAATGATATTCATACTAAAACACATGCATTAGAACAAACATCAAAGATATAACTATTTTATTAGTTCTGCCAGTCCCGCATTATGACGCAATCATTACACAAGGCCGCAGCAATTTTCCATATTGTCTACACATCCACAGAGACAGGCGTAAAACATCAATATGACCCAAAAAGAAATAAACACTATTTACATTTACTCGTCCCAACCCGCTGACTCATTCGCCTTAACAAAGTCAATACGAAGAACAAAGACTCGAAATGCCCAGGAAATCATCACAATATTGAACGCATCTAAGATTACTGATTCCCAAAATGTTCCAATACACAAGTTTCACACACACAAGTAACTGGCACAATTAATATGTTCACTACTTATAACTCAACTATAAAACAAAATTTTACCGCTACTTAACTTAAACAACTCTTAAAGAACAGAAAGAGGACTTAAAATCCTTCACCGTCGACTCCAAATACGAATTTCAAATTGTACTCTTGTGGCTGGCATCTCCTATGCACTGAACATACTACTTTCAACCTTATCACTTATATCATAACGTCTATTATATCTTAAGCAGGCATAGTAGTATCTACTAGTGATGTTTTTGTAAAGTAAACTGTAATGTAATGAAACAGGGTGTGAATTTGCTTGTATTTCGTAGTAGGTTTTAATAATAACCCGTTTGTGGCCGCCGTGGGAACGAAGTCGGATATGCGAAGTATAATCGACTGTCGGAACAGAGAGGCTGCAATAGTCCAATTTTGCAGCCTTTTACTTAGATTATATTTGTGGCCAGTTCGAAAATAACTCGTTCGAGAGTTTTTTTCCTTGTTTACGAAATGTTTTTAAAGAAATGTATTTTTTGTCTATGGTTATCAAATTTTGTAAGGTTGTAAACTAGATAATTCCGTAATGACATTCTTATTAGCTATAATAAATGTCACGATGGGAATCCAATGATCGACGGATTTCTGTGAGACAATCCTTTGTTTTACCCTTTAATAAGTTTTAGGTATTTCAACATAATAAGGGCACCGCTTTAATTAATATCAATTAATATTTCCATAAATGCACTAATTATGCCTTTTGAAATAATGTTTATCCTGGGAAAAAAAATCGATGTAGCGGAATGCTGCGTTTCATAATATCCATGACGAAGTAGTTAAGTATTTCGAGTCTATTTATATAAATTAATAATAATCAAATTACATATTCGTGTAAAAAAATAAACAGTTACACAAGAAAACTCATGTAAACAATGAAATCATCAGTAAAGTATCATAGACAATGCAGCTAATTTTTATACTTGTACTCCTAGTCGATTGCGGAAGCTTTTTTTCTGACTGACGAAGGTCTAGGCTGTATGGAAACAAAAAAATATTCAATTACATCTATCCATTATATGCGCCCACGTAATTGGCATAATCGAAGAAGCTTTTTGCTTCGTATTTTGGATCTGTTTGAAATATTCTTATACAGTATTGTATCAGTAACTATTCAAACTTGTTTACGAGAATTTTCGATTTGATGTAAAAATTCGGTCCCAAAATGTGATAAAACGAGCAGTACTAAGGAACATCGGAGATATCTCAGCGTCAGAACTTCTGAATCCTATTAAAACTACTAAACTAATGAGACGGACTTCATTTAAGTCCACTGTAGTTAGAAATTAGGTATATAAATAGTATTAGTATAAAGTTAAGAGAACAATGAATAAGATGTAGATGGGTTTTGGTAATCTTAAAGTAAGATTACGATCAAGAAGATCGATATAAGATCTTTCTTACAAGACAAATCATATAAAAAGAAAACAAAAATATCTACATTTATACTTTGTTTAAACTCATTACGAGCAATTTTGCTCTCGAACTTTTAAGATGTTATTTCCGTAATCATAAAAGCTATACTTATTCAGACTGCAGTCTTATACGAATCATTCTGCTCTTTACACCAACTAAAACCTAACAAAGCCGCCAAAGACGTGATATTTCCAAATAATTAACAATTAGCCAGTACTAATGTTTGACATGCAGCGTACAAACAAAAAACTACGTGTACCGACGTCTCTATTAAATCTCATATAGTAACGCCGTACGTATGTAAACAGGTGCTTAACTTTAAGTTTACTGACATCCGTGATTATACCAATGGAATTCTATCTTGCGAGAATTACTCAAGTTTTACGTACATTGATGGTTACCTTGACTAACATTCTTAGTGTAGACACTAAAATAATGACATTTTTTAACCTCAAAACGATAGATACTATTCAGTCTAACCTTATAAGACTGAATTAGGTGTTTGTTGAAATAGAAGATCGCTTAAAATATAAATTTGCCATGAAAGTTGCTAATTACACATTAACAACTTCACTTGAGCATCCAAGGGTAACCTTTATACAAAGCACGCAATCTCCACCATCCAATAAGATCCTACCGGTGCAGCACAGTCAAGTGCGAGCGGTGTAGGCTGAATGTGAGTTGCGCAAGCCTAAGACGAGACGAGCTGAGTCACCGAGGCTTCTTTAGGACAGTTACACACTTAGCGAAAATTAGACGGTAGGTGCGGACTACATTGCAGTTATTTGTGCGTTTTATACTAAATTACTGTTTCGAAATGGAAACTGTTTGTTTAGTTAGACAGGTGATGACAAGTACTCGTAGACTATAAGTTGCCTTCGTAACTGATTTCTTTTGTTATGGAAGGAAAAAACTTTGGGCATATTTTATAGTAGTTTTAAATGATAATTTCAAGGCAATGGCGCCATTTATGTAAATGAAATAAATAAAAAAATATCTTCACGGGAAATGATCGTAATAATCATTAAATATAATTTAATTTGTATTACTGTAATTTGAATCTATATCCTATTTATGTCACTTCTGTTTACCAAACAGTATTCAAATTAAGATCACCCTCACCTTCGCCAATTCATGATTTTTCTTCGTTTTTTTTGCAGTGCTCTTCTTGTGGCTAGATATCTTTATGATGGCGATTCATTTGGATAAAAAAATAGCGTAAGTAATGCAAAATATTTATTCTTTGTTTCTTATTACTATTACAATATTAATTAATAACATATAAGTATATTAATAATATACTTCTTTATTGATACATAGGTTTTACCATGTATTTTTATCGTAAGCCTAAAACAAAGAGCTGGCAAAAATGAACCAAACGACCTCGGGAATTACTGAAAAAAACAAACACTGGCTCTTTGAACTTTATATATTTTTTACGCCAACCAGTTTGGGAGAATTACCTCCGCGAGCTGGCAAATTTAAATTAAGTTAATCTAATTGTTGTGTCCGATCGTGATAGCTTGTTTTAACTGTTTATTTAACATTAACATACTATTTGATCTGCTTTTTGTTAATAGATAAAAAAATAAATTAGTTTGTTGGGAATCTCTCAGTAGATTCTAACAAATTGTAGATATCCAAAAAGAAGGTCTGTGTTTTGAAATAGATTTCCTGTGGAGGAAGATGATGATTAAAACATCTAGATGTTCCTCTTTCTTTTTGCGTATAGAAAATAATCTCAACACTTACCGACTTCAAACGAAGTACGTTCAAAATATAAGGGACCTACTATGAAAAATATCTCAAAACCTCGGAAGGTTCTGCCGACTCTACGAAGAATTGAGTCTGAGATAAATAATAGTGGCCTTATTCATAGACAGATTTAAAACCTATTATTGCTATCGAACGTTTTGTCTTCTAAAGTTGTTGTTAAGTTCGAAAGGGACTAAACATTCAATAACTAAAATTGGTTTTAAAACTGTTTATGAATAAGGCCGGGGTATATTTATTGGTTGGAGGTAAAATATATGTGTCGGTTCTAAATGGAAAGAAGATTCTGAAATCAATTATTTTTACAAGAAAATTCTGGAATCCCTTAGAACCTTGGCGTGAAGGTCGGAGCATCGTTGATTATTATTGCTAATGATAATAATCGATACACGGTAAATAAGATAATAGTTGCCTTGGAACCAGACAGATTGAATCATTATATTAAGCTGCATTACATCATGATGGACTAAGACGGAAGCCTTCACACATAAAACCAGAAGAATTGATAAGCAAAAGCCATTATAATTGTGTCAGCTAAAATATAAAAACCATTAAACACTGACGTTTACAAGCATTGTAAAACTAAAGGATATTAACATAATAATGTAAAATAAATTGCCAAATGACATTAATTTCTCAAGTTCCTTAAATTAATGTTTTTTTTGTAAAGTGACTCATTTGCGCAACGACGGAAATGACATTGTTGGTACACACATTTTCGCTCTGTCGAAAGTGGTGATTGTAAATTTTTGTTTTTACTAACACACTTGTGTACTTACGCATTTGACCTGAGGGGTAGGCAGAGACTTTCACGTTCACAACAAATACCTTTGTCATGGACAAGACCTGCTCGTCTCGTCATTCCCGTTAATAACATCATTCAAAAATCGAACGCAGATCATTCGAATTTCAAAATCCCGGTATTATAAAGACGTCAAACTTCACGATGGTGTAAACAAGACAATGGCCGCGTATTGGCGATCAATAACAAATGTAAGCCGAAACTAATTAAACATTGTCCACACAAACAGATCGTCGGACGTTTAGCACAAATACAAATGTTTGCTCATCGTTCCGGATATGAGGTTCAATATACGACTGTGACGTCACTTCCCCACAGAGATGGGGGCGATGACCTATTTTATAAAGCCTCAAATTTCATAATTCATAACGCTCCATTTGTATGATGTGCGGAATTTTCTTGCTTTCACGATCTTCTTGTGAAATCGGCTTTCTCTTTCAGTATTTCCGATGTGATACTTAAATACTTATCGGTGAGTCACTTTGTTAGTCAGTTGCCTTAAAACTAAGAAGAAGACGAAAGAGCACAGATTCTTGAATTTCCTAAAATATATAAATACATAAATACACCCAAAAGTCACAAACATAGTCCTGACCGCACATTAAGATCAATTTATTCTTGTGTCGTTGGTATCAGAAACTACGAGAGACTTTTCGGTCTCACAAACACCAAGACCCGAGACAAACATCAGTGGGCCTCACAAACATTTGTCTTGGTGCGGGGATCGAACCCGTGGCCTCTCGTTTCACAGCCGGCGTCTAACCAACTGCGCCACGGAGGCTAAATCTTAATTTATCATAGAGTGTGCTAAATATCAAGAATCTAAGATTAAAATATCATATATTCGACTTGGATAAATTATAATTCGTTTTAAGGAATAGGCACTGCTTCCATAATAAGCAGTACTTGTGGTCTTCAACACTATAAAACATTTTATATGAGCCTCAAGAAGTACATTTAATTGAATAGAATATCACTTCTGGCCGTTAGTCAATGTCTTAACACATTAAATTCATTATATTAACAAAATTCTTGAAACGGAATTAATTCGCACGATTTCCATAAAAGTGCAAAAAGTTCAGATTCCGCACAAAAAGCGGCGGTCGTGAGAAAAATGTATAAAAATATATTTACATATCAATTGGCGGCCGGGCATTGCCGTTGGAAAGATAAAATGGAACTGCTCCTGCCAAAACTCAGAGTATGAACGAAGGAAGGCATAAAATTAATATGAAAACATTCCTGCCGGTGCCGAAATACAGAATTAATTACGTTGGGATTAACATTTTTAAAACTTGATAACAAGTAACACCACTTCCAAATCAATTGTCTGCTCATTTCATTCATCCTTTGGTATCGCTAACAGGAACTTCGATCGTAAAAAACCAAAGTGATCTTATCGTAAGGTGTAAATATTATGTCTTATTACTCCTGGCCGTAATTTTTCAACTGTAACAATCAGCAAACTGCTTCAATAAAAATTACGCCCTTTGTGGCTGTAGCGCAGTTGTACTACTGTACGATTACAATGCTAATTCGGGCAAAGTGATATTGGATTTTCATGTTCATTATCAGTCCGAATTTAGGAATTTGTGCCCGAAATGGCGATAGGCTCGCCCCCTACCACATCGTGGGACGGAACATATAAGGCGAAACGTGGGTGTCCAGGTAGCACCTCTGCCTATATCTTCTGGAAAATGGCGTGAGTTTATGTATGTATTGATATCAGGCTGGTAAAGTGTGGCGGTCATATGACGTATGAATCCGTGTATAATGTGAAAAGATTTGACCCCCAGTTAGCTATGCTGACCCAAATCTTTTGTAAGACGTGGCTTAACTCCGCCTTGACTTGCTTTTATATCTAAAAGACTATAAATAGTAGAAAACGTTTTATAGTGACCCACGTGTGTAGCGTTTTGGATTCAACCTGTCTATATCTGGATATCTACAACCAAGTCAACATAATTTTGTCAACCGTTAATATATGTTGTACCATTTATAATTAGTGTGTGGCGAGATTTGGAACTACAAATAAAATTAAAAATATCTATTTAACGCACTTTTTGCGATATTGTTTTTTAATTATAAACAAAAATCATTGATACTCGTAATCTAATAGTATAATCTAATGTAATAAAATGTGAAGAGAGAAAAACTACATATTCTAATTATTTTGACAACAGCATTGGCGACAGAACATCGTAGACGACCCTTAAATATCTTTCGCCTGGCTACTTTACTTAATCGGGGTATACAAAAATACAAAACATATTCAGTAATATCTTTTCCTAAATTCAATTTATGCTTAAAGTTCTAAAGCCACAAACGTTTTACTTTCCTACAAAACTAGGAAAGGTTAAACAATTCACATTCATTTGCAAGTGATGACAAAATCTTTTATGGCTCGTGAGATCATTTTATTGGGTGACTGTCGCTCGTCTCGTCAGTATAACGGGCTCGCCTGCTTGTCTCATACAAATACTTTACCGAATCAACATTTGCGATTATTGGACGTATAACCACAGAGTATAACCTCGCTCTATGACGTCACGGTTGGCGGAGACTATAGAGTCTAGAGCAATAACTTTTAAACAATTTTGATATTTATTGTATTTCCCACAATTTGAGCAAGATGTGTCGTACTGTAATTTAAGATACATAGTGTTCATACTTAAAATTATGTCGTTTAAATACTGTAGTCTTAGTTGAAGACCAATAAATAAATATAACATATATGATACTGACGTTTCTGTGTCTTTAATAAAATTAAGTTATGCTCTATAGAAATGAAGTTTCAGGTTATTCCTTATAAATATGCAAAATTTAGGAGCAAAGATTAATCCGTAGGGCATTTATGTATATATTTGTATGTGACTGTTGGGTGTATTTACTATTACTATTTACCATTTGTGCTAATCTGTGAGTTGTGTCTCTACTATTTGTATTTGTTAAAATCCTTCACGAAATTATAGAAGCCATATAATTGTACATGGTAAATGTAAATTTAAAAGAATATGGAAATTAGGAAAGCGATGAGAACCTACACTTATTTACGATAAGGAATATTTTTAAATCTTACGATCTTCAAGCAACATTAAAATATTATCTTAAATTTATTTAAGAACCACGCTATCTCCCATGTGATGTCAATTTTGGCTAGAAATTATAAACTCTAGAAAAACTTGAAGCCTTAATCTTATCTACACTAAATTTAATCTCTTTCAAATGTCTTTTTCTGACGTCAATATATAAAACATTACTTCACAACTCGTTTCGTTTAACGTTTTGCCCAACTCATATTGAAGCCGCACTTAAATTTTGCAACATCCTCTAATAAATTAATTTAATTTTAAGAATTTCGATTGGAAATGTTCGAGTCGGGACCAATTTGTCATATTACAAATATTTTATGCGTATTGCAGTGATTTACGCTCCGCTCGTGTCATTAGTGAAAGAGTTGTAGTGTTAATAATTATTATTAACACATAATTGGGTAAATATGGCGTGCAATTAAATTACTACATTGCAAAAAATATGATCTAGTTAGCTAATTTTTATGAGCTTTAATTATAATTAATCCTTCGTTAAGTAAGGCTGGTTTAGAAAACAAGAAAGTGTTGCTTATGGGCTTTCTTGTACCATTTTTTACCTTAAATATTCAAACGACCTTGTAAAAAACCTTGAATAATAAATTGTTTTTTAAACTTAAAATATGTTATTCTTTTTTAAAAAGTGTCCCAACGTGATTGTAATCCATATAAATATAAAACAATATTATAAATAGCTGTAGACGTAAAATAACAGAGCACATGACAATAACTACTTAACATTCAACTCAGCACACACAGGCTAGACTGTGAGAAAAACAGCCATCTTAGTAATAAAGCGAATAAATTAAACACACTCATGTAAATGCAATGTCTCCATTCGTTTGAAAACATGTTACGTGGAACAGTCCGATCGAAGATTTATATTTCACGACTGCTCGGACTGATAGAATGATGCAGATTCGATACTCGCAGTTTAAACGTTTTATATTATGTTTGTCTGTATCCCACCATTATGTATTGGCCTAACGTGACTGTTCAGTCTCATATTAAGCTTATAATGTTACACCCGGCGTTTTGGAAACAAATACTTCAGGATAAAGGCGGCCCACTGGCGTTTTACGAGCGTTGGCGTTTCCCCAACGACTACGAATCGTCGACGCTGCGCTGCCGCGACGTTGACGTCTCGGTTGCAGTAAATAAATACACCTACAGACATCCACATAGTCCTGACCCTAGTAAGATACAACGCCTTGCATCGTGAATATTAGAAACCACACGAGACTTTTTGATATCACAACGCCCAGACCCGAAACCAATATGCTGATCACACAAGCATTTGTCTCGGTGCGGGAATCGAGACAGTAGTCCCTAGTTTCAGATGGTCTCTTAACTATGTAAAGGAGGCTGTCAATTATCTCATAATTGGTATGAAAGTATTAGTTGTTACCACGTCCGCTTGGGGCGCTATTAGCGCGCAGGTTTCTGTGCAGATACTAAGCGTAAAAATACCTCAATAAAATTGAAACCGCGTGTTTAATTTTATCACTTCCTTAACAATATATGTGCATACATTGTTTTTTGTCGTTAGTACAACGGTATTCGGTAGCTCCACAGTTAGCTTACCAAATTTAAGTGACATGGATATAAAATATACCTTTTTTGCGAGATGAACTGAATAATGTGGACGAGGCGAGGTTTTCTAAATGAAAACTTACGTTTTTAATAGCTCATCGGCGCGCATAAATTCAAGTTCTATATAACTTAGAGATTTTTTAAATCATGATATCATAAGAAATAAAGTGCCTGACATAGGAATCGAACAGATGTTTCAGTTCACAACCCATAACGCCCCACGAGACCATTTTATTCTAACATTAGACATTAAATTTATAAATATGGTAGTATTAATATTACAAGTTACAATACTATTAACAACCGTAAGAATTGATTAGATTAATAAAATAATAATAACGCATTGTTTCCGGTAGCTATTATTCCACAGTTTATGATGATAAAGATTTGAAATCATCATCCGGTGTTTGGACGCACAAAATATACATCGGTTAGATAGCGTAAAATGTTATCTATTTTGATCAACTTGAGCAAATTTTGTTAAATTTGCAAAAATAGCTAGAAGAAAATTATATGGAACAAAAATAATGTAAATACCAAGCAGATTTGCTCTGATGAACTTTTAAATCGGCAAATCCACGTTAGATACTGTAATAGTAATCGACCATATATTACATTAGCAGTAAGTATAGTAGCAGCAGACCAGCTCAGTGGCGTACCTTGGGAGAGGCCTATGTCCAGCAGTAGACTGCAACGGGCTGATGATGATGATAAATTATATATTAGTTCTGATTCTAGTCATATTAACAGTATCTAAATAATAAATAAAATAAATACATCCAACAGTCACATACATAGTCCTAACCCCACACTAAGATCGAGTCTTGTGTCGTGGGTATCAGAAGCTACGAGAGACTTTTCGGTCTCACAACCACCCAAACCCGAAACAAATACTTGTGGTTCTCACAAACATTTGTCTCGGTGCGGGGATCGAACCCGCGGCCTCTCGTTTCACAGGCGGCGTCTAACCAACTGCGCTACGGAGTCTGTCATCATCAATTTAAAGTGTCTTGAACCTTCTATATAATGCATGTAGGATTCACATCTAGTAGGTGTCAATCATGTGTATCGTTTTTCTTACTTTTTACTTAACACGTTGGATTGTACATCAAATTTGTGAATAAAATAAAAAAAAAATATTCTAAATTATTCCTATGCTCAATATGAAGTGTTGGCAATTAGAAGAAATAAGTAGTAGTCTTTCATACAAGCTTAGTGCAATTTGGAGTACTTTCAATATAATTGAGGAGATCATTTAGTTTTAAACATTTACTCTTGACGTTTTCTATACCGTTAGAGCGATCGATAACTAATAAAATGCTCACGTAACTTCGAATATCATAAGTGTTTAACCCAGGATTGAACCTGACCGGTTTTAGTTTGTTTTGATTAGCTTATCGCTTGTAAAGATTTCAAATTACAATCACTGAACAGCAGTAAAAGAAGTAATTAAATTATAAACACCAATTACCATACAGGATACTTTATACAACTTCAATTAGTCATCGGCGAAAAAAGCAAATCTAGTTACAGTCATTATAAAAAGCCGTCTGGCGACACTTGTTGATTGAATTAATCTTTATAAAAAGGCAACTTTTTCAAACCACATTGATCCGTCGGAGCGTAAAATTGTTCACAATGTAACTGAGTTCTCCATAAAGTTCGTCTTTTGACCGCTTCACAAAAAACATTTTGTAAGGCCTCGGTACAATGTCAGGTGCTGTGTTTCGTACTTTTAAATGCACGAGCTTCAACAACTTTACCTTTACTGTTCGCAAACAATGACCCCATTTAATATCCAACGCGAAGCTTTACTTACATGCGCAAAAATATATTTGTAGGCGACATGGGCTTGTTACATTCACAAATGTTACATGTGTGCTATAAATGTGTGGCGCTTACGTCGTTTTGCGTTTAACTGTTGAAATTTAGTAACCAGCATCTGTCTCCCAAGGAACGAAAATTCGCGAAATGATCTCCCGAGACGCGTGCGCAGCTGCCGACAACATTTGGTACGTGCCGATCCAGAGAAAAAACCTTTAGCGACATGTTGTCTATGAGAAAAAATAACGCGCAAGAAATGCTATGGAAAAAATTAACATGTGCTCGTGTTTTCGTATGGCTCCTACTGCTGTTGGTGATATGGATTTTTAGTTTTGATTGTATGAGATATTAGAAAGCTCTAGTCTTAGGTTTGATTCGCTGAGTGGAATAAATGTATATACCACCTTTAGTTTGTTGGTAAACAATATAAAGCAAAAGAAGATAATAATAATAATTCCTCAATCATAAATGATTTACATTTCACAGCCACCGTGGTTCACTTGGCTGAAATACCAGGGAAGCGAAAGACAGCGAGTTCGATGCCCGCAACGAGACAAATATTAGTGTTATCCATGAGTATTTGTTTCGTTTTAGGGTGTTATGATAACAAATAGTTTCGTAGTTCTATATGACAGGGAAATACACCTTCATATCTTTCCGTCGGCTGAAGACCATGTGTTTATTAACTTGTAAATCTATGTGACGCTGAAGGCCTTAAATCCTTAATCCTTCGTCTATTAAAGCCCACAATACTTTTATTTATTTTGGGATATTATATAAAAGTTTATACAATAAAAACACACTATAGAGATAAAAATAAAGTAATTTATAATTAAACATACGTATTAAACTACAAAATTAAAGAGTACAGTTATAATATTTGACATTCGTCCAACATTAAAATATTTTCTGCATTTATGTTCAAAAACAAAAATGTTAACATCCTATAATTATTATAACTAGAGTCGGACGATACGCGATATATCGCATTTTTGCATCTTTATGCATTTTTAAAATAGTACCATAATAGAAAATATAAAACGTTAACATGTGCAATAACAACCTATAAAATAAGCGAAACACATATTTGCATATCTGCTTCTAATGATGGCATTTATACAAACAATTAACCGAGCAATTTAACCTTAAAATAAGGCTGTCGGCTGTACACATTCATTTCCTTTCACAAATCTCAAAACCAATCGGCCTTTTAATTCTTCAAAAAATTCACTTAGTTTAAAAATTAATTGATTGCCACTTACTCACCGGAAGGCAAGAAATGACCCATCTGAAACGTAAGAAAGCATCTGTCCAAGAGTTCTTTTACCTGGACAACGTGCACATGCGTTTCTTGAGAAAAAAATCTCAAAAGATACAAAAGTTGCTTGAAAACTGTGTGAAACACATCTGCTTTATAACTCGGGAGGTTTTATTATTCCGCTGCTTTATATTTTTGGACAAAGTTCACTGGAAAATATACTTTAAACGTGAATGATACGGTTAAAAATATTTTGAGGTTATGTTTGTTTTGGCAGCGTCTTCGGGTTTCTTCGGAAGCGGTCGGCTATGTCCGGACGCGTGGCCCCAATCGCCTCAGGGAAATGCTACTTGTATGGGCCCCGTTATTATTAAACCGTGTGTTTAGACCACAAGATCATTGTCATCGGACCTTCATGAATCGGAGGTAATAAAGTCAAGTTTAATGGCAACCTAATGAGAATATCCGGCGGAACATGGCCGCTCACTAACTTGTAAATAAATTTGTCTTTACGATTGCTAAGTATTCGTACGTGTTTTTATGTGTGTGATTCTCACAAATATAAATTCCTTTACATCATGTACTCGACTTGATTGAACGTAACCTTATATTAACAAGATATAAAACATTTACGACTATAAGGTTATGGAAAAATGGAACATTCTTTGCGGTTCGTATGAATTATTTGTAATAGAGTTCATCAATTTTGATATATAAATAGTAATAAAACTTTTAATTCCAGATGGACACATAAAAAGTCATGAAAAGACGATAATAACATCATTACGTAAATTATTAAAGCACTTACATAAAATATGTTAAACCATCATTTAATTAAATTATAACTATTAAAAATATTTTAAGTCAACATAAAACTAATGAAACTAAATGGCTTAGGCAGAACGAATAGATTCCTTTAGCATAAAGCTTGAAAAAATAAAGCCTGATGTACACAAAACGAAAAGGTGTAGTTTTTTACAGCAAACATCTTCAAGGTCCTTTTACGTGCATCTGCCTCACCTCGGAAACGTATTTTAAAGCACATCTGCATAATGAATTGATAGCAAAAACTTGACCTAGAAAACTTAAAAAAGACCTTTTGTCTTACCACATTAGAAGCAGATATTCGTAGTTACGTTCGGTAGGATTTTAAACCCTACTTCTTTATAATAAGATCTGTATATGTAAATGTTAGGCAAATATAAATTTGGTAACACAAAAAGGTGCCAATTTCCGTTTGTTCACACACATCCGTTCTTAAAAATCGGCAGCCATTGATTAGTGTCGCATGTGTGTGTTTTTTGCAATTTTTAAAAATTTCTAAATAGTTTTTGAACCATTTATCAAGTTACGACAAGCAGCTGGTGTTAAAACAATATGGCGTGGGAATTGAAAAGATTTAATTAAGATGTTACGACACGTAATTATTATAAAATCGGAAATGAAGCTAATGTTCACGGCTACTTAGATAAAAAAGAAATTTATTTGCTAATGAACATCGCTCGATTATATTTCTAACAAAAACATCATAGGATCACGAAATTAAATTTATCTGGCCACTCGAAATTTATTTTAATTAAAACCAAACTATAAATATTGCCTACCAAACTATTTTTTTATTAAAATATTACAAACCAAATTTCAATGACAACATCTCTTAAATAAAACATTAGACATATCAACCAAACTTAAAAATCTCCTATATATTTAAAACTGTACTTGCCAAACCCAATTTACCTCTTCTCACACCTAAAAAAACCTTAAAAACTTTTTTCCATACAGATTAAAACGTTCCCACAGATTCAATACGGCACCGAACGCACCTTTCTATACAACTTGTCGCCAGAAAACTGCAAAATAACACCTTGTAAGTACTCCCGCGCAACCCTTTGGGAAATGTTTGTGCCGGGATCGACCCAAGTGCGGGCTTAGAGCGATTTACAAAGCAATATCAATAATATAACGATTCATAGAGATGAAAGCAAGCTTATAATCCTTCTTCTTTCTATAAAAAAAGTAAAATTATCAGAATAATTTAAGTTATTAACAATCATAATGATGAATGACATTAAATATTTTAAAGGAGAAAATATATCAATTATTATTTACAAAAAACATAGTGATATTAGGTGCGAAATCACGCTTAATTGTTAGTCTTGTTACTAATTTATGATAGGTATATAAACAAAGAAAAATATTAGACACTTCCTAATTTTTATTACTGTATAGAAATGAATAGGTTCATAAAAACACTAACAGTGTTAGGACATTGACTCAACAGTTTGTCGGTGCAATGACTCCTATTTTCCTGTGTAAAAACTTAAATTTAATCTAAGCTAAGTTCCGCTTGGACAAGTATATTCGTCATTTATAATAATTACTCTTACACATAGATATACAGTTCAAATAAAACTAGTAAAATATTGTCAGCGCTTGATGGTATAGCAATAACAGCTCCAATTCCGTATCTCAATTCCTAGAAGTCATTATAAATAGGCAATCGATTTGTCTTTAATGTTTCCTAATCAGAAGATTTTAAATACCTTTGCACAATTATATTTCCGGACCTATTCATTTATACTAAGATATTACGTTATCCTTTACCGAATCCCATTATATTTAGTGAAAAACCAACCCATGTGTAATAAACCTTATTTTACCAGGGCCCTTATCCCATGACCTTACATAAGGTATGTTACAACTGCAAAGCCTTTGACAACCGCAACCTCTCCTGCCTTACGCCACGTCGAAGTGAAGATCGGCAGATGTACGAGAACCCGTTAGGTGGTTTCGTGATAATGCTCCAAGATTCCCTCTCCACATGTTACGGGTCATCTTGTACCAAACATCTGTTTGGTGCCTTTTGCTTTTTTAATACCAACTGTTCTCTAACTGAGCCAATTGGCGTCTTTAATAAGTTTATCGTAATGATTACTAGATATCTTTATACGACTCGTTTCATTTTAATTTTCGTTGAGGTGGATATGCTTTTGTTTTGTAATTGTTGTTTTATTGGTTAGTGATATATGGCTTTATTTAATTGTATGATTAAGATAATGATATTTTATATGGAATATATTATACCGACATCCAAATGTAATTATGAGGAAGTAGAAAGAACGTAACTAATATTTTTAAAAGAATATTGATGCTCGTAAATACGAAAAAAGTTAGAATGTTCTACCTATATTTTCAAAACCGAGAAATGTGCAAATCTTGACCAACTACGACACATATGGTTCTTTCAACTATTTTAGTCTAAAATATCGTTAAAAATAAATTAACATAATAAGCAATCGACATACATTTACGGCCTTATTCATGGACAGATTTAAAACGTATTTTAGCTATCCAATGTTTTGTCCCTTTCGAACGACTTTTGAATTCAGTTTGAGCGATGAAGACAAAAGATTCTATAACTAAAATAGGTTTTAAAACTGTCTATGAATAAGGCCCAATCGTACAATTGATTACATAAAATACAGCACTCATACTTCTGAAGTTTCTCAAATATGGTGGTCAATCATTAGAAAATAGAAATGATCCGAGATTAATTTCCCCAATGACTTTGATATTAATGTTTTTAGAAACGGTCCATTTGTTAATGAGATCCATCCTGTATGTAGGCGGACAGTGTTGTAAAGACTCGAAATTTATCGAACAAATTCTCATAAGGAGTTTAAAGGAATTACGGTAATCATTTAGAAAGAGAAAGTGAAATTATAATTTCAATCATCATTGGCTAGAGGCCTAGCTAGAAAAATATTCAAAACAGGTTGATTTTAGTTTCTAGAATTCTTTCAAAATGGGTCAGATGTTTTCCTAAGATAAACGGGGTTGATTGGGAGTTTTAAATGTAACAGACTAAAACCAAAAGCAACGAATTTTGAGGACGCGCTAGAGAGTTTTGTTGCGTCTGTCTGTAAATACTTGATTATTAATTGCAGTTGAAATTAATTAAAGACTTTGCTTTATATAATCTATAATATTTAAACAGTATAATATAATTTACCTGGGTAAATTATAAGATAGTAAAACCAGGCTATAATTCCGTCATCTAATAAAAACCTACCCAAATAAATGACGGTAGCTAAAGACGAAATAATTAAGTCTAATATAAAAAATACACGAACTAATTAATTTCTAACTATAACATTAAATATAAACCCAAACCGCGGAACCCGTTTTAGCAACTAAACAAACATAAATATCTCAAACGCATATAAAAATAATATATCAAAAATAACCCGCATTTGCAAGGCGCGTAGGCGAGCGACACGCGCTCCGGCTCTCATGTAGGTAAATGGGTTAGAACAATAAAAATAAACGTTAAATCCAGTTCTAATTAGATTTTTTACTATCTCGCTGTGATTGGACATTGTCTGAACAGCTGGTGTTCTCGGATGAGGCAAGACGGTGCTAGGTCAATGTGGATAAGTAGTTAATATTTTTCTAGCAAATTATGAATCCAAAAGAATTGTGGGAAATTGTCTTGTCATGTCTTGAGCCGTTCTTTACAGCTGTATATTATCCTAAAGCGATGAGCAGTACTCAAAGCTTTGAAAGATCTTTTAAACGACTGTTTGATTATAATGTATTTTGGTTATAATTTTAAATTATTAAACTATTCGATTTTAAATTACTTTTAATTACTGTGTAGTATCTACTTCATTAATTACTTCATTGTTCGTGTTCGTGTGTTGATTGAAACGATTACCTAAAAAATTACCGTTCACGTAAATACTTGAATCAGTTAAAATTAGTGCAGTAGAAATCATAATAATTTTGATCTTATTAGAAAGTTCATGGTTAACAATTATACTTACCAAACCTACTGCACTATCAAAACAAAAACTATCGACCGATTTGGCCACGGAAATAGAACGACATTGTTACATCAACTATTGGGAGAAAAATAAATTAGGCACTGAAATATTTTTTTATTCAACCCCGAATTAGTAAATAAAGAAGTCCTGTTGAAGTTTTCTGTAAGTTATCACTTCAGATGAACTGATCCTTTCATACTGCCATCTAATCCGTAAATTTGAATTAAATTGCAGTATTGGCTAATTTCCCCTTATTCGGGCCACATCACCCCTATTCCAAACGCGATTCAGCCCAGAAGACGTTGTACAGGCCATGTGTAATACAAAATACAGTTCCTTTTTTACTATTTACGTTTAAATTATTTTCAGACGTCCGATACATCTGTCGATTTGCCTTCGACAAAACAAAAACACCTTTGTAAAGTGTGTCGATTCATAGTGATTTATTCGGTGCATGTGCACTTAACATCTAGAGGATATAAACTTTGTACCATGTAACAGGTGAAAAATCACATTCGCCCTTTTTTGCAACCCGCTTTTTCAAGTCAGGAAAAAATATTATTGTCTATGGTGCGGTGGATCAAAGGTTTACAATTTGACCTACATTAATAGCTAATCAACAACAGAGTATGATTATAACTATTATCATTTATAATGGAACATAATCAATTATTAATGGTGCATATTAAATACAACACAATCTATGTCATCGGATAAATTTATTGTGCCTAAAGACCACAACGTTTATGTTAACTAAACCTAACAAAACGGCCTTATAATAATACTTAACTCCTTTCCGGAACGTGAATCTAAATATTATATTTTTAAACCTAAGTTAAAAAAATTTTTATAGAAAACATTTCTTAATTAATCAGAGATAACGAGAATAAAAGTATTAATTCCAATCTGTAAAATATAAGTTCTAACTTTGAACACCCATCTGCCGTCGGAACTGTAACACTAAATTATAATTAAGTACAATAATCTCACGAAGATCGTTACAGCCTTATCAATACTCTTGAATAACGAAATACAAAGCCCATAGCAACATAATTTACGTTATCTTTAATATCTCAACTAACGCACAGAGATAAAGTTTGTAGTATTATATTTACAGCTTAAGCGTCATTATTATAAATTAACAATTTAATTTTAAGTAATTCAAGTAGCTTCATTTTTTAAATGACATAAAGACTTGTCCTAATATGGTCGTTATTTACTGCGTTGCAAGGAACGTCATATAAGATTTTATGTGGCAATGGTCACTCAGTCATTCAGCCAATCTAAATTACCCATCAAAATATGGCCGCGGTTTGGCTCGCTTAATATCTGTACGGTAATTAAAAAAGAAATAAGAATTTGTTAGCTGTAGGGGGAAATTTAGGGTTCTGTCAATCTACACCTTTCCATCGGCAGGTGATATCTGTGCGTTGATCTTTTTTTTAACTTAAAATAAACGCACCAAAGCGTCATGTGTCCCGACTCCCGATGCAATCGGCTAACATTGGCCGCTCGGACAATTACAGTGAGCGTTTATTGCAGCTCGGTTTATTGTTTGCCGAACAATTATTTTAAATGGCGTCTTAGGACATGTGTGGAGATATAATCCGTAATCATATGGATTTTATTTTTCCTGTATTTACGTTAGGACCATAACAATTTTATCGTTGGTCCAGTAGCAAAGTATGATGTAAAAAATGAATGTGGAGTTTGATCTTCACGATGAGCAGGTACTTACAATTTAAAAATCTTTAATTCTAAAGGCCCTGACCTACAAATATAATCTAGACACCTCATAACTTATGTTAGTAATACAAAAAAATGGAAGATTTCCTCTCATCTGATGAAAGATTTAACAGAACTTAATCTAACTACCCCACAATCACAAACCTATTTCAAAAACCTCTCCGCACCTATTTGCAGCCAATGTTCACACTACAATCGATCGTACGCGTAATACCCAAATCCCGTCAGGATTATCACTGACTGATGACCCACAAGTGCATCTATTGGCGTGTTTTATTCGTTTTATAGAATTATAAGGTGGGCAGTTTGTATCACATTTGTTCGATAACATATGCAAAATGTAGCACGTGGCAATGGGTGAGTAGTTCGTCTTAGATGGCGACTGATTAGTGACGAGCATTGGGTTTGTGGTGTCTTTATTGGAATATGTGATGATATCAAACTTATGTTTGATCAATAAATTATTGAAGTTCAATTATCAATAGGTAGGATTCCTTTTCTAATTGCCCTTTTCTTATTTCTATTCATTCTTTTTTTTTACATTTATTGTATTATTCTATGTCAAATTTCTAATTCTATTCTGAGTACATCGGGCACAACCGCACAGACAAACAAATAAACAGACAAAAATTCTAAAAATCATTGTCTTCTTCACTCAAACTGAATTCCAAAGTCGTTCGGAAGAGACAAAACATTCGGTAACTGAAATAAGTTTTAAAATTGTCTATGAATAGGCCTGTAGAAACTAAATAAAACAACACCAGATATTAAAACGTTCGCATCAAAGCAGTCGCATAAAAATAATCAAGTCAACCAGCATCTGTCTGTAGCAGTTGCACGCCCAAATATTCCAAGAATGCTCCATGTTTACTACGCTTTACATAAATTAATATAATCTATTCGAAACAAATCATCGAATTACATTTGGCTAACTTCGAATGGATTTTCTTTTCTATTTATATAATGGGCTACTTTGGTGTTCCGCGGACAAGTTGGCTACCAAATGCAGCGTTCTGTAAGGCTTTATAAGTTAGGTTAAGGAGGCCCGTTTAATTAATATGAGTCGGAGGTTAGTCGTCAAAAGCTGTAGACTGACGCCACAATTTTCTTACTAGATGTGTTTTCAAACCTAGGAAGTGATTTCTTCTGGGGTTAAAAATTGATTCATTGTATTTTCATACAAAATTATGATTATTATTATCTCCTTTAACATATTCGTACGTTAGTCATTTCTATTACCTATATTGTTATTTGATTAAAAATGAAATTTGATTAAAAATTAATATCTGTTAATATCTGCATCATTTCTACGGTATGTAAGTCCGCCAACCCGCACTAGGCCAGCGTGGTGGACTATATGGCCTAACCACTCTCAATCGATTCTCTCGATTGTAGAGTAGGCCCGTGCCCTGCAGTGGGACGTATATGGGCTGATATAGATAGATATAGATAGAATATCTGCATCACTTCTAGGTGGATGGATAGAGAGCGCTGAGCGACTCTACCTGTTAGGTCTGTCTATAAATGTAAGTATTATGCTTAGGAAATATAAAGCATAGTCCATCTTTACATCAATTTACAAATACTACCTTTCTATTATAGAAAGTATAATAATAAATTAATCAAAGAAATTAAGTTATTATTATTTTTTCATAATAATTATTAAAGCAGTGTTGCTTGACACGACACGTATTGTGAGGCGGTTCCTGATTTTGGGGTCCTAACTTCCGGTGGCTTAGATCTCAAGCCTCGCCATTATTGGGTGAATGTCTTTTTTATATTTTTATATGTATTTTGATGTTTTATTATATCCATTCATCCATCAGCCAAAGGAAGTCTACTGCAGAACATAGGCCTCCTCTCCCTTCTTACTAAATAATATGTAAAAATGTTAAATAAGATCGAATACTAAATAAGGGAAAATAATAATTATTCAATAAAAAAAATCTTTCCAAGTCATTTTTCCCGAATACCTAAGGAACATACAAGAGTTTTGTCCTCTTCGTGCTCAAACCTCTCGTGTTGCCAAGTGATCCGCTAGTATCCTGCATAAAAACACTGCATTGTACATCATCATTCATCATCAGCCCTTCTGCGTCCACTGCTGGACATAGGCCTCTCCCATAGCACGCCAGTGGACTCGATCTTCAGCCCAACGTCGCCAACCGCTACCAGCCACCCCACGAATATCGTCGCTCCACCTGGTTGGACGGCGTACATTGTACATTAAGCCCCAATTACACGGGGAGAGTTTCTCGCCTCGAAAATAAGATTATTGTAAGGATATAAAAAAGTTGCATCGTGTAAACATTTGTGAGAACACGATAATCTATGGCGGTTATGTCATGCGATAATCGCATACGATTCTCGCCGCGAGAAACTCCCTGTGTAAATAGCGTTATACTGCCCTTTACAATATTCTTGTTAACAACCGGATCATTTGTATGTTTATATGTCCATCTGGAATGCGCACATACATTTTTATGTTAATCTCATTAGCAAAGGTCGCCTACTGTGTCAATTAAACATTGTATATGTACTTTAATAGTTTGTCGCGTGATACTATCTAATTAGGTTAGAATAGGTGAGGTTTTTTATAAAAAGCCTAAAAAAGAAATAAGAGCGGTGGGCGAATAAATGGCTCCTTTAGTCGAGGGGATCATGGATAATAAATGAATACACCCAACAGACACATACATTGTCCTGCCCCACACTATTATCGAGTCTTGTGTCGTGAGTATCAGAAACCACGAGAGACTTTTCGGTCTCACAATCAGGCAGTGAGGCTGATAATAAGATATCTATATCAGCCCATATACGTCCTACTGCAGGGCACGGGCCTACTCTACAATCGAGAGAATCGATTGAGAGTGGTTAGGCCATATAGTCCACCACGCTGGCCTAGTGCGGGTTGGCGGACTTACATACCGTAGAAATTCTTTAAAATCGCTACGTTATGCAGGTTTCCTCACGATGTTTTCCTTCACATTTCAAAATTTGAATACCAGTGTAGTTAGTTGTTTAGGATGTGTGAGAATTGTAGAAGTAAATTAAAATTATTACTGTTATGTCAATGAATGTACCACAAAATTACAGTTCTATATTATGCTTATCTTTAATCTTTCATATAAAACAACCTAGGAAAATTATTTCATAATTTCCTATAGAAATAATTGGACAATTACGTAAAAAGACATACGTGATCGGTCTGCGGAAATCCCGAAAATCTAGCCTCTATATTAATCGTCCAATACCTGTGTGCGAGTTAATTAGGTCACTAAAGGAAGATAATTTCACGGATTTATGCCGACGATATGACAACCCCCTACCCCATTAAGGGACGGAAACCGTTGAAGAAGCATTGATGGGTTTACACCTGCCCACCCCTTCGAGGATACGTGACGATCATAATTACCTATAACTTTGTTGGTTAATATTACTCAATATAACGGTTAAAGACATTATCGTGAGGAAACCTGCATAATTGAGAGGCCTCTATTAGGATTTTGAGCTGTGTAGCCCACCATACCCCATGAGACTACAGAAGAATAAAAGGTCGTAAGATTTAAGTTTAGGCAAAACTACAGAGCGCTTTACTGAATAGTTATTTGAATAGACTTCAAAAAAAGAAGCTCATCAATTTGACCTGTGTGTAATATGTATGTTATTTTGTCAGAAATCCACACTTTTGGATAGGTTAGTCTATACCAGCGTCTGATTATAATCACGCAACTGCCCAAGCAAACGAGATTCTAGTTTCTTAAGCCGTCAACACCAAATAATTGTCAATTACCCATTAGAACAACCACAATACCGCTCCACACGATTTCACTAACAAGAACATCACAGGCCACCGATCAAAAGTAATCAGGAATGCTATTAACATAAGATAATCTTCAGTTTAATATTTTTATACGCAGTTCCGGCGAGGTGTGGGCGTGCGCGTCACTTCATATGATTACATTTTTGACATTTCATATGAAATCGATCGGGATTTACAATCCATAGTGTTTAAGATAAAAGAAACTATTTAATTTATTAAAATTTCGTGTGAGTTATCGTGATTACTTTTGACTTTTTTGGTCGTGAACATTCTGTAAATCTCGGGTTCATTCTCTCTGTAATGTAATAGTTATTTTCGATTTTTAATGTTGGGAAAATTTTAAATGTGGTTTCTAATAAGCTTCTGTATCGGTAGCGTAGATTGACAAAATCATTAAGGCATCCTATTTGGTCAGCCCGAATCCTCCCGCTTGAAAGTATTCTTTTACTCCGTTTTACATTGTCCTGAGTTCCATATTTTTCTCTCACATCTGTAAGCGCAATTTTATTTAAGACTTACATATACTGGAACCTGTGGAAATACCCCAATTTTTTTTCAAACTTTCTCCACTATAATTTTATTAAACCCTACTTATAAACAATTAATTAATAGAAAAATCACCAGATATAACTAAGCATATGCCACGCCGGCGAACTAAGTCGCCGCGGGCCATGTGTCCGATGGCTAAAAAAAGCCGGCCATAGACAATGGCCGAGAGATTTATAACTTTTTAACATCTGGCCCTACCTGAGGGAGGTGTGAATGAGGGCAGCAGCTTTACCAGCTTGGGAACAATAATAATCGGTGGGTAAAAAATAAAAATATTATTTTGAAATAATATGCTCTTATAATGAATTCTTAATGGAGGATTCAGTACAAAAATCGTAGGTAAAATTTAAGATGAAATACCAAAATAAATTCTGATAGCATTATTATAATCTTTTGCATTAGTTTATTGTACACTCATTAGGGCCAAAATTTCGATTCTCAACATTCAGAAGGCTCTTAAAACCTAATTGTTGCCTAGGTAATGACAGTCGTAATCTACATTACTCTTTGGAAAACTTAAAAAAATATACTCTCAAAGTTACCATGAATTCTACCATGAGGCCAGCTTGGTCAAAGCCTAATTTTCGTCACATGACCGTTAGGCTTACATGTATTATGGTCCGGAATACCTCGTCCATATCAATTATCACGGTCATTAAGCAACATTTGGCACGGCTGTGTGTGATGGATGACCGCTCGAGGCTCTCCAGGGATGGGGAGCCCTCAAATATTAAGTTGTTAATTTAGGCCATCGTGATTGTTTAGAATAATGCTGTTTAAAGACTACACGAATTTAATATATATAACGAAATATCGGATAAACTATAATAGGACTTTATTTTCATATAAATTTTTGAAGTACACGATTGGTATTTTCGTGAGTTTTTTTTTTATGAAATATAAAATCACATGGAAATGGCTTCACATCGTAACATACATGACTTCTAAACCAATATGACAATCTTATCTTGATTTATGTGAAACAAATTAATTAAACACATTTATGAGTATTTAACTACCAAGGATGCCATACAAATATTCCGATAATTAATTCATTACACATAAACATTAATTTCATCATTAATTATTGCGCGTCTATAAACCAGTCGGCTAGTCTAGTTTACAAGAATCATCTCGGTGGCTTTCAAGAGAAGGGACCTCAAGGGGAGCGGAGGGGTCTGAAGGGGAGGGGGTGAAATTCCTCGCAAACTACCTTCGCCTGACCTAGCTTAGGATTCGGTTTGTTTATGTGATTGTAACAGCCGCTTGCCGTCAGCTTTAATTGAATCGGACGTTTGAGGAATTTCAGCCTGGCCGCCATGTTTGTTGTGGGTTCGGATTTGTTGATGAAAAATATTTTAGTAACAAATTAAATACTAAAAAGCTTTTGCTAAAGTAGTAAGAAATAGTTAAATTAATTTGTTCAAAATGGATAAGAACACGTAGCAACGAGAATAGGTCAGACATTTTTTTTTAAATTACACATTAATTTTTTCCTCTATAATTAAACACTCCTTTTTATCGTTTCCATAATTTTGTCATTACCATATCTATAACAAAAAGCCTTAAACAATATCATCCGCCTTCCTCACTATCTATGCGATAGCAAAGTTAGCAACTATTCAATTGAAATTCTTAGCTAAAAATCAATCCAAAGCCTCCGCCTCTTTCATTGCAGTCTACAGCACTTATTACCTTTTAACACTGCATAATGAGTGGTAAAACCATGCAAAAACGACAAGACATTTGAATTAAACAGACATAATAAGCATTCACAGTTCAATACAATTTATTCGTATAACAAAATCACATGGCGTGTTTGTTGACCCGCCGCGCGAACAGGAGCTCCGCGATTTGATAGGGCTGTGTTTGTACACGAATTGGTATTAAACTGCCCTGAAATTCAATGCATTTGACGATTATTCCCTAAAAAATATGCATGTATAAATAAATGTCAGAATTATACAGATAAGTGTTCCTTAAAATGATTTTACTTAAGCAAAATTTTTATATGTAATTGAAGTTTTCGAGTTCTGTTACCTATCGTGCTTTATTTTCAGTCGTGTCCTTTATGAAAAAAAAACAGTTTTCAGTTTATGTTCTTACTCAACAAAACACCGGTGTTTTCCTGTTTGCTAAATCCGCTCACCAAATACAAAAGCAAAGAGGCAACCTTACAAAGCTTAGAGCACGAAGTGGCGCGCCGTGACCCGATCTGAGGGACCCGATCGGCCTTAAAGGTCGCATACAATACAACTGACTACGAACATAGGAATGTCGAGATTTTCAACCGCACTCACTAACTTATAGTTCCACGGAGATTCACTGTATGAGCGGATCCACCTACTTACGATCACGAATAATCATGACACGGAATGGAACTTACCTACTCAGCTGCGCCCTTAACTATCGGTTGAATAAGTCAACATTGTTTTTGCGCTTCGATTATCGCAATTATGCTAAAATTATTCGTTGTAAAAAACGCTTTTCCCAAGAAACTTCTGGTTTTTTCCTTACATTACAATTAGATTTCATATTTTTTTAGTACACAGTAATTATAATTAACAATTAACATGTCAAAGCCATTTATGTAACACAAAATAATAGAACCAGTTCAATTTAAAGAACAATTACTGTCTAATTACCGTGAAATGTTTAAAATAAACTCTGTTATTTTTTATGGAGCTACATACTCGGTACATTTAATATTTTTATTCCAAATGTAATTATAATTATTTAATAATCTCAGCCATATTATCACATACTTAATAGTTATTTTGAAAAATGGGATTAACATGGATTAAAAATTGTCGAAAATAAATCCTTTGTAGAATAGTGGACAAGTAAAACTTGACAAGCGAAGTGCCTAATCACTACAAATTCTGATTAAAAATAAAATAATCATTATTTACCACCAATCAAAAATGCTATCGATAATTTTGAATATAGAATTTAAACATTTCTCCAAATTCAAAATAAAATCAAATGTGTGATACATTCTTGTTTTTTTTTTTGTTTATTGCAATCGTTAAACATTATGCCAATGTCAAGTTAGGATGTTATTTTTCGAACCTTATGAAGAGCCTTTTTATAGTATTGCTGAGGGCGAAAGCTTCATAGTGCCATTAATACCTTTATACTTTCAAATGTATTCCAGTATCAGATGATGATAAAGGTCAAGCCAACGTGTAAGGAGCTACCGAGCATGCGAGGAGTCACTGTGTCACTGTGGCGTTAACCATCCTATCGAGTTTATCATCGCCATTGTTGTTTGTGCCATCTAAATAGCGGATGCTGCTTGCATTGGAATATCTGTGTTTGTAAATACATTTAAAAGTATATAGGATATCAATTGTATGTTTCACTTTTTTTAGATATTCCTGGCACATTATTTTCGCTTCATCAACTTTCATCAGTCTCTTCATGCATTCTTGTCGATTCAGGGTACTTCAGATCAATTTAATGTCACATAATAACTACAATATGACTAGGTATCCAAATTTCCATTGAACTTACTTTATATTCGGAGGATGTTAAAATAAATGTATTAATAATTGGCTAAAATCGACGTCTTAGAACGTCGTAGTCTTACTAATGTCTAGTTAAAATATTGTTTACTCTATACATCCAATCTCGGCATTAATCTGTTACTAATAACGCTAAATAACCATGCCTTATATTTTAACTTACGCTGCCGAACTAACAAGATCTATCAATCATCAAAGTCTAATTTTACAGTTCCTAGCATGCACGTGCGGCCAAATAAACAACTATTAACCGTTACAATATTCCATATACGAAACTTTAAATTAAAAATAAAAGTTCCAATACAGGCGAGGATCATTAAAATATTCTGCCTCGATTTTGGGAAATAATAAAAAAACAACTCAAATAGTATAGGCAAAGAACTTTAACACATTCCGCCAAACTTTAAAAAAACAATGCAAACACAAACAAATAGCGGCTCAAATATAGGCGAAGATCATTAAACTATTCTGCCTAATTTTTGAAAACAAATAATTGCAACGAAACCTGTATTAACTTGTAGCAGCTGGCAAGGAATTAATACACTTGGCGTTTTAACAATCGAATTATAGCCTTACTTTCTTCAAACAATGGCTCAGTTTGGCACATCTGGTTGGCAGATTCCCGAAAATCTTTAACATCTGCGAGTGTCTTTTGTTTTATGTACACGTGTTACAGGTAAGAGTCAGTGTTAATAAAACATCTGGACGTCCGATTTTTGGGAAACAACTTTAGTTTTCTTTGAAAATTATCTGTTGCTTTAAGTTCGTCCAGATGGTCGAAAAGTAATCTGGCTATATTTCTATTGTTTAACATTTAAAACAGTTTAATATAAACGAATAGTTTTAGTAATGGAGGTCGAAATTATCTTATTGTTATTTTAAGCTACCTATGAAGAAGGCTCTAAGTTACCAATTGAAAAAAAGTATTGATTACGTACGCAAATGAATAACATTCAATATTATGTAAACTTAAAAAATATTTGGCAATAAAAAAATCTAAATTTTACGTCTATTGTACCCACTTCTCGAAACTTTATTTTCATAACTTTTCATTTTTTCATTTTTAAATCAGTAAAATCTTAACATCATAAAAAATAAACACGGAATTATTTGTCAAAACCATGTGGGATAGAAGACAAGTGCCACTAAGTATACAAATATTTTAAGCAAATATATATCCGTTAGCAAGATATTAATAACTGAACAGTCCTTCAAAAAGTAAACATACAATACAATCACTAAACAAAACAAGATTAAAGTTAAAAGAGGATAGTGTAATCTATTCATGCATTATCCGGTGTGGCGTCACGTGCTCATGGTTTATGCAGAATCCTTCCGTCTAACTGTCCATACCACTCGGCATGCGGAATACAGGCAGAACACAAGCCATGGAATACAGGCATAAAAATACAGCCATATGCGGGTTCACGCTTGCACGATCAGAACTTCTGAGTCACTTCATCTGTGTGATGGGAATTGTGACTCATTTGCCTATTAGAATGACTCAGATTTTCAAAATATTTTAGTGTACTGTCGATAACACAAAGCTTGAGGAATACATGCTTATGTTTGCACGATCAATAGTTCTGACTCAATTCACTGATGTTAAGAACTAAATATTCACATACTAAAGCATGCAACTCTACCTATGAAAAGGTAAGCAGAAGTGCCATTATTACCTATTATTCGCCAAGTTTGTTTCTGCCCTAACTTGCGATGGTAGCCTGTCTGATATTATTCAAAAAAAAAAATAGGAAGTGGTAATAATCAAATATATACATATATATATAAACAGTTCAGAAATGTGGTATATCAAAAAAATATTCCGGCAATCGTGTTTCTGGTCCTAGGATCTACGGAAGCCATTATTATTAAAATTGTGCCCTAATAGCTATCTAGTTCCTTCCAAATCTTTAAAATAGAGATCGACGTTTGCAAATTAAACAATTTAGCCAAGACATAATATGACAGTACCCACTGATCAAAAGCAGAATTCGTAACGACATATGTACTAAAAACGGTAGTTATTAAAACAAAGTAAGTGCGACTTATCGTCGGTCTTAAAACATAGTAGGAAACGCCAAAACTTCGGAACACAGTTTTGGCTCCAATCCAAAAATGTTTGGGCACATTGACATGACAACTTTGAAATACAACGCTTTTGGTATTTTTTGTTTACATCTGTTACTGTACAAATAAGCCAAACTTTGTATATGTAACTTTAGATTATTTTCTTTAGATACATATGTAATCAAGAACTTAACATAGTCTTTTATATCGGCTTATAGGAAGCTGTCACTAAGGTCACAAGTAGAAGCCGCGGGTAACTAAAATCTTATAAAAAATTACACAAAATATACCCTGGGAATTAAACTCATAACCACGCCGTTCACAGCCTATGGCTACAACTAGACCAATGGGGTGATCTTAACAAAATTAAAATTTTATTAGCTTTTAAATCCGTCTCGTTCCGGAAAACAAATCTATTCGCTCACTCAACTTTACGATTTCCGAACGCGCTATAAAATAGGAAAAACAAAAAATATTTTACGATTTTGCTGTGTAATTTTACATTTTCCAGTGACCCAATACTTATTTGCAGAGGTGCATTCATGCTCCTAGTTTATAATTATTCTTTATAACCCTGAATCATCGTGAGAACTTATCTGATGTTGGTTTATGCTGATGATATCAATGATGTGATTCATTGCTTTAATGTACTTGTAAATACCGGAATGGAATTAATCCTTTATTACTATGCTAGACTGCTTAGAAAATCTATGATTATTAGATGACGTCGGTGCTAGCTTGGAAACTATGTTTTCATGCTTAATTACTTGTGTACCTTAATTATTGACTTTATGCGTCAACTTTGTTTAATACGTCCCATCGCAAGTTTTGGACCTCTTCTACAAAGTTACGTTGAGAGGGATCCTGTACTATCCAGTACCGAAATAAATATTTGATTACATTTATCTCTATCTGAACCAGCCTTTCCTTTCACAGCCAACTTCTCAGAGGTATTAAAGCATATAATGAAGATTAATTTACATAGCATCGTATCGTGTTACCAATACAATAGGAATGTTAAATCAAATGAACTGTAGCTAATCTTTAGTGTCAATTAACATTCTTTGAACCAAATCAGACACCTTTTTGAAAGTGAATAGTTTAATTGGTGTTTCCAAAAGTATCCGGTGATAATTTACACGTATCTACCCTACCATATCGAAGGTTTAATTTTGTAGATCATTCTAATTTACTGGTCACTCCTCTCAATTGATCTCTTGATTGCTGGGGAGGTCGTATATAATATTATTCTAAGCCTGACAATAGATGCTTTAAGAGTTACTCAATCATAATTGAAATCTAGAATTGCAATATTACTTTTATACCTACTTTTGTAACGAAAAACTGACGCATAATTGCACTATCGGAATTTAACCTAAAACTTAATATTTTAATGTCAACGGCTATCAGATAATTTTAGCGATTATTATGTATATGACCCAGTTAAAATATACTTAAAATTTATCTGACAAAGCGCGGATAAATAACAGTTTCTATCAGTCACTTTCGAATTCCGTCCTTAAACAAATCCTTTTACCAGATCGCAACAGTGTCTGCAAATTAGTGGTACAAGCGAAATGCCAAGTGACCCTCGCTGCTTTGAGACTCGCAATTACAATGTTCTTCATTCGAAAAGTCTCCAAACAAAACTATTGACTTGGCATTTTATTTAAAATTTCATACATATCTTTACATGAATCCGCTTGAGTGGTCTAAACGATCATTTCAGAGTCTTATAGATACATCTGTATAGATACTAGATTAAAAACTTTTATAGGCCTTTTCTAAGGGTGGCCACAGTAACCTGTTGTTAGACGCCATCATTCAGCGACTTTGTACAATTTATTTTTATTTAGTAGGATCTCGAATATATCAAAGAATATACATTATAAGCTTTACTATTATGCTCTCGCATTTTAAACGTTCTGCTTCTTTTATTATAGGAGATCACAACATGCAATCTTACACAACAGGTAAAGTAAAATTAATTGAATTCCAACTTGTCTTAATCTATTTATCAATTTATGAATTTAATTGCAAAGTAAAGACGACTTAGATGTTGCTAGATACTTTCTGAGCATCTGCACTTTTTAACAAAACGCGTCACTATAGATCCTAGCTTACATAAGGTTGGTTGCTGGTAAAGTCCCTAAAATATTTATCAGGTCATCAGGCCTCTTCCAGCAAAAATACATTTCACAAGTCCATTTGAAAATCTTAACACCACACTTCATTATAACAGCCGGCTAATCGGACATAACTTTCTACGAGTAACATCATAATGCAGACGGGTTATTAAATAAACAGCCGCGTGAACCCACCTGTTGTTCGACGCTTTGCATATGATCAGTATTAGCCACGCTTTCCATGAAGACGTCTTCGCCAGTTCACCGACATTCCTCGGACGCTATTCGGCACAGGCAATTGCGAGCCATGAAGTTCGTAGATATGCATCTATTGGGATTGCGGTTTTTAATTTGAGTACTCAACAATTGTTAAATCTCAGTTTTGTATTGTTTTGGATTGTATATTATTTTATACTAATATTTATTTGAAATACAATTTATGAAGGATGCATAATATCATGAACATTAAATGAGTAAAACCTTACATGAACGAAACGTTTAAATTTACTAATTTTACTCAAACATATGCGTCTTGCCATACGCATGAAGATTTCAATGAACGTAAAACAACACTACTTTAACGTGCAAAAAAACATATTTTAGCTACACTTATAAAAAGATGCTTAAATAAAATTACCAAGAGTATAGTGTGCCATCTGACACCAACAAATAAATGCCACATCGTAAAACTTCTAACATCATAGCACCTAAGTGAATAGCTATAATGATACGTCCCGCCCGGCTGTAGGTCACAGGCCACATGCCCAAAGGTCGCGCATACAGACAGACTTGCACTCGTACCATCCGCCATTAAACTTAATGATACAAACAGGATGCGAGCACCAATGACTTTTTTGCTGTTAATTCAATTTATGCTTTTGAATTGTAAACGTTTGATAGGTCGGGTAACTGTATTTCTGTAAATAGCGTTTATCTGTGGATTTGCTATCTTTCTTAAATCCCATAAGGTATCCAATTGAGATACAAAAGATTACGGTAGGCAGCGACCTGGTTGTGCTGGACTCCTGGCACTGCGAAGGTCTATACTCTATAAGCAGTGGTGACAGCTTTCCATCAGGCGGGCCGCATGCTCGACTGCCTGCGATGGCAATAAAAAAAGTGGGATATTTTTCGGAGTTAATTGCATAGGGCTGTATTTTTTATTTAATACACACTTATGAAATGAAATTTCTCCGAGAGCCAAAGCTAGAAGGAACCTAATCCGCAACGGATTTATTGTGGCTATGAGATTTGTGATTATTAAGTGAAGAATTTTTATATTGGCGCTTTCACTGTCCACGACCTTGATCATCAACACAAAATAATATATCTCCCAAGGCAATATGATTGGCTAACGTGTTCAATGGAGACAAGAATCTGCCGAACTTAGGGCAAGACGCTCTTGGGCTACATAGAGCATCAATGTTACTTGTTAGCCGAAAAGTGGCTGGAGAGTGGATATGGAAGAAAAATGTCGAGGATTGTTTTCAGTAACATACAATTTGGAGGATTTATGTACAGCAGAAGCATCTTAGACTAAGGATGGTGAAGATAATGGAAGGTTAAAAGCCATTTAAAGATGAAAACAGTATTCAAAAATGGTAGAGTTGACGTTAAGTGACTGATTTTCTGTCACGTTTTCTTAGCTCACTGAGGTAGGTTAAAGGATTTGTAGGCTCAATAATTTATATCATTATTCAATAACAACCTTTTTCCCTCTCAGTTCTCAAACCTCAGTCCAGATAATTGATAAATGGAGATGTTCCGTCAGATGACATTTGTTCTTTTGCCTTAATAAAAAGCCCTTTCAGATGTTAAACAGACTAGCAACAAACCAAAGCTTCTTGCACAATTGGCCAACTTAAGAATGCACAAACTGTCACTCCAATACTAAACCAAGGACATACTCCAAAATACGTTAAATCGTACCATATCTAACTGTTCCAATCACCACGTTGCGTAGTGCGCATATAAATAAATCAATTATGCGTACAACTGTCTTAGGAAAATGCACTTAGTTACCCACAAGCAAAATTATACTTTATAATGAGGTGGTAGAGCTTAATTCAGAATGTGGAAATGTAAAGATTCTTGTTTATATAGGGCTGCGTGCGTTGATTTACGTGATGTCAAATGTTGAAAGTTGGATTGGTATATTGTTATTGATATATAAAACGGTCAGCCCTATATTATGTATGGTCGGTTTGAACTACATCATGGATGTAAGTTGTTCTTGTGAGACAGAGATACCATCCCGGTCGAGCCGTTCCATTCTTATAATAAATATTAATCCAGCACATATGTACCAGTACAAGCCATAGGGCTTCTTTATAACCGAGAGTTCGATTGTGAAGGGTTAGGCCATAATCCACCACGCTATAAACCTACAGTTGTCCAAGGTAACTATAGTGTGTTTATACCTCTGGCATATTAAAATATACCAAATTTTAAGTATAATTTATATTTTTTATCTCTGTTTAATAAAATGGCTATTACTTTAAATAAACATTATGTATTCAGAAGTCGTTAATCAAAACGAGGAACACGAGGCAATTCAAAACGTGGCTATTTAAGAAGCATTTTTTTAGTTTCCTCAATATTTATAGACGCGACAACCATGAGGCCGAAATGTTGAACGCCGATTTTGATAATGTAGCCAATATATTAGCGGTCACAAAATCACCTGTTGCCATACACACCTGTTCAATGCAATCACATCTGACATTTTTTTGCAAACGAAAATAAACCCAAACACACCGCAATAAGTTTTAAATTCCCTCTGACGTTTTGTATTTTTTTTTCTCTGCCAATCAAGGTAGATGGCCGAAAGTTTATAGAAAAAGAGTAAAAACTCTTTTGGACATTTTTGTAAAAATCAATAAAAAAGTTATTTTTTTATGTAATTTAACTTGAGACCTGCGTGTTGCGCTCTGAGATTTTGTACTAATATTTTTATACGGTTTCGCATTCCCTGGTGTTGATAGGGAGTGACATTCCTTCATGCATATGGACCTAAATAAGCTTTGATAATTAATATGGGTTCAAAAACCATAGCGTTTGGAAAAAAATCACACGCAAATATACACATCTCTTCACAATAAGACTTCCACATTTTATGTTATGTCGTATCAGTTACTTTGTGGGACGTTTTAGTGATGTAGCACTTAGACCTAAAATAATATCAGGTCTTAGGTCTTAGTGTTGAAATCGAATCCGCGACTTCTCGCCGGCCGCGTTACAGACACTTACTTACATATTTACATACATACATAAACTCACGCCTTTATCCCCGAAGGGGTAGGCAGAGGCGCCACCAGGACACCCACTTTTCGCCTTGTACTTACATATTTCTATACCAATAAGGTGATAATCTACTCAATATTCAACCTAAACAACTGATTTACGTCGCAAACTGACAAGCCATATTTATAACATTATTTCCTAGCGCTTTATAATCACACGCTCTCCGCACTGCCAATTGAGCTATGAACCTATAATCGAATTATCATAAATTGACGACACAGCGCGGCGTAGTCATAGACATAGAGCATAGACTCACAAATAGGCTCACAAAATTGGCCACTATGTCGAGCAAAGCCAAATGAATAAGCGGCCAATGTACAAGACAATTTATGGCCGTAAATTCGTTAAATCTGCTCCACGCTTTATTTTTCTTTTTGGCATAGCGGTTAGGATTTTGGCCAGTGTTAAAATTTTAAATGTCAAAATTTTGCGCCAGTTTCAGCTTGACAGATTGAAGTGATCCTCTATTGTTTATGAGCAATCATTTTAAAATTCGAACGACTTTTAAAATATGTTTTTGTGCATCACTAATTACATTGAATTGCGAAAACCTTATAACGGACACAATAATCGATAAAAATAAATGCTATAAATAGGCCTTACATCTCTATATGCTAAATACATGTTTGCATATAAACTGTCAATAACAAGTTAATCAAAGCCATAAGTTATATCACGCTAGTTTTCCAGTCTCATCCTTAAGTAAGTGGAAAGGTTCCCATATCGGCGCGACTTTCACTCGGTTGCAATTTGAATCTCTCTAGATAATGTTAACGCACACACGTATGTGAGATGTTCTATAAATTTTAACAGTTTATGCGGTGTGTTGAAGGAAATTGCGGGCCGTATGGTAATTTATTGTTCCCTTGTTGACCTGTGACTTAAACGAACAGGAGTTTGTATATCAAAAAGGTTTTATGTAATAGTTGATTCGATTCTATTGGCTGGAGTTACAATTTCTAGGTTTGACGAGAATATAACCTATAGCCTAATGTAAATATTTTTTTCAAAACAGAATTTTTAAATTGCCCACACAATTATGTTTCATATTTCGCGTATGTATGTTTATTATTTACAAATTCTTGTACATAAATAAACAGACCTTTATTAATAACTGCAAGACATACAAATATTCCATTTTAAAATCATAACAGCATTACAACCGATACCTGTAAAACAAGTTTTACATATCTCATTAATAGATTGACTCTTATACAAGTAATAAATAATAATGTTTTTGAAAAGGATTAGGATAGGATAGGATTAGGTACAGAGACTTAAATCTACTTAGAATTAGATAAATATAATAAGATCTTAGTGAGAGATAACCAGTGTATAATGACCCACGTCGAAAACAATTAAAAACGATAAAAAAACTATGTCCTCACTATGTTTGAGCGTATTACCTAGTGTTCGCATCCGCGCGTGCCAAAATAAACTCGCAAAAAATAAACAGGCCTGGTAATTGAATCATTCGCTTATCTAATGAAAGAGCGAAAAAGTATTCAATGTCTATAAGAACAGACTACCGTATGATTGCAAAACTGAGGAGTCTAGTTCGAGTCCCGAGTCGGGCAGAGTAATATTGGATTTTTGTATTCATTTTGAACCTGGAATCGGGAATTTGTGCCCGATGTGGCGATAGGCTCGCCCCCTATCACATCGTGGAACGGAAAATACAAGGCGAACCGTTGGTGTCCTGGGTGCATCTCTGCCTACCCCTTCTGGAAAAAATGCGTGAGTAGGTACATATGTATAAAAACAGAAAAAGAGCGCTTATTAACCAGAAACAATATAAAATGTCTACCAGAAAAAATAAATTAGGCAATAAGCAACACAAGCATAAAGAAAATAAACACGGTGGTGAAGAACCCATCACAAATACCCTCGTTAGTGAACAGCCTCCGTGGCACAGTGACGCCGGCTGTCAAAAAAGTCTCTCGTAGTTCCTGATACCTACGACAGAAGACTCGATCTTAGTGTGTCAGGACTATGTATGTGCCTGTTGGGTGTATTTATTTATTTATTTATTAATGTGTAGTATTGTAGAATTCACCTATGTATATCTAAATACAGTTAAGTGAGCAAAATTGTGTCCAACTTCGATCAGTGTTCAACGATAAAAATAGCCATTTCGCGTCCGTGGACTCTATCTGCATTTCACTAATCACTACACCAAATGTCAGTGTAGATTTTTTAAATTAAAAAAAATGTACCCAATATTCATTAGCACAGATTCCCGTACCGGGAATCGAACCCGAGCCTCCTGGGTGAAAGCCAGGTATCCTAGCCACTAGACCATACGGGATATGATGAGACAACGCTAAATAAGCTACTAATGTGTGTTTACTGCCAAAAGGTAAAATTATTTAAGTATAATGTTTTGTTACGGATCTTAAAGTATAAAATAAATTAATTAATTCAAGCTGATAAATTGCTTTATTGGCAATAAATTAATATGTGTCTTCTATTATTTTTACAGCACAAACCTAATCAACACATTAATTTTTAATTTCATCTTCCTATAAATCCTCGTGCTAATTTAAAATAAAATTACATGCTTATTTTGAGCCAAATAAAATCAAAAGATAATAAAAATATGTACAATGACGTATTCCGTACGTAGGATTTTATTCACGGCAAAAAATAATTACCCTTTAATCTGTACGAGTCTATACCAGCCCATACACGTCCCACTGCAGGGCACGGGCCTACTCTACAATCGAGAGAATCGATTGAGAGTGGTTGGGCCATATAGTCCACCGTCTGGTCCGTTACCAACACGCCACCACGCACTTCTGTACAAGTAAAAGTTTTTAATCAGTCGATGACTATTCAGCGACCTTGAACTGAAATAAAACGGCTAATTTCCAGATTAACGTCAATACAACAGACGGGGTGAATCAGTACCTAATATACTCTCTTACGTGTTATGTAGTATTTATACTACTTTTATAGTACGGCAAATGGATTTACTGAGAGAAAATGTACTATTCACGCGTACAGAAAGATTAATGTGTGCATTAACAGACATCGATGCTAGCTTGGCTGAATATCTGTATCAGCCCATATCCATCCCACTGCAGGGCACGGGCCTCCAATACAATCGAAAGTACGATTGGAGTTAGGCCATAATTAGGACGCTGGCCTAATGCGGACACTTTACATACATAAACTCACGCCTTTTTCCGAGAAGGGGTAGGCAGAGGTGCTACCAGGCCACATTTTCGCCTTGTGTGTTCCGCCCCTTGTCCCTTGTGTGACCCTATCGACATATCAGGCACAAATTCATGACTCCGGGCTGATAATGAATAGAAAAATCCAATATGACTTTTCCCGAACCGGGATTCGAACTCGAGACCTCTTCCGGCGTTTTAGTCGTACCGTAGTACAACTACGCCACCGAGGCAGTCGCTCCACGTATTTTGCCGTACATTTGAATTTCGTTTCGGATCATAGGGTAGCCCTCCGGAACACAACAGAGCTTACACTGTGTTGCTTGGCAACATATATAAGGGGTAAGATTATTATTCATTGTAGGTAAGATAGGATTGGATTATTTTATAAAACCGCTCCGTATATCGTAACTTATATGTTCATCACACAAGCATACTTACAATGCAATGCAATCAGAATTCTCGTCAAATCGAATGCATTCTTTTCATAGACTCCTCGTATAGCTGAATAAAACACTTATTATTTAACACTCATATTTACATACTAAACCAGTGTAATAGGATTTGAATAGCCACTTACCATTTTATCATAAAACGTCTACAGATTTATCTGAAATGTTGATTGGATGTCTTTATCAAGATTCTCCGATATAACCACTCTTAATTTTTACAACCGACCAAATATACCGGCTGATCTATTAATGATAAGGTTTAGATATCTTTATGCAAGATTTGGTCGTGAATCTCGAAGTTCAAGTGTATTTTAATATGTTTTCCGTTTATATTCAGTATGGGTAATTCATGTTATTGTTTTTTCGAGTAGGTAATTAATGAGATGGCTCCTGCTTTTTTTTATGTATGAGCGCACTGCACAGGAAACAAGCAGGTATCTAACAAAATAAAAATTAAAAAGTGATCACTGTCGCTCATGGACATCCACAATGCCCTATATTGGGTGAGTAACCCTCATTTGGTTGAAATAAAGATATGTAGTGGCAAGCTTCTAGTCACTTTTTAACTACACAGGTTGGCGCAACAGCATTAGTTTATAGTATAAGCTGGCCCGCCAAAAATAATATAGAAAATAGTGGTTAATGATAATATCTGCCAAACATTATAAAAGTAATTTAAAATTTAATTTATTTTTTATATATTTGGCTTAAAGCATTTTTACAGACCCCGTACATTCCCTGTAAATCAAATAAAATATCGTCAGCCGTGGGGCAACGGCCTAACCCCAACAATTGGCAAATCACAGCGATCGAGAGCATTTCTGTGTCCGATACGGCGAGTTTAAATCGATAGGTTACATAGCCGGCCACACCACATATGTGGCGCACGTTCCAATTAGCGTTTTATTATTAATAGTTAAAATGCGTGCCTTTATGACTGTCTGTCTGTGAGCCGATAGCACGCGAACCCGCTGGCTCGTATATGGAATTATGCCGTGACCGCCATTGGTCCGTTTCGATACACGGGGGAGATTGTTCGAAATTCAAAAATATTCAATTATGCTTAAAATGTTAGGTATTTAGTAAACAACGGAATAGAACACTTATTAAAATTCAAATTTGTAATACGCTGCATTTATGTGTTGTATGTAATTAATTAAAACGTAGGTGGTATAATAGCATTTTATTCTAATACTATACTTGATATATTTTATGATTGGTTTTCAATAAATATACTACAAAATAAATAATAATTTTATATAGTCATTCAAGTAAAGAACTTATTATTTAAAGCACAAAATTAAAGGTATTAAAAATCCAAAAATATTTTTAGTCTAAAATCTCGCGTGGTGTGTCCGAGCGCGGATCAAAGTCACAGTTCTTACGACATCAAACCGTGGTGATCGCTAACGATCATACAATTCGATACAAAGTGTAAAATGTATTTCATATAACAACACATGATAGTCGTAAACGCTGTTATATTATGTATAAAGTTAATTTGTTATGCCGGCCTCATTTCGAGCCGAATGTTGCTACATCTTAATATACGAAATTTCCACGAACGCAGTTTAAAATTATGACTATGCATAACTCTGCTGTCTGGGGGATCCACTTTGATTTCATCCAATATTGGCTACAAAGTTGGCGTGGCTATATTGTACGGGGTCAACATACTGAAGTGGTAATCGACTTGTTAGTTGTTTCGTCCTCATTTAACCCTAATGTCTCCTACACATATTGGCACAATAATTTGACCAAAATGCACCTGATGTTAACTGCAGTGCAGACCAAATAGTAGATAGTTATTTCTCTCGAGTCGATACAATTATGCCGGCCTGACTCTTTCCGATGATACACAGGAATACCTAACCCAAATACTTAAATTCAAAGGAAATAATGACTAATGTTCCAGATAAGAGATTTCGTAGAGAGGATGTTATGTCTAGCCGATCAACGGTTCGTCCCGATGTTCGGTTTCGGGAGTTAAATTATGCGAATTATCTTGGTAACGATTGGCAGGTAATAATTATAAACATCGTACATGGCGCTGAAATATGAAAGAGATAGAACGATAATGCGGCCATAAAGCGTTTAGAAACTTACTAACAGAGTTATTTTATCGGACTATTTCATAATCCATGACACCTATTTGATAAGAATTCAATAAAAAATATGCGCTGAGACAATCGATTACCTCAATACCATGATCGATTCATCTATTATTATCATATATTTCATAATAATTCACCTGCGTCATTGTCGTTGCGTAGGAGTGGCGAGAGGAGACTGCGTGACGGCGCAACAGCGTGGGCCGACCACGGTCACTTAGAAAAATGTCTGCGAAAGCCGGTTGACGGCATTAAATCTACCGAAAATGAACATTTTATACCGCTTGATTATGTTTATTGTGAGGCTGTTCGGCTTCTCTTGCGTTGAAAAACACGTGTTGGTTAAATATAACTCATTTTAACAGAGGCTAGAAACTCTTCGTACATTGTCGAAGTTAAAACTCAAAAAGCAACACACATACGAATTTTCAGGTTCTGTAGGTATATGTTACAATGCCAATCGTCGCCACCATTTGCAAAAAAGAAAATTGCTATGACCTATTAAGTGACATCTTTTAAAAAATAGAATTTAGAATAGATTTTCTATTTTTAAATTTCAGGCTGGGAATGTTGTGTTTTCTAGCATGGCAACACAGATTTTCGACATCGGTTTATATTTCTCACATTCCTCGTCACGGCACTTATTGTATTTCCCTAAATATGATTGGTTATGGAATTAGATTAGGATCATAAGCGTGCGGCCGAACGCTGGTGTGAGAAGAACAATAATTTTATTACATTCATAAAAATCACCTATTTTTAGGGTAATTATGTGGAATCGTTTCCTGCTTGTTTTTTTTTATAGCACTACAAAATCGCTGCCCGGAATCTCATTTTAAGTATATTAGAATCTTCGCAATAGATTTATGATGAATAGTATATATTGGTTTCGACCCTATGCCAAAATGGTTACTATATGCACATAGGTAGGCAAGCAGAAATAATAGATTGTCAGGATCCTAACCTCTATATGCTTCCTCTTCTTTGAGTGCCTCTTCAATGTTGAAGGTTGGCCGTCAGCTTCTAACTATATTAGAATTCTTTATTTTCAATAATTTCATAATTTAGCAACCTATAAAATTTTCATTTTCAAATTTATATTTTACGCCACTAAGATTATACAGCAATCTTTCAAGGCTCTCAATTCCATCAACCTACGTCAGAACTAACGGCCTGAAACCTATCGGCGACCCCCATTAGTATATGAAACAGCATTCCAATAATCTCCACACAAACAGGTCCCTAACATTCTTAAATCCAGTTTTATTTCACTAACTAAAGCCTGATTGATGAGTTTACGCAATGACAATGTTGCCTTATAGCCTAGACAGAATCACCTTTAGATTATACTGGCATTGTCTAGGTTTATTACATTTGCATAACAACCAGTTACGACGAATCCGGGCGAGACAAGGCGTCGTCACACGAAAAAGATAACTTATGTTAATAATTTCACCATATCACTCTCGATGCGTAACTGGCTGGGCAAGATTACGTCGTATATTAATTGGAAAAAACAATTTATAGATTCTACCATACCATAGAGAGTTTGAATTTCCATGGTATGTGAAATCGCCTGCCTACAATAAGCCAGCGTGCCGCCCCGCAATTGGCAGTAAGCGCGCACCTTACATTTATTGGGGCGAAAAAAACTCGACTGACTGTGCGTGCCACTAGTACAACAATTACCTACCCGTTACCCCTTCAGGGATATAAGCGTGAGCTAATGCATAAAAGAAACAAAATAGAATTGAGCTTCAGACTTTATAATACTAATTAGTAATTATATCCTATTCTGTCCCGTCTCGTTATGTCAAATGAGGAAAAGCATGCAATCCTGTCCTCTCCTGTCCGGTGCCATCCGTACCTGTT
The DNA here is from genome assembly GCA_949752805.1 of Deilephila elpenor. NCBI lineage: Eukaryota > Metazoa > Arthropoda > Insecta > Lepidoptera > Sphingidae > Deilephila > Deilephila elpenor. Next base: position 3,934,006 of record OX457116.1, read on the forward strand.
TAAAAGAGTAAGAATTACTTACTTATTCCACGGGAATACTACATTTTTCCGGATAAAAAGTAGCTTATGTTAGTTACCCCTATCGAAATTTCATCAAAATCGATCCAGCCGTTTTTGCGTGATAGAAAAACAAACATCCATACCAAATTTCGCAATTTGAGTAAGAATGTAAGATTAAATCTTCAATAGCTATTACTGAATAATAAACCATATTCAAAATTACTGTACAGTTATCGAAATAGGTAAAGAATTCACCATTCATAGACTGCTAATTAATTAAAACTATTATGTAATAACATAATATTCACGCAATATTTATTACATTACAGTATTTAATTATGACATTACTTTCAAAACCCACCACATAGGTACGAGAAAACACAAAACTTCCCTAAGAATACCTAAAAAATAATAATTAAAGTACACACCCAACTGGATTCTTTATCGTAAATAAAATATCTCATTAGCATTTCTAGTTGATTTCTAAGCGTGTGCCATCCAGGCTGTATGACCCCGGGTCGAGCTTTCTACGGGCCGTCGCGCGACGCGTCAGTGTAATTAATAGCCGGCGGAACCGTAGGAAAGCGGCGCGGCCGGTCCGGTACCCGTCTAAATACGGCCCTGCTTGATTTGGGTCAAAATTGCGAGAATTCTTTAATCCTTCGAATGTTTCGGAATGCTATAATTTACTGTTAGTTTGAGTCGCAGTCCCACGCTGTTCCTGGTGTAGATGTGGTGCTAGGTAGCTAGATGAGATGAGGGTAGTGATTTCGATTCCGGTGTGGAGACAAATGTTTGCGAGGCCCACGAATACTAATTTCAGGTGAGGCATGAGACCTTAAAGTCTCTTGTAGTTACTGATGTACAAGCCAGAATTTTTTTTATGTTTGTATATATATTATATGTCTTGTGTGGTGTACAGAATAAAAATATCTACACCCGTTCTTATTATTTATTACAGGATATAAAATAACCTAGACAAGATGGCACAGAACTCATCCTTAGTTAATACATACCCGACTGGACACTGGAAGTTGTAAATAACAGCGCATACCTTTAGTAAATATGTATTTATTAATGGAATATTTCCCTCTAGAAACACACTTGCAACCCGCCCGGTAACTAAAATACGTAATAAAAAAATTATCTAAACTAAACAGCTGTTGATAGTTGTCTAAATATATTTTGTAAGGTATACGCACCTGTTAGAACCAGAATATTTTATCACACGCTACTAATGGAGCCGCGGCTCTAAGTTCAATAAAAATAGAAGATTCGGTGCACCGTTGTTCTATTTATAATCATCTAAGTTAATTAACTTTAATATTAAATTATAATTAATATTTGCTCACACCCGGCTGTGTGTGATCATGATCTGTGCTCATTAGAAAAAATGAGCTAGGCACTATGATCATGTTTGAATAGATGGATATATGAGCCAAGGCTTTGTGCAGTGAAATATCCTTTTATTAATATTCAATGAGATTAAAAAATACGAAACTTGAAAGTTTACAAAGGTTTTGCTATGTAAATGGATAGATACTAAATTTGAAAATTAGAATATTTTTTATCTCATGCTTCGTATAATCTCTTATTATAATTTAATTGAATAATAAAAGGTAATATTATACATGCGGATTTTACGTTATCTCATTCCTAATAAAGAAAGAACAAAAAATATGATTTTATCGCCTTCGTTATTCGATTTTAATTTAAATTTAAAAATACATAATACAACATTAATAGATTAATACAAACACACTCGTAAAAAATCAAGGCGGAACAAAGAACGTCAAAATGTATGTGAGAAGTATTTTTTTAGTTTCATTAGCAGTTGGAGTTTAATGAAAACGATGGACATTCACGAAGGCTTTAATACTGAACATTTTATATACTATTTACTAACCTATGACGTAAGTAGTTGCATGCTATGAAACTTCTAATACAATCGATACTAGTTTAAACTTCCTGCTTGACTTGTTTTAATAAAATGCTGCTGATTTTTTTTCTGATAATGTAAGTAGCACGTTCAGGCCATCATTGTCATAATATGACGTTTTACTGCAATTATGATTAAGGTTTCCTCGAGTTAGGTCATCTATTATGCTCGAATTCCCGGTGGCTTATCTATTTTTTTTTTAATAATCCGTTTTATCCTACTGCTGGGTAAAGGTCTCCCCCCTACTCCTCCACATTTCACTCTAACGAAATTTCAGGCCACATGGACTCGAAAGCATCCATCCATTCTTTGATAATTATGACACCTTAAATTAAATTAAATTATAACATTATCGAAGATTTAAAATCAAATATACAATATGTAATCTTATCTGTAACAGCCATACTAACACGCTTAAGGGAGTAAAAAATATTGTACGTGGACTATTAGCCTCATCTTTACTTCGGTTCTCAATTGATTGATCCCGCCTACATTTGCATAGGAATGTTTAATGCTCTATATTTTTTGGTAATAGCCTACAAACACTGGTCAGAAATTACAACACACATACATACAGCCTTAAAACATTACAAACTTTGTAAACGTGAAAAGGAACGTAATCGGCCTCGGTTCTGTCGTTGCGTCGTCGTAAACGCATCTTTATTGTAATGAAACGCTATCAACTGTAATGTTGCCACACTTAAGTAGCCGACACACCTTCCACCGAGCTCCGTACGAGAATTTCAATGATAGTATGCTATAAATTCGCTTTAGGACCACATGCTGCGATATGAATGGCATTTAGACAAGTGATCGCGCCATATTTGAAATATTTAGTCGAAAAATCCTTGTGTTTTTGCAACATGACCCCTGAACTGATGTTTTGGTGACTAGACGCTGAACGATTGATTTTAACTGCAATTATTTCTGAAGATTTTATTACAGTATTAATAAATATTAGTATCAACGTTGACGTTTTCGTCGTCCTAAGATTTTAAGAAAGATCTGTTGGTAGGGGCCAGGCATGCTGCCACATTTAACAGACAAAGACTATTAAACTCAAGTATGTACTTTTTCTGAAAAGACAAGCAATTTGATGATTTGTAATTCATGGTGCACTTAGAAAATTACATACATACATACATAAACTCACGCATTTATCCCAGAAGGGGTAGGCTGATGCGCCACCAGGACCCCCACATTTCGCCATGTATGATGTGATAGGGGGCGAGCCTATCGCCATATCGGGCACAAATTCCTGTATCCGGGCTGATGATGAATAGAAAAATCTAATATCACTTTGCTCGATACGGTATTCGAACCTGAGACCTCAGCTTTGAAGTCGTACCGTAGTACAACTACGCCACCGAGGCAGTCAGAAAGAAAATTACACTTACGTCCTTTTTGCTATGTAAAACAGTAAATCCACGAACTTAACACACAACTTTGGCGTTGAAAAGCAGACCCCGGCTGGTGACAATTATCAATTTGAAATGCGTCGTTTGTATGAATTTATTTACACGTAACCGGTCCGGAAAAAATACGCGCAAAGGAATGCATTCGCGCCAGAAATTCGCGCCTCTGACGTCATGGCTTTGCGCCATTTTTTGCTGTAATTCGGCGTGTCATTAAATTATTTACAGTTTGAAAATTTGGCTTAATGTCTTCAGACCTCGGAAGATCCTTTACCTACAATTTATATTGATCAATGGCCCATAACCTAGAAGGCAACGAACCATAGTGAATCCATTTTCGTTGAAGGCTTTGCGTTTCCTAAAGCTTAATCTGAAATGACCATCAATATAAATTGGAACAGTAACTCCAAGGTATTTCATGAAGCAATATTGTGTACACATTGTAAATGAGCATGATTCAATTAAACAATGTTTATATTAAGACATTGTTTAACCTTACGCCACTGCCTCGAACATTATCGCTAGATGTAGCCAATGCATTGCAATAATTTGATAATTACCGGCAGACAGGCTAATCTACAGTCTAGGCGACCTATTTAGTACTGAACTACCACGGTATGTTTGGCTGTTTTTACAGTATTACATTAGCTTGACGAGTAATGTTTTCTTGCAGAATGCAAATTTGACGGAACATTTACAATAAATTCGGTCTCATTAAACTGTTCCGCTTCAGCAACTTGTAAATATTGAAATATTTTCATTTTTTTCTATTTAATCTATTATTCCAAACACCACACAAAATAAGTTATAAGTTTGTTTATATACCAACCAAAAACCTCTCTAAGGGCAAACTGAACAGAATCGACTTCGCTGAAAAATTAAAACCAGAACCAGCCAAATGAGTCACCGCAAGGACAAATCGATTTCTCCGGATATCTCCAAATATTAAAATCGATTGTAATCGATAATCGAATGAGTTGCCTAAATACATTTAGTAGCGCGTTGGTTTATGCAAGTGACCGTTGGTTGCGTAACAGTGCATTCTTGACTGCGCCAATATGCGTAAGCGCAACTGAAACGAAGGTAATCGCACTTTCGCGTTCGTACGATATCTCGAAACGATCCGATGTTATTTGTTGCGATTACCGTGCGAACTGAATTTTATTCGATCTTAAATTGATTATTTGCATTCGGAATTTATTTTTGCACGCCGCATACATTTAAATAAACACTATTTATATTATGCTAAATAGGAGCCGTTTTTAGACAATTTTAGTATTTATGTGTTTATTTTTAAAATGCACATAGTAATGAACTAAGTTTAGGTTTTAATCACTTGTATTAGTTTCGTAATAGAAATAACAAATGGCTCTTTTCAGGCGTAGGAAGTTCGCTACTGAAATGGCCCATGTAACCGCGAAATGTTGCTATATTGTTCTAAAAACCTAATAAAGGCATACCCTAACACTGAAATATCAATAAATACAAAATTACTCATAATTATACATTAGTATTCAGTAACTTCCGTTACTTTCGCTCGTAAAAAGGATTATTCTGAACTAGGCATAGACAATGCGAACACGATTTCAATCTAAGGTACTAAGCTATTTAATAATGATTGTTTATGGTCAAAAACAATAAACACACTCCGCTCATCTTCAACGAATCAATTCGTACGTCAATAAACACCATTTACTTCGCCAATTATTGGAATTTTAACCTTATGTACTAAGAAATAGAGATACAGAAACAAGCAAATGTTAAATTGGTGAAAGGCAGTATCTGACGCATTGGAAATGTCAAACGTTGCATGGAATTTAATGCGGCAGACGATTTCCTCTCGAAGTTGCTATTTATCGTCCATTGTTATTGGACATCACATTTTTTACATATTCAGCATTTTTATCGGAAATGGAACTAAGTTCACGTAGATATGAAAAACTTGATTCAATTAAACAATACGTTTCTTTAATATGGGGCGCTAACCAATTCTTCATCTCCTCCTGGTGTTCTTCACTGGTCAATTTACGAAGATCTGGCAGGTGATAGGCCGTTGGATAGTCTTTGCATAGATGGAGTTGTCAATAACAAGAAGATGAAGAGTAACAGCATGAGCACGAGAAGCTACGACTTGCCCTCTCAAATCTGAAATTCAACAATTATAAAGTTAATAACACAATTGCCTCGCTAATTCTTTTAATACATAAATATTTCGAAATTCGACCTTTAATTTCGCAGACTAATCTAAAACTCATAGAGGCTATTCATCATTCATGCCAAGAAAAACATATCGACCAGATAATACACAAAAGATTTAAGGGATTACCGCGGAGAAGTCAATGAACGGAATCGTCCCACGGCCGTTTCAGTGCAAGTACAGTCTGTGACGTCATTCATAATCAGCAACTGAAATTACCAGTGAGTCATATATCTTATAGGATTTTCTTCTCCGCTGAAATGTGTTGGAAAGGATGTTAAGTCCAGTAACAATGAACGATATGAAGAGGAAAGTAACCACCTCCAAATTAAAAAAAAATACAATTAGTTTTGGTGTATGCTTCAATATTTATTACACTTTACAGTATTGTAATTATAATTATTATTCTATTACATTTCCTTTCCATCGCCATAAATTTATAATTTATCGAGTCCGGGCAGAGATGACATGGCTTTGTAGTCTGGAGAACCGATAACTAAATAGTGAAAAAGTACCTTTGCACGGCTTCATGATGAGAAGCGTAGGCGAGCCTCAGATTCAGCTGGACTTGATGGTAATGACGCGATAGTATCAACTGGCAGGAATAGAAGAGTTAAGAATGCTAACCCAGCGTAACTGTAATAGTTAAGTAAGAATCATAAACTTAAAACTTAGACAAAAACGCAAAGGCTATTTTGCCATTTGCCAGATTAGCGGTAGATACTGAAAGCCCAACAAAGACGGATGTCTTTGATTAGGCAGGATAGGATTACTCTGAGATCATCTCAAAAACGATAGCAATCTCAAGTTGATGCCACGATATAAAAATAATCTCTATCAAACGTTTCGTTGCGGAAATGAGCAACAATATAAATCACAAAATCCTTTCATTCCGGAATTCAGGAAAAACAAAACGCAATTCACTGAATTAAACGTTTTTATCTGTGAACACATGAGTCATGTCCATACGGCGGAGATAATGCGATGTGTGCAGAAATTTAATTGTGTATAACAATGCTTAGATAATTTACATTGTTATCAGCCATGTGGATCGACCTTAACCCACAGACACGGCCTTCGGCGCGTTATCACTGCGTAAATGATACAGGCTCTTTTTTTGCCTATATCTCGGTCTGTGGTTCCGTAGGATTTAAATAATTGCTCGTTACTCCTTAATTTACAGATTTGAAAAAGTGTGCGACAGCAGAACGCATTTGCACTAGTTGACGTTTCATTACGTAATTGAAAGAAATATTCTTTGATTACCGTGTTTTTAATGAAACTTTAGATTTTACTGAAAATGTGAATGTTCTGTGTTAGTTTCCGCTTCACAAGTTTACATGCGTGTCGAATTTTAGCAGTTATTTTACAGTGACATGATGCGTAACAATTTTGACGTATTAAATTTATCGAGATCGAATGATTTCTAGTATAGGTAATATTAATATAAATTAATAAGCAGTAACGGTTTACAAATAATACTTGGATTTTTTTTAAGTTAGTAGATACATGTAAATCATACTAATTAAAGTGATTTGCGCTTATGATATTGACATAGTACATCACTTTCGCACTAAATTAAATAGAAAAAAATTAATAAAACAGTTATCAAAGCAATTGCTTTTAATATTTTTATTAACTCAACCAACGATATCGTGTGACAATTTTGACAGAGGTTTAATTACATATGTATTGCAAATTAGAAATGTTACGCAATTGTTCTCTGATAGAATGTCATGTAATATGTGATATTATATCTGATCTGCTTATGTGTTTTGTACTTGGATATAACAAAATGAATGATAAAATTATTGCTTCATGAAATTTCAATACTAGCGCAACCTATTTTTTAGAGCGGGAGGATTGCTCTTACAACTGATGGCTATTGATTATGACTTTTCTTTAATGGCCAATTCTGTTATTGAATCTAATAATCTTTATAATATTCTGTAGCTGGATACTCCCGGCTTTTTGGTCATCCCCAAAAATGTTCACAGCGTCCTGTTGTAGGCGGACTTGCAACCAGCGACAGATGGCAATGTTTATTTCGGAAAACGGACGTTTCGCTCTTTAATTTACATGTCCTAAATCATTTGCACCGTTATATTAATCATTCGTAAAAAACATAAAATAAATGACATAAAATAAATAAAGGTTGCCTGAGACAGAATGCCTCAGGCATTAAGTCCGCCAGCCCGGAGTCAGGGATTTGTGCCCGATATGGTGATAGGCTCGCCCCATATCACATCGTGGGACGGAACATACTAGGCGAAATATGGGTGTGCTGGTAGCACGCCTGCCTACCCCTTCTGGGATTTAAATCTAATTTTAAATATCTTTTACGTACTTATAAGAAAATAAAAAGTCCAATTGTCTTATTAGATTATTAACTCTCGAGATCAAATCTTTACATTTAACACTCTATTTTTTATTGGAAATAAATGTTTGCTCATATTTTATTACTTTATTACATAACAGTATCTCGTGCAGGAACACTAATTTGAATGTTGATATTCAAATCATCTAGGATAATTAATTAATTTACTGATACCGATCTTTACTTAAGTTTCATAAATAAAAATTCTGTATTAATTACGTTTCGATTCTATTTCAGATGAAATATCAATTTTAAAGATAAGATAATTTTGAGATAAACTAAGGACCAGTTCTATTTTTTACTATAAACGAGATCGATTATCGAAAATACATATATTTTAAACAAAATTCAGTAATGTGAACGTTTTTAAAACAGCAGAAGAAAATTATATTCGATGACAATCTAAAAGACATACGAATATGTTTATGTTTATTTATCAAGGAGAGATATATTAAATAAAAAAACAGCTTCGAAGAATAGTAAATGCGTAATAATAACGTAATATGTAATTTACTTTCATATAGATCTTTATACAGTTAATGACTGGAGTAGTCGTGACTTATAGAATAGACCACAACTTCGCAAACGTAACGAAAGATTTTTGGTATATACCAACTAAATATTGGATACAATATTGAATAAATGCACCCAACAGTATCTTACATGGTCCCGACCCCACACTAAGATTGTGTCTTATGTCGTGGCTATCAGAAACTACGAGAGACTTTTCGGTCTCACGAACACAGACCCGAAACAAATGCCTGTGGATCAGCCAACTATTTGTCTCGAACCCGCGGCCTCTCGTTTCACAGCCGGCGGCTAACCAACTGCGCCACGGAGGCTGTCAAATCTATCATTAATAACATCTTATCAGTGTTGGTGTTCCTTAATATAATCTACATACGTATCTCAAAAATTAATTTCTATGTCAGGGCCTGTTGCCGGCAGTGAAACCGCGCGTGTTCGGGCGTGGCGCGTTGATGCTCTTTGTTCATTTAACTCACTCACGCGAAATATATTCACTGTATTGTCTACACTAATTGAGTGTTAAGGTTTTAACTGATAACCGTGAGCTTCTTTGATTCTACAGGTGTAGGAGTTGTTGATAAAATCACAACATGTTTTTTATTTGAACAAGATTACTAAAAAACCTGCAACTGAAAATATTACGGGTGCGGATGGATTTCTCACATGCTATGCTATAGGTAAAATACATCGAATGTTTATATGTACATATGGCCTATATACGTATATGTCTATCCTTATACCTGAAACAATTTATTGATAAAGCAAAGGCACGCTCACCAATACCTTCGATATGTACTTATATTGAAAACTCGTCGAGACACACACCCACCCCTACAATTCCTGGCAGCAAAGATATACAGCAAACCAAAAAAACCTAACGCTGGGGCTTGGCGAGTAACACTATCTACTATTTTTTCTTTAATCCGCAGAGAAAAATTGTATTACTCAGTTAATCAAAAATGGTGAAGTTAAAAACACAATTGTCCACAAAACATACACTCCCACACAACATTACACCGACTGAACATTAACCAAAACATACCATAATTACTGTAGTATGTCTACGAATATTCTAACTAGCTCTAATTAAATTAATGTATTCGTCGCGTCTATTTCCCACGGGTGTAAGGAATTCCTGAAAATAGAAATAAATGGACTTTATTGGGGCAGACAGGCGGGAAAGCGATTTGACCTTTCAAACTCAAACAATGGAGTCTACACCATCCTTTTAATATGAAAGTGTTACACAACCATGGCTGAACAATGAAAATTGACGGATAGTCTGTACAGGAATGGGGTTAATCTAGTTAAAAAGAATCTACGTAAATTCAGGTTTAAAAATAATTTATCGGCCAACTTGTTATTTTGCATATTTGAATCGATCGATTATCTGTCACCTTCGACACAATTAAGCCGGAATGCAGGGATAATTTTTATGATTCATCAACTTCACTATGTTTGGTTTTTTTATCGTCAAACTAGATGGTATGAGGTCTGCCTTAATTTTCGACTACGATCTCTTATACTTCTTGAAGACAGCAGAGGCACGAAAAATGCTTTCCATTCAAACACCTCGTAATCTTTATCCTCTAATATTGTTAGTACAACCTTACGCCACTCTAAGCCTAGGAGTTCATAGAAATTGATAATAATTTAAATTTACCGCTTCAATGCTTTTAAAAGTTTACCTTCACATTTTACTGCCCATCCATTAGAGTACACAAACATAAGCTATGTATAGAAAAAATTATATCCGGGCCCCAGAAATAACTTAATAATTTCATACTACTAATTCTCAAGTATGATTACACAACTTAAGTCATCTGGCTAAATCGCCGTAAGCAGTCGTCCATCTGCCTCTTGTCGCTGTTACAACCGCCTGAGGCAGGCATCCTCTGTCATTTCGAAAGTAGTAGTGAACAAGGTTCTTCGGTATGTCAACCCGCGCCAAAAAGAGTTAAACAAACATTCCAACGCATTCAATTAACAAAAGATTAAGTTCATTTGTAAATATTTATGTACATACACAATTTTTTTCAATTAAAATAAATTATTTTTTCCAAGAAATATAAAATTGTTAGTTGTTTTTTATTATAATTAATTTCAATAATTAGAATGAGGCTGAATGTTATTACTTCCATTGCCATATAAAATTAAGAGTTTAGGTTATTAACATAAAATTATTAAATTGGTTCAGGTGTTATGAATATGCTGCTTCTTCCTGCTATAGCTTCGGGGTGTGAAGTGTTTATTAAACTTGTAATCAATCCCTTGAGCTACTTTGGATATCAAAAGCCCTTTCCAGGCTAGTACTTAAGTGTTTCCCTTATCACTCATAGACCTCCTAGTAGACTAATAAAAATAGTTTTCAGCCTCCGTGGCGCAGTTGATTAGACACGGGCTATGAAACGAAAAGCTGCAGGTTCAACTCCGCGCCGAGACAAATGTTAATGTGAATGACAAGTATTTGTGTCGGATCTGGGTGTTTGTGAGACCTAAAAGTCTCTCGTATTTCCTGATACCCGCGACACAAAACTGGATCTTAGTGTGGGTCCAGGACTATGTATGTGACTGTTGGGTGTATTTATTTATAACATTTGTTTATTTACAGAAACAATACTGGAGTTAAATTAGTTATTATTCGTACCTATGTTAAAAATATTCGTAAGTACCTAATAATGAAATAATCTTAAATCTGCATCCATATTAGTCTTGCAAAAGAACTTCCCATATTCCATAGAATGTTCTTAAACGAAAAAACGTAAATCAATCATGTTTGTTATGTCAATGTTTAAAGTCCCTTAAAAATGAGTCCCATTCGGGGCCCCGCTGCGGTACCTGTTATTTTCATGAATATATTTATTACATCGGTTATCGGTAGGAGGCAGCTGCCAATACAATAATTGTGAAGATTTACAAAAATTTGCATACGTAACACGGTGCGCTGCACGCGATGCACTCGCCATTCAGATTAGTGCATCCTGTTTCCTTGTTAATTCAAAATTGTTATGTTTATTAGCGAAAATGTTTATTTATTGTTGCGCTCGCGGCGCCCATACTTACTGTCTATTCAGTTTGATATTAGGTAGTGGCCGCCGGTTGGGATTCAAGGAAATCCTCTAATCTAAATGGGAGGAATCCGATATTAAAATATTAGGGCTTGATTTGGTTTTCAGTATGGATTGTTGATGTGAATTTCTATAAAACAATATAAATAGGTAGGTATGTAATTAGGTATAACGATTCTCTGATATAGACGTAAAAGTGGAAAAATACACTGAATTATTCTTATAAACAAATAGAAGAAATTTAACTTTATTGTGACGAGAATTATAATTAATGAACTTTTAAGACGACTGTGGCCCTGAAATAATTTATTTTTTCCATTGTGCATTGCACTGGAATGCGTCTACATTGTGACAATGAAACTGTAGAGAAGTATGTTCTTCTTCGAAGTTTTTACACATGGGCACGTGTTCGCGGCTCGCGCACAGAACACGGCTGTTTTCCGTGTATTTTCTGCTTGGCTGGCGCGGCGGGCGACGGCGGGCGCGCGGCGGCTGCGGGGCGGGGCGCGGACGGGCAGATGCGCCGCGCAGCGCCATCTCTCGGCGCCCGCCGCGCCCGGCGCCAGGTGCGCGCTGCCCGCACCGCGGCCGTCGCCCGCCTTCAGTCTGTCGTCACGCGCCGCCGCGATCACACGTTATCACGGCCGTACGCCGCCACACGCGACGCGCGCGTTTCGAACGTAGTGCACGATCCCGCGACCGGTTCGCAGCCGATGAGCGACCAGTGACATCTCGATATCTTGTGCTGTGTGACTTGCAGTGAAACGCTCAGTGCATTTGTGCGAGTGATGGATTACTGCGGATCTTTCTTCGCCGAGTGCTGACGACTGTCGGGCCTCGGAGCCGACGCGTGTGCCCCGGCGCCGGCAGCCCGGACGCGCCAGCATGCGCGCCCCCGCGGTGCTCGTCGCCCTGCTAGGGTTTCTACCCCAGGTACAGACACCGACACTGGAAACCGCGAATCCCTGTTTGTTTACGTTTGGCATCGGCGTAATCCAGTCGAAAACACGTAGTTGGCGACGTTTCACATAAACACGGCTCGTGCGGAGTGCGCGGCGCGAGGCCGCTCGCCGGGTCGCGACACTCACTTTCCCACGAGTGCTCGTGGCCCGGCAGATCGTCCTGGATAGTCGGGAGCGAGGGTGTAGGTGAGCGGGCGCGCCGCGAGTCGTGACCGGCCCGAGCGCCGCACCGCCGCGCCGCGCCGCTGTGTGCGTTCAGCGTTCGATACGTTTACCGAGCAAACATAGTTATAAAGAAAGTTCAGGTTTTAATGCGACCGGCGCTCGGGGTCAGCCGGGTCGCGAGCCTCTTCGTTTTAAAATTAGATGCATTCCGAGGCTTCTCTGCGGCTCCGGCGAGAGGATGAGTCGGAGTCCGCTCGAGCAGGAGCCGGCCGGCCCGCGTGCTCCGACGGGAATAACTCATGCAGACGAGTCGCAAGGAGCGCGATATTTCGGGCAGGGTTAGTGGTTCGGTCTAGTTTACGCGACGGAACCCCCGGCCGTGTTTATTGACCGCCGCTAATCGCCGGATGAGCGAGCACCACGGCACCAGCACCGCGCTATGTGAAAACCACTAAAATCACACATCACTCGTAAATGCTACGGTAATGGGTCATCGCCCTATGAACCGGTCAAGGTTATTTGTCCTACACCAGGGCTCGCGTCCCGGCACCAAGTGTAAACTTACCGAGATTCCGTGTTCTCACGCCATTTATGTCCAAAACAATCTGAGTGCATTTACACGGAATTGTTTCAGTGAGACTCATTAGAGCCACAATTGTAGAATCAATCAATCAACTCGATCCTCTGCAAGCGCTGTCCATAATTGTGCATGTTTATATCTGTACAAAGTAACGTTTCAAAAGCAAAACAAACATGAAAGCTCATACTATTTATCTTAACGTCGATTCACACACGACTCGGCGTTCGATATTTTCTTAATCGATTGTTCTTGTGAGTTTTGTACAATGTACTGTACGTACTACGTGCAGTCGGTGCAATTTGCTAACAAAGCATCTCGTACTTAGTGTTCCTAACGTAAATGTCTGTTACAAACCCTAACGAAATGTCAGGGCGCGATAAAAAATCGATACTCCGGCCGGGTGAGTTTTTGTGCTACCACATCGCTGAGTGATGTAGCGAGTGCGAGGGAACATTTCCCCAATGTATGCGCCTGCGCAAATGGTTATTATACGCGGACAAACCGCGCGCGTACCGTTAATCACAAACACAGTTTCACATGGTGCTCGCGAATTATAAAACTGGTCCACTAGAGAACGGGAATCGATCATGCTCCCGGCTCGGTCCGTGTGATTTTCATGCACTTTTTATTAATCGCAAGCCTGTTTTATTGTTTGCGCCGGTCACTCCGGGCGGGTTTAATTAAATAGTGTGGGTCCGCGCATCGCTTCTCACACTTGCGTATGTATCTATATTTATTTATAGATATGTGCGTGTGTGTGCGTGCGAGTGTGTTTTCAAGGCGCTATAATACATTATGAATGAAGTCGCGTTGTTTCATAAAAAAACGGTATTTTGCGCACCACCGCACAGGACTGGTTTATCTCGCCTCCGGTCCCGTCTACGTGACGAGTCAGCAGCATTGATGTAATTGTCAGAGCCAACTCCTCTCTTTATAACTAATGCATCCGATCCATTGGACTTATCTTTTTATCCTTCCCCACGTGCAATCGGATTGTTGGAAATTAAAAATCGCGTGATCGCTACACCGTCTGATAGGAATCAGCATTGGAAACACGTTCACCCGAAAACCGCAAACTATAATTTCCAATTTCAAATAAATACGGTTTTGTTTTGTCGGGAAATTATCGGGAGGATAGAGGCTATTAAAAGTAATTGCATCCTCATTGGTGAGATATACGGGGATAATATGTTCACAGACATTGTAGAGTGCAGTGGTGTTTGGCGTCTACCTGTCGCGTATCTAGGACATAGCATGTCATAGCTCGCACGGAACGTTGTGCGTGTATGATTGCGTTACAATGTGATATAATCGATATATTACAATTTTAGGTGTGTTCGCGTCGGTGTGTGCATTGACTTGCGCTTGCACTCGTAAAATAGGGTTACCGTTACATTCGCGCAACTCGCAACATGCCTAACGTAATCGAACACAACACAAAAATGTTTTACCCATAGTCATAGAGCATATGCGCATTCTTCAGCTGTCAAGTAAAAAGTGGCGCGAAAGTGACAGAGACAAAGCATACGTACGGCTAGTTATTATATCTAGATATTGTCTACACACACATTATTTATCATTTTATAAAGAGATCAATTTAGTCAAATGAGAGGATAAATATTGAATAAAATGTGCCCAGCTCTAAATCAATCTTCCTTATAAAAGTTGTCAACATTAGTAAATTACCATGTTTAGCGGCGCGGCTGGCAACCCTGCACGCGTCCCACATAGCTCCCCAGCAGGTGCGGCCGTATTAATGGCAACTCTTAAAGAACACCAACCATCTGCTTTTTTCATAATTTACACGCGCACACGAATTCTAATTGCCTCCATGATGATTTAAAGTTCATATAGACGACGAGTTCGTCATCCGCGTTAACTGGCCCGTTTAATGACCACTTTTATGGTTGCAATCGTCTTAATAAAATTTATTGAAGTTTTCGTGACAAATGAGTGAGTTCGCCGCATTCTGGCACTTAGTAAGGGATACTAAAATATTCCCTTATTAAAATTGCGATTGGGAAAAAGCTTGCTTCACGGTCCAATAAATAAGTAATAACAAAATTATACAAAAAAAAACCGAGTCTTGTTTAAAATTGCTGTTCACTTTTTTATCGAGTTCTATGAAAATGTCATACATATTTCGACCAAGTTCTCACAACTGTTGCAAAGCTAACCATCCCTTGTGAAACGCGTTTAAAACATTTTCAGTGCCAATTTACGATTGTTATGCATTTTCCCAACAATTACGAATAATGGCCGAAAACCAAACCGAAATATCATAAAATAATCACACATCTTAACAACAGCACAATAAATCCTCATATGTCATGTTGGAAATAACCATTTAAATATGTGAAACTACGTGGTTTTAAAATTCAGTTCATTGTCCATAATAGGTTTTGTTCTATGTGAACCGCCCCAATTATGAACAAAATGTGTATAATCGTTGCCTTTTTAAACGCTTAACTATGTGAAAATTTGAATTCGTCTCATTGTGCGTTGAATGGACGTAATAGCTCGGATTTGGAACGAATTTGTCAACGAAATGATCAATTGCTATTCCCCCTTCTTTTGACGACTTAAAAGCTTGCGTAACCGTTATATCTTTTGTAAATATTCGTTAGTTATGTTTGTAATAATCTTTGGTAATTATAACTGTAATTAGCATTTAATCAAAGATAAATAACTCGTTGCTTAGTTCGCATAATTACACACTCGTCTTAAACATAAAATAGGTCCGTTAAGTAATACCAGCCAACTAAACTCATCTACCAGCCAATCCCAAGTATTCGCTCTTTCGAATTTCGAAATTTATCGGATGGCGCGTAACATGCCGGTAACCTTCTAATTTAAGGTTCCATTGTTTAGTGGCAGTGCAAATTATTGGATTCCTAAATGGGTAATTGTGTCATGTTGGTAACACTGTTGCAAAACTGCATAAGCATAGCGGAGAGATGAGTCGAGTAACAGGCGTGGGCTGAAAGTTAAGGTCGACACTTTGAATATTGTTTAGTGTTAAATGAGCGCGAGGGCGTCAAATTAAAAAGTATTTGACGCTTCTTAATGCGTTTGGTGATTGAAATCGCGATATACAATAGACTATTGACGATTATTAGCTCTTAAAGACAGCTTTTAATTTACTGACTTGAGGCTGTGTTAGGTGTGGATTTTTTTTGTATTGTTACATGGATGACAGCTCGAAAGTTAGAAAAATCGAAAAAGACATTAATAGGTACCGTACAATCATCCTGGCGAGTGGTTTACACGTATAATCCCAATAACAATTGAAGCAAGATCTGGTTTACGATACGAAAGAGGAAAACGACTCGTCAGATCATAGCGCTCCGCGCACCGACGCACGAAATCTCAATTCCCTTGTGCAACACACTTAAATAACCGCAAAATGCCTTATTATGCGCTTTCCATATACGTTCCGGGCAATCTGCAGGCCCTATTACGTTGCAAACTCATGATTCTCCATTAATTTCACATTCCAGAATAAGACCGTTTTTAGATTACCTATCTGCCTTGGCTACAAATCAAGCTCACCGATCATAAATATCAACATTTATTATTAAAAGTCTCCGTACGTTGCTTTTGTGTCAGCGCAGCTGCCGGAGAAATTAACAAAAGAGAATCGCAACTTTTGTCGCGCGCGAACGTTATTTTGCCCGCTCAAGTCCTTTTATTTTGCTTCTAAAGAGATTCTGTGAAACGGAACACCCTTTGTGAAAGGCGCAATTCTCCCTATTGACAATGAAGAATATTGCAACTTTAACCACGTCTAAGAAATCTGTTATTAATTACTATCCATCAGCTGGTAGAAGGTTTTAGTAACAAAATGAGCGTTCACTAAAATTAGCCCGACAGCGCATTCTTAACGTCTCCGCATGTGTACTAAACGCGCGCCATATAATAGAAAAAAAAATCGTACAGGACGATTCTAAATTTAAATTTGGAATTGCGAATTGATGCACTGGCCACAACGTCGCGCTATAATAAGCCTGTGTTTGGATGTTTATTTTAACACATTTCGCGTGTGTATAACGGGAGAGATGAAAAACATTCCCCTGTGTTTCATTATTTGTGTTATTTTTAGACTACGCTCAACCTGCTCCGACGAGTGTTTACTCTGTTCGCTTACATACAATGGAGTTCACATTATTACTCCCTTATTATCTTCGGCCCTAGCTGCCAGTGGCTGGGACGTATCAACCGAGACCGCTTGCAACGTTTGATTGGCTTAATGTTTTCCATGTATCATTTTGACACGGCAATTCACATAAAAATAAGTCTAGATCGTGATTCTTACGCAGTTAAAAAATAAAAAACTACACTCAATATATTAACCGAAATGGTATTGCGAGACCGTCGATTAGGTATTAAAATCGATTTGGATGGTTTAGTTGATGCCCGGGCCGGCGCAATTAATGTTACATGCCAGTGTTACTTTCCTTTCAACATGTTGAAAAAAAAGAATTTTGATGTTCACGACTCTAACGTCGAATGCATTAAACGTGAAGTTGTATGTTAAATAAATTAGGCACACGAGTAATTGATTACTGACGTACAATGAAAGATGGTTACAATCACCGACACAGTCTTACGAATTGTCTCACTATATTACAATCATAACACTAGTAACACACGAAGTGTAAAAAAATAATCCAAATATGAATTGCCAACGCGTTTCGTTTTAATACGCTAAACCAAACTGCACATTACTATTACATAATTCGAACATTATTTTCAAATTACTAGTATAGACATCAAACAGCCAGTAATTTATTAAAAGATTTGAAGTCAGATTTAGAATGTTGATTTTTTTTTATAAAGTAATTAGAGGCAATGACAATAATGCTGTTAAGCTTTAAAGTTAAATAAGATTGAACCACATCAATCAGTCGCTTGCCGCGTCAAATCCGCCCGAAGACATAATAAAACACAACTTATTCGGTAGTCCGCTAAGTATTATTTAATTGTTAGTCTGTGGCTGCCCCGAGGCGCGGTCGAGCGCTCGCATCCCGTTTGTTTTAAATAAAGGCAACATTTTTACCTCACCATAATTTACTATGAATTGACAAGAGTGGGTAATCGATTGACATTAAAATATTAATGCTAGGTTTTATTAAATTTGTAAATAAATTTTATCAACGGAAGCCCTAAAGCTTTAAGCAGTAAACTGATTACTATCGTTGATGTATTGGCACACATGTAGGTTTTAATTAAAACTCGGACATATTTATTAATCCATAAACAATGTAGAGCAGTAAGCCGCAATCCATCAAAATCGGTGCTACTATAACTCGTTTCATAAACAACGCATCAAAAAGGGGGATGTTTGGAGTGGTGCGTAGATTTTTTGTTCCATTTTTTTCCAGTTCCGCTCGTACCTGACGACCACGTGCATGTGTGAAGTGATATCGCTCGCTATCCCTCTCATTTACATACAATCAGAGCGAGATAGCGTTTGTTTTTCGCGTTTCCAACCCCCAGTTGTCGGCAGGAAGTCGGTTGAAATCTGGTGCATTTTTTTACCACAATATAAACGGTGGTAGGATTTTGACGTCCCGTGTGTTGTCTCAAGATAACACGATTTGAATGGATCATTGTTCCCATACTTTCACATTTGACAGATTTGACGATAATACTGCCGCGGCGTGGGAACGAATCCTAATGGAATCCGTGTAAATGTAAATTTCTCACTATGACCTGATCAATAATAATTAAAAACAAAATATAAAATCTCCGACATCAGATCCAGAATCGTTGATATTCTTTATTTAAATTTCAACTAACAATTCGAAATTCAAATTATCTTTGACCAATAATCCAACAATTACAAAGACGGTTATTGAATTCCTTTGTTGAATCGGTCTGACAAATTAGAATGACGGTTCGAAGCGATGATCCAAACGTCAGTCTCATACGTGAAATAAGTCATCCATAAGCGAGTTAAGAATTCAAGTCACGATAGAGTTTAATGAGATCCATTGTAAACTTTTATGACGGTAATTTATTGTTGTATACTCCACTAAATAAATAATCAATTAGTTCGAAAGTGCGCAGGAAATTATTGTTTTTTATCTAAGACGTGCTGAGAACTTTTAAGAGATTAGAGAGAAGAGTATTGAGAAGAAAATATGCTTTCTTGATTTTTCTTATCTAATTAAGGAGAATTTTGTTGTATAAAACATTTCTTTATAAGTTTATTTTTGAGTTTTCAGGTTAAATGGTTAGACATTTCAAGGATAATTTGTCATAATTCTAATGTGACGTAAATATTCATTTGCAAATAAAACCAGATAGGTTACCTATGTAGCAAATGCTTGGACAACTTTCATATTTTCTTTAGAGGACTTAGGACCAAAAAATTACCCTAATAGGTTAAACATGGCATCTGAGCAATGCAGTAAGCACTAAGTAAATATATGTTATAAAACAAATATAAGCAGAAGTAAAACATAGGCTCACTCGGTTTTGTTTCCCTATAACCCTTAGCATAAGGACATCCACGCCACATCCTTCCGAAACCATAGAAACTATAGACTTCTCGATTTTATAATATTTAAACATCGAAATGCATTGAAAAATGTAAACGTTGGCTGACCCCAGCGTTGTCGACTGCACATTAGCAAGGGTTGCGCACCCTGGAGGGCAACAAAAACCAGTTATTATTATTCATAAAACTATAAAAAAACGCGAGGGAATTCAACACGAATGTCGATCTATCAACCGGGTCGAAAATATCACGTTTTTTTACTGTACAGTAGTACGGGGATCGTTTAAAACCAAGCGGGGGTCGTCGATATTTGACAGTACGATTACGGGAGAAAAATGACGTCGTCATTCCTGACGTCAACAAAACGTCACTTCGGCTGTAACCGTTTCAATTTAATCCACAATGAGCAATAATAAAACGGACGATTGTGTTTCCAAATTCAAATTATTATCTGGAGATGTATTTTCGTTAGAGAAAACATTAATGCATAATTTCTCACCGAAGTAACAATAAATTATGTTAGAGTAATATTTATAGATTTTATTTATTTATGTTATCTTAAAATTGATCTCCCGCTAAGTCGAACAAATGGATATGTTGATTACGTTGGCACCACTGTTCAGGTAAGGGGTGCCACACGAGTCACCCTAATGCAAAGCGGAGTCCAGTAAAACCGTTACTGCGTCAATGAAACATGACCAGTTGTGCAAATAGGGGTTGATCTCAGGGGACGAAAGCTGTTCTGTCATGATTCTGATATATCTTAGTGTTAAGATGATTATGTGTTATAATATTTATTATTGATAGATAAAACGTTAAACTATTTAGAGTAATTTTTAGTCTATTCACGATAATAGCATCTATGATATCGGTACAATTGAACTATAAGCAATAATTCTGAATTTGAATTTCAAATTGTTTTTTCTTCTTTTGCAGGTGCTGACGTCTGGTTCCTTCGAACTTAGGATAAAAAGTTTCACGAACTCGTTGGGTAGGTTAAATAGTGGCCAGTGCTGTGATGGTTCCTCAAATAGTGACGCGCCGTGTTTGGCGCCGTGCAGGACTAAATTCCGCGTGTGCCTCAAGATTTATCAAGCTAACATTGACACCACGTCCCCGTGTACCTTCGGGGACATCACCACGCCGGTTCTCGGCGGCAACTCCCTCGACGTGCCTAACCTCAACGTGGAGGGATTCAGCAACCCCATCGTGTTTCCTTTCGACTTTACGTGGCCGGTGAGTCAAGTGTTTCTTTTTAAATTAATTATCGTTTGGTTGGTAACCCTTGCCCGCCGCAGGGGTTCACAACAATCCTGACGGTTCACAAACAACACCTCATTAATATCGTAGCCAACAGTAAAATCAATACATCGTAAAAGAAGCATTAAGTAGCGGCACAGCATCAATAAATCAACGTAGTGCCGATGCGAGAGTTCGAATTCCAATAATCCACGCGGGCAGTATTCGTACGCAATGGTAAAAAAGAAATTAAGGGATTCGATATTCAAATTTGACAGAAGCGATGACGATAAGAACAGTTGATGGTTTAACGAGCGAGCGCGTGGGACGATTACATCGTTCAATGGTTCATTTTTAATTAATTACGGCATGCGGTGGTGCAGTGGTGGCCGCGCGCAGCCTTCGTCGCGTTCCCATCTTCACACGATTAGAGCGTAGAGGCCGGATCGTGATTCAATATTGTAATTACACGTTATTTATTTACAGATTGCGCTCAGATCTATCTCGATTCCAAGGATAACGGACGTCTTAATTGGAACTTAGTTACGGTTGTTTCGTCCGACGGTCGGCGGTTTACACGCTCCGTGTGGACACAAGTTTCGAGTGCTATTTGTATTTTGTTTAGCGGCCCGCTTCAAATGTCGTACCGTCTCGTAATGTTTGAGCAAACAAACTATGCTAAGCCCGCTTGCACAAGCTCGGACCATCTGGAGATATTCGGCCAGGTACCCACTGCCGGTCGTGGGTACTACAGATGAAATTTAAAACTTTTTTTTGGCTCATGGATGTGCGTCCGGCAACTGGCACTATTCCGTATGAATTGGCGCTAAATTGAAACTTCCTGTTTAAATTCACATAGAGCTCTCTATTGCCGAGACATGTGTTGACATGCGATCAATTGAGCGAAAGCGATGCGGAATGAAGTGTTTCGTGAGTGACAGTTTTAAGCGCTGCCAGCGTTGGCGGGTTTACGTCATATGTTTGACACGGATCGGGTGTATTTCCCATATGCTATCATATGCCGCGACATTCTAAAGTCCTCAAGACGAGCGCCATTCGTCCCGGCTCATTTAGCCAATATAGAACATTCGTAGATTATTGGGAGCTTATAAAATCTGTTAGCATACAAATGTGAATAGTTATTTTTAACTGCGTTTAAATAAGTTTAATACACTCGTCTAGCTGTCAACGGGGAGCGTAATATTTTGAAACTCGACTCCCGTCGGCCGAGGCAGTAACACAACCCCGTAACATAAAACGTAAACGCATCCGAACATTATCAGATCTTAGTG
The DNA here is from genome assembly GCA_949752805.1 of Deilephila elpenor. Taxonomy (NCBI): domain Eukaryota; kingdom Metazoa; phylum Arthropoda; class Insecta; order Lepidoptera; family Sphingidae; genus Deilephila; species Deilephila elpenor. The sequence goes on from OX457116.1 coordinate 3,956,273, forward strand.
AATAGTCGCTAGATGCCCCCGACGATACCGGGTCGTGAGTATATTAATTTTACCGAAAGTTATTTTAACAGAAAGATAACTTGAAAACCTTGTCAGTGTTCAAGCCTTCGGGTTACTTAAGATACAATAAATCTACGAATATTATGTTTTTTATTTATAAATTAAATCAAATATTTCTTAGGGGTATATTTAAATATTTCACATAAGGTTTTGTTCTAGTCGAAATGATTAATTCGGATGTTTTTCTGCATCTATAGACTCGGCCTTTACAAAGGTCAAAAACCCTTTAACGTTGGGGTTGTATTTATGAACGGACCCATTCAACCCCAAGATCCGTTATACGTTTTTAAAATTCTTATGCAATATTGGAACACCTGCTGGTGCAAATGTCAGAGTGTGCGCTGCCCCTAGCGCCTCATTACGACGACCCTGAACTATACTTTTTATGGATTAAGCCCATAGATCCGTATGCGTGATGTTACTCATCGCCATTGTTCAGTTATCTCAACTTGGACGCCCATTGTTGGCCAATTACACAAATCAATAGCGAATCTATAATGTTGGCTAATCTTTATCTCGATCCAACGTTTGCTCCAACGCCTTTTGAAATACATCAATGTCGTGAAATTAGTAATACTGTAATTACAAAGTAGCTAAATGCCAAAGACCGATTATGTGTAATTAAAATATTTTTCGTAAGTTAATTTCAATGTTAAATAATACAAGCGAAGTAACACGCCATAAAATAAAAGTACGACTAATAACTTTAACTACCAATACATAAACGCAAACAATGTGTAAGCTAATACAATATAGCCTCGAAATAATTTAAGCAAGTCACTTTCCCACAAGGCTTACGAAGGTCGTGCGATGGGCTCGCCCACAAAAAATGCGCCCTCACCCACTGCCAGTAAGCAACTTAGATTTCTTTATTTAATTGTTAACTTTTTTCTTTTTATTGACCAATGATCTATAGAATTAATAAAACCTTTTTTGCACATGATACTGGCAGGAAAATCAAATGCGAGGCGAACATTAATTAATTTGTGCCAATTTTTTAATTTAAACTTCGAATTCATCGTAGCTTGTTTAAAAAAAAATATAGCTGCTAAATATTTCCTTATCGACGATCAAGATAGTGGAATATAATATATTATCGTTAATAAGTAAAAGAAACCGATTTTAATTTACTACACATAAAAGCAAAGGCCATTGCCTTGAGTATGTAGCGTTTCGTATAAAATTATAATCACAAACTCTCGGCGGAAAGTGTTATTTTTCACCGACATTTTTATCTAGAACACGAAAGAAATTTATCCAGTTATGTTGTACCGTGGGACATTAAGAAAAATCTTCATGTTTTTACTTAATTAAGGTTAATGAAGTCACAATCGCTGGTCGCAGCGTATTTATGTATTTTTATATGTAAGTACGTGGTCAACGGAGCGGTGAGAGCTCAGCACTGTGGCTGATCTTACCCTATTGTTGAACGTTTGAAATCGTATGTAATTAGACAAACACAATGTTACTCGCATGGAATGCGCGATGAAAGCGACTTAATATCTTTAATAAAATTTTCCATCACGGATTAAAAGTAACGAAATGCATTGCTTCCGTCTTCGAGATATTTAATAAAATAAAGATGTTTATCTTGACGCGATCACATGACTTGATTTTTAAAGTTTAAAGGTAGCTAAGTAAAGGGAACTCGTTAACATAAACTACTACACAAAAAGCTCAGTGGCCGTTTGATTAATGCATTTGTGTCGTTAAGTGAAGAAACACGCGTCTTTATTGTGGAGCAAGTAGACTAAGCAACGGCGTAACTAATTCTAGAGATTGTTAGTTATTTTGCATGTTTCGTAAATAGTTTCACGCTCTAAATAGGTTGTGGCGTTCGAATGAAAGTATGTGGTCTCCTTGCGCGGGCCCGCGCGCTGGCGACATACGAATTCCGCGTTCCGTTTTTGAAAAATTGAAAATTGCAGGTGTTGTGACGTCATGCGGGATTCGAATTTCAAAACAATAGTAAGGTAGCGCACGCGGTGTTGTACGCATGATGGCGGCAGTGGACCGCCACGGCGACGTTCCATAGTTCCACATCCATTGTCGCGTGTGAACTCTGTCAGTTCTTGCGCGCAATAGCGGCGCATCAACATTAGAAAGTAATTAACGATCCGCAGCGCGTCGTGCGTCGCGCGTCGCAGGTCTCGTAAACACAACACCGAAACTGGTGCCTCAAATGCTGAATAATTACGTTACAATCGTAATCGGTTACTCGGGCCGCATTGTTATTCGGCCGGCGATCGCGCATTATATAAGTTTCCACATCGAAAACGCGTAAAACCTTCGCACGGATCGTCGACTTATTGCTACATAATGTAACGCGATACGTACCGTCGGACGCTTTGTGAACCATAGACGACGGCGCAGCTTCCGTCTACGAAGTTTTTATACCGAGAGTGCTCTTAATAATTTCCTTTATTTCAATCCGCTCGCGCCGGTATCCTCTTAAAATACTTACCCCCACATCCGCTTCTTTTAATAAAGTCCACCGAAGCTAAGGAATGCCTCGGCCGATGTTGTACCCTCTTCTACGCCGTCTTTTATCTCTCTCCTTTCCGACGAGCGGCAATTAAAGAAAAAAGCATCGCGAATGAAATTCCACGTAAAAGTAGTCGGTGAGCGCACGATATGCGCCATTACAATACAACTTGTAACGCGATTTCATAAGTTTCAAATTTAAACAATCGGAGCGTGTATAATTACTCGGGTTGCATTGTTCGGAGCCAGTGCACAGGTATTCAGCAACCTATCAATTAACCGGCGCGGGGCTTCCACTCAATCCGCCTAAATAAACTTACCTCGCACAATAACATAATGTAACAATTATTTCGAGTGTTAAAATAACACTAGACGCCTCGCTCCGAGCACGCCCATACTGCGCAGTCACCGGAGAGAAGATAGAGAAAATAAGCTAATCAGCCCGTGAATAGACAATAAAATTCGCCGAGCTTGTTATTACAGCGCGTCTCGGACGCGTCGAGTGCAAAGAAAACACTCCTTTTTCAACTGGACGCTCGTTTACGGTCAGGTTCTGACATTTTAACAGCGTCTCTGTAACATTTACGGCCGCCAATAAAATTGTTCAAAGAGCCCGATTTATAGTGCTGGCCGAAATATGATTAGCTCGCGCTTGACTTTTTTTGTCTATGGAATAAAATACACGGATTAAAAACGTAATTGGTGTGTGTCAATCAAAATTCAAATTTGAATTAAGAATGGCCCCTTCTGGTCGCGTTCCAAAATTAAATCCGTCATCGGTATTGGTGAAGCGGCTTGTTCCATTTTTATTGGTGCGCGGCGGGCGGCGGCGGCGCAGTGGGTCGTTCTCACGTGTGAGCGCAGCGCAGGGCGCGACGAGCCCTCAAATCTGCAATGATGAAATTCCTAGCGTTCCTAAGTTTATTCATCACACGCGCTCCGCTTCTAGGAACCGTCCGTGGCAGTGCGAGCGGCTCACATGCTCCGCTCGTATCCGCAACCTCGCGAATAAATCGTCGACATTATTTAGTATGGGAGGAGCGCCGACACTTACGTACGTACAATACTTCGACGAATTTATGAACGTGTCAAAGGCCGATCATAGGCTGGGAACCACCGCCAGCGAAATGGTATATTAGAATGACTGAGTGCTGAGAATTTGTCAGCTGTATCACCCACATGGTGGTCCGTAACATCTCATTGGGACCGTGTCAAGTCTTTGTTAATGTATGAAATACATTTCCATCCAGATTCCGTGTTTGGAATACAAACAGATAATTTTTCTAATATAGACGATATTACTCATCGCGTTGCCGCCTAGTTTCACGGATCAGGTATGCAAAGTGGATTAAATAAAAAACAGATAAATATCAAATAAACGAATCACGTCGAAACATGTACAGGAGGACGGTTCGCGTCATTTTCTAATAAAATCCGGATGAACTGATCACAAGATTGTTTGTTTTTAGTCGGGTTTCGGTTTCAACGTACCCTTCTCAGCGCTTATCAGATGCACAGCGCCACACCGGGCCAGCCGGGCACCTCTACGAAATTTGTTTAAACCATGTTTATTTTTTAATTCTTAATGCTTCATTCAAATCGTTGCGTTGTTTATGGCCGACATTTTCATTTTTGGAATTCCTGGTGCGCCGTCTGCGCCTCGATTCCATGTGAAAATTAAAAGCGCGTTCGTTTTTCACGTCGGCCGTCGACGTCCACAGTGCCGAATACCTTTTTCGTGTGCTTTTTATTTCGCGATGATCGTAATTGAGTGCAATAAATTGTTAATGTCCAAGGCGGCGACGCAAGCGGACCGCGCGTTATAAAAAAATGTTACCACTTTATAATGTTTTTCTAGCGTTTCGTAAATCGTCACATGTATAACGGATAGCATAGCGACTCGTGTTTCAACCTTTTTAATGTTTCTCGGTAACTCGTAGTGGGTAATTAATCCTTTCATAATGTTCTCAGGGCGGGGCTAGGAGTTAATTTGGAGGCTATCTTGAATCTTAAGAATTTTACTGTCCGTAACCGTTACTCGTGTGTTTACTTGTTTAGAAACCACTATCTCAAGATACTTCTATAAAATCAAAATGTAGAGTGGAAGGGTCCTTAACATTTTTGTCTGTATCCTAATTATTCGTGATTGTTGCACGGTCGCCTTTATTCACTTTTACGTGGACGGACAACAGTGAGACTTTATTATAGCATCGATTAAATGGTTATTACGTATGATTGGCGTGTGAAAATGGTTGACGTATTAATTGGTTAAACATTATTTTAGTGTCGTACCTGCATCATAAAAATATTAATCGATGCTACACGAATAGAATAAAAAATGTTTTGTTTCTGGTTTATATCGTTCGGTATATTTTAAAAGGCGTTTTAAAAATCTATTGATGGTATTAAACCATGTATAGTTTAGAAATCATAAACTAGAAGTGATTGAAAGGTCAAATACGGCCATATTTTCTAAGACGCGAAATGATAAAAACTATCTATTTCCAATGTGTATTACACTCTTCTATATAAAACTAAAGAACGTAATTGAAAATCAAAACACCAATGTTTATAAATTTCCACATTAAGTATATCAGATGTTAAGTATAAAGTAATAAATCTTCACAAGTTCAGTTGGAATGCTTCCAAAACTCTTTTATCACAAATCCAAATGATTTATGGTAGCGTTATATTCTTTTTTAATTTTCAAACGCATTCCATTTTTGAATTCAAACAAAAGGTTCTCTCGTTGAACAAATTTGAATTTGGAACGTCAGGTTCATAGGCCGCGAGGTCGCCGTTGCTTTCAGAACGTCTCACTTTTGTCTATGTGCGCTAGCGCAGACGTGCCATACACCGACGAGGATTATCCGCCCATGTTTGAAAGCCATTTTATGAATTAAGGACGCTAAGAAGTCGTGACCATTCTATTCGGTAAGGCAATAGAGCCTAGCCATACTTCGAGCTTAACATGAAACTGCTTAACATTCTAACAGAATGCACGTGTGTATGCTGTCGCCAATAAACTGTCGACCTGGATTTTTTGTAGGATAACATTTGTACAGGAAGTCTCCTGTTCACACGGTATGTTACACAACATTTCTTGTGAGAATTATAACATATTAAAAAAAATGAACTTCATGCCTTTAAAGGTAATTTTATGTAATACGACCGTTGATAGGCTGTGTGAAAAATTCTCAGTGCCAAATATTTTCGTAATGACTTGTTGCAAAACAAAATCATACCTCGCTGTGGGGTCAAAGAACCGAACTGGTGCCAAAATTCGAACGGAGATAAACAAAAAATAAATGCATTAATAAATTAAACCGATTCCAATATATTAGCAAGAGATATAGATGTACATTCTTAATTTGATGTATTGTTAATTATACGACAAGTCCGACTGAGTACACATTAGACATCCGATGCCCATAGACAATGCCAGTTTGACATCGAACCTTATGGTCCGGTTTGACAGTTCACATTGACGCATAGACACGCAAAGAAAGCTTTGTCGGGGTGCAACTGAAAAAGAAACCTGTCTAAAGCGACGTTACCACACTGGCGCAAAGTGTGAAATATGAAATCACGACTCATCCACTGGGCCCGGTGTTTGTGTTCCAAATATTTTCTCGTGTCGAAACGAACCTCGAGAACGAACTATGGTAATGTCTTTTTTTATACTTTCAATATTGTAACGTTGGTATTGACCGAAACCGATGAGCACTGTAACGACCTTGTTCTAAATACAAAACGTAACAGTCCGACGCTGAGAAAATTCGTTCTTACCTTTCTACTTTCAAAGTATTTTTTTAGGTCGCATAGTCATCGGCCGTATTCCGTAACAAAAAGAAACAAACAAGGCAAACATCTGTTGCGATTTCTTACCGCCTTCATTTAACTAAACAATAAACACAATAGAGTCAGCACCACGTGGCTGGCCCGGCCCGGACACTTCACCTGATTTCCTTTTGTCACGAACCTTACAAATCCGAAACACATGGCGCTTACAAACAAGAAACACAAAAATACGGGCCCGTTCCCACGTATCCTTCGGTTCCTTAATTAATAACGAAATAACGTCGAAACCAGCACCGATATGGAAGTAGCCTCTTTAGCCACCCTCATAAAACGATTATCAAATAATTCCCCGCCGTTCGGGCCGCGTTCGTATCTATTGGTATATAAGTCCTTAATACAATTTAACGCATCGCTCTCGGATAGGAATTAATGCGTCCCGATACGCCGCGATCTCTTTCCGATATCGTGTTTTACATACGTAATAAAAACCCTGGGGAAAAAAGTACCATTTGAATTTGGAACGGTCAGTAATTGACGCTATTGGCCAGCAACAAATTCGAAATATGAATTGGATAGGTTTGACGTCCGATCATGAGAGGTATAAAGCGGCGACACATGCGCGTTGGTTTCCTTAATTGCCGGCCATCTCTAGGCAACCAGTCTCTGCGACTCATATAAGTATACGGTACTGGCAGCTCGACACGTTTGTAAAGGCTACCTGCACACGTACGCTTACGTCGGCCGCTTTTTATGGGCTGCCTCGAGAGTCACTGTCGTGGGAACCGGCATATACTTACAACCGGCCACAGCTGACCGAAATGCGTTCTCCATACACGATTAACAAATCAATACGCCGTATACTACGACTTGCTATATTTGATCGAACGTGTCACAAAAAAGGTTGGTAATTATTTTGACGATCTTCATTGGCTCCTTGTAGCGATTATCCTTGTACAAACATTGATAAATACTGCACGATGGGCGTTAAGGTCGAGATTGGCTTGCGCGTGCCTCAACACTGTTTAGTATTCAGTAAGAGACGATAACACGTCCGCTCGCATTGTACAAGTATTTAACGAAACTTATTATAAATTCGTCAAAACCCGACATCGTAACGAAAGTTTAATTGAGAGCTATCGACTGAAAAAGCGATCGGACGTTTTTGCCTCGTAGCGCTTTGTGAAACGTCGGATTTCTAGTATTGATTTCCATCGACAATGATTATTGTTCCCGGCGTGTATGCGCGTATCGGTGGCTATGTGGCTATGCAAATTGTTCTATTGTTAGTGCATGCAAATTAAGTTTTCATTCATCAAGCTTAATTGGCGTCGGGCGACATCTGTCAGGAAAAACTGAATCATTGTGGTCAGATGGGACACGAGGTATAACTTGTGACCTCTTATATCCGCCGGGCGCAGCTGCGAGCGGCCGCCGACCCGTGACACGCTCTTTATAATTACCATTCTACACTCACCGATTCTTCCGTCTTAAACGTTTTCAAGTGTCTGTACTTGTCCTTAACCCTTTCATATGCAATATGCATCCTCTTTGATCTATCCATATCGTGTACGCTCTGTTTATTACCAAGGTTTCTTAATTTAAAAAGTATAAATCATAGATATTATTTTTGAAATTTAAAATTAGAATGCATTAAAAATACTGGCCTCATTCGACATTCAAGTGTCAAAATTCTAAACAACTAGCGCGTGAACTTTCATCATGTCGGGCCGTGATAATTTATGAAATTGGTAAAAGTGTCCATATACATACGGACCGGTATACTAATTTGTACGTACACTACACTTATTAACCGTCCATATTTATTCAAATATTTAACATACGAACATTCATTTTGTATCGATGGACATTTATCATTGAACTTTAATACGACATGCCTTTATAATTCCATGTCATTATAAAGCGATATCTATTTGAAGATGAATGGGTAACTAAAACACATTTATATAGACGTGTATTTTTATAAGACGTTAAGACACGTGAATATGAAAGCATCGCGAGATATCACGTCATGCACACCCAGCGATTACCGTAAACTCCGTTTACCGTACAGACCATAGACTAAACCGGTTGCGGAGAAGTTTTAAATACATTTTTGCATCAGGTACAGAGCCCATGTGAGCCATAAAACTCATTGATAAGTAGCACCTCAGGCGCCTAAAAGCTGTTGACATCGCGTTATCAGTTATAATCTATAAACGATATACTGCCGTTTCGCCTCCCTGTGTCAACAGAATTATGTCAATAGTTAGGTATCGTCGGTTTTTTATGGAGGCGCGTTGTGATGTAACCAGACAATCGTTCAACCTTCCAACTCACGCCAACCTGACTGAAACATACAAGTATAATCAATATAATTCCTTAAAAATATATTAGAGTAATTTATATTGATAATATCAAGACTAATGTATTTCCAATTCGGATGGAATCCCACTAAGTTTCCATCCACACCGCAAAGGTTGTAAGGTTGGACGGTTATGTAGACGCACCATTAAAGTTATATATAGTACGGAACAGTTTGGCTAGCATCTGCCCCGGGTTCACCTGTCTATCATGTTAATTTCCACGTCCGGCATTAACATTGTTATGCCTCGCGGAATGTTGGTCGTCTGTTTGTTTAAAGTTCACGTATTTTTTTTATATGTTCTAATTATAATTATTATCTCAATACTTTAGTAAAGATACCTCACAAAAAACAATAATTAATTAACTGGTAATATTTTGTTACAAATTCAAAATTGGAGCGATATGATCGATAATTATCGTGTCAATCATGCGACAAGTCTCATATATGTGAATTAAATTGTTGATACATGTTAATTAATTTATTGCGTTAACATTTCAATTAATTTATTTCGTAACAACGTTTTACTGTAAACAACACCGAGTGATTCCCGAAACTCGGTGAAAAGTATACTAACCTCATTAATGGAGGCAGGAAGAGCTACTCACTGTTTAGGCGGAATTGTAATGTTTGTTTATTTTGTTATCTTGTAGTACACTTGTACATCGTGTAACGTGTTTTTTCGTGTTGCAGGGTACGTTCTCGCTCATTGTCGAGGCGTGGCACGACACCAACGAGACATCGAGATCTGACGGTGAGTTATTACATCCTTTATTAAACAAAATAGACGTAAACAAATATCTAGTACTTGAGTTGTTAATACCGAATTATGAAATATGGTGATATTTGTTTACATTACGCGCAAAGCATCTTGACTTTATCTTCGACTATGGGTTTCAATAGAAGTTTATGGTTTTAGGTTAGGAGTAATATTTATATTAGAATATTTACGTCACATTCCTAGGCACTTATGCTCTAGCTTATTGTGGACGTGTGGAACACATCCATGTTGGTAACCCAATGCGGGTTAGTGCTAATGAATATGGATTATGAATACTCCATTACGATCATAATGATAAATTCCTTAAAAGGTGTAAACGCGTTCACTTGATGTTTTCTGCATACAAGTTCCAGACTTCCGGTGTGGCCCTCACGCGCGGTTTCCTAAAACAATAAGCATTTGAATAGCCAGTGTTCCCATTCTAACGCCCGATTATGATAAAAAGGGTCATGAAAATCGTCTTAAACATGTAAAATTCATATCACGCGTGTCACGACGCGCTCACATTGAGGTTTCACTGTAATTCTGGGTGTTTATCGTGCATTTAACGGACAGTATGTATATTTGAATGCTCATATTATCATATCGTGGAAGACAAAAATGTTCCCATGGTGTAGCCGATTGGTGTTCGGGGCACGGACGCGCGTGCGTGACCCGCCTCGCAATGCGTGCGCTATTCTAATAAACTCAGCCTTCTGTAGGACGAAAATTTAGTAGAAATGTTCTAATGTATTCCTGTGGCCGTTGACCGCCACGTATTGCCGCCACCGAACCGCTCGGACCCAAATTGCTACCTCAATTCAGCCATGTGTACGAATTATGATTGATCCGATTATATCGATGAGAACCTTAAACGGAATATAATTTTGTATCGCACATGCGACGTGGCTTGACAGAAAAAACACCGGCAATGAATAACCGCCTCGTAAATACGGAGGTAATTCGCGGTGTGTCGACAACAACTCGACACACAGCCACATAAACAACACATGAACATGATGCGCAAACGCGCCCACTTGTATAACGAAAATGGCAGACGCGCTGGCTGACCGTACACGCCCATATCTTAATTAGATTTTCATCTCGATGCACTCTGACCGACATAATTACCGGTTGCGACGGCACCACAAAAAGCCGGTGATTTACTTAGGAGATTTAGATACCGCGAGGTGTGTCCGCCGCGGCCGGTTTACCGAAAATCATTAGCGTCCTCGGCGGATAGGTTAGGTAGGGTATATTTTTAATACGGCTCGGGAGCGATGGGCGGCGCCGACTCACTACCGAGAAATGTTACCAACAGAAATCTAATCAAGCATAATAACAGGTTACACGCACGCCGTTTGTTCACTATCCGCGCTCACTGCATAATGCTTAATTAAATCACATTCGGAGTTTTATCGACGCCGCACGGGACAGCTGCAGCGGCTTACGAGTCACCGTGGTGCAAAACTAATCGCTCAAAGCGCACCCGACCCTACATTACATTTCTATGCGCGAGACACTCGCAGAAGAATGCGATTGTGCGCCACGCGGCCGGAGAATCCAATATATCATAGACAAACACCCCGCGTCGATCCAGCCGGTACCAATAAGGAGATTCTTGTGCTAAACAAACACAATGCTCCGCTGGCAATTGGAAGACATTGTCGCCGGTTCCTTCACCGAAATCTTTTGTGTATCGCCCGAGGCGGCGAGCGGCGAGCACCTGGGCCGCACTAACGGGCCGGGCGCATTGTTTACTCGCTCCACACTAAAAAATATACCTCGCAGGGAAACCGGGGAATTTTTAAGTTTACACTACGTCTTTCGTCGTCGTAGGGCTTGAACTCGATAAAAAATCACGGAAGACGCCCCGACGCCCCGGAAGGCTCAATTTATGATGTAACAGGCGATGTGGCGCTCTCAGGAAGCGCTGTCGACAGATGCACAGCATATGCCCTGCGGATAATAGGTGGGCACACTCCCGGTCTCTTGTCTGTCTTTTGTTTATTGTGCGCCGCGCCCGGCCCGACCGTTTACGATTATTGCACTACTCGGCTTTACACGCCACGGATAAACGGCGAAACAGAGGAAAAAACGCCGTGTGAAAAGAACAGATAAGAGATTGGAAGAGGCAATTACTCGCGTGGGCCGAGTGCTCGCGGCGAGTCCCGGCGCTACCGCCCTGTCGCCTGACATTACACGACCGAGATGCGATTATCGATACAGTTATGTTGTGACGGCTACTTATCTACTTATCCGGCCGTGCATTATTAGTCAATTCATTACGTGCTCCCCGCGCGGTTCCCACAACTCTCTCGTTATGATATCATTTTACTTTGTTAATTGGCTTTCCCAAACCATAAACGCTTCGGAAACGTGGCGAGCAAGTTGCGCAATCCTTAACGTAAATCAAATTCCCCAAGCGGAACCCAAATGCTCATTTCCTCGGCGAACAATGGCCCCTCGGCGTGGTCCTGCGTAGACGCGAATCGTCTTGGACAACATGGTAAGCGGTGCCGGCCCCTCGAGAGCGGAGACGACGCGATTGATCGCGCGCGAGAGGCGGCGGCCACTCGACAGTTACAAGTGGACAGTTTTATAAACAAAGGGAGTGGCGACGGTCGTTCGCGCGCTCCATTGATGAGATTCCCACAGAGCGGTGACCGGTGCAGCGCTGTCGGACCGGCCGCCAGGTGTCCCGCGCGAGACGAGTGGAAATCGACACACACGCTAATTATGCGGGTCTCAGCTGCGGAAAACGGTCGTCGAACTTGCATGCGCGACGCACGCGCGTTTTCCATTTCGTTCGAAAAGCCTCCCACGGTTAATTAGTTGGTCCGCCGTCCGCTACCATATCGATCTGTTACGCGCATCCGGCGCTGCAGATCGATCACCATTCACCGGTGCGGAAACGCGGTCGCGTGATCGCCGATCGAACTTCGCATCCCTCCTGTTTCCCGAAAATCGCGTTTCTGTATCCCAAATGGTCGGCGTCCGCCTCCGATAGCGCAGCCGAGTCAAATTATCGGTTATTTCCCTTTCTTTTGTTTTTGTTTATCGGCGTTTGCTGTTGGGATTTATTCTCGTTTTATTTGTAGTGACCTCTGAGTCGGTAATTACACGTCGGCCGGAGCGCGGCGGCGTGGCGGCACAGCGCCTGAATCGCCTCGTCCTTCTTTAAATGTGTTATTTATTTGTGAATCGGAATTACATTAATAGATACGACGGGATACACCTTCATTTAATATAGTTACTCCGTTGAATTAGGATGATGGCTGTAATTTGTGTGGTTTTTCCTCGGAGTCGATAGGGAATAAAGTGTGTAGACGGGCCGTCCGCGTCGCTTGCAATCTTGTAAATTGCCCTTAAATGGATTTTAGGGTTGGTGATGAGCACGTAGCGTGACAAAAAGCTCGGGCTCGTCTAATATAGGTTGTGTACGAGATTGAGTTAAACAAAAGCGTGTATATTCCGGGTGTGGCGACCCTAGGCACCTGATGGCGGCGCGCACGGTTGCCATAACTCTCGCGCGCACATTCGAGCTAAATTGCACTGGCGCGGTTCCCACGTCATTTTTCTAATACACTTGACTTTAATTCTCTCCACACTGACCTGTGTCTTCATGCATGTGCGTTGAATGATGGATTTAATTATGTCGTGCTTATATCCACTTTTGCGTGAATGATTCATACGATACGAAATGCGTCGGTTATGTGAACGTCCGCCGTGTGAGGCCTACTCGAATACGTTCGATGATGCTATCTCCTCAATAAATCCATAAGATAAAACGCGTTTGCTTTTGTGTATTGCACCTAACGGAAACACAATCGCCTCGACGCTATCGATTTATTTCAACTTGCGTTTCGTTTTGTGATTTCACGAACGTATTTAGCGTCGCGTCCCTCCCCGGTTGCATAATAAAACCATTCTACTCACGACAATATTTTCAGAATGTCAAACATTCCATTACGATTACGATTATCGATTTTCCGAGATCGATTTTGTGACGTCACCCCGTTTAATGATATTCTGTCAGCCGTCAAACAAAAAGAACATCGGAATACCATACGCCACGAAATTAGTAGGGTTCGATCGATTTTACATACCTTTTAATTTTGTTTCGCGTCTGGTTTAATTTTATCTGTCGGGATTACCGGCTTAGGAATGTATCCATCGATGCAACAAGAATAAAAAGTGGCCATACACGATGAGAAATAAATAAAGCCACGAACTGGTCGAAGCTGAGATTTCTCAGCTAGGGATGGCGCGTTAACGGCCCCCACAGATAAAAAAACGTTTTATACGTTTCACATCGCGTGATTACTTTGTTTTGTTTTTATTTCTCGGCCCATTCGTTTTTGTGTCACTAAATATTTGTCTATTAAACTGATGTTAGACTTGTTAGTGTGTTGTTAGTTCGTATTGAGGTGCGCGCGTAGGAGCATGTTTCGCGAGGTTGGCAGCCCTGCGCGTGCAGAGCCGCTTCCTCGGCAGATGAATGGAGTGGCAGTTTTTTAAAGCGAGCAATGGACACTTTTCACATGAGGCTTTTTGCCCGAGAGTTATGCAATGCCGGCTACCGGGCCGGCGCGGTGTTTTTGTGTCCATCGCGCTCGTTTAGCTTACAAGTAACTAGTACAAAGAATGTAGTTAAGTATTAATCAATCACAAACGGCGCCACGGACGTATCAAAACAGTGAATCACGGCTAAACAATGAAATCTCACGGTCGAATGCGGGCGTCAAATGCACATTAACAGGTCAATTTACTTAGCCAACCCTTTCCCACGCCGATAAACAAATATACGTTTTTATCCCCTATTTTATTAATTAAATGAATTCCAATGGAAACATCGGAAAGCACGACAAAAGTCGTAAAATGAATCCGTTCCGCCTTCTCCGCTCTGTGATCTGTGGAGCGCGTTCGCAAATGGTTATGTCATAATAACTCTTCATTTTAAGCTGTTGTGTTGTTTAGTATTAGAATAATCTTTTTTTATTTTTTTCCGTTTTGTATCACACTATATCTAAACATCAACTCTAAATTTCAGATACATTGATCGCGCGAATGACGAAGCAGAGTATAGCTGATGTTGGCGGCCCGTGGATTGAGGAGGAACAGCGGTGGAGCGGGCCCGGCGGCGCGCACCTCAGGATTTCGTACCGGGTCACCTGCGCACCCCACTACTACGGCTCTGGATGCGAGGTGCTCTGCAGGCCACGAGATGACAGCTTCGGACACTACACCTGCTCGCCGGCTGGGGAGATCGTCTGTCGAGCAGGCTGGACAGGAGACTATTGCTCTAAACGTAAGTAGAACATTCTAGAATTCACCCCTGTTGTCATGACCTAAATAGTAGCGACTTCCTTATGATGCGCATTTTATTACGTTGCCGGAACTGTCCATGGCAGTTTTGTTCCGAATTCCGATACAATTTATAAATATGGGACGTCCCACAATTCACTCTTCCTCATTAAAGCTATGACAATTTTTAGCCCGACATCCTCTCATAAACATTATAATTACGGCCTTTCGCATAGGCACACGCGTAATGATGTAATACAAATTCTCTGGCGCGGTCTAACCGTGTTTTTAACATAAGAACGGCACAAGACTTGCATGTATTCAGTCGTGGAGCAAATGGCGGACGTGATTTTGTCTTCTTACAACAAAAAAAGATTCAAATTAAGAACACGGTCTAAGCTATGCGATATTTAAAAAAAACAATACAGGCTAGATTACAAGGTAATAATGATTCGAAATTTAAATTTATTCCTGGTATGCCAGTCTTCTTTTTCTTCTTCTTCTTCTTAAAAGTATGACATTTACTCATTTTAATAAGGGCAATTAATAGTTATAAGATCCTAATACACGTTTATCAGTTAATATATCGTAGGAGCCATTGCGAATAGTAACAAAACTAATTATCTTATGGCGTAGTGGTCGTAAATCGTATTTTTAATTAGTCTCACATCACTGTATGTGTGTAATTTATAAGGCTATAGCTACTTCCCGTGGCGTTGTCCGACCTCCACAGTGGACTATAATAAATTTACTCTTTTTTTTTACTTACTGGCTGTCGTAAAATAATATAATGAACGCTCAGTAATAATGTGATTATTTAAACTAGTTTAATAGCTTCCATAGTGTGACTATCTCTGTTATTTACAATAATTAGTAATTTAATGGAAAGTATTATTTTAGAAAATATGTAATATTTTTTAATCCTTATAATTAAAAGTGTTGGTAGAAACATATTTTAAAAATATTGATCTACAAACATGAGGTTAGGTTTTTTAATATGACATGTTCATTTATTATGTGTAATTAAGAATACTTGAACACATAAAAGTATTAAATGACTCATAGCCTCGCAATGGGACATTAAATTTTCATTATATCTCTCTGTAATGGCATTAATTAACTTTTATTATATTTTTTCCTAATTTTTCATACACACAATGGATATTATAATTATCCATTCGTAATTAAAAGTCAAAGAACCCATAAAATTCTGTATAATATACCTACAATAATTGTTCGACTTCTGTCAAAAAACGTGAGGAAAAGAAAATGATTACGTCATTATTATTTCGAACTTCATGCACGGGAAGTCCAATGCTGAACATATAACATAGGCCCCCTGAAGATTATTGAAGATTTTTTAGTTGGGAACATTTTCAGTTTTAGTAAAATCTTGTTGCGCGTTTTCTGAAAGAAAATTATGTCACAAACGTAATAAACATTTCTCAGATAAATCTGTTCTTAAATAACACGTCTCACTATAAACATCCAATTGATAGTCAACCTGAAAACACATATTCGCAAATACATAGCGTGATTCATGCAGCGTAGAGATTTAGCGACAAAACTATTAATATTTGTGCCGTAACCCCAGTCATAGTTCGCAAGTGCCGTGCGAACGCCCAGTGTGGTCTGCAATCTAGCTCGCAGTTTGTAAACAAATTGCTCCACTACAATGTTCAACTTTCAGAACATAAAAATAGGCAAAATACGCTTTTTGTTAACACATACATCGCGTTTTACATATACGAAGGAATTAAACACGGATTTGTCAACGACAGTGGGATAAAAAATAGAAAAAAAATATTTAATAGGTTTTCCGTAAGAGAGGAACATAGTCCATCAAACGTGGTAATTAAAGCGGCGCACACACAATGCGTGTTGTAAAACAAAGTGTGCGAGATGCATTGTGGCGTTGGCCGCGGCGGGCGGATGTCGCGCACAATCTCAGCGGTCGGCCCCACCTGCCGCGCGGTTCCCACACTCGGGCGCCGCAAAAAACGCGCCAGACAGAGACAACACGCCGCGCTCTCGCTCCGCGCAGGGCTGTGCCGCCACAGCCTCCGACGACTCCAACACACACCGCACTCCGCACTTCACATCACTCTTTGTTCACTACACTTCTTCAAACACAACCCGTCTAACGTTCGAGACATACAGTTATATTGAAGTGATCGAGTGGACAACACCGACTCCGTACAACCCTACCGCGCAGTTAGTATCGGCGATTACGAAAATGTAAAAGCGAGAGAAGCGGCCATAATGTAATGAAAACAACGCTGCACGTTCTCGCACGCACACACACGCGGCCCAACCGGGTCAAAAACACCTTTAAACGAGAACTGAACACCGAAACAAACTCCGCACTTGACCGTGTCACGATATACGTACATCTGCGTTACGGAATACGGTATCCCGCCTTCTGGGAAAGCTTAACAATCCCGAAAACCGATTCGCATGTTGCGCTCGCATTATCCCCGCTCTCGCTTTTAATGACGGGTTAAACGTCGCGAGTGGATCCTCGCAAACGCTTAATTTTGCCTAATTGTAAACGAGGCTGAGGTTCTCACGAATATTAAGTGCGGCGGCTCGCGAATCCCACGCGCTCCCGATATCCATTTGGGCTAGACGCAGATGGCGATGTCAAATATTTGCCGAGCACGTGGGAGCGATCCCGCAGGTCGCGGGTACCTGGCCGGGGCGACAGCAGACCTTGGGCGCACTGCGGCTCGTTAGCTTTTCATTACAAATCAATACCGTTCATGTACATCGATAATAAATGATGGCCCCGCTAGGGCGGCGAGCTTCCTCCCTCCGCTCTCGGCGCCCACTCACGACCTAAATTAGTTTTGGAGTGTAATTTTTACTACCGATTTACCTTTCGAGGGTACGAGATAAGCTGGAGTGGGCGCCTGCTGCCGCGCCCGGCAGCGGCCATCAGTAATGCCGACACTTGAAACGTCTTTGATGTGCCGTGCGCTGCGCCGTCTCCGATACTTTTTCCACCGATCTTATGCGTCCCATAAACTTTTATTATTGTAATGGACGAGAAAAGGTCATGAGAAGCGATTGTTTAAAACGGACATTTATTTTATTCGCGAAAGTGTAAACCTCTCGTGAAAGCGGATTATACTTTTTTAATTTCCTCCGAGATAAGAGCGGCGTCGACGCTAGAGCGGGCGCGCAATTCGGCGGAGTGACACTTAAGCGGATTTGCAAGTCCCCGGCGACGGCGAGTGGGGGCTTTGTGCGCTCGGCCGACTCTAAACCTATAATAGAGAGTAGAGACGCGGCGGGAAGGCTAATCTCTTTTATTTGGCTCCCGACCGCCGCTGAGCTCTGAAAATTCCTCGCGATGTCTGCAATATAGACGGGGCTTCGCTTAAATTGCTTCCTCGTTCTATTTAGAATTGGAATAACCGAAGCGCATTCGGGCGACCGATGATTATGGCAAGATGGCGCGGGCGTCTAGTATTTTTCTAGCGAGTTAGGGGAACGGTAACGGTCGAGTGACGGTTAGTCTCCCCGCGCTATCTGCCCCCTTTGTATTCGCTCCGATAACTTGCCCATGCGCACCCGACCGACACGGCTCCGCGCGAGCGTCTTGTTTCAAAACACTATTTTTTCCATCAAACATCATACATTACCACGTTTGCTTTTAGCGCACTCGCGGCGCGGCATATTCACGCCGACACGTACTGCAGCCTCGCGCTTGCATCGAAAATTATATTATTCACATTGTAACGCTTCAATGGGGTGAGGCTCGGCGCGCTGCGGGCCGCCCGCACCAAGCGTAAATCACCAAGTTAACGATGCGCATTACAGAACGCCCATAGTGCATCACGGTAATGCCGACTCGAGTACTCTTGATCTTGGAAGCCCTTATAAATTTATTTCTGTTTCGACACGACGCGATCCGCCGCACATGCACATAACTAGAAAATGCGCATCATAAATCCGTTATGAAAATTTAATGTAGGTTATAAAGCGGAGAGCAGCGCTCGATGCACTTTATACGCGCTGGAGATAAATGATTTGCGAGGCGACCTCGCCCCCGGCCGCCCGGCCGCCCGGCCGCTAACGAACCTCGCTCTTTGTGGCGCTGCTCGGGCGACGCCGTGCACGCGCTCGCCGGCGTCCCCGCATCGATTCCCATCTGAATGATTAATCGCACGTTTTCCCCCCATGTTAATAATTAAAGAAATTCATTAAGCAGCGCCGGTGTTGCGCGGCGTCGGTGCCTCGCCTTTGTCTCGCAGACGCGCTAACGAACGTTGTGTTTTTGTTGCAGCGAGATGCCTGCCCGGCTGCGACGCGGAGCACGGCCATTGCCTCAAGCCCGACGAGTGCATGTGAGTACCCACTTCACACCTTTGTGCTAAACGACCACCGCCCTCCGACTCTGAATCATTCATCCGCTTCATTGTCGGACGCGTTCGAAACATGAATTTTTTCTCCGCTCGTTATCACGTCCATTGTTCGCTGACGAGTGTCTCTCTGTGTTGCAGTTGTCATTCGGGCTGGGTGGGCGAGCTGTGCGACAAGTGCGAGCGGCATCCTGGCTGCGTGCACGGCACCTGCTCGCGGCCCTGGGACTGCATCTGCGAGGAGGGCTGGGGCGGACTGTTCTGCAACCAGGACCTCAACTACTGCACCAACCACCGGCCCTGCAAGAATGGCGGCACGTGCCACAACACCGGCCAGGGCAGCTACACCTGCATGTGCCCGCCCGAATACACGGGCGCCGACTGCGAGAAGTCGCTGCACTCGTGCTCCGTGCGGCCCTGCCTCAACGGCGGCGCCTGCGTGCCCGACGAGGGCGGCGAGCTGTCGTGCGCGTGTCCGCAGGGCTACGAGGGCGCGCGCTGCGAGTCGCGCCGCCTCACCTGCTTCGACCAGCCCTGCCGCAACGGCGGCGTGTGCGAGCCGCGGCCCGCCGGCTACGTGTGCGTGTGTCCCGTGGGCTACGCGGGCACGGACTGCGCGCTCGAGGCCGACCCCTGCGCCGCCAACCCCTGCCGCAACGGCGCCGCCTGCACGCGCGCCGGCGACGGCTTCAAATGCACCTGCAAGATCGGCTTCCGCGGTAACCGCTGCGAGATCGACATCGACGATTGCGCCGGCATCCTGTGCGAGCACGGCGGCACCTGCGTCGACCTCGTCAACGGACAGAAGTGCCAGTGCGCGCCCGGCTTCCTCGGCCCGCGCTGCGAGACGAGGGTCGACCTGTGCCTCACGAAACCCTGCGCTAACGGCGGCGAATGCCTGGTTCTCGACAACGACTACGAGTGCAGATGCCGACCCGGCTTCGCCGGCAAGGACTGCAGCCTGGACATCGACGAGTGCGCGTCTTCACCCTGCCGAAACGGAGGAACGTGTCAGGACCGCGTGGACGGCTACCATTGCAACTGCCCGCACGGCTGGGGCGGGCGGTCGTGCACGGTGTCGCTGACGGAGCTGGCGGCCAAGCCGGCGGGCGGGCACCTGCGGCGCGTGGGCGACGAGACGCCAGCGGACGCGGGGCTGTCGGGCGCGCACGTGGCGTGGATCGCGGCGCTGGGCGCGGCGGTGCCGGCGGCGGCGGTGGCGGCGGCGCTGGGCATCGTGTGCGTGCGGCGGCGGCGCAAGCGGCTGCAGAGCGCGGCGGACGCGGAGGCGCGCGCGCAAAACGCAGCCAACGCGGGCGGCGGCCACGTCATCCGCAACACGTGGGGCAAGTGCGACGCGCCCGCGCCCGAGTGCCAGAACGCGCACAACGCGGCGGCCGAGGAGTGCAAGCGCAAGACGCTCAACACTGAGAACGCACGACTGCTGGCCGCGCTCGACCCGCGCCTGTCGCGCCTCTCCGCTGACTCCGCATACTGCGCCAACAGGTCCGTACCTACACCACATTTACATATTTCAATATTTAAAATACACATTAATTAACGAACCCAGTAATGTTTCTCTCGTCACTCAATTTAGTCACATTCTATCCTAAACGTCTAAAATGATGAATTTGAAATAGGAAAAAAGAAACTCCATAAACATATTATCTAACGTATGTTTTCCTTCTTCCGCAGCGATACATCGCTAGTGAAACGAGCGCTAGAAGGCGGAGGGGTGTACGTGTTAGACGACCATTGCCTGCCGCCGACGTTCGCCACGCAAGTGTAGTGCATACGTACGCGACAACGGACATTAAATTATTTATTTCACTACGGACGCTCTCGCGAACCAGGCTGTGCGCCGCGTGTACATATAGCGTAAAGTGTAAAGTGACCCCTGTATAGACGGCTAGTTTAAGTATTCGGATGTATTTATTTGTGAGTGCGATTCGTACGCCCGTGTAAATAGTAATGGCGCGACGGATCGCGAGCGCCCCCGATCGGCGAGCGTCGCCACACACTCGAGCAGACGCACTGCCCGCCGCCTCCACTGCAGCCGAG
Organism: Deilephila elpenor; assembly: GCA_949752805.1. Taxonomy (NCBI): domain Eukaryota; kingdom Metazoa; phylum Arthropoda; class Insecta; order Lepidoptera; family Sphingidae; genus Deilephila; species Deilephila elpenor. The sequence continues at coordinate 3,977,475 of OX457116.1, forward strand.
TCGCGATGGATCACATTCCGGACCACTGTTGTTGCTACTTGCTAGTGCGGCGACCGGCGCTGGTGAGGGCGGCGGCGCGGGAGGCGGGGGGGGGGGGGCGAGACCGCGCTCGCCGAGGGGCCGTGGACTCGGTCCACATCTGCGATCTCTGTAGGTAACCGTGCGTGCGCGCAGCGTCGGTCCGCTGCGCCGCATCACCACTAACTGTCCCTCTACACTCGCACCACTAACAGACCAAACCGTGCGTTCAATCATTATGTTTTAGACTAATTTATAAAAAAAACACGCGAATGATGCGTTCATCAGTTGTAACATTGATTATATATATTTTTTGTGATTGACTAATTATTGTCATTGTTCCTATGATTATTGTAGTGGATGTAAAAATCTTGTTCAGGTTTTCTTGAAAATCGACGTAGATTTTTTTCCTTGTTCTGGCTTCTGTACTCGGTATGCAGTTCAGTGAGCACAATACTCGACGTTCCTGAGGGCGCGCGCGGGCGGCGCCGCGTGCGCGGGCAGTGCGTGCCGCCCTGCTGCACGCCGCGCCGCCCGCCCGCGACGCACAATACATCACGCACGTTTAGTCCATAGGTTAAAATAATTTCTGTACTTATAAGAAACAAATTGTCGAAACCTAAGTCATTGTGTATAAAAAAACTATTAAGTTTTAGCGTTGTAAGTATATTCTCCATTACGTATAAGAGTACTGAGACAATATAATGCGCGTCATCAGGCAACATAGGACTAACTCCGGTTGTTTTAACTTATTTATTTGAATAGGTACAGTTCTGCTATGTTGTGTTGCCGCGACCGCCTCCGCGGCGCCGACGCTCCCGCGAGCCTCGGCGGCGCAGACTCGGTCTCCTTTATCAAATAATTTATGTTAAATAACATTTTTTTAAACACTTGTAGATATTATTGGATAAGTTATAGCTATACCTCTTATGTTGCCTGGTGTACTAGAACCTAGTTTAAAAAGTTAATCGACAAAATTGTAAAATTTATATCAAAATATGAATAGACTGATGATCAATAATAATGTTCTTGTATTTAATTTTGTAAGGTGACAAAATGTAAGTTTAAATTATGTAAAATTGGAAACAAAAAAAAATTAAGCAAACTTTGTACTATACGGTACCATGATTTTGTACTTAAAATTGATCACAGTATGTCCACTTTCATTTTTCTTTTTGAGAATGTTTTAGTGATGCTCGCGCATAAATTATTATTGATTTCCATTCCGAACAATAAAATGACAGTATTTTTAATTTATTTATTACAAACTTTGTAATTATTGTGAAATGTCTTAATTTTTATAAACTAAATCATTGTATAATTATTTTTTGAACTTAAGTTTACAATTGACTGAATGCTAAATTGACTTGAATTGTATTTTGGACTCATTTTTATCGAACAATCATGAATGTATTTGTACCAATAGCTGTACGTGTGAGTATACTGAAAGATAAAATTTCAAATCATTCCATTTCTTAGCTAAGTGTAGCTTTTATCTAATCTTATTTTTTTATTATTTTTTTCTATTTTCCTAGATAATTTTGCATGCGAACAGTGTATTTATTGTCTACTTATTCTATTTTTCGTCCATGAGCTAAGTTTGTCTATTTTCTTACAATTACAATGTTACCTTTTGGTATATTCACATAGTTGATTTCAAAAGAAAAATGAAAGCCATCCTCAATGATAGGGCACCGCAGCTGTCGTAATTCCATAGATAGATCCTATCCGAATAAAAAGTCATATTGTATTGCTATTGTGGTGATATTAATGCCAGCGAGTGTGTGACGAATGTGTATAATTATGTGCAGTGATGCAACGAGATAAAATGTTAATAAACAATTGTTTACAAAAGATATAACTATGTATTTTATTTTACCCCACGACTTTGTTACATAAACAAGTGACTCGTTGAAATTAAAACTACCAACGATTCATATCTTTTTATATCTGTAGGTAGAAACCGATGCTAGGATAGAACTTCGAAGTTAAACTTCTTTAGCATCGTTGTGATTTGAAAATTCGATAAAAAGAAAAAGCGACCCCAAAAAGACAGAAAGTACTAGGGCGACAGAGAAAAGAAGGAGGTTCGTTAAACCTATGTTATCAATATACGAACACAAAAAGTACTAGGGTGACAGAGAAAGGAAGGAGGTTCGTTAAACCTATGTCATTAATTTGCGAAATATTGCCCAGACCAAAGAAAGTTCTAGGGCGACAGAAAAAGGAAGGACATTTTGTTTACCGCCTGTCGCCCTAGTACTTTTTGTGCTTGTATATTGATGACATAGGTTTAAAGAAACTTCCTTCCTCTTTCTGTCGCCCTAGTACTTTTTGTGTTCGTATATTCACGACATAGATTTCACGAAACCTCCTTCCTTTGTCTGTCGCCCTAGTACTTTTTGTGTTTTTATATTGATGACATAGGTTTAACGAGACCTCCTTATCCCTGTCGCCCTAGTACTTTTTGTATTCGTATATTGATGACATAGATTTCATGAAATCTCCTTCCTTTCTCTGTCGCCCTAGTACTTTTTGTGTTCGTATATTGACGACATAGATTTCACGAAACCTCCTTCCTTTGTCTGTCGCCCTAGTACTTTTTGTGTTTTTATATTGATGACATAGGTTTAACGAGACCTCCTTATCCCTGTCGCCCTAGTACTTTTTGTATTCGTATATTGATGACATAGATTTCACGAAACCTCCTTCCTTTCTCTGTCGCCCTAGTACTTTTTGTGTTCTTATATTGATGACATAGGTTTCACGAGACCTCCTTCTAATCTCTGTCGCCCTAGTACTTTTTGTGTTCTTATATTGATGACATAGATTTCACGAGACCTCCTTCTAATCTTTGTCGCCCTAGTACTTTTTGTGTTCTTATATTGATGACATAGATTTCACGAGACCTCCTTATCTCTGTCGCCCTAGTACTTTTTGTGTTCTTATATTGATGACATAGGTTTCACGAGACCTCCTTCTTATCTCTGTCGCCCTAGTACTTTTTGTGTTCTTATATTGATGACATAGGTTTCACGAGACCTCCTTCTTATCTCTGTCGCCCTAGTACTTTTTGTGTTCTTATATTGATGACATAGGTATAAAGAGACCTCCTTCTTATCTCGGTTGCATTAGTTCTTTTTGTGTTTACTTTCTGGACGGCATTAGCACGTACCATCAGGTGCAATGCAGTCACTATGCCGTGCCAAATAAAAAAAAAATATTGATGACGTAGGTTTAACGAAGCCTCCTGCTGCCCTGGTACTTTTTGTGTGACTTTTTCGTTTTATCGAGTTTCCAAATCACAACTGTGCTAAAGAAGTTTCACTTCAAAAAGTACTAGGTCGACGAAGAATGGAGGAGTTTACTAAGTATGGAGGAGATTACTGTAGTTAGTGGGTTTTATCCACTGTGCGATGTCTAGCCGCAATTATAAATCTACCCGCTGTTACATTACGCTTACTAAGAATATTATATCAAGAAACCCACTGCATTAGAGTCAATTCCGGCCCACGTCATCGATACCATTTTGCATTAACATATAAAATGCCCAATACCCCTTTCCTCTTACCATTTCGCTCCCCTCCCGATTTGGGCCGGCAACTCATCTATAATCCAAGCGCTGTATGTTCATGGGCGGCAGTACTGTTGGGTCATGAAAAATTTTCGAAAATTTTCCAAATGAAAGTTTTCAATTTTTCAGAAAAATATGAAAAATTTCAGAATATTTTTCCGATATTTTTCCATTTTTGAATTTCGAACGAAACGTAACTTCCAGAAAAACGGGGTGAATCGAAACTCGGGAGAAATATAAAAAAAAAATTGTTTGTTTTTTCGTGTTTTATGAACCAAATTTATTATATTTTATTTATAATTAATCATTTATGACTCTTTTTTACAAATTGCAGCCATTACATTTATTCCCTATCGCGAATTTGGACTTTACAGTATTACAAATACATTTATTTTTACTTTATTAGCAAATTTATTACGAATATAAAACAATTAAATCGATTTTACGATTAAAAAGCAACAATTAAGTTAAATAATCGAATTTTTCTATTATTTTTCCATTTTGAAATTTTTCCGAAAAATTTCCTGAATTTTTTCCGAAAAATAGAATTTTTCCGAAAATTACACTACACTAGGCGGCAGTGATCACTTATAATCAGGTGACCTGTTTGCTCGTTCGCCGGACCTATTATAAGAATAATGAGCTTGGTAACCAACCCGCACTAGGCCAGCGTGGTGGACTATATGGCCTAACCACTCTCAATCGTTTCTCTCGATTGTAGAGTAGGCCCGTGCCCTGCAGTGGGACATATATGGGCTGATATAGATAGAGCTTGGTAAAAAAATAATAAACCATATAATACTGCTGAATTCTTTATTTATCTCATTCTATCGTAGGCTGATTTTTTAAAGTTTCACTTCTGCCATGTGTGAATTGCACACATACGTTATTTATTTAGTTCTTGTTTTTTTATTCCTACTACGAGTTTATTATTAATATAATGCTAAATATAATATCCCCTCCAGTCTGGCTCACGTCCTGGCCAGAACACTGCATCAGCTCTAATCGAGATTACTGACGACATCCGAAGCGGGGTGACTGATGGTAAGGTGACGGTTCTATCACTGCTTAACTTTAATAACGTGTTAAACAACGTGGAATTTAACGTACTTACCTACTAACTCTTACGCTCTTTTAAGATATCTCCAATGGTTTCGTAGTTATCTGCCTCAGTGGACACTGCCAACGTGTACCTACGCATTGATGACAGCCTTTCATTTTGTGTCACGACTGCTAGTGTTTCCCAAGGCATTTTATCTCCTTTATTATTTTCTACATTCAATCATTCTATTTCTTAAAATCTGACTTCAGGAGATTCAAACACAGATATTATAGGTCGAAGTAACAATACGACGTGTCAAAAGACGAAGCTTTTTATCCGTCTGACGGCAAATGATGTAAATCGCTACACAAATGATATGTGTAGGAAGATTATGAAGCTACAAATTTTATACTCTTCGCGGTTATGTAAGAATCCATTCTCACTGAATTGCTGTAAGTTCAATAACACGAAAATAGATATTATGAATCAGATATAGAACTCGCTCCAACCGATTGCGTATGGAATCGTACGTAATTCAATTGCTACGCTCTAATAAATTGAAATAATCGAATCGTTGCTTTCAGAATTCTTAATTGTCGTATTGGTCTTATGACGGCATGCGCAGACTGATAGCCGTGAATTCAAGCATGTGATCCCGGGACGCAAATATCACTTTTTCTGGTTTGACAATTCATATGTGGTTGGCTGAAATTTCGGCACCGCATGGAGATAGGCCCGCCTCCTACGACATCTTGGGAAGGATATAATTTCTTTGAACTGTAGGTGGTGGTAGGTTAGTGTTGAGTAGGACATACAAGAGGTACAAGAGGTACATTTGTCCCGGACATGACGTCAAAATGTAAGAGCGGCTCAACTTTTTAAAGTGTACTACTTCATATTTTGTGTCCCGGTACTACGTCATTTACATGATCGTGCTTCAAACGAGGGAGAGAGGAATATTTTATATGACGGAGAAGCACTGTGTCAGACAGTACTAATATTTTTACTAATACCTTCAAACTATCTAACGTATTGACAAGCGTCAGTACGCCTCGCTTCAATTGAAGTGGGACATTGTACTGGCTCAGTACAAAAATGAGGCTACTCTTACAAACTCTTTTTCAAGTCATGTCCTACTCAACACTATGGTAGGTGGTTATTACACATCTCTGACTACCCCCTCAGAGATATACAGACATGAACTGGTGTTATTGTTCTTTTAAATCACAGGATGTATAAGTGTCGACTAAACAAACTTACTACAATCGCCGGCTCCTGCGTTATGTACCCATTAACACTTGTTACAACTGTTTACTATTGCTTTTTACTTGAAAACCGTTTTAAAATCAACACGAATTAACATATCTGAGCATTCACAATGCTTCGCATACCGACATAATAGCCGTCACTTGTCGGTGAAAGTGGCACTTTACAAAACTATTTAGTTGAGTTAACGCCTTTCGATTATGTCGTAGTTAAGTTGACATAATTCGCACGCAACTGAATTATTGCGGTCAGACTCGTAACGCGTGTATATGAAGGCGTTGTAATTCATTTCAATATGTAAAATACCTTTTTAAATAATAAAACTGGTCGAATGGACAATATAACACAATAAATAATTAAATTATAGTTTATATAATCTGTTTCATCTACTGATACATAAAGATACACAAGTTCGCTGTGCTAAAATATCAAAACAGAATAACCCGTAAATATTTAGAAAGTGTTAAAAAATGTTCAACAATGAATAGACTTCCCGATTATAAAACAATAAAATGGCTAACCTTTAGTTTATATTCCATACTGGTTCTAATACTTTTCCATTTTAATGCGTGCGTGCTCAACGTGTCTCTTAAGACTTATGCGGGTAGTTTTTACAAAAAATATTTAGGCAGTAAAGAAGCTATTTCTATCTACGCAAATAAAGTTATTTCTTGACAATTTATCTAAGTTCATGATTTACGGTTTTACAAAATACAGAAAGATGAAGCAGTATTTTTAGACTACTAGGTCAGACTGTCGACCAATTCAAATTGTCTCATTTTTTATTATTTTGGATTTTTCTAGCTACCAAGGTTTGATAATTATGTACATCTTCATTACTTCAGCGATGGATTACAACACATGCTCGATCATTTAAGCAGGACAAGCTAATTTGGACAGATTATGAATTGTTCAAAGTGGCAAGAACAAATAACACAGCAAGGAGGATTGTGGTAAACGGGAATGAGATAATACGTACATTAGACCAGATCTATAGTTGAAGTATACCATCACGGGTCAGATAGTCTCTTTTAGATCGCAAGCAAACCCGGCTGATTATGGCTGAAGTCTTGAAATGAATTTCTTAACGGAAATAAAGTTACTCAGAATGGTAACCTCGTCTACATGTCATGCTACGATCTGGTCTTCGCCTTTACTTCAGGAACAGGGCTAATCACTTTGCACTCCAGAAATTAAGGATGTTAATAATTCCACCAATTTGTACCAATTGGTGGAATTAGTTATATTATGCGGGTCAAGAGACCCAGATGCACTAAAAAGCGGGCGAAGATTGCCACACAGTAGATAACCAAGCATGGTAAGGGTAACGAAGCAGACCTCTATTACTTGAGCACCAATTGGATGGTAACAGAAACGGATAGGGACAAGTGGAAGGAGTTGAGCGAAATTATTTGTGCCTAGTACAAATACAGTTACAGTCGAATAAAAAATCTGTTTCTCTGTATTCATTTCAAAACCCTTATTGCTACATATAAAAAATCTCAATTAAGCGCACATCCGAATACATTATTTAATGTTACCCGTATAGCAGCTGGATGGGGTTGGAGTCGCGCCGACTGAAGGAAACCTAGTGCTGATTTCTTGTAACACTATATGCCCCTTTTACTTCAGACACTAGATAGCCTTCATGGGACAAAAATCAGTATTAAGTACACTGGATAAAGTGAATAACTCCAAACAGAAATAAAACAAACAAAGAATCTTAACTAATTTATTTGGTTAATAAATTCACTATTTACAAAATACCATATTTGCTCTACAATTGCGTCAAAATTCTTTATTACCCAGAAATATTGGGTAAAAAGTACATAGGACCTGTGTTGAAGTAGTCGATTGTAAAAATTCAACAAAGACATTTTGTCTTAAACTTTAAAAATATTGTGAAAAAATCCTAATAGACAAAACTTCAGTTTTTAAATGTTATGTCTAAATCATTCTACACAATTTAAATAACTAACTCATCATTTATTTAGTCAGTGGCGGTCTTGACCGCAAAACTATTGTGTGATGACATACATCGCAAATACGGTGCGCGTTAAAAATCTTACATTAGAATCGTGACTGGTCGCGATTTAAAGTTTCTTGCAAAAAAATAAACTTCTCTCAGTAATTTTAGAACAACCCTGTCTCCAAATGAATAAATGAAACTCAAGGCTTGAAGAAACATTTTCTAAGTTTAACGTATTTTATGTAAATGCGACAATTTTGGTAAAATAAAGTTGATTTATCACACAGAATGAAAATTATAAATACGGCTTAAAAGTTATTATAATGATAGAAATCGTGAAATGGGTTTATTTAAATATCATGAAGAAATGGCAAAGTCTCGACATAGAAAAATGAAGTAAGTTATTATGCTCCAAATAAATTATATCTACCTATACCACGCACCAGTTGACATAAAAACAAATATTGCAGTTTTAGCAACGAAAATTACTTTTAAATAATGTTATAAAATAAAATACGCTTCATCCGAGTCACGAGATCATACAAACTAACAGTTAAACCTACGCAATATGTTAATCTTAGAGTATAAGAGCTAGTCGCCGCTGCGGGGCGAGCGGTCGTTACTAGCTCTGTCTTGCGCGTCGCCGTTTTGCCTGGGAGATCGCGAGCGTGATCGCGAGCGCGACGGCGATCGGTCGCGGGAGACTGAGCGGCCGCGCGACTCCGACCTCGAACGAGATCGCGAACGGGAGCGAGATTTGGTTGCGCGGCGTTCTTCTTCACGTTTGGGGGACGCTTCCTTACTGCGTGATCGAGACCTCTCCCTGTAGAACATACATAATTTTAGTTGCTAGTTATGTGTAAATGTAAGTGCTGTCAGAAAATTGCATTATTCAATTTACTATTTATTTTTAAACCTTGAAACCTGACAAAATGATGATGTTAGCCAATTCATAAAATAAATTACTTTGTAAAGTTCTTCATATTAAAGTTACATTAATTAGGGCGAGCTTTCGATGGCTTAAAACGATTTTTGCATCAAGCTTGAAAGCTTGCAAGCGCAAAAAAATGCGAAGCATGCTGTAAATCTATTATTCGTAACGGCCAATTCTAGCTCAAAAATAAATATACACAGAAAATACAAAAAGCGAAACAAAAAGTCTACGAGAAATTATCACACAAAGCATGAGAAGCAAAAAGAAAAGTTTACAAGTGAACACCGCAGTAAGCTACGAAAATATTCGGCTTAATTGCTCACCTCTGGACTGCTACGTCTCTTCGCGATGCGGGAAAACGGATCGAGTTAATAATTGAACATTTTGTGCCATCAATGAAATTACATTGTGAATTTGGTTAATAAATGAATACCAATGGGGAGTTTATAACTGATTGACTGCCCTGACGACTATGCCTCTCAGTGTATGCGAGATTATCTTTCTTCAATGCTTCTCATGGTGGAGTATGACATAAACGTTTAGTAGTACAAGCATTTATAAAACATAATGATAAATGTACATTAAAATATTGATGATAGAAGACTTTCACGAGTTGTATCTACAATACACAGCGACATGAAAAATGATCTCGCAAAAACGCACAATTGTCAACGGCAAATTGAAAGCACACTTTCGACTTACTTGGAGTCTGCTTTTGGTGAGCGGGATTTAGATCTGGAGGCCGAATGGTGACCGTTCCTGTCGGTGGATTTGCGTGTTGGCGAACGTCCGGACTCCGAGCGACGTTCAGAGCGACGTTCAGACCGACGTTCAGATCTACGGGAGGCCGAGCGGGAGCGCGACTTGGAACGACTGCGGTCCCTATTGTCGCGTGCACGAGACGCAGAAAATTGTAGTAAAGTGGCTTTAGTTACATCCACTATGACGAAAGTATTGACACTGATAAATGCAATCTGTCGTTTGCATGTCCAATAAAGATTGCATTTGCCAGGTTTACACAATCCTTTTCGATAGGAACATTATGCGCCTGCGGAGATGCGAGACAAAATGAAACGTCTAATATTTTGATTTTGCCTCGCATTGACCACATATAGAGAAAAACATCTAGCATATTTAACTACAAGTTACTTAAGAACTATGGCTAAGTACTTACATTTTTAAATTTTGCTCAGCGCAAGTAATAACACACCTAGCCAAATGAATAACTATGTTAATTTTATACATATCCATGCATACTTCGAGAAATGATAAGTATGCTCAGCATTGTATTTAGAAAAAGATTTTTTTATTGTTTGCATGCATAAACTGTGGATTTGGTATAAGGACGGTTATAATTTCAAGAAGATGATTGCAATAATGTTCAGTTGAGCTCAGTTATTTCTGTTTCATACACTACGTGTTGAGAAGCAATCGAGTTTAGAAACTTAGTACAAGATATGAAACATAGTTTGACAAGAAATTGTGTCAGAGAATTCATTCGATTGCTTTCAAATGGCTTCCTATGCGAAGTGATTCATCAGTGTGTTAAATGAAAATTAACAATGTACATTGACTTGAAATGATTTGTCATCTATTTTTAAGCATAATCTAAGGTAGGCTGTGATCAATTCGCATAACAAAACTATAAAAATTGGTTTAGAAAAATAAATATGGCAATACTCACTTGGATCGTGATCTGGAGCGAGATTTGACGACCGGGGACTTGCTCTTCGGGCGGGATTTGGATCTGAAGGAAGTTAAGATCATGTTATTATAGTTAAAACAAAAAAGCATTTTGTTACTAAAAGGACTATGTTGTAATTCTTCAGAATTTATTTTATCAGCATGGGCACTCAGCCCCGAAAGATGGTAAAAATGCAATATCATCATATTCAGGTTTTTTATTTTTTTTAAACGATTTTCGATCTTATTGTCTCAGTTTAGAAAATATTCATTTAAACAGGTTTAAGTGAAGCTAGATTGAAGTCGAGCAAATATCCGGAAGTCTATTGATTGTAAAACAATAAACCATATTTTACTTCAACAGGGTGTCTACCATAAATGATTGCACCACACACCCATTAAGTGAAAGTGTATATTGAAATGTATTTTTCTCTTGATTAGTTCGACCAACGTTCCTGGTCTGTATGGGTGTGGGTGGAAGTAGTAAGTTGGCAGTTACCGTGAGCGCGAGGCGCGGCGGCGGTCGCGGGAGCGGCTGCGCGAGCGGCTGGAGGAGGAGCGCGTGCGGCGGCGCGAGGAGCGGCGGTCCTCCACGAGGCGGATGCGGCGCCCGTTCAGCTCCGTGCCGTCCAGCTTCTCGATGGCCGCGCGCATGTCCGAGTGCGTCGCGAACTCCACCACGCTGCGACATACCACACTTTAGTAATATTCAGTTTTAAATATCTTGATCAGCTGAATATATTGCGCGATTCCTCTTTGTTATCTTGCTTCAACAGTGGCAATTGTTGTAGAAATGTTACCTCTGTTGTGGTATAACACGGTAGAAAAAATGTGTTCCATTTTTGATTCATTTTTGTTTCTAGCCTAAGTTACCTACTTCGGAAATGCACTCGTGTCAGTCAACTTCTTTAAATTCAATTTTTAATTAAAAAGCATTTTCTAATATTACAACAGCAATAATATCATTGAACATCGATGGAGCCATACACTTTCAAAAAGAACCAAACATTTCCATTCTGAGAGGATGCAAATGTTTTACTGATACTTTCCTCAATTAATCGCTAGGTGGAATATTTTGGAACCAATATGAAGGTATAAACTCTTTTCTTTTAACATTGAGCAATATCTACATAGTTCAATGAGCAGGTTAGGTTAATCCCATCAATATGTAGTCGCTAAACGTTATATTTATTAATTACTAATATATACGATAAAACTGCCCTCTTGACAATAATTTATATGATGAAATAATTTTTCATTTAAATCCACTCATTATCGTGAAACACAGGAAGTCCTCTGCTCAACATAAACTTACGAGATTACTGCAATCCTTTATAATGCTTTTGCAATAAAATTGTATACAAAAATACAATCTGTGCTCTATTAAAAAGTAACTACTATAGGTTTATGTACTCACCCTTCATTTCTGTGTTGCTTGTGGGCGTCAGCATACGTTACTTCGCCAGCCTGACGCATATAATCTTTCAAGTCCTGCAAACCAATAAACCCTGTTAATACGTAACACACTTTATATCATTTTTTTCTATTCCAAAAATCTTCCTCAGAATTTGAGTTATCATCAGGGTACTCAGCCCCGAAAGATGGTTAAAAATGCGATATCATCATAAAAGAAGATTTTTGGATAAGATTTTTTATATTAAGCCTGCTCCTAACACTTAAACTGATTGAATGAGAATGAAAAGTGAAAGAAACGTTTATTAACGAATTTGCAGCAATTTCGTAAACGGTCACCTGTGGATCATTATTGTTTACATCGACATCATTCTTAGTCAATCTTCATGTAAAGTTTGCTCCGTCCATGGTTGTTTCTGCTCTCCCGCTCGCTGGATATTCCCCACAATCAATTCATGTATTAGGATTTTTTCTACCATTCAGAATAGTCTTCATATTCTCAGAACTGCAAAATGTTACGATCATCATGATTTGTACAATCTCCTCGGAATTTAGCCAGTAACGCCGCCTTCGTCTACAGCATCTCGATTAAGACTTAGGTCAGGAACTTGTTGTGCCATCTCGATTGCATTGTCCAACATTCCAACGTATATTCTGCCAGCATTGACTTTGCAGCATCTGTGACAATATCCTCGTACCACGTTTTCACAGCTAATCATTCGATATTATAGGATTATTTATTATCCTCGTTACCTTTTGGTCCAAACATCGCATCTCAATTTGCTCCCACAGCAATTGCATGGTTTCCTTTCATGTGCCATTGACATTGTATTGTTAGTGTTGTAAATGGAATGCACCGTCTCCCATCTGCACCAGTCACTGCCATTCGCCGCATACATCCGATCCATTGGCCGCCAGTCGATAGTAAACAATAATACCTATCAAATCACCGCACACGAAACGCTGCCGTACGACAAAAGAACTAAACTTAAATAATGTCCACAAAAGCTAAAGTTTATCAAGTCTATACCATGCGCAGTTGTGGGCATTTAAAAAAAGAGAATTAAACAATGAAAATAATGAAGTAAAATGGGAGTGTTGCACATAACGTGTACGCCTCCTGTCGTGTGTGCCCCCCTGTCGACTTTACCTTGTTGCGCCGCGGGAGGGGCGTGCGGCGGCGGGCAGGGGGCGAGCGAGGGGCGTGCGGGGGCGTGGGGGCCACACATCGGCTGCGGCACCTCCGGACCGAAACCTCCTAACATCGCCTCAGACCACATCTCACACAGCGCTAGGCACATCGAGGGCACTGGCCACCTTCTGTTGTTTTTAAAAATTATTCTATAAGCTCGTAAGTAAGTTGGTACATAATCAATTGTAGATTAATGAATGTTAATGCACTGCTAATTTTATTTAGAGTAAACATATTATTTATTTTGTTAATTTATTCATGTAAACATACTATGTGGTATACTACTTGATTTGATAAAAATTAGAACAGACCGTTGTTTGATTAATAAAGCAACAAGATGTGAGTGGCTTATGTTTGTGGTGGTCCAGACGATCCGTAAGTGGTCCAAGCGTGTCCTGCCCATGGCGTCGAACTCCGGCCCGTCTTGGTTGGCAACCCGACGTCTTCGAAACGTATTGTATGGCACATATCCGAACATCCAGTCAGTGGCTTCATCTTTCCGAGTCCAAGAAGCGTCCTGTATTCCAGTTTCCAGTACTATCGCCTCTGCTTGCAGGTCCAATTTCGTTCTTCACATTCCAATCGGTCGATATTCGGTGCATAGTGAAGGTCCGCTCCGGTAGTGCGCCCGCGTGGCCTCCCAAGATTACCTCCAGAGCCCTGATTGATGTTGCATGTGGTGATGATAGACCGTGTGTTCCATCAGATTCTTACCTGCCAGCTAATGCGACTAGACAGATTTTCAACTATCAGCCGGTACTCGGTGCGCGTTGGCGGTCCGTATCTATAATTGTAGTCACTGTGAAAGGAAAATTAAGATTAATTTCGATTCCTAATATAAACTATTGGTTTTTAAAGTAAGAATCGCCTACCTATTAGGCTGCGTCCTCGAAGTCAGCGGGGCGGCAGCGGCGAGCGGGGCGGCAGCGGCAGCGCGGCTAGCGGGGCGCGGTTGAGGCCTGGGTTCCCGCTCGCCGCTCGTGTCCCGCTGACTTCGTGGGCGCGATCTTAGGTTTCATGAGTTTCCTTAGTATGGACATGGGCCTTAGGGGTAACATTACAATGTTTAGGACCAAGTCACCTAAAGGCAACAGTATTAGATCAAATTCCTTCAAAAAATTTACTGAAATTTATGTAAGCAAATACAGAGCGGGAGGATGTTCAGATATTTCAATGTCGACTGCCAAGTAATCTAGAAAATCCATCTTTGCATTATGAAGTCTTTTATCTGATAAATAAAACAATGAAGTTTTATTATGGTTCATAATTGTAGGATTGAACAACTGAATGTTCCACTGATAACATATACCTTGTTTGATTTGTAATAAGAATGATAAAATCTAAAGATTGTACTATATATTGAAGGAAAATTCAAAAACCACCATGATAAACTGTTAAGGTGGGTTCATGACAACCAGTATTGAGATGATGTATTGGCTTGTACACAAACATGGCAAATAAGCAGACTTCATATTTCATATGTAAAGGATATTTATAACATTGCAGAATGTCTACACAATTCGTAACTTAATATTCAAATTTATAAATAAGCCCTGCATGTACCATCGCAGCCACAAACAAAATTTTGAGTAAATGGGTATTACACATTAGGTAACAATTTGCTCCAATATGTGTAGCAATAGGAAAATATAATCGAAAATGTAAAAGATTCCTGTCAGTGAGGCCATTTAAGCATTATTTGCCTGCTGTTTTCTTATTCATCATCTTAATTTTACCATCTTTTCTACAATCAGTTTAGTACAAATTGTCGATGTTTTAAACAGTACCTAATGCATTATTACTGCTTCTTACACTACCATACTTACATATAGCTGTAATATTAATTAAGCAATGGTAAATAACTACAAGGCGAACCAAAGTTATAAACTTATAGCTAATTGCTACATTGTAAATCTAACTAGGGGAAAAGTGTAAATAGGTCAGTTTGTGTGGGGTGGTGTGAATGTGTAAAAATAAACAGGGTTATAAAGAAGACAAGGGAACGTAAAATTATTATCGGTACCAAACATGCTTAATAAAATTGGGGTCAGTCAATGCAAGACTAAAGGAGACCAATGGATTCAATTTTCTACAATTTAGGTGTATTTTAATACACCTTTGGGGTAATTTTTAGTTCTGTGATGGTGGTGAAATTTGAATCAGCTATAAGTCTATGCCAATTGTCATGCTGCATTAGAAGCAAAATATTTATTGAATATGGATGAATTAAGTTCTAGAAAATGCCTGGTTAGCTTAAGTTACATTCCTTAAAAATAATACATTATATAATGTACTATAAGTATTGATGTATAGAACTTGGAAGTTTTGCAATAAGTTTGAGTCAGATAGGACCAGTAGCGGATCAAAAAATTATGTACCAAACTGAATTATACAAATGTACACACTTACAATGATATCATTGCAGTATAAATCAGAATAAATTTGATGTTCATGGCAAATTGAAGGTTGCATTTAAATGTGACAACAGATCTAGATATTCTTGGAAGACGTGATAGTATGAGACACCAGACTATTTGCATGTAGTAGTGTAGTGTGTGGCAGAGGGGTTGCAGAGGGGTTACAGACGGTTCGCGAGTGGCGGGCGCGTGTTGGTGCGCCAGATGCCGTGGCTGCGGGCGGCGCGGCGCGTCGCGGCTGCGCCAGCGGTCCGAGCCGCGGGGCACGCCGCGCGCGCGCTCCACCGACACCCTACAACACACGCGCACTCGCCAGTCGACACTCCACACTCGACACTCACTCGTATCGCGACCGGCCGCGGTCGCGCTCGTAGTTGCGGTCGCGCCGGTACCGGTCCGCGCTGCGGTCGATGCCCCGCGCCGGCTCCACCACCACCCTGCGGCACACGCGGCTAGGGTCACCAGATTGCACTACCCGACAGACGTCGCGGAAACGGCCCTAATTAATAATCTATTCCAATCACTATCCAAGGATTACGAAAATCAACCAATCCAATAACATCAAGTCGGTAACGTAGGTCTCCTAATGGTATAATTTCTGGATATATCCTTAGATAGCAATCGAGCTTGCTTATTAATTTCGGCCGTTAATTATCAATTTGGGACTTTAATCGTAAACTGGAGAGTTAATCGATTTCATCTGGCAACCCTAATTCGGAACTGTTAGCGCTGCCCCAACTTTTACACCTTTCATATCCACACGCACACCACTCGTTTATGAAGAGCTCATCAATTGAGGGTGCCGACGTAGGACGATACAGTAAAGGCAAATGGGCTGGCATGACTCGGCTGGTGACGATATTTTGAACATTAAATTAAAAACACATTCACAATAATTAATAAACAACCGATTGTTGCTGTACCAGCCAGGTCACTAACAGACCAAAATTTTGGGCGCCAATTGAGGAGCAAAACATATTTAAAGCCTCCTTTGAAACCAGCTAAAACTTCTCAAAACAAAACATTTTACAAGGCAGCACAATGCCCCCAATATGCAGCTAAATATAAAATACATATTTTTATACAAAGTATGTGTTAACTAAACCTACACATATTTATTTTTATATCGAGCTGTACACTGCGTGTTTACTCACGCCTTGTCAATTGATAAGCTACACTTTATCAATATTTCGTAATTTACGTACAACTTGAAAGATAACAAACGTTATCTTTACTTAATATAACATTGATAACTGAAATGACAACAAATCACATAAAATACACAAGCCAACATCTCATACAACATGTTATGCATCCCATACATTATTAATCCGTTCTCCATACAATTCATTCATGTGGAGCCGGCTGATAAAAGAAAATTAATTGAAAATAATCAATCTATGCTACATAAACTGTCTTAACTACAAGTTTATACCAAATAAAATAATACCTTTCTCCAAGTAATTCTTTTCCATTTAGTTCGTAGACAGCATCGTCTGCATCTCTGTAGTCTTCAAATTCCTGTGAAAAAACAATACACTTAAATTGCTATGAAATACAAGGTAATTTATATAAATGAATTTTGTCAATGACCTTGTAATTCCATTGTGCATACTAATTAATTAGGTATTTACATACTTACAGCTAAAGATAAGCAGTAAAAAACGTTACATACTTAGTCGTATTTTCCAAGGTTAAAGAGTCCTTGCAAAAAATATGGAAACAACTGTAATATAAGAGATAACCTACATAGATGTTTATTTATCACTGGAATTTCGCAAATCACAATAAAGTATGTTTCTGACAAAATATAATGTTTACTTCAAAATCAAGCAGTGGATAAGACAATTAATGTAGACTGATTAGCATTGGACATTATATTAACAGATGAATAAAAAAACTATCAATACTGTTTACATCTTTGAACACTCACCACAAACCCATATCCATTCTTGATGAGTATATCTCTGATTCTGCCGAAACCTTTGAAGAACTTCTCCAAATCTCTTTCTCTGACACCGAATGGAAGCCCACCAACATAAACTCGTGATCCCACCATTGTCTGTGAACAAATAGAATTTGGTTATAAATAAATGTGGTTAAATGAAACTTTTACATATTGGAACAATTATAGAAAGAAAGCAATGTGCCTATTTCCATTGTCACAAAAACTATTATACTGCAAAATTGTGTAACCACAATAAGTTTAATATTTAAATTTAATGTAAATATAATGAGGATAACGAGTTATATACTCTGTTATGTAATTTTTTGTGTTTAAATTATTTGTTTTAATGATAATGTATACCTATAAATAACAACTTATTTTTGCAAGCCAATATCCTTGTGAATGATGTGAATGTTGCAATACTTAGGTGCACACAAACTTATTGATGAAGTCTGCGTGTGTTTTAGTAAAGCATTACTGTACCCACTGTAAAAATGTGCTCATCATTATAGAGAATGAAGACACTGCGTTGGGAGTGGGATGTGTATATCAACAAATTTGAATGTTTTTTGAAACACCTATTTGGCTAATATATCTAGTTAACTTTGCTCCAATTAGGTATATTACATACACAGATCACTCCCACTAGATACCTAATGCAAGGCAGCGGTTGCGCGCCACACGTATGAGCTATCGGACTGATATAAACCGATTCCAAATGTCGCGTCATCAGTGTCATCCAAGTAGTGGACCCGCACATATAGTTGAGCGTTGGCGAAAATTAAGTTTTAGAAATATCATATTACAGTTAAAAATGACTTGCTCAATAAAATGGTGTGGAAAAAACTCAAAAAATTCAAGTATCCAAAAAAACGGAATAACTTTTCATCGGTAACTAATATTCTTTAAATTAATTTGCTCACGAGCGAGCTCAATTTATACTGGTTATTGTATCGATGTCAAACAGTCGAGTTTGAATCGAAAATCAGCCTTCTCTTTTTCGCATAGCAATAACCATAATAAGCCATCTTTTTCTAGTGAAATCACGCGTTCTTCTAGTGCTTGACGCATGTTTATAATATAATTCCAAGCAATATCGATATTTTAAAACATTAATGTAAAATAATTTGATTAAATGACAATGTCACGAAATGTATATTGATTTAAATAAAAATTGCAAATCACCATGACGACGTCATTTAATGTAATTTGAAAAAGGTCAAGCTTTTAACTAGGTACTTTTTCAATAATTGCACTTTTCTGTTTCTTCTTGCTTGGCTATCGTCGGGTAAAAACTGTGGGTTAGTATATAACATTATGTTTGAATAATACCATTTTTATGTTAGATTCCCCACATGTCCCGAAAGTTAAAAATATGCGTAGATGCAACATGTCGAGATGACGATTGGTGGCCTACAAAAAATAGCGTAATTTGTTCATGACATTTTACCCAAGAATGTTTTTTCCCAAAGAAAAATCGTCGTCGTTTAATGGATACTTCTGTACCGACAGAATATTTACCAATTCTGGTACATTTTTATTTATTTAAAAATTTATAATTTCGTAGTTCTGTGTGGATAGAATAATATGATTATCAAATAATATTATAATTTTATATTGATTTTGTCCAGCATCCAAGAGTAACATTTATAGCCTTGAGATGAAGCTCGTTTAAGCGTATTCGTCTGATGGTATTTCGGGTCCTATTTCTCGAATCAAGTATCTACTGACTATGTGTTTTAATACATTCATTTTTATTTTGACTGATATAAGTGATATTGGGGTTTTCTGCTTAATTACTAAGAACGTAATGTTAGAAATTCGTGCTTGATGCGTGGCGTTAGAACCGCCTTTTGTCAAATATCATGGGAAGGTATTTAACATAACTATTAGTATACTAAATTTATTGAGAATGAGTAGTACAAGCCGTTGCACTAATTTCAACATACGTTGTATTATCATCCCAAAAACATTCATAATTCGTCAAGTGGGTTTCATTGTCACTTATCGATATTACCTACCATCTATTACAGCCGCCGTCGGAATTCAAGAAACAGAATAAGTTATTGTAGCCCTTTACGGCGTGAGGTTTAATCATTTAATATTTCATATTTTTATCTGATCTTTTAACCCAACACTTAATTCGGGTGTTTCAGCATTATGGTATACAAAAATTAACGGCGAATAATGGAAATAAAACCGTTACATACTAAAGTATAAATCTTAATCCTACTTTATTCGTGTTAGCGGTTGGTATAATTTATTAGATCAGGCCAGTTAAAACATATTATAAAACATTTAACAAGTTGGTTATAAAAGCGGTCATAACACGTTAAACTTACTGGCAAATCGAACTATCGATACTTTTTATTTTATTTATCGACAAGCCCCATCTCTCGATCGAAGTCCACGTGACAGCGCTGCAACCCGCCCACTTCCCTGCACCGTTCCCTTCGTTGGCGTTTTCAGTTCAAAACAAAACTATCGTAATGCGGTATCTATTGGGAGTGATCTGTGATTACATATAACAAATTAATTAGGAAGCAAAAATAATGTTTCATTTGTCATTTGGACTGATTTAACTTATGTAGATAATTGATTTGTTCTTGTTGATTTAATATGAATTCCAGCAACAACTTGTGTTATGAATTTAGTGACAACAAACATGGAATAACTACCAAAACACAATTGAGACGGTAAGTGTTGTATATAGACTTACAATATTACATAATACAACAAACATTGTCAATTTTGTATACATTGGTGAATCAAACTATTGAATCATAGAATATGTAACGGGACATTAGTAGTGATAGTGTGAAATACTTTACTTAACCAAAATAAATCAAGATAAAAAAGCTTTTCTAGAAAGTGCCCAATTCTAAAACAGAACTAGAACCGTCTACTTAAATCTAAAATTTGGTGATTACTTTTTTCATATACACAGTTTAATGATTGACTGAAAAACGCATGTCTGTGATAATGCTGGATGGATGTGAATCCGAAACCAGGGAGAATCTTCACAAAACAAGGCATCCAAGGAAATCTTATTACTGAAGCATGCATACTTACATTCTATATTAACAACAGTCATTCAATGATAAGTACAACTTGCCCTAATGCCCTTCAACACTGATAACAATAATCTCACGTGGCCATAATCAAAAATCAAGCGATAATTAAACCACTCACGTTCATATTCAGCATGAACCCACGAAACTCCCAAACCCTTGGAAATACCACGTGGGTACTTCACACTATATAAAAATAAACTCAAGTTTTCTATTTACAATACACTTTTTAATGTAATTTAATGTGTAATTACTTTGCAATCGATCTACCATGACGAAACTTTGATTAACCGTGCCGGGACATGCGCTACATGGGCAATCAAACGACTCTTTCAAATGCGCGCGTTTATCGATTTATAGGTTATAGGCCTATGTAAACGAAAATACACTATAATTGTAATAGGAATACATCTATATTTAGTTACTTACGCAATTAAATCCTTCTAGAAACCAATCCCGTATGGTAATAGCCGACAATAACGCTTGACTTTCGACGGCACCTTATCAGTATGAGAAAAATATATAACATCGACAACAATTAACGGATAAAAATAACACGAGTATATATCAAATAGAATGTGAATTCTACACAACTAGGATATAGTAAAAGCAGTCTAGATTTCCAAAAATAATATACCACGCCATTCGAAAGCTTTATCGTCACGCAACAACATGGCGGCTGCACCGAAAAATATAATATTTTCAACTTCACTTACCTTATAATATGTGTAAAATTAGGTTTTAAGAATAAAGTTAGGTTTATCTGTATGTCTTAACACTGACTTATTATAAATTAAATCATTACAATTACAAAATAACGTACAAAATGCGCTCCTGACACGTGCACGCGTGCTTACTGCTTTGCAAAATCCGGAAATAAAATCGATTATTGTTGCCAGCTGCCATAAAATCTAAAATAATATACCGCTATTATTTGTCTTCCTAAGATAGACCTAACTTGATTGAATAATTAATATAAAGCTAACACGTTCATGGTAGTTAATATTAAAAAAATATAAAGCACAATATTTTTAATTACTGCTGTTTACAATCCAGTTATTATACTATTAAAATATGAATAAAATACGGGGATCTGCGTAACTATGGCAACACTGGTTCGTATGCCCACTGCCTAGTTTCGAAATTATAAAAATAATTTCTTCTCGTAATTATTTAAACTCGCCTTAACTGTATAAAACTGGTGTAAAAACAATAATTGTTAATACTAATAAACAATGTATATTATAAAAAATAGGGATATTTAATAGATAACAACAATTTCTATTTGTGTAGGTATTTTTTCCATAGATAGGGTTTTTTGTAAATATTTTTTCTTGAAAGAATAAAAAGCTCAACTTGATTAAAATATATCCGTGTTAGATTATACTTTGTTATTCTGGTTATTCATATAAATATAGATACTTACAAAGAGCTAAGAAGCAACACGTTATATCGCTATTATCGCTATGTCTTTATAGGCTTAAAAGACAGTTTTCCACATCGTAAGTTTTATTCATGGACGTTATTAGACCAACACGACTGCGCACTCACATAATAGTGTTTTCCTGAAATAACACATATATTCCTGTCAAATAAGGTTTAATTTGCTATAATAAAAGACATGGAGGCAGAACGAGACAGAATAAGAACGTGGACAGTTTAGTTTTCGAATTTCGCGGGAATTCTAAACTCGGTAATTTATAAAAGCATCTAATCTTTGTTGATAAAGTTTCTGAAATATAATTTAGACTTCGTTGTGTGTACAATGAGATAATGTTTAGCAACAATAGTTTTCGGTACTTGTGGTGGTCTACGCAGAAAATGTAATGTAATGTATGTATGTATGTATGGTATTTTTTTTAATGAATAGCCATTTAAGCAATACGCCAAGCGGCTAAAATCGAAGCACCGACGCGACATGTCGAATGTACTGATGCACCAATAATAAAAGTATATATAATAGCGATTTGCACGAATTTCTATGGTATGTAAAGCCCGCCATTCCGCACTAGGCCAGCGGAGAGGCCGGTGCCCTGGAGTGGGACGCATTCATTAAGCTGATACAAATACAGAGACTCCGAGAGTGACTCCCATCAGCCGGAATTACAGCTGGTTTCTATAAACTTTGTGTCAGTTCTCATAAGGTGGTTTATGTTACAGGGATATCATAATTTTATCATCGTATAAAAAAACGGAGGTGAAATTAACTATTTTTTTCCATTGCTAATAATTTTGGTACGTATTGCTTTTATGTCTTAGTAAAAGCACCACTAAATCTGTTTTTGTGATGTATTCTATTTATTATACTGTTGGAAACTATGTGGGTGTTAGCAATATTACGTTAGAAAATGTGAGAGGTTTATTTTAAAAATTTGAAAGATGACTTGTGGCTTCAGTGTTGCATGTTTTAGAATATTTTCTTTTTTTCTCGGCCGAGGCTGGTGTCTTTTTCGTACTAAAACGATTTTTATGTAAAATAGCTTCTGCCCTAATAAACTACGTCTGCGTGATATACTTTATTTATTTGGAATTTTCTATCCCGTCTCGTCCCGTCCCATTATACTATATCCCGTCCGTCCCGCTTCATTCTCACTCAAGGAATGTAATCCAGTCCCATCCTATCCCTTTCGAGTATAAAAAGTAATAAATATATCGGAATTCCTTCTTCATCCCACGGGAACACTTAATTTTTCGGGATAAAAAAGTAGCCTAAGTGTTAATACAGGGTGTCAGCTTCCTCCATACCAAATTTCATCGAAATCCATTAAGCCGTTTCTGAGTTCATCGCGCACAACCGCACAGAGAAACAGACAAAAATTCAAAACATCATTGTTTTGGGTTCTACAGATCTCCCATATTAGATTTTCTCATTTATCTTCAATGTACAGACATTTGAACGGTTACAAATATATTAAATGTATAGATTACAGGTCGATTTTTCAAAGTTTAAGGACAAGGTTCCAAATTAAAGGACAATAAATAAAACAGTCGAGAATGTTTAAAAATGTTTATTTCCATTCCAAAGCGAACATGCCTCTATGCTATCGTTCATTTTATAATGCTTTCACAACCTTGCCGAAGAACGAAAAATTAAATGCACATTAATAGCATGTCTATTTCCTTTCAATTACTTATTTAAAATTAAGATTATAAAATTAAAAGAAATATGACACACTATACCGGCATTTACTGCCTTAAATTGAATATAGAATGTTGAAAAACTTTCCCTGTGGCTTTTTTTTTCAATAAAAATCACTTCAGTGTGTCCTGTCATACGATAAAGTACTACCACACTTTAGAATAAAACTACTATTTAGAAATATCAAAATACTTTTATGACACGCTGCAAAACCACAGAGAAACTTCAATGAATTAGAACTAAAATACTATAGTTAGTGTATCTATCTATAGTATTTGTTAAAACGTGCATTCAATATAATCAATAAAATCACGCACACATTTACACGTCGGCAGTTCTCTGATGAGTTCCGATTGCTTCTTAATTTCCGTTCACGCAAAGAAATGTTTTAAGAGTAAAAATACGTTGGACAGTTCGTTTATTAATGAATAATAATTTGTCATTATACGAAGCACATTATTTTTATTTTAACTCGATTCGGTAAAAATATTCAACAAGACATTATGAAATATTTCGCTAATATGCTTTGTTCACACTTGTGTATTTTTCGTATTTCAATAAAAAAATGTGAAATATCAGTTGGCTATTAACAAGAATGTTAATGTATGCAAATGGAAATAGACTGCGTTTCGAGTATATTCTTAATTGGTGACTGAATATATTGTTTAATAAAAAAGGTGAAATACACAAATGTGAACAAAGCCATAAAAATAAACAAATTATTAAACACATAACAATGAATAAAAATAATAATCAGGCACATATTAATTCAATGGTAATTCTTATCGTGAATTTATATCAATTATAATAAATATTATTACAAATATATTCGATATGCTTGCTTGAAAATACATACCAGTTCCACTAGTTGCCAGCGTTAAAAAAGAAATATAAAAGCTGGCTTTACTAAAAATATGTCAAAAAATTATCGAAAATCCATATGGACATGAATATTATTTATTAATATTTGTAACATGTGACTTAACAGTTCTATCAAAAATTGATTCATAATCAACTAAAAGCAGATAGAAAAGAAAAAATAAATGAATATTCCCATTTTATGGGTAGTCAGTTTCATTAAGTAATCGGGAAGATTTATAATATATATTTAATGTTAACTAATTCACAATTAGTGTAAGACAACACAAACAAAAAGTATATATGGCTATATATTTGTTAAAATTCAAATATTTATTAGTGGGAATCGTGGAAAAAATGATTCTATATTCTTATCAGTCTTATTTAATAAAGTAAGGCTACGATTTTGAAATGTTTGTCTTCACTAAAGTATTTTAATTTATTTCTGAGGCACAAGATTTTTACATAGAGTCAAAAAATATTGTATGCAATGGAAAATTGCTGTATCTTTCACACCTTACGTAACCTATTAAATAATTGTACTAAGATAGTCATGCTTCTACTCTACATACAAACTTATAAATTGTTTGTCAATTGTTAGTAAGTATTAATATACTTAGAACATAGACTAACTAGTTTGAACTTCATCTGATACAGATGATCTTTTTTTTTGGAACACTTTTGTTTATTTGAACTCTTTACCTATGAGCAAATCTAGAATTAGTTGAAATCGGCCTATTTACCTATAACGATAACTCAGTTTACTCTTGTCATTCACGAGCGATTATAACAACACACTATATTTTTGGATTTTCTAAGGTACATATTGTATAGAGATATGTTAGTATATGTCAATCAAACTGCACTCTTACTCGCGAGTCAAATCTTGAAATCCACCACTCCTTAATAATAAAAAATTATTGCTTCAATTCTGACATTCCGCGCCATTTAGGCTAACATTGTCCGCATTGTATAAAATATTCTATCCATTGATTAATGGATGGGTAAACGATGTGCGTCAAAGGCACTGCTTTCAAGCTATACATGTAGCTTGTAATCGTGGGTCACAAGGTGTTGTTTTTTTTATTCAGACGGGGGGAGGTCCGCGTACGTATCGCAGTTGTGGCGTGAGGCTTTGCGCGAAGGAGTTGAGTGCGTCGCAGCAGCGCGGGCGCTCCACGAGCCACGCGGCCAGCAGCAGCGCCACGAGGCACAGCTGGATGGGCAGCGAGGAGCGCAGCACGCGCCACACCCAGCCGCCGCGCGGGCTGTAGTCGGGGTCGCCGGCGCCCGTCTTGCTGCCCGCTACTGTCACCACGCTGTTATCGCTGCTGAAGAAAGGTTGAGGTTAGAATTTTTGTAAACATATGAATAACGCTTAAGGACCCAGCGAAAAGCAGGAGTGTAAATACTGTAATGTTGCGAAATACTACAAAATCATAAGAATAAATAAACAAGAAACTCAATTGTAACATCTAATTTAGATGAAATTTGCAGTTTTTAATCCAAGCTTTAATTCCTTTGCAATACATTTCAATTGGAAGCATGAACATAGAAAAAGAAAAATATTATGAGTAACTTACGTGTCCTCATCGATCTTGAGATCGGGAATGCTCTGCTCAACGAGTGCGCGGCAGGATTCCTGCAGTATGCGCACTTCGTTTTCCGTCTGTTCCATGCGCTGGAACATAAAAAAAACGCTTTTTAAAATAGTTATATCATATACTTCATGTTATAAAAGAGGAAAATATTTAGTTTTTTTTATAAATCATTGGTGCATCAAAAGATGATACAATTAACTTTAGAGATTTTTTTATGTACCTTGTCTGTAACGAATAATACTTATTTCTGTTTTTGGGGCCGGAATTTATTCTCGATATGGCATTCCCTATCATATTTGGGAACAAAATAAGCTCGGCGCCAGAAGCAGCGTTCAAGGTAGAGCGCGGTTAGGCTGCCGCTTGGGGCGCTGCAGGCTCGACTGTTTTTATTTATTCCCTTTTGAACATGGCTTTGGCTAGCGATAGTATATTGGGTGCAGTAGTCACCCATAAGTCTTTCAAGAAATCTAACCCAGGCCGATTTACCTTTCTTGCCCTATGGTGGCAAAACGAGCATTATTCGGCGTACTGTCCTACCCCTTTGTGTATATAATATACCTCATTGTCTAGCTTTATGTATGTATGGCTATATAGCCATGAGCGTACCTTGGCGATGGCCTTGTGCGCGGGCGAGTTGGGCGCGAGCGCAGCTTGCAGGCGGCGCGCGAGTTCCCGCAGCGCGCTGAGGCGCCGCGCCCGACGACCCACGCCCTCGCTGTCGCCGTCCGATATACCCGAGTCGGACAGCGAGTCGCATGTTGAACTGCCCTGTAAATTAAAAAAAGTAGATAAGTTAAGGATAGAGTCGTGCTGTAGCTTGTTAAAACTACAGTTAAATGGTTTGGCTCGACCACTGTGCTGTTAATATCACAATAAACCGAAAGGAAGTAACAGCTTTATTGTTGCCGTATTTCATACGGTTGGTAACGAGCACTGGACACTAGTAAAAAGCTGGTTATAGACCCTTCCCATTTCGGTTTTAATCCGTGTATGCGATTTCGACCAGATCAGGTTCCATTGTTTGTGAATGTCTATTGCCTTTTCGCCTAATCCCAAGGCTTTCTGAATACGCTAATTTTGCAATAGAAGACATTGAAATCAACAATAGCGTCAATGAGCCATATTGCTCATTTTCATGTTAGACGCATCTATCGCACCCTACCTTCTTCTTCTCGACAAGCGAGGCAGCTAGTTGTTTGATCTGTGCGGCGACCTCGGTGTGGTCGGCGACGTTGGTGCCGCGGTCCCGCAGCGCCTCCAGCGTAGCCAGGTCGCCTCGCAGGGCGCCCTGCAACTCGCGGAGAGCGCTCTCCCACTCGGCCCACGCGCACACCGCTTTCTCTAGCGATAGGAGCTCGTTTGAGGTCCTGCGGAAAAATAATGTTAATAAAACCTCGCTTTATGCTCGTTGAGGGGAATTCTTTCCATGGAATTTAAATGATATGACCAAGTTTGAACGATAAACACTATGATTGACTGTTCATTCATGTATCTACATACTTAAATCAACGTTATTTAATTACTCATCACCATTAGATTTTTTCTAAGGTTTCATTAATTTTAATGACGTACTAGAAACTATTCCGTCTGTCGGTACACCTATCACTTCAAGTCCTGTTAGTCAGGATCAACAGTGGTACGAAAATAATTTACACCGGCCACGGAAACTAAGCCAGTATGTTAAGGAAATTACCTCGCCTTTAGCCCGCAATTAAATTAATCAGACGCCAAAACAAATATCAATAACAAAAAAGTAAAGACTTGTTTACACTCACCTCTGGTGCGCATCGTCCCAGGCGGCCAAAAGCGCGGACAAGTCCGCCGCGAGGCCGGTCTCGTCCGATTCCATTTCAACGAGCGCGCGACGCACTGACACCGTCAGCTTTAACATGGAGACCTTGCATTCTAGCAGGCGGGACAGCCGGTCCTAAAAATAATGATTATGTAATTTATTACCAAGTAAAGACTTAAAATCTTTGTTTATAATAACTGAATACAATACATTGAATTTCCTAATTATACGAGTATTGTACTGTAATTTTCACAATCGATAGTATCCTAGGTTCAAAAGAAAGTATTTAATTAAACCTATTTCTGACCACGTATCATTTCATGAGAAACAGACAAAGAATCTTCTGAACGTGTTTTTGAAGGAATTCTATAGGAACCCCGTCATTAAAAAAGGCCTGCATCAAGATTCCAGAGGAATGTTTTTAGGTAATTAGGTAACTCGGTCAATTTCGGTGAACATAATTGGTGAACTGTATTTATCTTGTTGGGCAATGTTGAATGTTGATTATCCATTTCTAGATACCTTGTGTAAAAGTAAAATAGTTTATCTACCTTCAACTCCTCAATCCGACGATGCAACTGAGTTCTCGTATGGGGTTGCGGGGCACAATCCCCCGGCTCGCATACTTCATCAAGTGTCGCTCGCAGTGCTGCCATCTCTCGGCGCAGGCGGCGAGCGCCCCCGCGCTGCGTGGCGGCCGCGCGCAACGCCGACCATCGCGCCGACACCGCTGGTGTGAACGGTGCTTTATTTAGTACTAGGTTCGGATGTTAAATACTTATCAATTAGCATGCATACGGTTAGGTTGTTTTTTAGGGATTCATAAACGGAATAAAATATGAGGTTTTGGAAGTTTCATTAAAAATATATTTTTTCGGAAATTTTGTGTAAACTATGAATGTTTGATTTTTGTCAGGTTAAATAACTATAATTTATGATACAGATTTAGTTCAATCAATGATATTTTTATAGCCATATTCATCAAATACACTTAAAAATCAAAAAGGTACTAAATAGATTTATATTTTATCCTATCAATAAACAAATTATCATATTACAAAACGAAATACCATCTACAAAACAAATGAAATATTTAAGTAGGTAGGTGTAACATGCACGTAAATGTAGTAACAACACCTACATAAGATTCAATGCCAATTCAAAGTTATATAATGCGAATAGATTTAGCCACGGTCTTGGCAACGACGGGCTTATTAATTGCAATTGTAAACGATTGCTCGGAATAATTGTCGCCGACTACAACACTACGCTTCCTGGTTTATATTCGGATGGAAAGAATTGTATATGACATGGATGTTAGCCTCAGAATGCTCCACAATGTTGGGTATAATTTTTCCAGATTGACAGATCATATTTATCCCAGATTACTAGAATCATACGATCACACTATCCTTGATTAAAATGTCGATTTAATATTGCTTTTTGGAGATCTTGAACGCTATATGATGCAGTGACGATTATTACGACCGATTGAGTATCTTTATAATTTATAAGTAAAAAAATAAATAAATACACCCAACAGTCACATTACACATACATAGTCCTGACCCCACACTAAGATCGAGTCTTGTGTTCGGGTATCAGGAGCTACGAGAGACTTTTCGTTCTCACAAACAACCAGACCTCTGTGAATCACACAAGCATTTGTTTCGTGCGGGGGTCGAACCCGCGGCCTCTCGTTTCTCCGCCTACGTCCAACTAACTGCGCCACGGAGGCTGTCAAAATATATCAACAGACATCTTATGTAATTTAAAAAAATAACATCAAGCAATGTTTCTTACAGATTTCGCGTCATATTAAAACCACCACAGTTTCCTTATAAAGACTATCTTTTACTTAACAGTTGTTTACTAATAAAATAAATCCTCTGCAAGCCGTTGGAAATACGTTGATGTTTAGTTGTTTACGTGCAGTGATGCGTCTGGCGCATGTAGGTCGGTTCGGCATATCAGTTAGTGGGTTAATGCGACCTGGTGCCATGCCAGCTGCATTGCCAACAAATGTTTATTTAAAAAAATACGCGGTTTGTATTATGATTTCGAAGAGCGACAGAATTACGCACATTGGTAAGGTTATATTTTCTAAAATTACTAGGGATTCATTAAAAAACCTAACGTATTTTGCACTGCTAAACGACTTCTAATGAAGAATCTGCAAAAACGCCGATATGTATATTGTATTTTATTCTAATTTGCCCAGAAATAATCCGAATGGGAAATCGCGCATTTTGTGGAAGAAAAAATGATTTGCCATCAGTAGTTGATATATTACCGATTTTAATTTTTTCTATAGCTAAAACAGTTACTTTAAAATAATCATATATTAAATTATTGACCAGGAACGAGAAAATAATATTACGAGTATAAAAGTTCATTAATTAATGTAATAAAATTAACTTAAGGATTTAGCAATAATATTTAAACTACATCTATGATACATAACCATTTTAAATAGGTACTTAGTAGAAATGAAAGATATAAATAATATAGTCAAAATTTAAAAGATAATAACCACATTTCAAGTTGCCATCCTAGTTTTTACCAAGTATAATTTGTACCATAAATCTTAAAATGGCGGATATTATATAAACCGTAATTATTGCCCAACGCGCACGTTGCTTCATTTGAACTCGATGACCGTAATTTGTAAAATCTAATTTGCATATTTACGCAATAACGTAACAAATTAATGAAGACTAAATTAATTGTCGGCCACATTTCGAACAAGATTCGATTTGATTTATTATTAGAATTCTAAGACATTTTCGGAATAGGTATGATGAAATTTCGAGAAGAGACACGATGTTTTTGGATGTTCTGAAATTATATGCTTTGATCCAGTGGCGTGCCTAGGGTTTTGGAGTAGGGCAAGCCCAATATTATTTTAGTTTTAATACATATTTATTTAGAAGGACAAAAAATACTAAGAACGACGAAATCGAATTTACGGCGCGGCGGCAGACCTACCACACAATCTGTACAATATTAGGATTAGGTAATACAAATATAGATAGCCTGCGGTCATGCAACCGTAACTTTTTAATGCACTAACTACTGAGCACTTTTAATACCCGGCATTACACGAGCACAACGATAGCTACTATGCTCCCGTGTTTGACTACGCAGTTAACCAAAATTGCGGACAGAAATTGTTATAAATACATTAAGGTTAAGTTTTTACAAGTAATTTTAATTACAAGTAATAGCATGCCTTGTGAAAGGACCACAAACTCATTGAAATCATAAGAATTAATCCAAACATTCTAATACACAAGTGTCCCTTGAAAAGCATATATATGTAACACGACTGTTCAATATAATAACCTATATGAATGGGAGCATTTAGAAATCGAATTACGTAGTTAAGTAAACTGAACCGATAAAATGCCTCTTGTGATTTACCACGAATTTAAGAAATGCACAAACTCGGCGTAGTTTTCGCGCCAGTTTCAATATAATTGAATTAAATTACCTTTATAACGGCAATGAACACTTTCACCATCACACTAAAACCATCACAGGAAACAATACAAATCATTTTCGTATCAAAAAGTTTAAATAACATTAAAACAACGAATAATTAACCTTCAACCGAACTATTTACAATAATTGCACAATGTCAAAATACTTATGAAGTTAGTAGTAAATCGTACAGTATTGCTAGTAAACGAAAAAATAAACATTACAACATGCAATTATAATTTATGAAATAAATATAAAAACTTCATTATTTGTATTCAAAAATGATTAAATAATTTTAAAAAAGAACCAACGTAATTTATTAACAATAAATATAATTTAGTTAACAAATAATGTTACACATGACGACCTTCAAATGTACAATGTTCAGTCAAAACAATTCTGTGGTCAAAAGCTGGGCTTTTGGTTTAGTACTTTATTGCTATATATAGATATCTGTAGCTATACATTCGTAGTGCCAGAGTGTAGCATTTCACCCGTCAATGTGAAAGAGATAGCATGCGTTGCCAAAAGCCCCGTAAAAGCACACGAGAGAGAAGAAGGCAGATATATGTTTTGCGCGTACCGTCTTTTAAAAAATGCGTGGAGCTACGTTCAACGTGAGAGTTAAAATTATTGAATGAATTTATTAAATGCGTTGCGTACTGCGCAGCGCGGGCGGCGCTTCGGCTCGCGCTTCATTGAAGAGCGCCATGCCGCGACGGAACGCGGTAAATTCAAAAATGGTAGATGTTTCGTAATTACTGTTTTGTATTGAATGTAATGGTTTCGTTCAGAATTTAGTATATATGTATTAAGTAGGGCAAGCCGGGCTTTTGGGCTTGTATGGAAGTACCGCCACTACTTTGATCATACAGGGTATATCAAGACTGCGACCGAAAACGAAGCCAGGTGGTAGTATTAGTGACTTCAGAAACAATACAACCAAAAATTTCGAAGAAAAAAACGTCAACTTTTTTTTGATAACTATTTACTTATCGTCGTATTTGGGTGATAAAATACATAGTTTTCCTAAAATAACGATGTACACCTTTTTATTCTTTAAGACGCAATGGTAAGTTAGCGTTTAAATTACTATTTTCGCAATAACTACGTAATTACTACCCAATAACAACGATTTTTAAAAAAATGAAAAATAAAAACCGTCGCTTATTTTGCGAAATTTTTATTTGCATTGTGTCTGTAACCACTAAAACTACCACCCGGCTTCGTTTTCGGTCGCAGTCTTGATATACCCTGTATAATATCAGAGTGTGAATTACATGTTTATAGAAGAAAAAACTAACAGGATATGTAACAAGTTCAATAATGATTGATATAACAAGTATTAAAAGTATAAAAATATCGATATTAGCGCCAATGCATTTCACAGTTAGGCGCAGACTTCCTGCCTAATGACGACAGGCAGCTTAGCTTAAGCAATGCGGATAAGTGGACCCTGGACAGGTAGATTTTATACTATTTACCAATTTATCGGTATTTTGTAGCTATAGGTTTTCAAACCAAGTAAACGACTGCAATTTCCTAATACAAACAACCATTGAGTTATTTCTGTCACCAAATCCACTATCAGCTATCTTGGATCTGTGTTCTAATTATCTCAAAGTAATTATAATAACTCTCATGATTCGTTTACTATATTAAATCATCTCATGACACTGTGTACACATTTTATTACAAA
Organism: Deilephila elpenor; assembly: GCA_949752805.1. Classification (NCBI taxonomy): domain Eukaryota; kingdom Metazoa; phylum Arthropoda; class Insecta; order Lepidoptera; family Sphingidae; genus Deilephila; species Deilephila elpenor. Next base: position 4,010,574 of record OX457116.1, read on the forward strand.
CAAGATACAAGACAGCTTTCGAAACTGAATTATTGCCTTGTTAAATCTAAAAACAAGTTACGTTCTACGTCAAACCAATCAAGAAGTTCACAAGGAACTATAAATTGCGGTATATATTACTTAACTCCAATCAGAGCAGACCAGTTTCGAAGGAAGGAAACGATTCACATTAAAGATAGATATTTCATAGGGGGAAATTGATTGCGGCTGCGCATCGAGATATTAGAACAACTTGAAGACAGCTAGCAATTTTAAGTTCCGACTGTTCGAGTGTTATGGGTACTTCAAAGGGATTTATCTGTCCGGTTTCCAGCTTAAGTTATTAAAGTTTCGTTTTTAGTTAGGATTGCCCCTTTTAGGTTGTAACTTACGTTATTTAAAAAAAGGTAAATAAATATTTCTAATATTAGCTGTAATTACGTACGTTACAAAAAAATATTTGAAAACAGTGCAATCTTCAAAACACCCATGTACAATAAACCTTTTTTATTCACCCGCAGGTAACCAATGGGATAACTATAATCCAAAAATAAACCTAAAAGTTGTATCCTGCTACTTTATTAAATGTAACTTCATTCAGTAAACTGACAGCACATAATGAGAAAGTGTCAATTTGACAGCTACATGAGGTGGGAATGTAGCCGTAATAAATCGTGTCTTTGACCAAAAAGAAACGTTCATTAGAATCCCTTTTAAGACAAAAATAAACCATTATTTATAACAGTAATAGATAAATCTTTGAAATAATGCAGGAAATGGGCTAGATTATATTTAACCGCCGCATTTTCTTGTAAGGAATATGCAAAACGTAAAAGGCGTTTCTGCGCATACGCAGTAAAGGGTAACATAAATCAGAGCAGATACGACAAAACTTTGCGCACTATTGCCGCCGAAATAGCGTCCTAAATGTCATGAACTTGTCTCTGATGTTTCGGTAAACATAATCTTCCTAATTTACGACTGGAGTCAACGCACTCGCGTTTCGAAAACGTCTAGACATCTGGTCGCGTCTATAATTGTCATCTGCTGCAATGGTAATATCGGTTTGGTAGCAATACTATTTTCGCACGCATTTCGCTGTCAAGGTGTCAGAACGGCGCGGCGTCCGCATTTGCATTTGGTATTGTTTTGGCTTCCGAAAATGATGCCAGATATTAAGATTCTAAGAAGATTTTTCACTATTACTTATTAGGTCAGCTAGAAAACAAAAGCTTAAACTTGTTGTCTATCTGTTTTTTTTTGGTTTGCTAATTCCTAGAACGATAATGGATTGTGAAAGGTTCCTGAGTCAAAACATTTCGTGGAACAATATCGCATTTTTTTTGCACAGCTCCATTTGGAAATTGCTTCATTCCAAACTTAGTGAATTAAGTTTGAAACAAAGAGTTAAAGCTTATTTTCAAACATACCATTAGCAGCATAATATAATATAACACCTACATAAGCGAACGAGTTCATATCAATTTAGCTGTATGTGGGACGGATAAAGGTAACTATGATGAAATCATATCCAATTGAAATCGAATATGGCACAAACCGTTTCGCGTTCAGCAAGGAACGGAAACCAATTTGCGAGCCGACGTACTTGTCGCTGAAACACAAGGAGATACAAATTGCTTCCCATCGAGATACTGAGATATTTCCCTTGGGGCTGCACCCAATTCGAAGTAGACACCTAAATATAAACACGTTCATGCCCTGTTGGGGTTAGAGAGACCATACTGTTTGAAGACAAGAATGAAGAAAGTAAATAAGATATAATGCAAGAGTAAAATAATGAATGCTATCGATAAAGGATCATGATGAACCAACCCAAAACTTATTCTATCTTGCAAGTTTAAGTAGTCACTAATATATCACATTTTGCAAATATATCACAATTTAAATCCATTCTCCAAACAAGCCACGTAATACTAATTATTGCTTAAACTAACGATAAAAAATTAAGCTTAATTCTCAGATTACTTGTTTTACACCGCTTCGTACAAAAATAAGTTTAAAAACAAGTCATGATAACTTTTTTATTTTTAACGTCACGGCCACAGCTTCGTTTTATCTTTTTAAGAACCAAAGGATTACAAACACGCGTCCCTAATTACGAACATTTTAAAACCATAAATTATCGGTCGTACCTTTCGAAAATAAATATTCCACATCCACAAGCTGTGGAACTGGTAACGCGTCATGCACACATACGAAACCGGTGAAAGCAAATAAATTGTGGAGTTTACTACAATGCATTCTTTATTCAGTCCCTAGGAGCATTGTGACGGACTTAACTGTTGTAATGTTAAATAATGCAATTAACGCTCTCTTCGAAAGCGAAATGTACTCTCCGTCTGTTTTAAATATTTAATGAAGAGATATAAAATATTACGAGTCAATCTACATATAGGTATTACATTTATATTGCATAATTATATGTTTACACGTTATTACGTGTATCAGTTTTCGATTAGGGATTATCTTAATATTGATATAAATTTGATAAAATCAATGATCCAGTCTAATTTTAGAGCATGTTTTCGAATTATTCCATTTTTAAACAATGTTTATGCATGAAGAGGAAAATACTAAGTGTTCACCGATGCACTAACTTGAGCTATAAAAATAAAAGAAGTGAATGCCATAATGAACGGATTCCGTCAAAACTTAGTCACTTACGGGGCTAAAGAACTTGGAAATACGACCGAGAATAATACTTTAAACGTCAAAAAAGACGACGGATGAGTCAATGACACGGATAGAAGTCATGACAAAGCAAAAAAGTAATGCAATCGTTGCAAAAATAAAAGATTTACATTATCGTATTGAGCGACACTAATAATCGGAAAATAGCGAATATAATTAAGAACACGGTTGGAACGGATGATTGAGATACCTGGGTACGGTGGGATGTAGATGCAATCCATTATAGAACAGTCAGGCGATCATGCGCCGGAGCTGACGAGGCTGCAAGGTCGCACTGCACTCAGCCTGCGCTATATTCAAATAACCTTCGCAGTTCGCAAATTATTTGCAGCTGGAAACTCTGACGCAACGCCTCTATTGCGAACGCTTGGAGACAACTAAACGGCGAGGCTGTGCGACGGGACTATTGCGGCAAACGTAAATTTAAATTTGCCGACGCAGCTACTGGGCTTTCATAATGTACCTCCGATACTTCGTGATAAAGCATAAATTGCTGCAAATATAGCTTCATACACTTGCAACTAAGGTGTGATTGACGGAAAACTAACGGTGGTTGAATCCAAATTTATATTTGCAAATGGGTCACAGGAAAAAGTGCCTTGAGGTAGTACATTTTCTATTTGCACAGCTGCATGTACAATTTTGTTTCATGCAGTGTGACCAATGGATGGTGACCCCAATGTCGCAGCTATTGAGTTGCGTCTTAGATCTCACGAAGATCATTTTGTGACTGAGCATGATACAGTTGTAAAGAAAATTGCAAGGGCATTTGAAAACTAGGTCGTGTAATCACACGTCACGACTTCTTCGAAACAATGAGAGAATATAACACAGATAATATATGTTAGAAAAATCTCCAAGTCAAATCACACCTTTATCAATACCATAATAACTGATTATCAAATCATATAGTCCTCCTTTCACGTAGTATTTTTTAAATACGCGAATCACTGAATCATATTTCAAAAACGTAATACCACTGAGAATAAAAACAGTACACTGAGAAAAATAATTGACTTGATAATGGGTTGAGCTGACACGAAAGGTTATCAAGATCACGAACTTGGCTATAATCAACTCATTACAGAAACATAGACGGACAATTACGAGGCCTTGCAGACGAGGAATGGACACTGGTTGCCGTAAACGAAACAGACCCAATAGTTGTTGGCATATCAGCAATTGTACCAAGGTGAACACTTAATATGTGGAATAAATTAAACATAGTCGTTAAAGGTGATAAAGCGTAGGTAAATAGTGACAATGTTACGCTTATAGAGCTGTTGAGCAATGTTAAATTGAAAATAACAGAAATACTGTTTTCTACAGAGAATTATTTATCTTAAAATGGCCTTAATGGACCATAGACCTACCGTATGTGAGGAGATACCTATGTAGAATATTAAGTTCAAATTACTACATCTATTTGTAGTATATTTCCAATGCATAAATAAAAATATATACTTTGTTTATTTTTGATACTATCCCAATGAGTAATAGTCAACAAAGAAATGCATCCAAACGTTTGTTCAACACCATTCAATAAACTTATCGTTACTGGTTGTTAACGGCATATTAACGTTATTGGCGAGCTGATAGAGATGTCGACTGACTAGAACCACTCGACTGTGTTGTGAAACCTGTTGGTGTATAGGAACCGCAAGGAAGTTTCAACGAACATTTGCAATAAATTTAATCGTTCATCCTTGCGATGGACGCAGGGGACGGTGTAACGGGCACTATTTGACAGTACATCCGTCAAAACGATTGTGATCTAGGTTAATAAGCGTTGGAAATAGAACGTGTTCCTTGCATATACTTTTTATATGTGGTGTAATATATTTCTGATGTGGAATCAAGTTTCTTTACGTGCAGAAAATTGAACCCCTATTTTAGCGATATTGACAAGGAATTGTCTTTTAATTAGTTGGAAAGATAATTTTATTATTACATCGGAACGAATGACATAGGTACTATCACAAAGGAGGACAACATTATTGAATGTATATCCGTATCGAAGTCATTAAGTAATTTCGTAATTAAGATATAAATAACCTTTGCTCTATACCATGAGAGCTCACCCACAATCCCGTCTGAAAGATTTATTGTCTACAATTAAAGCTTTTTACCAGCACGCCAACACTATATCAATATTTATATAACGTCATGCTGCAACGTGTTAAATCGATCGATTACCAAAAACAATTTCACACCGGAACTTATTGCATGAATCAAATTATAAATTGTAATAAAATTAGTCACGTAAGAGCCACGACCAATTCGGCCACATTGAAAAAATTGTCGTATAAAATATGCGCTATTATTATTTTATCATGTAATCAACAATTGACAGTTAACGGTACATGAAGTCATACCACTAGTTGGCTACGATCATGACAGCTGTCAAAGTGACAGTTATTGTCATATTCGACGGCCGTTGCATAACGTTAGAGTTAAAACGTAAAGGGAGATAATTAACGGAATGGAGGTCGAGTGGTAAAAATAGTGCGCTATGTTTAAAACATCTTTCAATGTGGGGGTTCCGCAAATGTTTACCGCTTTTCTTTGCATGTTTATATTTATCGTTGCATCTTACGAAGTTAGCTACGAAGTTACATTAGCTACTTATGACGGACAAATTGTCGTAGAATTGTTTCAAAACAGAGCAAGGAAAGCAGCACAACCTGCCTATTATACTAATGCGAGGTACAGACACGATGGTCATAATATGCGATGAAATGGCTTAATGCCGAGTGCAATACTCAATTTGGAACGAATCTCTTATGTTTATAGTTGCCAAATGGTAACCGTTTTAAGTCGACTAACGTTTTTATGAAGCTGATTCGTTTGTATCCGGTTGTGCAACTGTTTAAAAATATCAGATTTGATTTAAAACTTGTTTGTGACTGTATTTTGACAGAAGGACTATTACTTAATTTCATAATCAAATAGAAATCAAACTTTAATATCTTGTAACTTGCTACTCGCCAGGTGAAACGTAAGATATTCCTTTCTACAAGAAATTAAATAAAGATATGTCGCGCAGGCACTTTGTAAGTATTGGTTTAAACATGTAGCAGAAAGTCTGTAATCTTAAAACGTTTCACTAAGACTAGAAATCAAGACAAAGTTAGAACACATTTTTGAATTATAAACAAAAAAGATTATAATAAGCGCAATTGAAAAAAGATTTATGTTTTACAAAAATACTTCTATTTAGCTCTTTTAATGAACGAGTTATGACACTACCCTCACATTCTTCATGTAAAATATCGTGTAAACTAAAAGAAAATTTATTTCATAAATAAACACACGTTGCACTTAAAGAACTAAGCTGAAAACAGTTTGCTCTCTACTTAATGGGATTTTCTCCGCCGAGTGATTTATGTTAAAGAAGCGAGTGCAGTATGCAAATAGGATTCAACACAACGTGTTATTACCTATGTGGAATACGTAAACGGTGTCGTCATTGCATTCATGTTCTTGTTTGGAAAGGCAGATTTCAAGTATTTACATGCATCTCGAAATGTCTGCGAGCGTGCTAGAAAAGCTAATGCAACGCAAGGAGTATTCAGCAAATAAGTTGGCGATGATGTTGCTAAATCTATTGGTGTTGCTTAAATCGCATTGTTTCTGTGTCAATAAATTGCACACAATGCCTCGGCAAATGCGAACGTGTAAATTTTTTATGTTATCAACAAATATGGTGCGGTAGAGTTGGTTTAGGATCAAGAAATTCGATAAAGTTTTTAATGATTATATAAAACAGGTATCAAAAAAAAAGTGCCTGGTCTACAAGAATGATATTTAGTTGTATTTATTACCTAGCAACTGAACCAAATTGTATAACACAAAACACTCGTTTGTCATAACAATGCCGACATAGACTGCAGCAAACCATATTGGATACGACACTGCAAACAAGAAAACAATGCAATAAAGAAGACGCAAACCGCTCTTAACATCGGGGTGGAAATAGCAAGTTCTAACATCGGAGTACGTGGGAGTACCGTGGGTGAACCAGCTTAGGTCAAGTACGCTGTTCACTGCGCTTATATACAACTAAGACGTGGAAGATTAATATTTACTCGCCTTATTAGTCAAGTTTCAGCTACATTGATCGTCGTTTGAAGTATGAAACAGGATTGTTCCTTTATAAATTAGTACGATTTTCGAAACATACAGGTATTTGTAAAGTAATAATACATTCTGTCAACATACGTAAATAAAAATATACAGTAGAATTGCTGGGACTGATGCACGCAAAAGTAATTATGACCAAATCAGTGGCTCTATCATCTATGAATTAAAAATAGGAATCATGGTTGTTTTACTGACAACGTAAAAATCTAAACCAAATACCCAGACAGAAAAAAGCCTAATACACCCCACTACGCTTACAAAAAAGAATAAAATCAATACGACTCACCGATCTCCCCTTCGTTGTTGTTATTCGACGATACAGACGCGTTCATTTCCGTATAATTTATTGTACACCGTTTCTTTATGGACACATCACTTTACACAACACACATGATGTTCGTAAAAAACTAGTTAAGTCATCGCCTTCAAAGTGTTACGAAATGTGCATTCCTACGTTGATATGAGAGATACCATCACAACTTTGAATTGTTTTTAAGTGACTTGACAGGTCGGTCTGTGGAACGGAACGTATTCGGTTATGAGAGTAAATAAGTAGTTGTTTTTGAATTGTAACAGCGTCCATTAACATTTGTTTTTAAACTAATTTTATTTACTTTAGAAAAATAAACAAATAGTCTTTATTATGTTCAGCGTGTAAAGAATAATTCCTGCACAAAATTGCAAAAGTTTCAAATGAAGAAATCTTTCAGATACGTAGATTATGTTAAACATTTTTTTTGAGAAAACAAAGATTTCTTGCTTCAAGGTGAATACAAAATAGAATTCAAACGCTAAAAGCAACACACAGATGCAAAAATAGTTGTTAAAGCTATTGACGCAGCAACTAGAGAGAATGTGCACAGCGATTGTGTTATCATGTGTAGCAAATTGGTTGCGTTATGTTTCTCTTGCAAATTTAAACTAAACGATAGGGTAGTTAACGAGACATTTGGCATTTCGTCAAAGGAAGCCCATTGTATAATTATGTTGAAACAAGTACAAGTTACAAGTTTAGGAAGATAGCTAAAAACGGCAAATTTAAATACCCCAATTGAGAACCATAAAAATTCCAATGAAGTTGGAATATATATTAAATCGAATATAAACAACAACGGAACAACTGTTAAAATAATACACGATTCTGAATAAATACACAGTCATGCGAAATGTACGCATAAGTATTTTAATTTAGATTGTTACATTTCATACTGAAAGATTTACTGAAGCAATACTAAACAAATTTAGCTCACGGATCACTACTAAATACACTGAGAAGTCTTCCAAACGATGACTAATAAATACCAAAGCAATCAATGTATCTAAATTAGTGAAAGTGTTTTTACAAAACAAAAGTTGTGATGACTAATTGCTGTTGCATCGTTGTGCCATGGTGATATTCTGAGCTTTTTCCTTTCGAAACGTGCAGTATTAACGTTGGTTCTCAGAAACGTCAAAGCTCTCGTGTTACCAGCTTTAATTGAACGTGAGGACTGCGAGTTTGTAAAACAGTGTTTAATTTAATTAGTAAGTACGAGACAAACAATTTTCTTATCACAATTATGGCCTCACTGGACTAACACCAAGTAGCACCGTGCATTTTGTGCAAACTGAGAGGTTTCAGATGCAGTTTCTTAACATTTTCTTAAAAGAATTGTATATGATTTAGGATTTGCATAGTACATAGATTTGTATGAATTTTATTTGGGATAAAACCAGGCAGATGTTTTCTTACGAGACATTGAATGAGCCCTTTATTCAAGCAAGCTATAATTTCTATATACATTTTAAACACCAGATAAAAATCAAACTAAGTCTAACTGAACTGCATTGTAATTTCTCATACAACAAACATTATAAGCACGTTGTTATTGGACATTAAGAATGAGCTGTAGCGGTAAACAAGATGAACTAGAATGGCCGGTCCGATACACCGTTACCGTCTGACAAACATAATAATTAACGGATTAATCTACCAACAATGGGCGACGGAATCGTGACACGTGATCGAGTTACGGACGATAAAGCTGAAGAAACTAGACTCGGTAATGCGACGTTCTTTAATGGTAATACAGCCGTCATTTGTCAACTGATTCTCTTCTATCAGTGTATTGTTGATCGAAGCTGATTCTAATACATTGGAAATGTATGCTAAAATATTCAGTGAAAGTAAATATTTGCTTTAAATTGTGGGACAAATCAATTTATAAGTAGAAACGTTTCTGTTTATTAAATTTATTTGATGATATTATGATACTTTTGTTTAACAGTGTACAATCAGTAATTTTTCGACAGAAAGAAATTATATATTGTTAATTCTTAAATTAACAGATACCTTAATAATTAATGTCCGAAATGATCATTAGCGGTAACATCTTAATTTGTACGTTGGGAATGTGCTTCCTAACTATTGTTTTGCTGTTTTTCATACAACAATACCATTAAGCAAGTTTATATTAATTCATACAAGCACTTCTTTAAAATCTGATACCATTGTTTATATCCTGATAAGGTTGGTCTATGTTTTAAAACCTCTTTAACGATACAATTAGTGACATGTTCCATCGCTAATCTGATACGATCGGAAACTCAAGAAGTGTCAAAAAGAAAAGTAGCTTTACCAGAAATATGGCTCGTATAAACCGTATCCACATCGGAAAGATTAACGTCCGTACAGCAACAGATTAGGCTTTCCTCTTGTCACCATGATTGCCGTGTCTAGTGGCATGTGGAAGTGAAATTACACGCCATGAGTGATGGAACCTGTCTCGTCCACTTTCCTAACTCATGCCACATCTGTGATCGATTGAGATCCATTACACGTAATAGTGTTAAAAATGGAAATCGTTGCTAAATGCTCAGCAGGGATATTACTAATAGCGTAATCGTGTTTGCAGCTTATTGGATGTTAATTGCTCTTTGATAGTATCTTTGCTACTAAGAATTACATCTAAAATATGAGGCTTAAGATCATATCTGCGTGTAGGACTAATATGTGTTTGAAAAACTTCTTTCTTAGCAAGAGGTTTCTCGGTAATTATAATTAAATAAAACAAATAATTACAATGACCTTTAAATACAATGGTAGGCTTGAAATATCAGACGAAATAAATTAGTGGCTTAACTCAAATAAACGAGTTATGGGTGTAAATTTGCTAGTTCAGTAAACGATGTTTAAGTCACATTACTGATATCAATAATGAATTCGGCAAATTTGTAAACCTAAGCTCGTACTTATCTCTAATCTTATGGTAAAGGTGTATCTAATGTAAAGTATCGTTTTTATAGCAGTTATGTGGTAAATACGAAGTAACTGTAATGTAAGTTAATGTTAAGCTTACAGTAAACTAGATCACTAGTCGTGTTAACTACTATAGTAACATTACTTTTGTGTACAATTTCTTCCGCGTGGCACTATTATTTGAGCGGTTTTTTTCTCCTTTAAAAATCCCCGTTCAAAATTAGGAAGTTAGATTTTTGGTTTACACAAGAAAATATATTTTTTTCGTCATATTTTACTCGTGCCTACTATTTTGTCAATCAAATTCAATTGTTTGTTCTTATTTTAACAAATTACTTCTGGGCGGGGCAATTCATAATAATATTGTACTAAAGACTTGTAATCAGACTTCAGAGTATGGTAGAAAATATTTTTAAATTATCAATGAACCCAATCATCTCAGCGTTTGTTGCTCTAAAGGCGTAATCCGATATTTTCGCCAAAATTGGTTCTTTTTAGGGCATGTACAGAGGCGCATAAAAACTGGTATTTCTGCGTGCAGCTACAAACATGGTCCTGACGTTGAGAAAAAAAACGAGGTGGCACCGACGAAACTTTTTCAGACATTAAGGACAAGTTTTTAACGTTTTTGGACGTTAATGCTACGTCGATTGATGGCGTGATTGGTTCTGAAGACATAAATGAATGCTCCGAACATAATGTGTCATAATTTTGGTGGGTGAAGATACTCTGAAATTCCTATATGAAGCGAACAAAAAACAACCTTAAGAACCTTGATATCTACTTCTTTTACACATCAGAATAAGAATTATTAACTGTAGCAATTTAGGTGGTCCCATGGTGGTGTTTACAAATCATGATGCACAGACGGACTTATTTCAATGGGAGCAAATTTGCAGCTTTACGTGGATTTTGAGATAATAATCGAGGTGGAAAAAACGAGGTACAAGTTCCCAAATGTTATAGGTTCTAGTTCCTAGGTAAAAACGAAGCCTTAAAACTGTGACTTTTCTGCTTATATCCATGGAGATTATTCGTCTCCTACAGAATTAATGATGAAATGTGGTCATCGTTTCAAATTTTAAAACCACTAAATTCTATTAAAACGTGTACAAAAAATATCGTCTGACCAAATATTTAAACCTTTGCTTCGTAGGTTAGCATCAAACATCTAAATATCATCATCGTATAATACAAATGCAGCGTATGCTATCTCATACTTCCGGTTATCTTCCAATAGAAAACTATGGTTATTTACAACTTCGTTGACTTTCCCCAAAAACATGTTATTACGCAAATGCAACGTACTGGACAAAGTGTCAAATATTTCATATCTCTCCAAATTGGTTGTCGAAGCAATAATTAATCGAGCAGAGTATATCAGACTTGTCGATCGTATCAATAAAAATATAACCCAGATATCGATCGTAACAGAGAGCAATGATTCGTGATAATATTGTTAATCAATTGCCAATGCCATTCGTGTGTATCTTGTTTATTTTATATTGACTCTCGAGACATTACGACTATAAGGAAGTACAACTGCTAGGGAATTGTAGACGTTAATATTGTTTTCTTACGCTACAAGAACAAGCCTTTTGATGTCTGACCTTATTCCAGATCACCGAGTCGGCACCATAAGTTTTTATTACGCATTTTGCGAGTCCATGACTTATGTATTAACAACTGACTATAGATTTCCCAATATCATTTATGATTTCTCCCAGTGAATATCAGACAAATCCTTACGGTTAGCTCTCTCTATACTTATGCTTCTCCAAGCCCAATGAGACGAGACGATTGTTACGACCGAAATCGTGGGTAATCGTCTGTATACGACAGACTCTACCATAAAAGGCGTGCACCTCTTACCACAATCAAGGAGCGCCCGTGATCTCACCAAGTGACATATGCATACGTATAAGTTAGACCGATGACCTCAGAGCATCGCCTTTGCCAAGGATAACTGGCTTTTAAAACATTTAGCTGTCTTCTAACGGTAGATATCTTGGAAACTCAATTTTAGACACCTTTTCTATGTTATTATTCACTGTATAAATATACAATATAGGCATTTATAAACATGTCTGACCTCAATCAGGTTATATATATCCGTATTTTATGACATTAACAGTAATTAACCTTCGTATAATAACGGGGCCACGATCTAATTAGCTTTATATTCGAAAATTGTGGACAGCAAAGATTTTTTTCGTAGTTAATGTTACCTACAAAATTAATAGAGTTTATCCAAAAAAAATAATAATTTTTTTCTTGGTATCACGGTAACGTATTATAACAACAAAATATAATTATGCATCGAAGGATCATTTTAAAACTATTGCGTCGTGATTTGCTAGTACTGCGCACTTAAATATAATTAGGCACTTCAGTAAACAATACCTATTAAGTAAGTACTGCCCGATGTGTTAAAGTTACTCTAAATGTCAAGGCATTAAGTACTATGTAGGTGAACATCATAAACGGGTTCTACAAAAACATGCAGTTCTGTTTGTTGTTTTAATCTCAGTTTTAAAATCCGACCAGACGAAAATGCAGCATCAACTAATTGGTATAGAATAATTTAAATCCATAGTTTGACTTTGAATAAAACTATTTTAACTCAACTACAAACTTCAAGAAAATTATTTGAAACCTGTGTATGACTAACATCCGATTTCACCAAACCCTTTCTTAACTTAGTGGGACTTCTGACGTGGTTTAAAGGATTCCTATTTACAACGGGTTTCACGGATGACAGAAGTAGACACGTATCTTGGTATTTAGTGTGGCTAGAATGTCTCTTTTGTATTTATTTACATACATTGTTTTTTCATTTTAAATATAATGTAAGTTATAAAGTCGATTTTGTTCTAACTGAACCGACTATTATCTACCTCATCTACCTGGCTAGCAGTTTAACAAACAATTTTCCTTAATACGTGGTCGCGTTAAAAAATCGCCGGGCTGACCAGAAAAAAGACTTTCACGATGTGCCAGAGAAATCTCGCCCGTTTATCATAATAATATGGAGCTGGCCGTGGTTACTGCGTGTTGACTTTTTGCAAATGTATGTGTTGCATGTGCTGTTTGACATGTAAATAGCGGCATTACTGGTTTCTGCGTTTTGCAAGTCCTTTTTAAAGCAAATGAGTCGTTTGGAAAATATATTAACTTTAGTGAATTTTCTGCTACACATGTGATGGCGTTTTAGTGCATACAAATGATGGAAATTGAAATTAAAAAAATATACATATTGTATTGTATGGTGCAAAAATCTAATAAATTAAATAAATAAACTACTGTACTTTGCTAATTTATCTCAAATAAAATAACGATCGCAAAACCCTTTAAAAGGTAAACAACATCGTCACACGAAGCGGTTTGTACAATAAGGTATAATTTTATTGAATTAACCCTGAAATGACAATGCTGCGTACTTTCAGCCCACACGCATTTCCTGTCATATTTATAAACGCGTAAAGTCATTATGGTATATTATATCTTTGTATTTGCACAAGTGTATATATTTTTAATATGACGCCACCTATACTATCAGCTTTGGATAACAATATTTTATAACAATGCGGCAATATTAAGTCATCATTATCGGTAATTATTACGTTACAGTATCATGGACACTATCTATGAAATTAAACGTGGATCGATCGACCCATTGTAGTTTTACAAAGAGAAATTTGTTGCGCAAGCGCTTCTGTGTATTACGTCACAGCGCGGTGATTTTACAAAAAGCCACATCAACAATTGTGGGTCATTTGGACCGAGATGCTATTGTTAGTGTTTCAGTTGTTATCGTAATATCAAAAGGAAACTCAATGTATTATTAGACTTTACTTTGATTTAAACCTTGTAATCTATGCGACATAAAAAATACAATGATTAAGATTAAACCCTACTACTAAAGATGGAAATTTTTAATGCGTTGTAATGACTTCAGTACTTAAAGTTTAATGAAAGTGTTTTATCTTATCATTGAACGTACAAGCCTCGGAGATTAATGTTAACCTTTTGCCACTCTATGCAACTTGCATGCACAAACACGTATTTGTCCATGAAGTTGTTGGAAGAAAATGCAATTGTTATATTTATATTAATAAAAATTCAGCCCCAAAATTACAATTAAATATAAATTGCATATCATTATACGATTATGTAAATATTTGACTGTTAAAGCATCTCTTATAATCTTGCCTATTGTTCCATATTACATAAACCAAAATAAATAAATAAAACCGCTTGATTTTCAAATATATTGGCACATTGGAAGTCTTACGTTACAGGTACCTACAGATTATTTTTTGAATGCATCTAGCGTTATGTGTATCCGAACGTATTGTTGCGACACTCGTAAATTAAAATGTTTTAAATTAATTTTACAGGACAGAGTATAAGAGCATTGTTGCAACTCGTATCAATGGTAATGATTATTGAAAGTACTTATTGTACTAAAGTTAATTGTGTACGAGATAAAAAAACATATCGAGGTCATGTACAATATTCCGAAACACTACAATATATGGCTTGTAGAGGTATTGGAAAACCGTGTTATATTTAAAAAACAGTTCTATTGTTTTGTTATTATGTATGTAAACGTATATTTAATTAGTTGTTGAATCTATCTACAATAATCTGTTTAGAAATAGAGTTTGCTAAGGAATTGTTAGAATTCTCGTTATTATTTTTTATTTTTTGCAAAGCTTAACTATACTAGTACGCTATCGAGGTATATTCATATATTGAAAACAAATTGATAAATCTTTAAAAATGTTTCTTTTCTATATGTAGGAAAAGGTACAACGCGCAAATTCACAACGCATAAAACAGTCGTAAAAAGTTTTCACGAGGAAATTCAGCGTTCACAGCTGGCAGATTATAAACATACTACACATATTTCCTTGGCTACCAAGGTCGTGCCGAATGATGTTCAAACATTTGCCTAAACTTGCCAATACCATTTCCCCCATTACATAAATACAAAATTAGAACACGACCGCAACAATTTAATACACATTGACAGAAGCGAAAGTCAAATCACTCGTGCGCATCCAGCCTAGTTTCTCTCATGACGATTATTTACCAATTATTAAAAATGAATAGTTTTATCGTAAAAATAAATCACTGATGCTATCGTATCACCATACAAACACTTGGTGCGCGTAATCGAAATGTAAACACGAAATGATCGCGATAATAAGCGCAGGCGAGCGATACGTCCGCCCTCGCGACGCTCAGCTGATGCACTGCTCAAATCTACCTTGGAGAACAAAAATACACTAACGCGCTTCAAGCGAAACAACTTGCGCGATTCACTGGATGTATAAATCCTTAAATATTAATCTCAAGCGGTGCAGCTATAACATCTGACTAAACACATGAATAAGCGAGAGTTTAAAGTCTGAAATCGATGTATTTTCAGCTTTGAGACGATCTATTGTATTTAGCAAACAAAAGGCTGAGGTCATAACGCGACCCGTCTTTGCATTGACGCAAAGTGAGACGCATAAATGGCATTATACATACGTAATGTGCATAGAGTACAGATTATACAAGCTCCTTTTTCTATAATTGGTCTTATGTAATAATACACAACATAGAACTCTTCAAATCCTCGGACCAAAACAGTGCAATTTGCTAAAAGTTTCTAATGCAATTACAAAACGAACCAGAGCCAAATAGTTTTAAAATGCTTTTTAACATTCTAGTATCGTACTGTTCCATTTAATTAGACTTTAATAAAAAGAAACACTGGAAGATTCACAACTAACAATTTAGTTGTTAAATATTTCTAGACAGAAAACTATGCCATGCCCTGCACGGTTCATTAATATTTAATCAGTTAATTTGTAAAATGTGAAAGTAATGAATAGAATTAACACCTATTTGGGAATGGTAGAAGCACAATACTCCGTTAATACATTTATATCCTTGTACTTCGTCACTTTCAAAGCATCATTAACTTTTTATAAAGAGGAGAACTTTATAACTTTACGACTTTTAGAAGGATCACACCCTTGTTAAAACATCATAAAAAATCAGGTTTGCCCAAAAGACTAGAGTACCGATCGTAAAACCAAGGACCGTATTTAGACGATGCATCTTTTCAACTAGCTGCATTCGTTTTTCGAATAGTTCAATCAACTCTGTGAATAATGGATGCATGTCCTTTTTTAACACTGATTCACAAAAGCTCGACTTAGCGGTGTTTCATTATGTGCCCGCCATAGTAATCGGTTGCCTATATGGGCGTGCGCATGCGCAGAATGTGTTCCACGTAATTACTCCATGTTTAGATATGAGTTATCACTGCAACTGGAGCTGTGCGTGATTAGACCGTGAAGTAGAGAAAATGTACGCTTTCTACGAATGTTACAATGTCCCTTTAAATTAGATGAGATAAAATGTGCTCAGTGCCCACTATTACCGTATGTATTGGACGTAGATGTTTCTGTGTAAATAGAATTCAAATGTTATTTTTTTTACCGAAGTTAAGGTGTTTTTTTTTATCAGGAAAATAAAGAAAAAATAAAATAACATGGCTAAGGTTTTGATTTCGATTGCGGTTGACAGTGTTAGTATCATTTTCATTCTATTATTGGACCTGCATTGCAACCACAATTGAGTAATTCGAGAAACCTCTAACCCCACTGAAATGTTGTATAATTATTCGCTAATGAGTACGGAAAACCCGCATGTAGATTGTATAATTAGTGTTAATTGCTCGCATTTGTTTTTTATTACCATATGACATATTACCATAATTACCGAAACTGCCCAATGTACCTCGTATGTGATGGCAGAAATCTTTCAATACATTTTTTATTATATTCCTGTATATGGGTGGTATTATTCTATGTACATAATTATAAGCTTTGTTTTACAGTTATTTATTTGTGATTGTATTTACGAAAAGAAAAAGAACAAAGTCCTTTTATAAGAACCAGGTTAATGCACTCATGACAAATGTATTTTAAAGTGGCACCCACACATTAGATATCCATTAAACACCTCGATAACGTCTACGCAAACAATATATTTACATGTGTTTAAATACTTCATACGGCCTTGTGTTATAACCATCATCTGTTTCTGTTTTATCTGTATACGTCCCACTGCAGGGCACGAGCCTCCTCTACAATCGAGAGAACGATTTAGAGAGGTTAGGTCATATAGTCCACTACGCTGGCCTAGTGCGGGTTAGCGGACTATCATATCATCTGAATATGCTTACTTTAGATCACAATATCTTTGGCGCCAGAGAATGCATCTACCATTTTGGATTACATAAGTCAGTGATTACGTTTTATTATTGCACGTTGCGAAGTGAAAAACCATTAAAACACGAAAACAATGATGAATTCTGAAAAAAGTTTAATAGTGTTGGGAAACGTAATGATTTATGTTTAGAGCTTTTTAATGTGCCAATTCGTTTCCCGGAACTGGTGTTACAACATCATATCTTACAAAATTGTTTGGTTCAACGTCTGAGTCGCTTTTTCCTAAATTGGAATAAGCGCTTAATATTTTATAGATAATATATTCACTAGATGGGGGTGAAATTCTCAAGTAATAATATGACAATAAGTCATTGAAACGCCCATATCTCGGCCATAAAACACTTAAATTAAAAACAAGGTAAAATGACTTACTTTTACGTATGACACAAGGATTTCTGTAGTCTTGCACTACCACTAGAACTTTACCGAACACGACCATTTTTTTTCTTAAACGACCTAAACGTTTTGATCACAAAGTTACACTGAACGTTCGACACATACCAAGTTAAAGCAATAACTTATTTATTTTACATCTACTGATGTCATCGTTTGGGATTTGCAAATCGTCATACAAAAAATTGTGACTACTGTTTTCATAATCAATTTGCGAGTTTATTATTCTCGTTGCATACATAGTGATTATGCATCATTATTTATTTATAATGTTTGTGTTGTTATGTCATGGTCTTGTTAACAATTATATTTAGAGCTTAGGTTCTTAAACTTCTTTCAATTAACGCCCACGTTTTAATAAAATCTAGTATCACCCATATTTTAAGTGTTCGGACGGATCATGTTTTAAGGTTAAATATGGTAATTTCACAATTACATTTTAATAATTAACTTTGATATAAGTAATAAGATTTATTTTAAACCTCTCAAAATCAAATAAAAATTTAAAGCCCTAGAAAATCAGATCGAAACAATTGCATTTACAATGTTGTAGATGCGAATACACTTAAGTAAAACTTTTCAAAGCTAGTTTTAAAGTAGTAGCGCTTTTAACTCACTTTATAAATACGCTTATTACTAAACTAACAAACCTCAATCAACATTCGCTTAATATAAGAGTATGCAGAGCATAATCCTCAGATTACTTACTCTGCCTCATATTTACCTTGTATGTGGATTTTGGTATTACGCATTATCTTACACTAAGCACGTGATTAAAACCTTTACTCCACTAACAATAACATCCATAATCCCTTACACCAACCCGCTTAAAGGGAAACAAAAGACGGTGCAAGAAAATGGAAATGATTCGTAGATTTATATTTAGAGCATGTATTTTTAAAACCCTATTTGTTAACATATGGCTACTTATCTGGAGAGAAAAGGGAAAAGTTTAAACTGTGCCATCCGGCATGGGTGGAAATTGAGTGTTTTAAAATTACGCTTTTAAGATAAGGGTGTTTTGAGTTCGGATGGCTCTTGAGCTATTCAATGCACTATTTAGTGAATGCAAAGGGGAGACCGTAATGCGTCCCTGGTCTAATGGCAACGAACGTAGCCAAGATGAAGTGCTTTGTGTACTAACGCAGATGTGTTGTGAACAGAAAAACACATTACGTTAGCACTAAACGATTGCCTCGGTGGCGTAGTTGTATTACGGTACGGTTACAAAGCTGAGGTCTCGGGTTGGATTTTTCTATTCATTATCAGCCCGGAGTCAGGAATTTGTGCCCGATATGGCGATAGGCTCGCCCCCTATCACATCATGGGACGAAACATACAAGGCGAAATGTGGGTGTCCTGGTGGCGCCTCTGCCTACCCCTTCGGGGATAAAGGCGTGAGTTTATGTATGTATGTATGATAACACTAAAATTTAGAAAATATTATGAGGTTATATGTGCAGCAAATGAATTTTAATACTTTCAATAAACTTTTATGCCTATAGTTTTCCATGACAAATATACTAAAATTACAGCCATAATTTTTCATTTGAATTTCTTTTTTTCATTATAAAGCATCTATTAAGAAACATATTGCTAATTAGAGTAGTATTCCGGTGGCGAAAACCCAGTCAGTTTGGTGGGCGAGACGGTTCCGCTTTCGTTGGCAGAAATAGCTTGCGACGCTGCCGTGATGGTCGCGCGATCGCCGTGTCACCGCTTCCGGGATTAGTGCCACGGGTTGCCACTTTACAAACCGAAATATAATATTTCATAGGGTAGTATTTATCATTATTTAAATTAGAATTAGTGTGATTTATTAGGGAATAATTGTTTATTAAATACGAACTATTTTATGTAACAACATACGATCGATTAGGATTTGCATTTTACTAGCCAATATTTGACTGTGTGTGTTACTAGTTACAGATTCAAAGACACAGGATTAATTATTACAATAAATATCTATGTTATTGCGTTTTCCATCTGAATGGTAAGTTGCGGATAAAATACATACCTATTGTAAAAGCTTTGAATTCAAAACAAACACCACGCCCTATAAATGTATTTATTCCGTACGCATACGAGTATTTGAATAAATGACGCGTGACACCGTAGTGTACCGTGAATAAAAACACACAGGACTAACTAAATTAGCACACACACGTGTTAAAAATCATATGTTTGAGAACTGGTCGGTTCTAGATTATTCCAAACGTGTTGTGTTAAGTAAAATTTTACATATTTTAAAGGGAATCATGAAAAAAATTTGATTCATTAATGTGTCTGCTTTGTCTTTCTTTTAACCTTGTCTCACTTTTGAAAATTACAGTAGACATTTAATTACGGTGAATAAGCTATTTTTAAAATTTATCACCAATATTTTTTTATCGACCTTCTGACGTCAATCCTGACGTTAAATATTATTTATCGGTATCGATTATTTTAAAGGTTGGATGGGTAGAGGGAACATTAAAAATAAATAAGGTAAAAAGGACCAGCCCTAAATAACGCATGGGAAACGAAATCAAACGACAGGGGTGTAGCGGTTCGAGTGATACACGGCGCAGTCGGCTATAAAAATAATCACATCAAAGGGGACGTGTCAACGAATCACATTCACTTTATATGCACTGAAATATTGTCACAGAATGTCATTTTGTAGATATTTGATATGCGAAAATGTAATATCACGGTTATAATATTATCGTATGCCAAATAATTTGTCAGCATGTATAAACATTATATTACGTCCGACGTCGTATCTATGCAAGAGTGATAAGGGCGGTTGAATGACGAGGCGATTATTGACCTACGAGTCCCGGTCAAGTCATTATAACAGGTGGGGATTAAATTACGTTCCAATGCTGTTCCAATGTCCACAACCAGAAACTTAAAAATATGTGTATGCACATACATATAAATGAAGAAAACGAACTCAATAATTACACGAACCCCCATAACTTCAATTTAAATGGATCAAAATGCCGATAAGATCTGGCGAATTATTAAAAATTTTCAATATTGCAATTAAGTTCACGAGACAGGCTGGACAACGGGGCCAAAAAAACTGCACCTCTTTGAAATCATGCCCAGACTTCAAGTGCAGGAAAAAAAGAAGTGAATCGGTCAAGAGCGCACCACACACTTCAAAAATAGGGTTCTGTAGGTAAACACAATTTTGAAATATTTCTGATTATTAAGTGGTGCGACATGACGTACATACGTACTTCCCTGAATTTTTTTGCCTAAGTCAAATATAAAATCAAAGGATTTCTGCGACACGTACGTAATTAAGTGCATAGACCCAATTAGTAGACCAAACCTGACACTGTGATATAAGTAGTGAAGGAAAATCAAATAATTATCCCAAGGTTTCGTCTTCCCATATACCGTCAGATCTCTAAAAACGCGTCCACACCATACACGGCACAACCTTGATCTCGAGATTGTGCAAGCCGCATAAGGTTTGCGAGTAACCGGTCGCCACACGAGAGAACCACAACCGATATTTTTGCATGTAATAAGATCTCCATGCTCGATGTTGCGTTGTTAATGCAATTGCATTGTCTTTGGGATTGTTTTTTCAGGTCACGGAACTGTTTTTGTAAAGCTTTGTAGTTTTACTTGGTTGTGTAATCAAGGCTATATTATATATTTTTTAGAATCATTTTAAATATTTTTAATTTATATTTAAAAAAATGTTTCGGCTCGAAAGGAATAGAGTACATAGTTTTTCTTTTTTCAAACGCATTATTTAGGCGATCTGTACCTATTTCTTAGATTTTATTTTAAATTAATAAATGGCTATTTAGTAATTCTATTACATATTGAAAGATATAATACGATCAATTTTATATACTTCCGAAATTATTCTTCTAAAACCTCATACTAGAAGAAGGGTAAAGTAGTGGGTCGTAATATGGATAGTTCAGCGAGCTTTCTTGGATTTAAAAGAAACGTTGAATCACATATGTACAAAGTATTGTTAATCTTATATTTTCGCTCATAATTATGTTTTTTAAATATGCACATCAAGTTAAAATCCACGTCATCTGTGGTTAAAATTCAATTATGTAATCCGTTAGACATAGACAATAAAATGAGTACTAACCTCTGACATCTCTTTGCAGCGTGGGGGACAGAGTCCCGCCAGCCAACGTAGCCTCCAACAAGTTGATATTGTCGCGACAACGGGTCACGACCTCCGTCTGTGCAACGAAAAAACTCCGTTCGCAAATAAACATTTTAAAAGCTGGCAACACTCCTTTCTTGACAGATGTTTGAAAAAAGAACACTGTTTATATTCTTGTCTATGTCTATAGGGCTAACACATCTTCTGCACATCTTCAGTTAATTCCACCAATCACTTATTGTAATCTTAACATTAATTTAGTACAGTTCGATATACATCCAATTTCCTCCCCTTGTTGTTTACAGGATTACATTAGATCAATGCCAAAGCTCGTCAATGTATGCCAAACACAAATTAGAAAGCGATTAGAGAAGATCCAAAGTGAGGAGATAGAATTTAGAATTTTGTGTGGTATATGATCGTTTAACGGCTCATTCTCGTGTTATGTTCTGGTGAGAGAATAGGGTGTTAATTGACTGAAACTCCATATTTAATTTTCAAATTGACACATTTATTCTTCTAAACACTTTACAAAGTTTGTTTTTAACATTTTTCATATAAAAGAAAGTTCAATTAACAACCTATCCCTACCAACATAATAACATTTACAAAACTATATTGTGAGATATTGCGGAGTTCAGTCAAATCGCATATTTACTAGATAAATATTAAATACGTGACTCCTAAACATATCTTCTTTTTACAAATAATATACAACCAAACTTTATATTACTATAACAAAGCTAACATCGTTTTAAACTATATCACTCAATGACAAGAAATCACGTTCTGTTATGAGGTAAGTACCTTGCTATTAAAAATAAATATTAGTGATTTTTATAGTTCTCCTAGTTGCTGAACGAAATCGGCAAATGTGACGGCTGTCAATTTGACATTTCGTTTTTCCCGCTCGATGGTGAGTTTTAATGACATTGGTAACTGTGAATGATTCCTATCTGAAGCTTTCAGTAACCTCTGCACCATTACATTTAATTTTAAATTAATTGTAGCTAATAAATACCTATACGTTTCGCTTGAACTAGCACCGGATTATCACCACCAAAGATATGAGGATGGTTTAAATAATAAAAAAAAGAAAAATAACAGGCAGTTAGTAAAACTACACAAATCACAATCACACGACAAAAGAAGTGTTAGTGAAAGAAATCAAACATTCCACGATAAAATAAGATTTCTCGAACATTAACTTTATTTATGGACGTGATATTAATGCAAGACAACTTCACTTTTAAAACGAATAATTTAATTAAAAAATACTTTTATTAATTTATCAGTTAATAAATAGAACTTATATAAAGAACTCAAAAAGTGAAGTTCTCGTGAGGAATGTTATTAAATAAATTAATAAGTTAGTATATTATTGTACTGCGATAGTCAGATATTATAAGATTGTAATAAAATGAATTGCGTGTCATAATAAAACAGGAAGCATCTAAATAACATTTGGAATGTTTAGAAGATATCTATGTGTTCCTCGTTACAAAGGTTACGTGTAAATGCATATAAAAAGTACTTAACGCGTAAAAAGTTATGATATTGTTAAATATTCTAGACAATGTAATTTGGAATGTGAAGGCTGCTAATTAGCTGTGTTATTATGATCATTATATGGCAGTTATATTTATTTTGCTATATGAAGTGTATATTTCAGATTTCACGGCGGCATGTTTAAATATTTATTATGCTACGCGTAATAAAGTTTTGTACATATTGGCATATCAGGCCGTCAATACAAGTCGGGCCCGTCGCGTCAATCCTCCTAAAAATGCACCTCACTGGACAATCTGACGATCGCAGCGTACTTAATACGTATACTTACATAAATAATAATAAATATCACACAAGCCCAAGCCAAATGTCATTGTAGATGTATGTAAACTATGATTAAGACGGAGAAGGCGGCGACGGCCAGGCACAGGCGCGCGCGCAGGCGAGCGGGCCGGCACTCGGGCGCGTCCGCCCAGCCGCCCGCAGAGCTATCGAATGAGGGCCTTACGTAGTCGAAGGCGCGCAGCAGGTCCGGCTCCGCCTCCTGGCGCGCCAGCAGCGCCTCGGCCGCGTCCAGCGCCGAGCTGGAGCGCCGCACCAGCGAGCGCACCTCCTCCGACTCCGAGTCCGAGTCCCCGCTCCAGCTGCGCCGGCTGTGCTTCTTGGGACTCGAGGACTCGCCCTCCGAGTCCGCGCTCTCCGTCGAGCGCCGTCTTAGTTCCGTCAGCGCCACCTTCTGCAGCTCCGACTCGCCGTCCTTCTCCACCCTCCGCCGTCTGTTCAGCGAGTCTAGTATGTCTGGGCGGTTGTTCACTTCGGTATATTCTAGTGAGCTGTTTATTTCGTCGCTAGTTAAATTTGAGCTGTGGCGCCTGCGGCTTAACGCCTGGACATTGAGCAAGTCGAATTCGGGTGAGCGTTTGCTGTTTTTCCTCTCGCACTCCGATGGCTTTCTGCGACGGACTCCGTCGCTGCTCTCTATGCTGGTATTATTCCTGGACCTTTCTAGGCTGTCGAGGAGTGACTTTTTGCGTTCGGCACTGGACATGGACTTTTTCGGTTTCCTTGATGGTGTTTCGACGGGGGAATTTCTGGTTGGGCGTTTGTAGCGGGGTAAGCTCCTTTCTCGAGATACTTCTGAAGGAGGTCGACGTCTGCGCGTGCCGCTGGGGCTTAGATCATTCTCTGGTTGTGCAGATAGACTAGAACAACAGTCGGATTGAGAGTCCAAAAACGCACGGTAATCGTCGCCAAATTCTAGCAGTCGACGCGCGGCGTCTGAATCTGGAGCTTCTGAATATGGTTCCGAATTGTATTTTTCCTGTGAAAGATAAGAAGATAATTTTATAGACATCGATGCATTAAATAAATAAATAAATACACCCAACAGTCTCATACATAGTCCTGACCCCAAACTAAGATCTAATCTTGTGTCGTGGGTATCAGAAACTACGAGAGACTTTTTGGTCTCACAAACACCCAGACCCGAAACAATTACCTGTGTATCACACAAATATTTGTTTCGGTGTGGGGATCGAACCCACGGCCTCTCGTTTCACAGGTGGCGTCTAACCTACTGCGCCACGATAGCTGTCAATATTGGTGTACTTAATACCCGAGCGAAATTTCACAGATTTATCTGCTAAAAATATTTCAAAATCTTACCTGATAGAAGTCCCAGGCCTGCTCTGAAAACGAGCTATGCTCCTCCGTGCCGGCCGTCACACTCTTGTCCACATCAGAGTCTCTGTCCATGCTCAGGTCCCACAGTTGATTGGGGTCTCCCAGACTCAGCGCCAGGAAGTTCCTCTCGCGCTCCAAGCTCCTGGCCAGCCGGGGCCTGACGACGCCCCCTGCCGGCCCCAGCTTGAAGTCAGCCTTGACGTTGCCTTGGGGCTCAGTCTGTTCGTTCTGTTCGGGAATGGCACTCTCTTCTCTGGTGGATATGTGGGTCTTCTCAATGCTCTTACGCAGGTTCGCTATTGCGGCCTGTGGTTGCTTGAGCTCCTCGTCGCTATCATTGCCGGAGGTTGATGTTGTGTCGAATCTGGAAAATATGAAGATACTGTATTGCTTGTTGTTCTCTCAAAATTAATGTGACATTAGCATCAAGTTCTACTGCATGTAATAAGTAAAAATTTTTTTTTTATATATTTTATGAAGTTGCAGATACCAAAGATATTTTGTTTACAATACTACTGATTTTTTTGAATAAGAAACCAACCTGCTTTTCCTACTAGTAGCGGGGTCGCTAGCCGCGCTGCGTTCGTGTTTATCCTCTATCTCGGGACTGAGCCGGCCGCAGAAGGACACAGACTTGACGAGTCGCTCGCGCCTGACGCCCGTATTATTATGCCGGCGCAGCTTGAGGCGCTTGCGCCGCAGCCAGCACTGCTTGTCGCTCGCCTCCACGCACGACGTGCACGCCTCCGTCATTGTGTTTGTGCTTGATACGTGGCCCTGTGGGACAAGTTTTTTTCGATTCCAGTAACTTATATAGCAAGTTAGTAAGTTTTATTAAAGAGGTAGAATTACATTGTTTTATTATTTTCGAACTGGCTACAATGCGTCCGATAGTGATACAATATTCTTAGACTGAACCGAAAACGCAGCATTGTGCGGACAAAGGTTATTTATTTATTCTTAATTACACATAAAAAAGGAAAAAAAGCACTTAAAGACAGATTAACAAAAAAGTACTTATCGCTCTAGGGGATTTCTTACAGACAACCTTAGGATGGATATAAGAAAAGGAAAACAAGAGGTTACCAAGGTTTCCACCATTATGTAAGGATGGTAGTTGCAATAACGAGATATCCGGTCAAGCAACAATAATGAAGCAATCAGAAATGGAAATAACCTTATCAGCACTTTAGGCTGGTTGTATAATGGATATATGGAAAATGGCTTGCTGTATTAATAAGATGCTTCAAGAGACTAACTTTGTTAGCTAGTTTCTTGTACCTTGTATTAGCTAGTAGTTAGCTACATGCAAGTTTCTTGAATGTAGCTTATTGATTACAGAGTGCATTATAAACGTACAAATACTAAATAAATATATTCGATACAGATCGAAAATGATTTCACCTCTATTTGTTATTGTAAATCACAATCCATCGCCAGGTAAAGTTAACAACAGTGACATACCTGCACCGTGGTGGAACTTCCGCGCAATTTTGAACTAGAATTGGCTGGTGTCACTCTGTGCGGTGACGCTAACGTGTTCAGCGCTGACTCCGATATGGACATGTTGTGCGAGATGGCGTCGGGTGGTGAGGGCGTGTGGTGAGAGGTGGGTGTCCCTCCGAGACCGGCTAGAGTGCCCAGTTGAGACAGGCAGGAGACCGACCAGGGTCGAGCGCCGCCGCCACCACGCTTCTTGCGCAGTTGCACCTGTGCCGGGGTTAGTGACGTCAAGTGGTGATGATAAACGAATGTTGTTATCACGAATTGACATGATACAATACTAGATTTGATAAAAATATTAGTGATTATATAATATTAGTGACTTTTATAGTATTCATCGCTTTTATTTAAGATCCATAGCCTCTACCTACCCCTATGGGATACAGGCGTGACGTTTATGTATGTATGTAAATCTTTTATTCTTTGATTTGTAAGCTATGTTATATTTTCTATGTCTGTTTACTGATAATACATTCCATACATTTTCACGCACTTAGCCGAGCTTAATTCAGTCAAAAAATGTGGCATGTCGCAGACAATTTTGACTGTTTTTTTTTTACTTTTTACATCACTGCTCAAAAAATTGTGTAGTTTTTCAGAGTAATTGGATACGACATAATATGTATATAGCTGTCACCACAAAACAGTTACAAATACAGAACACACAACACAAAGTTGCCAAGCACTCTTACCTTGGCGTGGTGTGTGGGCGTGACTGTGCAGGTGGAGGTGCTCATGTCCATCGAGGAGTGCAGGTTACGCTCCTCCGACGTCAGCGACGTGTCCACCTCACTCTCCGTCGTGTACTCGCCTGACGCATCGTAGCTTTCCGTGCCCTGGAAATAACGATATAAGAATTGTCAAAAATGCGCCACATAGTTTAATTGCTGAGAAAATTATGTCTTT
This sequence comes from Deilephila elpenor, assembly GCA_949752805.1. NCBI lineage: Eukaryota > Metazoa > Arthropoda > Insecta > Lepidoptera > Sphingidae > Deilephila > Deilephila elpenor. Next base: position 4,038,070 of record OX457116.1, read on the forward strand.
CAAACTAAAATCTTTAAACAAGAGTAATTTCCAGTACTGTGATCGAACCATATTAATAGACGAAGGTTGTTACATGTACAAATAATAAATTGATGAAAATATTGTTATTATTCAATTGTACAATAATAAGACTGCCATAATAAAAAGAGGACGAAAATAAAAAATATTATTAATATGGTATTTCCAAAATCTGGCTGGATTAACGATTATATTAGTATTGCAAATAAATGAAATAACGCGTACCTGATTACTCTCATTCTTGCCATCAGAACTTTGATTCAACCATTCTTTGATCCGTGACATTTTGTTTCTGTTCGCAGTTTTGCCTTCCTCTTCAAAACTTAACGGCTTGAAGTTTCTCGTGCCCTTTTTCTTTGCCATCGCTTGCTTATGAACCAATTCCTCTGCTTGATTTACCAGTCTTTCAATATCCTTGCATCTTGTGTTTTCGACTCTTAATAAATCCGGTGTCGAAGATTCCAATTTAGGTTTCGGTGAGGCTGGCTTATCTTCGGCTTTTTTATCGTCTAATGGCAATTCGCATTGTATCTCTACCGACGAAGTCATCAAATCCGTCGAGTCCTCATTAGCGATCTTGCCACCTACGTAAGTCCATTCCTCTTCCGATGATTCTTCTTGGCTTTTCTCGTCTGTTTCGATCATTTGCCTGTCCGAATCTGTATCATGATGCCTAAAGTAGAATGTTGCTAAGTGTTTAGATTTTCTATCAGTCTGGTTGAATTTCGATGTGTCTACTGGTTTCTTCCTTTTTATTACTGTGGGTGGCGTTCTGATTACTTCTTCTATGTTCACAGAGGTGTTTAATTCGAGCCCTGTAACAGACGAATGAGATCGTGAATGAGTATTTGCATTCATTTCTTTGTTTGTTGATGTTTCCATCACAACAATTGATTATTGTTTACGAATGCAGATCGGTGATTGAACGATGACAGAATGTTTCATATTTGATGTGAATGTAGAAAGTTATATTGATTTATCGATTCACTATTATACTCGTAGTCTTTGTGTAATTAATGTCATATCTGATTCGTTATGTGAAATATCATTAATTTGCATAGAGAAAATGTGGCAAGAAGTGTATCTTTCCCCAATAAATTCAGTAACTTCTAAGGTAATAATTTTACATAATTAATGTGGTTAATATTAATGTGCTTTTAATAGGATAAATCAAGTTTTATATTAAAATGTAAAAACCCTGTGGTTACGGAGGAATTTATGACAGTCCTTCATACAATGTTTCCCTTCACTGCCCGTGAATGTGTGTATTGAATTTCGAACGACATTTACATGATTCCAGTACAGGTTGTGTATGTCTCAAATGTCCCGTTTCAGAGCGGAGCGAAATGTAATATCGGGTGATTCCTTTTTATAAGGAGGCGTTGCAAAGTTTGTGGTAGCAGGAAACTGTACTCAATGGTGATTGGATACATGAGCAAAGATGAAGTAAGAGATAGCTATTAAAACATCAGCATTTCTATGTTTTCAAGAGAAAGGATTTAAAGATATTGAAGTAGATTAATTATTTTGAAGAGTGAAATCGGTTCATAGCCTATGCCAACGTATTTCTAGCGATCAATAGTAATATGTGAAATTTAAAAGATGATATTTTCATGATGTTTCGAGTTTTTGTTCCATTTGCTTCTGAGTAACCATAAGCCATGCTGTGGTATGAGATTTTTCATTAGTCGCTGAGGCGTGGAACATGTCTCATTAAACGTAGCATATTCCAAAATTCTTTTAGTCTTATAATATTAACTCACCATCTACTTGATCGTCATGAACTGGCACAGTCTGGTCGGTGGTCTTCGCGTTGATGTCGTCGCACGCGCCGGGCACGCGTCTCTCGTCCGCCATCTTGTTCTGATCCCTCATCAATTCCGATTCACAGTCCGATCCGAAGCCGCGCCACGTGTACTTCAGCACATATTCTTGTTCATCCTACAATAGAAATTACTAGACGTATATTTTGAATTTTAAATTAAGGGTTATTCATAATAATCGTTAAGGTTTAAGGAGGCTACTTCAATTTGTGTTTGAAGGTCAAGGACATTTTGTTATATTAAAAAGAACATTAAAGAATTGGTGTCTTTGGATGGAACATTTTAAAATGTAAGTTCAAAAAACCCGAACGTTGCCAAGGAAATTTAAAAAAATATATTTCAAACATGATATCCTTTTTACGTTTATGAATTTAAAATTAATAACATCGTTGGAATTCGTATATTTATCTCTTGTAAATGACTGTAAGTGGATTCTGACATAGAAACGAATGTCTTCATACAAACGTGTTACAAATTGTTGGCAGTACGAGCGTAGGGTCTTTGATTATAGGTTTACTGTAATTACCGCCGTGATAGACAAGACAAAAGACAGATACTTATTGTGCAAATAATGGCTTTGCGACCTCGCGTGTTTTCAAATTACTTTTAATCTATACAGCTGTCATAATCTATTTTTATTATAACTAATGTGTTTTACTAAGCGATCAACTTTATGTTTTTGCATTCTTACTATTCTGCACCTTTTCCTTAAATTAATAGATAGATTGTTCGATTAATAGATATAAATATTGATATCTCTAATGGATAATTAGGTAGCCATGCACAGGCCTTATACTCTCTACTGTATAATACGACAAATAAAAAAAGGCAAACGAAATTAATGATTTCCCCTCACCTCGGAGGCAGATTGCCTGCTATCAGTGGAGTTCTCCCTGGGCCTCGCATTGACGGGGGTGCGTTGTCTCCTAGGACTCCTGGGGCTACGTGGACTCTTCGGCGACCCTCGCTTGCTGAGCCTCGGCTGCTTCAACACTGGCTCGTCGTCACTGTCACTCGCTGCTTCCACTGATACTGCCTGTAACAAAACATAATTTGATGTAAGTATTTTCTGCATCTAATTTAGTAATTGAAATCTAAGAGTTAAAAGTAGGTTCTTAGCTCAATTGGTAACAATCCTTTCTGATAAATTTTCTTGTTTTTTATATTTTGAACTAAATCAACTATGCAAGGGCGTCAGATTTTATTAGTATAGATTAGCAATATATATATATATATATAATTTATATTAGTTTTCTTATTGCAGAATGGCGCTTAATAGTCATCGAGATTTTCAAACTTTGATATTATATCGACGTAAAATTCATAACACGATCTAGTTTTTAATATTCACCGTTTATTCCGGTACTTCTCACCACAAATCACAGCAGCGGTCCCATAATTCTATTTGTAGAATATAATATTTTAAATATAATATCTTCTCTTTTCACATATTTATTTACGACACAATTTATGTCCAATTTTATATCCCATAGGATATTTTTACTGCCAAATAGAACCATAAATTAACAATGTAATAGAAATAGAAGACCTCTAACTATCTCTATGTAAACTTTACTATTCAAATAAATGGGTTCTAGCGACACAAATCATATTTAGTGTGATTCATAATAAGTAAGGACACGTGGCTAACCCTTCAATTCATTAATAGTTTATGGCAATTAAGTGCGTGCGGGGTCGCATGTACCCTTAATTGTAATCGACTGTGACTTGTAATGATAGTTAAAAGGGTTCTTTACATATTGTTTTAGTTATATGTTGTGGTTCCTCGCATTTACTTTGACAGTTTTGTTGGTAGTGTATGTACAATCTTCAATGCAAAGTTATATTATTAAAAAATATCGTTATCTTCCGCACTACACAAATATACATTAGTACTATATTTTTATCACTTAAGAAATAAATTTAATTTATTTTTATAAAACTACAATATCAGATTCCATCGCTAATAAGGCAAAACTATGAAAATAGGCTAGGGGTACAAAAATCCCAATAAAACTATGTCGAATAAATCAACCGTGATTGTGTGTAAATGGCAGGGTTGTAATGGTATAATTTTGCACGCCACTTGGGGTCCCGCGGTCATGTTTGCAAACATTCGGTCCGCGGGTGGCTGATTGCTCTATTGTATTCTGCTAGAAATGGTACAAAACGCCACACAGTTCGTGTTGTAGGGTTAAGGGTGAGAAAATAAACAATTGCACTGACATTACTCGGGAGTTAACGATGCTGCCTTTTCTGTTTATAAGGTTTTTATTTAAGCGGATATTTTGCGAATTCTGTATTGAGTACGATAGCGAGATCTGATGGATCGTTTGGAGCTTAATGTTATAAGTCGTTGAACAACGAAATAATAATTATCTTACTTTCATAGAAATTAAGAAATTAACAGCAACACCCTTTCAACAAAAGATTATTAGAAATATGACGAAGGAATTATAAAGCGTAGAAACATTTCGGGCATCCGAGGAGCATTTAAATTCAACGAAACGCGAACAAATTTCAGTTTCCTTCCCTTTGTATTAGCTCGGTATAAGAAATATTTTAGTCTACATCGGAAGCATTTCTTGTAAATATCAACCATTTAAACATCGAACGCTCTCCTTTGATTATAAATTATAGTTACTACTAACCAATCTTTGCTATAGAAACTCTCGGTAAGATAAGTTTTTTAACATAATTATACATATCATCAATCGCTTTCTTATAGCGGTCAAAAAAACAGTAGTTAAGCACATAATAGTTTACTACAATGACCTTTTGTGTCACAATACGCACACTCCAAACCAAATACTTGATATGTTTTTTATCACACAAACAGCGTTTATAAACGTGGCCATTTATCTCAAAGCAGGTTTATTTTCTTCTTCGTGTAAGGTATTGTCATGTACCCAGAACATACCTGATTGTTGATCTTGTTCAGACACGCCTCCAGATGGCACTGCCACTCGATGGCACGCAGGTAAAGCAGGTGCCAGCGGCGTTCGAGCGCGCGCGCCGCGTCACCGCCGCCACACAGCCGCACCACCGAGCTCACCACCCGCCCGTGGCATTCCACGTCACGTTGCAATACCTGCAAGGAAATAATGCACTTTAGTAAATGATATAACGATCATACCTCCCCAGATGATACCAGATGTCAACAGCCCAAATACTTAAAACGTGTAAAGCATAAGAGAACTAAAGTCGACAAATGTTAATTGTTTATTGAAGACGATTAAGAATCTGTTGGACGTAAAGAAATGCATGCAACAAACTTGCGCTGTTGAATGTACTCATTATTATTAAAGAGAGATCGGTTAAGCAAGTAGTTTATGGTTATTTATAAAAATAGTAAACAAGAACAAATACTTTGAGCGTTGAAGAAAACAAAAGTAAACACGCAAACAATTCCCGATTTTCTATCTTTACGTACACCATCAAAATATGATGCAATGATGGTAAACAAAGTGAAGGAATGTATTAAACATTTTCCAACAAGTCATGGTAAAACAAACGACCATTCAACGGAACAGATGCAAACGATAACACTAACGAAACGAATCTCATAAAAGGTGAAGAAAATTTTGAAAGTCATCGGGAATGCGTATCTCGTACCAATAACAAACAAATAAGATCAAATGAATCCGATAAGAGAGCGCGTTGTGTAATAAGGTATGATAGGTAGCCAACTATAAAGCGATCGCCGGCCTTACGGCACGATGGAACAGAAAAAAAACTGAATTTGACTCCGCACAATACCTCGACGAAGGGCGGAAGAATACCAACCAATCAATGCTAACAATGAAGGTTGACACAAGAAGTCAAACCTTTGTGGGTACTGGATGGTAATAAAAGAGGGTAAAAAAAAAAAAGAAATTCGAAAAGCGAACACAAAGGGCGGAACGTGCCGCGGTAGTTGCGCACGCGCATTCGTCTATGACAGGCGATATAACGGTACATTTTATTCAACAATAAAACCTTGCAAAAGCGATACGATGTTCCACAATGAAAATTTTCCTGTTGATTGTTTGTAATTTTGTTTAGTATAAGGCGTCGCAAATGCTGAAAAACAATTGGCTATTCAATTACCCTAATATTATGGCAATAAGCTCTATAATCGCAACAATATTTCCTATTTAACTAGATTTAATATAATTTAAACAGTTTTTATATTGGATATCAGCGACAGCCGAGGTCATTCCATGCATATTATGAGCGCCTTCGTCAATATTTCATTCCATAAAACTCGTTGCATCGCATCTCAATACTGCTAGTTAGCAACGAATAAATCTTCCCACCTGCCCAACTTTGTTCAACTGTGAAGTGTGATTGAATGTCGAGATGTCCGTCCGTCATGCACAAAGGGAACCTATTAACATTGACATTTCGCCTATCAATCTCTATACATCAAAATATGTTCATGATAGACAATGAGATGATACAATAAAGAGTTGAGTTGCCATATCATACAGTATACACAGTACTGTTGAAAACAGATTACAATATAAGGATTTAACATGTCTGTGTAGTGACAATTCGAAGAACCATAAATGATTTACGATATGAATTAATTTGTGATATTAAATACGTAATGATTAACTTTGATAAATATTAAGCAAAGATTTAACAAGCAATAATAAAGTTTTCTTTGGAGTTGGTAATGTCTTCTTACAAATATTGGCTGTGGCCAATATTTATAACGACTTATTAAAAGCTAATACAGCCTCCATGGCGCAGTTGGTTAGACGCCGGCTATGAAACGAGAGGCCGCGTGTTCGATCCCCGCACCGAGACAAATGTTTGTGTGAACCACAAGTATTTGTTTCGGTCCTGGGTGTTTGTGAGACCGAAAAGTCTCTCACAGTTCCTGATACCCACAACACAAGACTCGACCTTAGTGGGGTCAAGACTATGTTTGTGACGGTTGGGTGCATTTATTTATTTATTAATAAAAACAAAAGAAGCGAATAAAAACATAATAAACATCTCAATATAAAGCATACGCGTAATGCTTATATATGAAATTATTCCGAGAACGGTGACGCCACATTACGGTACATTGAGAGCTAACTGGACCCGCTGAGCACACCAATGTCGCTCGAGATTATCTGTAACGCTAAGATGACACCTTAACAACCGCGAACATGGAACTTTGAGAGAATAACTTGTGATGTACAGTAGCTTTGTTGATGATAACATAAATTCATTGTACGAATATTATTGTGGTATTTAATTTTAAAGTGGTTCATAAATAGAAACGATCAGATATAATGGAATTGAAAACAGTCAGTTTTATGGTTAGTCTTTGAAATGACGCAATCTGGTTTTGCATTTGCTATTGCTGCATTAGTAATCTCTCCATATATCGGGGTTTAAAAAGTAACCTAAACCGTAAAATCTGGTAATCTTTCATTTATATCTGTCCATCATTTCCAAACTAAGTTTCACTTTAAAACTTAATAATGATTGCATCAATACTAAAAAGATTGGGTTAAAGACTAAAATATCAATTTTGGTTGGAACATTGAATTCATAGTTGGCAATAGGAACATTTCCACAGAAAGCTCGGAATCCCATCGTCATTAAAGGAGACTATAATGAAATGGTAGTCGAAAGTCGACACCGTCAACATCCAAATAACTACATCTAATTCAAACTACGATATGTACAGATGGACGGGCCGATTACATACCAAATTACAAATTTATCGTACAAGATCGCCGGCAGCCCATGGCAGCCCGATTCGTTTTCAATTGCCCGGGAAATCATCAGTCAGTTAGAGGAATTAGAAAGTTGGAGTTTTAGCTTTATTGAAGTTTAATTTACGAAATTAGGGAGAAACTGCGCCGGCGCGGCCACGTTTCGAAACGCGCCACGCCTGTTTAATTATAAAGTAAACATTTAACAATACAATTTCTCTGGTAATTTTAAAATTTTGTATTACTTCGATATAATTGCACCGATCTTGCGAGATAACAACTGTGATTGCTAACTTGGATTGTCAATATTTGTCTTACTTTACTGCCGCAATGTGAGGTAACCGCAGACAACAAAAGCAACAATAAGTAGCAAATCCGGTATGTTTTTACATGGTTTTTACTACACAGGACAATGTCTAGCACCGACATCAAGCCAGTAGCCACTAAATCGACAAGACGATCTTTCTGGAATACTCGTAAGATAGATGATACTTTAAAGACGTGCTTTACGCGCACAAATAGTAAATAGTCACTTTCTATGCATATTTTTAACACACTCCCTTCGCATAACTGTCATCATAAAATCTAAAAATACTTTACAGTCATTATATTGCTTTTTGATAGTCTATTAAAATAATATTTGTGAAGAGGCGTTGGCGTGAATGCTTATTGGTTGACCACGTATTTGACCTTTACGCGTTTTTTATGAAGCACATAATTCCTGTCTGCACACATATGATTTTAATGAAAAAAATACACATATATATAGTTATTGTGCAGTAGACCACCTTAACTTTAATTCCCTTATGTAATTTTATACCAAAACTGTTATATAAAACGTATTTTTAATTAAATTATTTGCATAATATGATTGGGCGTTATGAAATTTATGAGCCTATAAATGAAGCTGTTCTTAATTGTTAGTGCTCACGATATATGTATATGGAAACGAAATTCGAACCAGATTTTACTAGAACTCTCGCAGGTTATTAATGAAATAAACAAGGCAATAGTCAATCAATGACTGAACATAAAACTACTTAATATTATATGAGAGTTACACCTGTTTAATGCAGTCACAAAATATATAATCGAGTCTATATTTTGATAGCGTCTTGGAACAACAACTGCTTCTGTATGTAAACAAATTGTTCAGATTTCTAAATACTACTAAAATACATGCTGAATTAAGTGGCATTTTCAAGACGTAAAATGAGACAATCGTGACAATTATATTTATCATCCAAACTAGTGTTTATCTTGCGGTAAATGGATACCACTTTAATGTGTTAATTGTGTTAACTGCTTTTAAGACAAGCATAATTCTAACTGAACACGACTAGGGGCAAGTTGCAGTCAAAAGCTGTCAAAAGTAACTTCTAAAGTTTACGTATTTCCTTATGAAAGTTAAATCAATAAGTGTTAACATGATACAAAAATATTTACGAAACCTTATAGAGAAATAATTCCATCTATATTCATTTGCGACATTAAATGTCTGCGTAAGAAATTTTTTTATACTTTAATTCCCAGATCTATGGGAATATTTTTATAATTTACAAATAATTATCCAGAGCTAACTATAATAATTACATTCAACATCTTTTTCGTTGCTTAAGATGGTAAAACATTAATTCTAACATTTATTCATAGCTTCTTCCACTCACAATTCATATTGCCTGCCCATCTACGCTTGAGACATAACTCGTCACGCCATAGCAAATCTACCTTCGAAGTTCGAAACATTCATTAGACTCTCTCGTGGAAATATCGAAAGGTGAAAAGTCAAGGCTGAATGGAGGATGTCGCGGTGACATTAAAGATTGATATCGTGATATGTCGTGCTGTGAACGTGAGGACTGCATTGTCGGCCGCCGGCGCAGCGGAAGCGATTAGAGACTTCGTAATAGAAACGTAAGCGTGGCTTTTGAGGTACACAGAGAGTCTAAAAGTTCGAATATTTGAAGTTATTTGTCTGAGCCCAGAATCAAATGTATCAGCATCGATTGACATGTTATCTATTAAAATTGGCGATACTCTGATTTTGCTTACGAATTCAACATTGAAAGTAAACATTACATAACAATTACTATGTAATAAACTGGTAAGCATAAAGCAGAATTTGTAATGTCTAATATTAATAACAAACAAACTTGTTTCTTACAATGGCACATAGCAAAAAATATCACATGCTATCTAGATGTACGCGGAACGTGTTTGATACATCTACGTTGTCGTAAATTAGATATGATAGCAAAAAACATTAGCTGGCACGTGGCTTTCTAAAACAACACAGAAATAATATATACAGTACGATGACTTTATCATTTAGCAAGTAAAATATGGGAAGAAGAAGAAGGCTTATACCTTATTATAATTTGAGATATAGATTTATTTATATCACCGCTAGTTTCTATCAATTCCGTAAAGATAAATTGATTGATGTTACTGCATGTGATAACGCCTGTGCTAAAAATATATGTTGTACGTTTTTGGATGAAAATTATTAGAGTTAAGTCCAGGAGTGTATAATTAAGACAAAGATTATGAGAGTGCTTGACCCTTTTTTACACCTTTATGTCAATCGTAATTATGAAAATCAAACAACAATAAAAAGATTTGAAACTATGTTACATCGATGATTCGATAGTTTTTTATGGAATGACTTTAAAATTTTGGTTCGACTTCAGGCCAATTAGTGAGACATAATATGCTTCCTGATATTGACATCTAGAGAATGCAGCCAGATATCGATAATATTAATATCAGTTGCGCTAATCTTCGATATGTAGTCACGTATGTCGATAAACTATAATAAATGACTATTTGAAATCCTTTTTGTATATACTAAAGGAGGTTTCGGGAAACCTGCATGTTATATAAACATTTATTAGAGTCACATTGTAGTCAGTTATGACTCAGCATGAAAAGGCAAGATCATGCGGGGTGGTACCACTGTCTTACAGGAGATCGACGTGAAGAGACAGCTTTGCTGCTGACGCGACAGCTTTGCCTTCGCGTTTCGTTTGGTGAGATTGCTAGATGCTCAAAACTCCTTTCCTCTTCCCACCCTTTTTTTTCCTTCCTGCTCCCCTCCCAATTTGATGGGCCGGCAACACATCTATCTGGGATTATAGATGTAGATGCTCATGGGCGGCAGTGATCAGTTATCATTAGGTGACCTGTTTGCTAGTTTGCCAGAGCTATTGTATAAAAAGAAAAACATCAAATCCTCGACAATGTTACAGATTCACCTGACCTGACTGAACGAGAGCGACATAAATTAAACGGATTCGGTAATTTTGAGTATTTCTCAATTCTTTTTCATATAAGAGGCATTAAAATCTGTCTCAACCATAAAATTGGAAACTTCAGTCACTGTATTATTTACAAACCTTATTTACCAAATTACACTGTTCAAAAGTTTGATCGATATACAAAAATTCACAAGCGTGTCCGTCCAATTCCGAGCATCACGGCTCGTTGTATAACAATTTATTACAAAACGGGGCACTGATTCGGCGCTTCGAGATGGTCACGACTTTTCGCCATACTATGTACTTTTTTGTTTATGTCTATTTGGATCAATTTGGAAGCTACGCGAGAAGCCATGCATGTATAATATAAACAGCTGAAAAACCCACGATGACATCATTTCTAATGATGACCGTGATCATTACTAGCAATGTCAAGTTTTTTAGGCCCGGATCTGATAAGGCAGAGATTAGGTAGATTTGTTTGCTAGAATATTAGCGTATTGCGAAATGGTTTGTTTCATATTTAGATTAAGATTTTTTAAGACATACAGAAAACAAAATTTTAATAAAAATTATGGAAGACAAAAGTAAATTAATAAAGAATGGACAAATACGACGAGACGATGAATGAATAAGTTGTGGTCGGGACAATTTGTTAAATATTTTATTATAATAGTTCTTACTTTTAAGAATAGCTAGTTAATAGTATACTAGGTTGTTATATTTTAAGCGAATATCTTTTATCCACCAATATGCATTCACATAATAATAACAAAGGTTATTACCTGCAGCAAAAGCACGTTCATAAAGTGATGTACTTTTAAATGACAGTTTATTGTATACTTAAGTTATACGTAACGTAGCGTAACAATTTCAGTATCAATTCGTTCCTTACCTTCGCACTATCACGCTAACAACTGTAATTGGTGTTATTACCACCACCATTGCCAACAACAATGAATCAAGTTCGACAGGGTTGCCAATCGCACTCGTACACATTTCACAATTTCATCAGGTTAAGTTAAATCGCATGAATTGTCCATAGTATTTGTATATTATGAGTTGTTTTCATAAATATCGTAATATTAGTTTTAAGGTATCGTGAAGACGTATTTTAAGAAGACATAATGCAAATATTTTTATAACTAAATAATTTATTTTAAAACACATTCAGTCCTATTATTACCATTATGAAATTTGTAATAACAAATATTGGTACCAACAATTTCCAGTGAACAAACAATACAATTACAACAAACGACACATCTCAAACATCAGAACAGTCCGAATCAATTGTTCTAAATACTCAGGCAAAACACATTCAAACAGCTAACCTATGAACAACAAACAGCAATAAGAACAATTATTGTAATGTCGCAACAGCAATTCCGTGTATAGTACCAAATAGACGTGTGCTATCTCCGTAATTGACAGGCCGGGGATCCACTCTCATTGTTTCGGTAATAACACCCACGTGCTAATCGCTGCGTGCGACCAGATCATTGTATTTCGTTGTTCTTCCAAACGCAATTGTGTGGGTTTGTTGGGATGATGGTAGATTGGTCGTTGTATCAAATAATGCAAGCAATGAATGTTGCAGCTGTATAAGGGCAATTGGTGAAGTCATTGATGAATATGGTACGTTCAGTAATTTTTCAGCGATGTCTAAGGGAGATGTCAAGCATAAAGAATTACAAAGAAAAGTTGCTAGCCAAGAGCTTAGTAATAAATGGAAATAGGCTCCGTAATGGATTTACCTTCAATTTAAACTTTATCTAATCACAGATAAAAATGAGATCAATTTAATAAAGTACAAAGAACGAACGTCACTGGTACGCCCGATAACAACTTTGGTGAAATAAACCACGAGACTTCGACTTTAATTTACCAATCTTTTATTCAGACACAACAAAAGTTAACAGCATCGAATCAATCGGCGCTGTACTTAAACCATTCGACATTAAGGAAGTTACAAGTCATCGTAATTCAGTTTATCTCGTAACAATGTAGATACAATTTTGATAACGAGATGAAAATCACGGTAGCGCGAATCCAGCCCAAGGTCCAACATTGGCGCATGCCGGCGGAGTCATCGGCCGTAAGCGACGGATTTAGCCGAACCGATGACGGAAATAGCCGATTGTCCAGAAAGCACGCGCGTGCCCGCCTTTCTGCTAATGTTTAGAGTGTCAATCTGAGATCAATTTCAAATGTGAACTCAGTTGAATCGAGATAATTTCATTAAGATATTCAGTAATTTAGTTCGAATTACGGTTTACAATATTTTCCTTCTTAGTATGGGTAAAGCAAGTCATGTAAATCGTTTTTCAAACGTAATCGAGCTTTTACAAAGGTCATCTGTTTCAAGACTACTACGTCTTGTCTTGGAACAAATGACTTTTTCCTAAATAAAATTCTGAATCCTGACAGTATTTGTCATTAACGTGAATTACAGTAGCCAGAATTCGTCAACATCATCAGCACACTTAGCAACGCATTTCAACGCAGCTCCAACCTTCACGGCGTCCGCAATTCTAAATGAGTTTTCACGAAAAAAGCCTTCCATTGTGTGTGTCCGAATGTGCGCCCATCGTGACCAGTCGTGGAGAATCGATTTCAAGGTCCGTGACCACGAATATTGTTCTGCAAGCGTTCAAATGGCGACAAAAGCCGAAGGCAGGGGTATGTAAAGGTTTTTGTCGTATCTCTACCAAATTACAAATTTAAAACTACAAAGAAAAACTAATAATAAAAATCTTCTTATACATACTTTAACAGACAACGCCAATCAAAAGTCAGCAATAGATATTTGAAGTACGGAAATCCTCATAGCTTGAAAAATTGGATTACGGAATAACAGTAACGAGTGCTTATTGAACGTGAATTGCATAATTTGCAAATCTATCATCAGGTCTAATTGAAACAGTTGTGTATTTGAAATGTTGCATGAGGTACAAACGATTCATGATTGGACTATATTATCTTAATATTTTAATCCATGTTCATGTAATACATGTTCTGTAAATTGTTTTCATAATTATACTGCTGACGCAAAAATTAAACAGAGCATCAGTCCATATGCGTTCCACTGTAGGGCACGAGCCACTTCTACAATCGAGAGTATGATTGGGAGGGCTATATAGTCTACCACGCTAACTTAGTGCGGGTTGGCGGACTTTACATACCATAAAATATATTTTTCTCTGGTTATCTTTCTTTCCATGGCCTGGTCAGATCTCTAACCAAATTTTGCTATTCATAAAGTCACAACCAAATAATTTCATACTTAAAATACAGCGTACATCCACAACATCCACTATACTAACTCACCGAGATATATCTAGCCTAATTCCGGTGCTACTAAAGTATACCCTAGCATATGGTAAAGGTTGATCTGTGATAAGCACACATGCTTGGAGTAATGGCGTCGACCCTGCGACCTATCACGTTGCGACACCGGCCGCACCGTAGGTGTCGTTCAATTACATGTCTATTTGTAGACGTTTTTACGGAGAAACTACTGTTTTCTTAATTTTGTTTTGTGTCTGGAGATAGGTGTTTTGATTTCTTATGTTTGGGAAACTGGTATTTTTTGGCAAGTTCCTTTTTAAACGAAAATGTGTCTACGTGTATGATTTTTTCACTGTTTTGCTTGTGTCATGCTGTAGAAGTAAAATTTGTTCAATGTTGCCCAAATATTTGTTTATGTCAAATAAGGTACCTACTAATTATTTATTGCAAAACCTTACGATAAAATTAAAAACCAAATGGAAATTTCCTTTTATTAAAAATACTAATTACTAGGAACGTAAAATGCCATTAAACTATGCTACTACAGCAGTACATTGACACCAAATAGAAAAGTAAAATACAACGCAGCGGTAACAATTTCCATTCATACTTCCACGTATAAATCGCATACTCACCGGAGCAATGCCACTTTTACATACTCCATTATGGCCAAGTGGACATATTGAGTTATACATAATTGTATCCAATTACAGTGTTGGTGCGTACGGTATTGATCTTGTGTTTGAGGCACCGCGGTTAGATAAATCACTGATCAGAGAAATCAATCTAGCAGACACCGTTATAATATAGGTTATGTCACCGCAAAAGGAAGGACGGACGTGCGAACGGCCTGATGTTGTAGGGTTGCGTCTAGCTAACATCTTATTTATCTATGAACCTGAATAATGTGAGTGAAGTCAAGATTGTGATAGTAATTTTGAGGTTTCTATTTAAATACGATGTTAAGAAGTATTTATTATTGATAATCGATTATTTGAACGCAAAGAATGTATTCTTGCATTTACTCAAGATCGAGAGGAAATTGATGCATTGATTTATTAAAGAAGCAACACTTTCACGAAAGTTGCAAAAGTTCTACATTATCATTAGTATCAGATCATCAATATTCTTTAATTATAATTAATTAGACCAGAAAATTACTGTAAAACAAAAGCCAACTATAGAGACAAATGTGATGGCGGAAATGCAGTGTTTGACGTAAATAAACAGCAGGAGACGCGAAGACGCCTGCGCTGACAACGTGACGACAAATTGCCAGAGAACACAGACGTTACTAAAAAGAAGCTTATTGTTACGCATGTGACTCGTCTGGAATCAAAATAGATCAAACCTCTGAAATAAAAAAAAGCGGAAAGGTACGTGTTACGAAATATTTTAGTTAATTTGATGTTCAGACATTAATGATGATTGCATCATTGAAGTTTGTGTTCGCTACACCTCCTTTTGAACAATTAATTTGGAAGAAAATGAGATCAACACAATATTAAATTTATTTACACCATCCATAATTTGACTTAACTAAAATAAATGTTATAACCAACGAACCCTAGATATTGCGCGATTTTCCCAGAGCATTACCATCGAATATTACTAACATACTGGTAATCCGTTTTAACCACGCCATATTTGTATTGCAGAGTTATTAACGAGACAAATGTACGTATTTACTGTTAGAATGTTATTATTAACCTAGCCTGCATACAGGAACAAAATATTGAGAAGTTATACGATAAACAAACAATGAGATTTTCATGTTAAACTGTATTTGAATTCGTGTTATGATAAAAAATAACCTACGCTTATTAATGTGACGTATGCTGATATTTTTGTATTCGAAAACATTTATTCCAACGTTTAAAACAAATCTGTATCTAGCTCCAAAAAATCCTTGCAATTTCGTCATCATACCACCACTCTTATCTAAAAATATTCCTAATGTCTACTAAAATGTTATTACACTTATTTATAGTGTTATTAATGTCCTCTATATCTTTAGCAGATTGTATGTGTTCAAGTAGACAGGATCATTTACTACGCTGGCGGGTATTGGTGTCGACTAAACAGATGGTTCTGGTCAGCGGAGTGGCGAAGCTTTGTGCCATATAAGGATGGCTATATGTTCTCTCGGTTGCCTTTGCACATTGCATTAACGGCTTTGCATCTCTTTTCCCTCAATGTTGAATCGTTCTAATTTTGTGGGAAGTGTAACCCTATTATGTCACAAATGAATAACGTGTGTATGGTTGACTTGATGTTAGAGGTTTACTAATTGATTAACTTATTGGTGTGCTTGTCCTATATTGGGATAACGTGAGATCAGAAACAGGATGGAATCTACTAAGATATACCCAAAAAATATTCTCTTATATTGAGTTAGGCCTTTGACTTACTATGGCCCATGCAAAGTTGGAAATGTAGAAAATAAAGAATCTATTGGGTACAAAAATTCTATAAAACTGTTTAAAATATGCAGATGACTTGAAATGCTAAATAATATTTTAATATGAGTCTTCGATCAAATATATACTAGATGTCGGATGAGCACTTCAAAAACGGCCCGAAAAATTGTACCACAACGTCAGTGTGGCTCTATTTCAATTTAGTATGCTTCAATCATCACCAACGGCAACGCGTAAACATGCCGCAGTGCGCCTTTCAAAATTGTTAAAATTATCACCGTAATACAAAGACTTCTGCGGGAGTATCTTTTTTTCGATAAATTAATGTCTATAATTATTTATTTCCATATAAAAAATTGAAAGAAACGTGAAATTTGAATCAATTCATAAATAATATTTTAATTGTTTCCAACAATAATATCTGTGCGCATTTATGAAAAACTTTATTGCTAAGTGACATTTTTTTTTTGTTTTTTTTTTTTCAATGTCATAACGTCTTGAATGCAAGTATATTGTAAGATATAATAAATCTTATTTCAAACAATTAAAGTTTATTGTTACTTGAAGTTGTTTATATTTTATGACCATTTTTCCACATCTCGTAGTTCGAAATACAAAATATGTACATGTATTAACAATCTCGGCCACTTTTGGCATGTGATTTTGTTCCTGACACTGTATCTAGTATATATTTGATCGAAGATATGAGTGTAATTAATTTCTTAAGTCCTTTGTTTGTCCTTTATTTTTTGTCAAGCTAAAAAAGCGACACTAAACTATTAAAACTTATGACGATCCACGACAATGCACACCAGTAACCAGAATAATCATTAAACACTAAAATCTAAATACGTAAGTATGATCATGTTAAATTGCCGCAAGAATTATTTCCGGCGTGATGTCCAACAATAGTTTGTTTTTAATGAACGTGTTTAAATGATTTTATACATACTTCAAGTATTTATTTACGCCTACATTGTCATCTATCCATCGATCTAAAGATCATTTAAATAGACGATGTAGGCGTAAATAAATACTTGAAGTATGTATAAAAAAGTATATTTTATTTATGACTTCAAACAAGGTGGGCAGACGACCTGACTAAGGTTGCAAGAAGTTGCTTCCAAATTGTTATTATGTATAGAAATCTGTGGGAAAGGCCTATATACAGCAATGGACGACTTATTGCTGAAGATGAGATGGCATATGACCTCAAAGTAATACCACTAATATTAAAACGTCAATATAACCATCTTGATCGTTGCCGCCCATGAACACCCACACGACAAAACGTACGTAGGTGTGTCTCCGACCTATTAGAAATGAGTATAAACGTCCAAGCCGTGTCTACCCGAAAATACCGCAGACGAAAGCAATAAAAGTCAGATATGAAACCATCGATAAAATTAATTCATATTCTTTAACGTAAAAAATATACAGTAAACTTTGGAAGTGTTATTACATCTATAAACAACGTTGCAATGTGGATTCAGTTCAAAACTTTCGTGGTACGTTGTACTAACTGTTTAGTACACCGGTAGAACAAATTATTGTAACCCTCATTCCTGATTCCCACAGCGGTAACGTACATTGCTGGGGTAATGGCACAAATTAACCCAGATACACATAAAGCCGCTGCATTGGTATTGTGGATGCAATTAAATCCAATAATTGAACTTGCAATGTGTGTCGCGTCAATTCAACTGTCGATGGTTGCAATCTTTAACTTCCAAGTGGATAATGACAAATAATAACCTTGGAAAACTATGTTCTATCAGCCAAAGCCCTCATTTTTCAGTCGACAAGTAAATACTGTGCCCCTAGCCGGAACATTTTGATGTATCGTATAGTAATACTCGTATAGGATCGTAAACGTTTCCCGCTGTAAAATTTTAGTTCCAAATACGCTCACAATGGCGCTGTTTAAATTCCAATACAAAATTTTACTATTACTATTCTATTACGATACTGCAAAATGTTTCGGCTAGGGGCACTGTTCGACAAATAACGTTGCAATTTCGATATGTATTAACTAGGGAAGCACTGTCTACTTAAATGTGTTTTTTTCAATAGCATTTATCTGATAATAGAAAAAGCCGTTTATCCTAACTTTACCATTATTCGCAAGCAACAAATCCATCAATTGATCAATTTATCAAAGATTTAAAAAAATACTCGGATTATGCGCACAGCATACTATAAGTGCTATGTGTAAATTCTCTACAATTATTTTCAGGATTTATGAAGCCTTTACGGCTTTCCAAAAATTGCCATAGCGGACGGTATTTCACGTCCACACGGCGGGGTATTGGTAAAGTTTTCAACTAGCAATAATCGCACCTCGGATAAACCTCATTGGTTACGATATTGCCTCTGCGCAAAGTTAACATTTCGTGTTCGGCCGGGACTACTTATACTCTAGATGTGAACGAAACCATACCGCGATCTAATTCGACTGTGGCGCCACCTCTTAACGTGTTTTGCTAAACATCGCTGAGACGTTCCCCTAAGATGTTAACCGAGGCCACCGACAAATTTTTAAATAACACATAGCTTCTAATTATAAAAGAAAGCTTGTACAAGATAGAAGCAATATAAAAGGTGATTAAATCAGAATAACTTAATAGAGCTCACCAATTTTATTAGATCTTGATCACTTGATAATTTTGATAATAAAGCAACATAAATGGGTACTACACTACATCTTCTGCTGCTAAGGCTAATATTACCAAGCAAATGTGTTCACTTTATTTTATTTTGTCATCCAGGATTCCATATTCCCCGAGTCTAGTGTGGAACGACTGTGGCGCCAACTATCGGGAGCTTTACGATACACCAAAATACACGCAACCATTGCTTCGAAAGCTACAAGCACAGGCGATGCAGCAATTATATTTACGATTCATAAACAAGACTACCCAAAAGTATTCCATGACAAATCCGAAATTTCATGGCAGATCAAAAGATAAAATGAGCACAAAGCTAATGATGGGAAACAGTTTGTATGTTACTCGAAACTGTTTAATTGTACGTCGAATAGTTCTACCAAGATGGATGTAATTCACGTTTTTGGTAGTAATCAGGCCATAAAACAATTCAATTACCACGCAACGGATTGGAAGATCATTACCACAATTTAGAAAGTGAAATATCTAACTTTTATAGCACATTTCCTTTAAAAACACGAAATATGAACGGAATAAAATGCCTGCATGCTTACAATCATTACCTTATACAGTTTTAGTCACGTTAAGTTGAAATATTAAATGTAGCATTTAAAAGGTAAAAATTATAATAATTGTTGGTAATTGGCACGATTTTCCGCGGCCGAGAAGTGTTACAGGGAACACATAACCTAGGAAAGTGAAATCACAAATTAATATGATCTGCTTCCTGCAACACTGCCCGCGGCATCGGCATTACATAAATATCAAGTAGAAATCAAACTCATGCAAGTTGACAGACGGGCGAATCGAATCGCAGAACCACTCAGGGCGGAGCGCCATGGCGAATCAATGAAATGGAGACTATCGGTCCTGTGTTTGCGCCAACGATACGCATTTTAACTCGCCTCTATTGTCTTTAGATTATGTTTTCCCGGTTTGTAATTTGCATTGTGCTTTTATTACTTGAGCTAAAAAAACGTTGCTTCAACGTCCGACCGTAGTTCCAAATTTGACACATCGCTAGATAAAATTAAAGCAATAACAATTTTAGAAACAACAGCAATGTTCTGGTGGCCAAGTCAGGGTAAGCAAATTGTCGATTGTATAATATATTTCTGACATTAATTGACAACAAGCTACAACTATAGATCTGTACTGGATAGTATTAACACCGTCTCGACGTGAAGTGGCTTGAAGACAGACGTCATTAGAATGAAGTCAGAAGAGCTGTTAATGGCGAAAATTGATGACGATCGAAATAATTTTTGGGTTTAGTTGAATTTTAACATTTTTGTTTCGTATTAACATATGGTTCGTTAATATTTCTGTATGTATTCACGGATGTGAGGATCACGGGCAAATACCAGAGGAGAATTATACAAGAGGGTAACAAAAAGTGGTAAGGATCAAAAACTAATTAGTATACTTTCGTGAACATTTACTATTATTCAATAACGTAAAATCATAACTATGAATGGCTTCTAAGTACTGAAATGGGGCTAGTAATTACTAAAAGGCCTCATCAGGTCCGAGTGTTGGATTATGACCCAAAGCGCCGTAAACAATGTGAAAATGTCACACAAACTAGATTAACTCATTGTTTGGCTTATACGCTGAAGATAAACGCGGGCATGTGATACTGGGAATTGCATCTAGAGAATTGGATCTAGATTAGACAAATGCCTCCATATTCACTAGACCATATCGTCATATAATCCATTGATTTATGCCAATCCGCTAATTGATAAGTACTAATTAAAGCCCAACATGATGTATATCCGTCAATGTCATTACGAAGGTGCAGCTTATCCGCGCCGCGGATGCGGATATCCGCAACAGCCCTGCTCGATGGCTCGCGAGTTACATCGACGTAATGGCATGAGCGTTAGGTAAACTAAATGAGCCGTGAAGGAATAGTGCCATGAAATTGCCGATCATGGTACAATTCTGATGTAATGGCCGTCTATTGTTCACCGTTGATGGTCACCGTCCGTTGCGTTGCACCTGCGCTACCTAATTTGGGAAATTAGACCTCCGCCTTAAATGTACGGTGGAGAAAATTGAATTACCTTTTTTCGACATTCGGTAGTTTGATTGAGCGGTCATTTGGTGAGAAATTTAATTTTATATGTACAACAGTTATTTTGTCTAATGTATGGGATACTAGAGACCTTAGCCGGAATAGAATAGTATGATACCATTTTAATACTATGAATGTTACTTTTTATTTTTGCATATAAAGAGTTCAGTACAAGTACGATAAAATTTTCATAAGCAAACCGAGAATGCGAAACGCAGGCCTCCTAGCAAAGAATGCGCTACGTTAATAAGATTAAGTGCGGTTAAAATTGTTACACGTTGGGTTATGTCAACTTTACTGTTATCCGTTGGGTTATTTGTACTATAACAATTTAACACTTGATTTTGTAGCTAAATACAGTCTAAGTATTTTGCAACGAATATACAAAATGATATATGTGTTACCTAATATATTTCCTATACATAATGCTCTTAAGTAGTAAGTAATTAAAAATACATCACAACAAAAATATAATTATTAATTACTCGGATAAAACATAATTAAAAAATAAGTTTAACACTTTAAATTTTACTGGGCTCAAATTTATCGGCAGCCTTCACTTGGTGTTCAGAATATTACCTCTTAATTATTATTGAATTTATTATATCTTGAACTCGACACAGTCGTCGCAGCGTCTGCGAACACAAATTGTCGAGAGAGCGCAGGTTGCGTAGCTTATTGAATGTGACTCATCACAATCCAGAGATCATTGCAAAATCTGTCCTTGCAACGTACTCAGGTCTCAGTGGCAGATTTACAATCTAATTTGTTATGTTTTACACTAAACGCAATTGTAGGGAGAGGTAAAGACTAGCTTATTGCAAAATACTAATAAATTGGAACAATCAATAGAGCAAAAGATATTACAAAATGGGTTAAATCATTAAAAGCAATCTTCGTATTCCATTTAAAACATATCAAATAGTTATTAGATAAGATCAAGAAGGAAGGGTGGTATGCACAAAATTGAAGTGTTCACAAATGGCTTAATTTTTTCCCATGAGATTAGCTGTATTCTCAAGAACTAGTTATATTTACCTAGTTAGTAAATTCGCAGTAGATGTTAAAGACAGCAATCTTAAAGTTACAATCGGAATTATTGACGCAACATGTATAAATATACCAATCCCACGTTCGATTTTGGGCTCTGCCCTTATGATATGTAATAATACGGCAATAACAAATTTATGCGTTACTAACCTCATTAAGGTACCAATGTATGTAAATTAGTATAATATGATTCATTGTAATACAATACCATGAATGGATGCATCTCACAGGCCTTTTGTGGAAACGTCTGTTAAGTTTTTTAATATGGCGTAAATTATAATTTTGCTGAATGCTTTTTTTATTGTACATACATACATAAACTCACGCCTTTATCCCAGAAGGGGTAGGTAGAGACGCGACTAGGACACCCACATTTTGCCTCGTATGTTCCGTCCCATGATGTGATATTGCCTATTGCCATATCGGGCACAAATTCTTCATTCCGGGCTGATAATGAATAAGAAAAACCCAATATCACTTTGCCCGACCCGGGATTCGCACCCGAGACCTCGGCTTTATAGTCGTACCGTAGTACAACTATGCCACCGAGGCAGTCTATTTTTTATTGTAATGGAAATTAAAAGTCATCAAGAAGTTAGCCACGTACATATACGTCGGTAATAACGAAGGCGAGAAAAGAATGGTCATTGACTCATTACGAATTAGATTGGTTCCTGCTTCCTATGATGAACCAAACGTAGGGATTAAAAATGAACATGATGCAACATTTAGACTTTTCTAAGAACTTCATAATGACGCATTTATTAAAATAATAGTTCCCTAAAATGCTATAACTGTTAAGGACGACAAAACCCTTCGTAGGGCTAGTTGCTCAACCCGCAGCTGCGCTTGGCCGATGTATCGCGCACGTGTTTCACAACGCCCCGGGCAACCAGTGGGGTACCACGACAATTTGCTCAATAAATCGCTCTCAGACTCTCGACAACAATCCTTCTACCGATAACAATAGCCAGCAAGGTACATAAAAGTAAATTTTTAAGTGCCTTGAATGGAACGAAGATTTGTGAATGGATTTTTAAAACGTAGGGACTTTGGATTTTGAGTTGTGTTATAGAGAGATTAATTTAATTCTAGGAGAGTAATACCGATTCTGGCTGCATTTCTTTTAGGCTATTTAATAATTGAGTTAGGAATTACTAATATAGATAATACACAATGCGCCGTTAGGGATTTTAAGTCGGTGGAAAATCAACCATCCGTTTAAGTCGTTCGTATGCAATAGACCTTAGATTTTACGTTTATTGGCCCTGCCAGTTACTGAACCCACGCGCCTTAGATAGCTTGAATAGTTAAATGCTTGTAAACTTTGAACTTTATTTTTGACGCAAAGTTAAATCCCTATTTCAATGCAGCCTTGACTGAATTATTTGTTGATGTTGATGACTCAATACTTGAGAAGCCATAAACGACGGTGATGGTAAATACAAGTAAATATGGCAATAAATACTAAATATCTTTATTAAGGTTTGATTGAACATGACAGCAAAATTGATGGCACAATTTACGCAAAGATAAGGTAAAGTTTATAGGAGTTAGGAATTGCTTAAAATATTTAACTGCTTCTGATCCAAACGTTTCAGATTTAATTAAATTTATTAGTTTCATATATCTACGGTAATTGAGTAATAAATTGTCAAAGTGACCAGTTTCGTGAAACGCTAAATGGCGTAACAAAACTATTAATTTACGCACCCGTTCAAATTATAACTGAAATTCTAAACAAAATTGAACATGTTGTTATAAACTTTGTAGTTAGTACTGGGGTCGACGAAATCAACGTAAGCACAATAAAAAAGGAAAGCGTGATCAAAATGAACAAAACTTTACAATATTTGATGCTACAAACAGGGAATAATTGTATAGAATAAAAGACGAGTGATAATGACAATAAAACAATAGAAATCAAACAGTTTATGTAAATATGTATATCTAAATGAAACAAAAAACAAAATAAGCAAACAAATTAACATGTCCAAGACCAGAGAGATTCGTAATCAATTATCTAAAACAAGAAGCGAACCATAACAGAATTCCCACAGCATTGCATCAATACGTGGACGCAATGGACTCGGATAACCAATTACCACTCGTCGTGTACCGAGCGCGGTGCAACGCACTAGGCTAATCTGATAACGTTTATAGCTTAACGGGCTTCGCTGATAAAGAATTACTGTGGGATCTTAATGCATATTCGTGTTTGTGTGTCACGCATGGGCGAATAGTTGAAGAGACTGTACTTGATACAAAGCTTGTAGGTTATTTTAAAAATGTAAGCTCACTTCTATATCTTTAAGACATTAAATCTTATGATGAAGAATTATGATCAAAGTTTATAAATCTTAAGTTAAGTTGCTTATCCAAAGTTGAAACAATAGAACTGTGCAATAAACAATCGACACTCCATTCAGATAACATGGTGGATAAAGGCTATAATAAGTTTATCTCAGATAAGTAAAACACTGCGGTAAGTTTTTGTCGCAAACACGGCGATAGTCACGACCCACAAGTGCACAATAGAGTGCATAACAAAACCCAAGATTTAAAGCTTTAGTGCTCATAATTTATTATTTAACAACCTTATTCATACCTTGCTTACATGCAACCCACGTACTGCGAATTAGCGAGTTCATTTACCTGAAACAAGAGACGTTAAACATGATTAAAATGTCAACAGTAAAAATTATGATATTGTTAGGTGCCACTTGACCTCGGAGGGTTCAAACTCGCTAACACTCCAACATTTCAATACATACTTAATTGAAACAGTAGACGACAAAAACTTGTTTGAATTGAATATTACAAATTCCTATACAAAATGAAATGCATGGAACACATTGTTTCACTTTCGTATTGCATAAGAACACTCGAAAATGGAATTTTTTGTTCAAACAATATCGTAATAATAGAAAACTCCGTTTTGTTATGGATTGGGAACAATGTTTCTCTGTTACTCAATTTACAAATAAACATAAGTATTGGCCGTGAAGTGTAGATTGTTTAAAAATTTAAAATACAATGAACCGACTAGACATATGTTAACGTAAATATTATAATTGGCAATTTTTTTCATGCATAAACAGTGCAATATAATAATTTTTAATACTACACACAAGGAAAATAAAGTAAAATATACGAAGCACACGATAGATCATTAGTCAAATATCAAATTAACACATAATTTACTTCGACAAAATTAAACGAAAGTCAGAATGACTTGGCCGCTGGCTAAATAACAATCATCATTGACTGTTGAAAAGCAAAACACGGTGATCTAACATCGATGGATGCTATTATACAAGCGGCAATTACGTGTATTGCGGCTGGCAACGTCGCTAAATTGCAAAATTGATGGGTGAAAAATTACCAACGCATAACAGTGACTGGGAATCAGCGGAAAATCGAATAAGAACTCAGTTTATTTATGCAAAGGGATAAATCACGAAACAGTAAATGTCTGTGCAAAGTCATTAATGCAACAAAGCTGAACGGTTTGAACAACGTAATCGTTATTGTGGTGTGTTTACAAGAATTTACTGGACAATGCGACGGTAATTTATTTTAAGTAAATTATTCAAGCATTTCAGTAAACACTGTGGGGTTTAGATTGCATGGGACATACGCCTACATATTTCAAAATATCTGGGGCATAGTTATAGTAGTGTAAAATAATGAACTTTATGCCGCATTAAGTAAATTATTTTGATGCTATGTGATAAATAGAAACACTTAACTTTCAACAAATAACAATTCTAAGCCGTCAAAAATACACGAGTCTTACAAACACCTATTATAACGAGCAAGGAAATGGCAATTTAGACGTACAAATTTAGCAAAACCATTGCACAATCAGCCGAATTACTCAGTAAAGTAACGCATTACGCGCGGCAGAAACTTCATTTTAACAAGCAATTGAGGTAAACAAGGCCTTGAAAGTCGCACGAAAAACATTTTCTTTGCATTTGGATCTTGCAAAATTGACACGATTTTGTGAAACACTATTGTAAAGTTCGTGATTTTTTGCATTGAATAGGCAAATAGTCTGAACAACCCGTAAATTCAGAAATTTTAATATTAATTTATTGGCGTAGACTAAAAAAAACCAAGAGATCGTATGCGACATTCTACTTAGTAACCGAATATTTTAAAGATAAAACATATGATATTAGGTTAACTATGAAAAAAATATGGAAGCAATAAATTGTAACTTAATTAAATTCATTGGTCAGAAGATAGTAGTAGGAGAAAATCAGAAAGAAGCATTAGCAGTTCTCATAAATTTGCTGCAACGACAATGTTGATACCTCCGATTTTGATTTAATGGAATAAATATGTTCTAGATACAAACAAAGGCATTACAATGCAACCGTATCATACATCTTAAGCAGCCCTGAAAGATCTGTAGGCGGCAAACACTATTAGTCCGCTTCCTTATGAGCTAAGTTTTGATGAAACACAAGCAACAATCGGCTTACGACGGTTTAGCAAGGAACGTTCCACATTATACTAGGACGCTGCACAAAATGCAGCGAAATTTAATTCATGGGATAATGTATGTGTGTCACTAGTAAATAAGCTTAGAGGAATGGTAATCAAGTGATAATAAAATGTGTTTTATGATGAAGAAAGGTCTGGGCTCACCTTGATTTATTATAGATTTATACATATGTACGCCAAGAATCCTACATATTCGCAAATAAAATATCTAGATAATATTCCATGCGTAACTTCACAAAGAGGCGTGAATAATGATCTAGAAGAAGAAGATCATAAGTCTAAATAAAATGCTACCGATATCACGGTCAATTGCTACACCCGAATAATATTAAAAATTAGGTCAAAGCAAAGTACTCGTACACGAGACAATACAAACCCACGGTGTACAGACAATTTAAAATTAAGATGATCACACGGAGCCGGGTTATTCACCTCGGTACGAAAACAAAATTAGATTCAATCACCTACCCACATTAAATTACTAATGCGTTTACAATTTCAACAAACGAACGGAGTAGTAACCCACCCACCAGAGATACCAGTATGTTCCATTCATCATCTCGCATTGATGAAGATATAATGATGTGCTGGATATGATACGCGTTTTGAATTTTAAATATGAAGTGTAAGTTATGTGTCGAGGTCGTGGAAAGTCGAGATCGGATCGCATTGATACGAAGGCGTGGTAAATGTTTATGGGCTGTAAGAAAAATGTATGCAGTATGTCGGAAGATGGATGGTGCAGTATTATACACCGCAAGGTATCATTTGAGAAGAGTAATAACTGCAGACACAGCAGATCGTAAAAAGCGGGCGGATGAGAGCGACTAACCATTAAGGACTATAGTACTCCCAGTGCTAAACTCCTTAATGACATGGTCCTTTGAAGCATTTCCGAATCCACTAGTATTGTTACTTTGTATATTTTAGAACCCATTGTTCTTCCACCAGCAGTATTTCTTATAATCAATTCACCAATTTAAAGCTAATGTGTGATCGACACATGTATTTACACCACGACCTACATTCCTATTAATAGAACAGCGAATCCTAATTTGGTGCACAGCTTTGAGCATAATTAATGGCTCGATGCAATATTCATGAAACGTATTAGAAGCTAATAGATACAACAGTAACATAAATTTAAAAACGTTTGGCGTAATTGGTTAATAAGACTTGTATGGGCACGTAACGAATGTTTTTATCGACTCGCTTCTGTCATCATTATTTTACCTGACTTAAATAAAATTTAGTAGCAGATCAGTTTTATTTCATCAAAGAGGACACGTAAAACGTTAATCCTGATTGCAAACATTTTATAACAGTGACAATTTTCAGGCCAACTAAGAAAAGCTCACGGGGCGATGGAACAATACTTTTTTTATGATATGAATTACACCAACAACGTTCAATTACATCACACTTTGTTTTCATTCTCCATGGAGTGATAATAATGGCCCTATCGTTAGCTGAAGAACCGGCGCCTATTTATAAATAACCTCAACAAAAGTGTCTCCTCACACAAGAACGCAAAACGACAAAACCAACATTAAAACCAGCAATCACAACTCATTTCTTGTTGAAGACTTAATGCCACATTACGTATGCAAAGCACGTTAATAAATGCACCAGAATAGATGGTAAAAAGCGCATCTCTCCATAACAACATAATCATATGCAAACCCGGTCTGGTTAAACTAGTTACACGGTGATTTTTGCTATTGCTGAGACGATTCGAGCTGGCGTAGTAAACATTGCGTCGAAAGTGAGACCGATGTGTCACGTCTTATTTGCATCACAAACGAGGGCTGTTCGGACTTGTTCCGCGGAATACAGTTGTTGCATCGAGAACTTGTTGCGGCACGCGATTTAGACTCTGTGAAAACAGTTTATGTCTTTTCGTGTTTCTACATGGATAATTTATTATAGCCCCATGGTTTTAACTAAGTCTTCTAACTTATAATATTATAAAATTTGTTATTTATGATTTTTTACGAATTATATTTTTATATTATTTTCGAGTCATGATTTTACGTGTTCTCAATTCCGATTTCAAAATAAATGTTTTCCACTACATTCCACAGTAAAGCTTAATATTTATGAATGAAACTGTCTTCGGGCAATAATCAATAAAATAAAACAATTAAACCATCAACTTCATACCCATAAAACGAGCCGTTCGATTTGATTCGATGCCATTTATCGTATTAACGCATAATCAAAAGCAATGTCAATACTATTATAATGATCAGAAAAGTAATTCCGACGTCCGTCAACGATTAAAAGAGCTCTTTGTTTGCTATAAAATTAGAGTTTAACAAACTGGGATCCGTTATTAACAGTAAAATGTGAGAGGTTCGCGAGCTACCGAGAAGACGGTCGGTAGGTACTATCGAGGTTATAACTCAATGCATCTTGAATTCGTAAAGCATCTGCAATCAATTTTAAATTATCATGTACACATTCACTACCTTTTGAGGTAATTACTTATACAATAAAAAAAGGAATGTTGTTTATAATTTTGAGTTTATAACTAATTCAGGTGCAAGATTTAGCAACATTTTATTACTTAAATAATCATAATAATAGATAAGTGGTCATAAATTAGCCGTGTGTGATGGGTTCGAACAATCAATCAGAGAGGCTAATTGAACATCATAATTGGCTTAATTTTGTTTTTGTGTATATATATAACAAAATAATGCGAAGTCTTTTGATACTTTACCTGTTAGTTCAGCTATGTATTCTCAAAACACTGAGTTTTTAAAGACATTACGTGAATTAGGTCGTAAATCATTGGCTAATACAATTCTGCTCTTAATATGAGTGATAGCTTTAAATTCATGCAAATCCTCGACTTCCTAACCTAGATACGCGAGGAAGCATCACTTCAGCCATTCCGCTATTAGCTGACTAGAACGCAGACTAAATCTAATTCGCCAGGTCTCATTGCGGCCATTTCTAGCGATTTACCGTCTTCCTTCTGTACGCGAGTGGGCGATGTGGTCTTAAATCATGGAACCACTTACAGCGCAGAAGACAAATTGAAATGTTTCTTACGCTCCAACGTTTACCTGATGCATGACCAAAATAACTTGACACCGAACGAAGTGCACTTAACAATACTTTATCTTTAACTCGAATGTCGGCGTAAAATGGACGATGGGAGGAAACTGCTGGTTTGTTAAACCCGAAGGTAAGTAGGCATTTGTTTTATGTAAATGATTTGTGGAAACGAAAAAATTAAACACCTTTGTGCTTATCTGCTATTGTGTAACAATTGAATTTACTCGTACATCGATCGACATACAAGAAATTCTGTAAGAATATGAGTATAAATGAAATCAAGAAAGACTAAAAGTGCTTAGTAAGTATCGCTGCATTCTTGTGCAATGACCCTAAAGTAAACAAAAAGAGGATATAACGTCCAATATGTACATTTAATATTAAATAACAAAACGGCCTCCCAACACGCCGCCGCGATAAATCTTTTATTTGTTTCATTCAGGAAATTAATCATGACCTTGATAATAAAGTTTAGAACTGAGCAATGATTAGCGAAGTGAGATCATCGCAATGATGAAAGGAATTCGCAAGGTGTTCATTACACGAACTAAAATTAGTTAATACGGGTCCTTCCTGGTGCATTGTGTCATGCTACATGTTTTCCGCGGAGTTGCTCGATAATTTAATAACAAGGTCAGAATGAACTGCTATGAAATTTCAAAAAGGTGGCTAGATTAGTAACCTGCTTCGTCCATTATTCTTCACATAGCAAAGATTTATAATTTGTAGGCATTATTTTTGGTCTTATGGTGGCAATATGAATGGTTTTTAAAATTAAAAAACAAAAAAGCAGATGATTTCACCAAACGAGAAAACGCTTTCAATAGCAATCCAAAACGAAAATGGACAAAAAGTCTATTCGATACACAAACACAACTACAAAACGACATAGAAAAACCTGTATGTAGGCAAAGGAACTACGATTACAAAAAGAGTAACAAATACATACAGGGTATATCAAGACCGCGACCGAAAACGAAGCCAGGAGGTAGTATTAGTGATATCAAACACAATGCAAGTAAAAATTTTACAACAAAAATCGTCAATTTTTTTTTTGTTATTTTTTACTTTTGTCGTATTTGTGTGATTAAACATAGTTTTTCTAAAATAATGACGTACATCGCTTAATTTTTAATCACGCAATGGTACGTAAGGGTATAAATTACTATTCTTGCAAAAACTAGGTATTTACCCCTCAAAAACGAGGATTTTTAAAAAATTGTAAAAAAAAATCCGTCGCTTATTTTGAAAAAAATTTAGTTGCATTGTGTTTGTAGCCGCTAAAACTACCACCTGGCTTCGTTTTCGGTCGCGGTCTTGATATACCCTGTATATCATAATCATGACGAGGAAGTGTTTATACCACTACATACAAGCTGGTGATGTAGAAAAATATGAACTGAGTGTCCAGAGTGATATCACCGACGCGTGAGTCACGTAATCTATTAATTTGCTCGGAGACACGGACCAAGCACTGGTCCACTCATGCCATTGACCTATATACAACGACAATTCGCCACTCGTAGCAACCGGTTTTAATATTTGTGGATTTTTGAGGGCAGTTTTGTAATGTTCCGGTGGAATGCGTACTAGCCTTGGCTAGGACAACGCTAGATAGAATTAAAGATGCAGATACTGGTTTGATACGAGTAGAAATCACAAGTCAAATATGTAGCATCAATAACAAAAAAGACTGAATTGGGATTAAAGAAATCCGATAACTATCGTAAAAACTAGTACAACTCCTCAGCTTATTATATTTAATTTTATAAAACTTTTGTACTAAGGCCACCACTTTTATAAATCACCACGACACTCTGAAGTTTGCTTACTGTGTAAATTAGAGAGGGTGCATTAAATTGAATCGATGAGGAAATTTGATTTTCGAATTGATCGGCAATCCGAGCGCTGTTTTATCATTGGTAACTTAATCACCGAACACATGTTCGTCAAAAACGACTCATGCTTTTGTAAACAAAACGAGATAATACTAATAGAATTATAATTTAATTGAACACACAGATTTGGTAAAGGACAGTAGGTCTAAATTTACATCAATTTCATTGAAAAACAAAATGATGTGCCTGACGTCAGGTTTCCAGAGACGCTCAATGTAATGTTACATATAATATGTTCTAGTCAAGGTTTTCAGCTACATGTATTAAAAACAGGTTGCAAGTTCAACCGGAGTAGGTGTTGGATAACGAGAGTTACAAAAATACCTTAACATGTTCTCGTTGTCACTTTAAAAATATGCACGATCGAATACGAAAACTCAAATTTCTATCTTCTTAAACTTCCGAACATGATCTACAGAAGATCTGAGCTTTGTAAATAAATTCCGAACGGAATCTTGAAGTTTCTATTAAAACTCGTACGGGACCGCCGGCAATTGCAAGTTTATCAACATTAACCCATATTCCAAGTAGTTAATATTAATGTTATACAGTGAACTGCAGGAGACGTATGAACGTATGGACAGAAATAACGGTACCACCACGTGGTCCCGATTGTGAGAATATTGCATCCGCTAACAATATCGACGGATCGATACCATTTCAATGGCGCTGTATTAACATTTTCCCGTTCTCGATGTGCCTATTTGATAAGTTAATAAAATTATGCACCCACAGTTACAAATGCATTGAAAAGTTGGTTGTAAGGCTGAACAATAAATCTTATTAAAACATATTACGTGTATCTTTCATGACGTTTTACTAATTACTTTGTATTAAATAAAAGGATTATTAAAGCTTTTACTTTTACCAAAACAGACCAAAAACGAATGTGTATAACCGGCATAAGATTATTTGATACTAGATAACAAAAAGGAGAAGCAATAGATGTGATAGGCAAGAGCAAACATATCACTTAAAGTGGTTTGTAAATCAAATGCAAAACAAAACAACAAGCGTACATCAATAAACAAGAAAGGTAAGAACAGTAACGAAATTAAAACGTGCAGGAAAGCGGACACATGTCCGCTAGCGAAATGAACTGTTGGATAGTTAATTGACGCAGTATATGCAATTAAACGCGCGTTCGACGCGACCTATATGCTGACACAAAAATAATAAAAGTAATTTTTATTTGACGCGGAACAATCACAGCCGGAATTACCACTAACGATAAAGCGAATGAAAGACAAGGTGTAGCAAATCCAACACAATTTCATATACCATGGAAAATTTTGCTTTTAAAGGCAGAAATAGATATGGTCTAGATTAGTTTGTGGAGCGGTCGGTTGTTTTATAAGAAGTAGTCTCAAATATAAATCATGATATGAAATCACAAACGTCCGGAGCATGCATTTTGCCCTATCGCTGGTCCAATTATTTAGTCGTTGTTATGATAACTTTCAATTCGCAACGCTCGTACAATGAAACTGTGACTAATCTTAAAGTTAGACTAATTTGTGGGCCGCATAGTTGCACTAATCAAAAACAATTGCCAGTTTAAAACAATATACAATAATATGGCATGATATCATGCGGATATTAAATTACGTTCATTAGTTTGCAGAGCAGATAGCGATCATATTGAGATGTATTATTTAAGGCACGATTACTATACGAGTATTATTAAAATTCTATTGTCTCAATGCAAAAAAGCCAATCACGAATGATTTTTATATTCCATACTTTGCTATATACGGAGTGCTTCCTGGAAGTGAAGAACGAGATAGTGGTAAACCTATCATAGAAAGCAATGAATTGATTAGTTCAATGATCGGCCCTATCGATAAATTACATATCGAAGCAAAATCGGAAGGCGAAGTGAAAACTGTAGTAATAAAAGCCAAATATAGCAACACTAAAACAGGAAACAGCGAATGCGATTCTAAAAAGCATTCGCCGGCAAATGAAGATTTAGTGCTCGCCGCTAATACAGTTCGAAAGGGTCCGGTATATCATTCGATTACCATTACTTTTGAAAGTGGACGATAAGCCGACGTGATAATGCCGTGCCAGAAACGCCAGATAAAATATTGATCGGTCCATAAAGCTTCGTTATGAAATGGGACCCGCCGTTGTTGCGCGATATCTGGAGCAAGTGTATTAAGGGCGTGCTAAGCCATGTATGATTAACTGGATCTTACCATACTTACGACGTGTACACACGAACAAGTGATAATAATATTAATAGTAAGAGTTCGTGATTGAGTGAGCTAAAGAGACAGTAAATGGCTCGCGTGTGAGTAAGTGCTCACGCCCTCCACAGTCTCTTGCCGTGGTTACCCTATTTATGTCTAAAAACAAAATTTATTAATGAAATTAAGAAGATCGGAGCGTTGAATTTTGTGATTAATTTGTAATAAATCTGAAACTACACGAGTATAATTCAGTCAAAAGTTTCTTCTTGGAGATTAATTTTAAGTGCCGCTTCGGCGCCATTTATCTGTAATAAATCGATTTGAAAAGTATTTTAAGAAACATGTACATGTAATCTGATAAATGTTATCAACATAAACATTTGCTACAAAATATGCTTTTAATTCTATTGTATTCGTTTATTGCAAGACAATTTATTTTGTTGCCCGTATGACATTTTTATTGTAATGTTTCTAGAAAGCACGATGACTGTGCTTGTAATACTTTGTATGTGAATGGGAATCGTAAATCAGTTGTAACTAGCATTTTTCGCAATTCTACTACATTCTGTGCAATTTTATTACCTAGGCACATCCATAAAATGTCATATTCGTGTTTATTATGGAAAATCTTATTAGAATATAAATAAAGAGTACACGAGAGAATATGAACGCTTAACAGTAAACTAAGGAAGATCAAAATTACAAACAGCCAGAATCCCTGAACAACACGAACACCAAGTTACACACGCTTATAAATATGCATGAATCACAAAGATTACAAATATGCCAACACTTTATTGGGTCAGTTTATCTCGCAGATATGCATACACACTTACATCCATTCGATTTCTACTTAAGAACTCGATAACGCGATCGGTAATCCGATCTGATGCTGATGCGATCAGCCGATTACTCGTCATCGGCGCTACTATACTCGTATAACTTGTAAGAGCAACTGACATTGTAAAACTACGCTAAGGATGAACGAACCACTTCTTAAAGTATTCATTTTTGTATATTTTAATGTGCTACTTGAAGTATTTCGTTGATTTTGTAAAAGGAAAAAGGATGTAATATTTCAAAAATCTACACTATTTCACATAGATATTATATAGGTATATTTAACTTCCGATTTGCGGATCCGGACGTATGATTGTAATGCAACAGGTCCTTTGAAGTATAATTGTTTCACATCTAACTTTATTTTGATTTTATGATCTGATTCACCAATATCTTTACTGCTACTATCTACAATATTCTCCTGACTAATTACAATGATAGCTGGATTTTATTAATTTCGTTTCTTGGATGTTATGCATAAGGTTACTTGCAAGGAGCCTGTTTCAAGTCCTGCGTTTCACCTGTCCCTTCATATTAACTGCGAGTAAGTTATTGGTCGGTGATCATTTCCGTAATGTTCAAGCCCTAGATGTTACATTATCAACACTTTCACATTGTTCGCTGTCTATACATCAACTAGAGACATGAATGAGGCCGAGTCATAAGCCAATGTTCCGGCACTTGACCCGTTGATTGCGCCGCCTAAGCAGAAAGCGCGTTTGGAACCTGTGTTCTATTTTTTATAAGTATAATTAATTTAACACGTGCATTATATTCGCGTAACTTCCTACATATACACTTTCTTTGGCTATAATGTCTTTAATATAAAAAACTAAATCCTGCTTGAGTAGAGCACCTAGATATGTCTTAAAATTTTAATATGTATTAAAGTTCATTTTTACAGTACTTTATATTATATTTTAACGACAATTTCTTGGCAATCTTTATCGAGGACTTTGTACCATGATTCATTCCTAAATATTCCTACAATCACATGTGTGAGTTTCGGTGACGTTTTGGCTCATTCAGAAAAGTATACGATGTCAATGACTTACTGATGTGCTGGAATGTCGCCAAAAGCAAAATAATGTACTTTTAGCATTGAAAATAGCAAAACGACAAACATAATTTTAGTAACTGATGGTAGGTAGGTCTCTTAAATGTGAGAGGCCGCCTGGGTAGGTACCACTGCGATGTCTATTTCTCCCACCAAACTACTGGACATGAGACTTAACATCTTATGTCCCAGGATGGCGAGCGTAATGGAATGCCAAGCATTGCTTTGTAATTTATAGAGTTTTTTGGTTTTGGTACTGTTCATGAGTGGTCGTGTTGCTTACCATCAGGCGAATGGCATGCTCGTCTCGTCATTCATAAAAATAAAGTAACGACTACAAAATATTCACTCAAATATTCGAAAAAAAGCTAATGCCACAGCAGTTACCATTTACAGAAAATAATAAATAATAACCACCATAGGCAAATATGTAGATATAACGAATAAAGTGTACAATTAAGATTACTGAATGTAAACATGCGATGTTAAAGATGTATGCTATGCAACAAAAACACCAGTAAACGTTAATGCCTTTGAAATTACAAAATTAAACTGAGGTTACAGGTCGGAGATAAAATAGAAAATTATATTCACAACTCGGACGGTGAAACTTGATAATATTTAGACTGTAATTAATTAAAATTCATTACGGAGTTAATGTTCGTATGACGCGTGGTAACATACTTAAAGACACCTGAGCTGCTTTTAATTAAGCTTTTAATGGACTAAGTAGTTAATTTCTCTTACTTATAAGTAATTTTAAGAGAGCAAATATTAGTACATTTGTTTTGTTGCATTCCACACACATTCATACAAATTAATGAAGTTATCATACAAATTGTTATTATTAACGTAATATCATTTACATAAGAGAATTCTTTATTAATTCTCACGCATAATCTTTAACTTCCAATACAAATAAAAAAGTGAAATTTGCTATAGGCGAACATAAATATAAAATGGACACAAACAAAACCATTAAGAAAAATACTTTTCAGAAAATTTGCTTTCTACTAGGCTTGCAATATTTCCATGCCGTGACTAGCTTATACAACTAAAATAATTTATCTAACACGCCCTTACCGAACAAAACAATTCCTATGAATAACCTGATGTAAGTAATGCAAAGCGTTAACTTGATTGACATTGTATTGCCCGCTATCAATTACTTTGGCGCTTACTCTTGTATGCGCTTGTAAAAGAGAAAGTAGACATTTATGAGGGTATTGCAGAATTTACTGTATCGTAAGACAATTGGCATGCCTTCCGCTGAACCTGTAATGCTCAGTATTGTGTTTCAGTGAACAAATTAAGTCAATTGCGGGCTTGTATTATCTTTCAAGTTGTATATAGCCGATTTATTCTTCTTAATTTCTTAAATTCTTTCGTTCACATTTTAACACTACGAGTAGTAGTCTTTCATATTCGTATTTCGTTCATTGGTAATAGTGTAGATACATATTAACGTATCTTCAATAACTTGCCACCATACGAATTGTTATATGTTTTAAAAACAAAAAAATCTCTGGAGTTAATAGTCACAAATGTGTATAGTTTTATGCTTCTAAGCTTCCCACTTTATTTTAGTACAATAATGGAATAACTTGATTTAAAGGTCCAATGTGAGGAGATTATTTATACTGGGACCTCGGCTATCGGAAGCTATAAACCATATTCCAATTACTTATATCACCCGATCCAATAACCAGTGCTAACAGGAGCAAATTGCCTCTAACATTGTTACAACTCGATATTACAAGTAATTAGAACCCTGAAAGATAATAAAGCAATTCAAACAATCAAAGTATTAATCCAAAGAGAGTTTGACGTCGACGATGCATTTATTGCTGTGAAGTTAGAATATATCGCTACAAAGCACAATGTAACAATAGATTTTATTGTCGGTGGAGAGATAAGCAAGGTACTGGTTATTGGAACTGTTGTAATCCACGCTGGAATCAATTTATGCGGAGAGGTTTGTCAGGAAACAATTATGTACCAAGATCTATCTGCGAATGTGACAGAGATACTATCGGGTATTGGCAAATTGCTAGAGCTCTTCAATTTGGTCACGTTTCCTATATAAATTGATTGGATGGTACTCGCGTGAGTTTAATTGATTATCGTAATGTCTGCTGTAGTGGCATTAATTTGTTTGTAGTGATCAATTAAAAACTTGAATGAACGGATTCGTTACTAACGCAAAATATATAATCACACATAGAAACGCATGCAAAGCTACAATTATGTCAATTTAGAAAAGATGCTTCTTTATAATGAATCGTCAGGGTTGGTT
Source organism: Deilephila elpenor (assembly GCA_949752805.1). Taxonomy (NCBI): domain Eukaryota; kingdom Metazoa; phylum Arthropoda; class Insecta; order Lepidoptera; family Sphingidae; genus Deilephila; species Deilephila elpenor. The sequence goes on from OX457116.1 coordinate 4,076,241, forward strand.
AAAAAAAAATGTTTTTGAATATATTTTGAAACAGATTGAAAATTGATAAGACGAGCACTATTAATATTGTTGATAATTGGCAAAATGCCACCAAATATTTTAACAAGACTTTCACAAGTGTCACAGGAAATGCGTAATTAATATTCTGCATATTATCACTCAACATTTGAGTAACATTTATTCTCTGCTTAGAGCTGAATTCTACGAAGGATTAGGACGAAAACCGATTTGAAAACAAACAGAAGTAAAATACACAGTGTTATCGACGAATGACAAGGATTTACTACGGGGTTTCTACGTAAACATTGGAGTCGTTAGTTCCTCAATTCTGTCTCTCCGTGTCGTCGGGTCGTGATGGGTGCTTGACATGTCAACGAAAACACGTAAAGGAATTTATTTATTTCCCAAATGAGCACCAATTATTTTTTGTCCGCTCTTAGCATGGTTTAGTTGGTTGTTATTTTAAAGAGCTTGTTATATTTTTCATCATTTGGTACAATGTCAATATTTCAATAGATGTTTTAGTACTTTCGTAGGATGTGTCTATTTTGTTTGTGGTCGGTATAAAATTGATTTTACTTACATGCAAAAACAAATTATTTTTAATGGCGTTTTTGGATCCAACAATTATAATAGATTACCCGAAATGAAAATTCTATTTGGGATTTTACGACTGACAGCCCTTATGTTGCTACTGAATTAATAAGATGATACCATTACACGAACAACCAAGCGGGGCTAAATGGCTGGACATTTACTTAGAATTTCACGTAAGTGTTAGATTAATGCATCGCATTATATTAAATCGGACAGCATTAGTATTACAATTCATTAAACTGACCATTACAAGTGAAGTATGAAAATTCCAGTATACCACGATACGCGCAATTAGTTACAATTATCACCTTTACAACGGTAAACTGTACACTCCATTGCGTTGAATCCACTTCAGTTCTGATATCATCTACATCATCTTGTGAGGTATGTTATGTGATGACAACACTGCGAAATGCGAAGACGTGTATTTTAACACCAGTAGAACCAGATTTTGATATGTTAAATTTGACATCTTTATAAATGAAGCCAACTGCTCTGATGTAAGAGTGACTTAGATCGGATTTATTAATCTTGATGGTATCGTGGTGGCGTTGCGTATTATGTAATTATGGTACGCCGTTTACGGTACCGTCGACGCAATTAAAAGATAAAAGGGGTTTATTACACGTTATGTTCGTAGACCTATTTTTTGTTTGCAGAAATAACGTTATATTCTTTATTTTCCACAATACTTCGGCCAAATCTTTAAAAGATGCAATTTTATTCTGAAGATTAATTTTATCTAATTTCTTGTTACTCCCTAATGACTGTTAATTAAGGAATTAATAGTTCTGAGAGAATTGCTTTCTGAGCTATGATATGTCCACTATGAAACGTTCTTATTTTTCCAAAGGGTGACACGGAATTTCATTTTTGTTATCTGATTTACTGATAAATTAGAAAACATTATGGGAAATATACTCAACCTTATTATTAACGTCATCAACATCTACATTGGGAATGAAACCCAGGGCTTTACCAGACTCTACTATAACAATGCGATTGTCTTTACGGTCTACAAATATTAATAATATTTATCGCTATAAACACACGGAGTTATGACATCGTGCACTCTCGTACAGTCTTAATAAGTATCTGACGTCGGGCCGTCTGTACATCTTCTGCCAGTCACGATTTCGGTTTCGTGTAGGAAGCGGAAACGCGGTTCACGGAGGTCACTCGCTAAGTATGTGTCGAGTACTCGAAAAAAAAACTACCTTCAATTATCAGTTACGCCAGTGAAAAACAAACAAAATTAGTTGCAAGCACGGTTGTAAGCGTTCAAGTGTTGTAGTAATTAAGGCCGCTTATATAAAAGGAAATTTCCAAGTCGATACAAATTTCCATTTCCTCTTTGATTTTCTAATTAGTGTAAATTTTTAAATTAATGTAATAAAATTTAAATAATTTCTTTGTTAATATAATTTATGACTAAATATGGTTTTATTAGTGGCTAAAGAAGCCTTTAAATCACCATTTATGTCACGTCACCTACCTGGCGCCCATCGCTGTTCAGGCTGCTGACCCATTTTAGACAAAAATAGACCACTAACGATATATTTTCTTTTAATCTGCATTTAGAAGTTATTTTTAGGAGACTTCCGTGTCTGCTTATTTTTATTAGGAACTGAAAGGGTAATTTTTTGGGTTTCTTTGTTATGGTTACTTTGATTTTCGCCCTGTGGTTTGGGGGCGTTACGAGAATCCCGCCACGGTATCCCCTACCTGTCGTAGGAGGCGACTAATGGGGCAACTAGAGGTCGCGGGCGCGCAGTTGGGGACTGGAGTGCCCATATGACAAAATGCGACCCCTGAGATGTTCGGCAGCAGAAGTGGAAGCAGCTGCTTGCTGCTGTGGACGCCTAGGGCGTCATTGTGTTCGAGCTGCAAATTAAGCGGCAGTGTGCAGGAACGGTTCCGGTAGAAGCTGGGGCGCTCTTGCTTCGGGTTCCCGGGGCCGTTTCAATTGTGCTGAAGAGGGCAACGCGGGGTTTTGGTTGGTATGCCGTCGACTGGTGAACCCAACATAATCGCCCAACTTTCCCCGAGGTGGGGCGGTAGCGGTAACCCGGTTTCCCCGCGACAACAAAAAAAAAAAAAAAAAAAAAAAATGGTTACTTTGATTTGATTAAAATCATTCAGATGAAGCGCAGTCACTTTTTCAAGCCACAATTTATGTTTGTCGTAGTTTCAATTGTATACTCGTATGAATTCACATCCCAGCCATATTGACGAAATTATCGGAAAATTATGTCAGGCTTATAAATCGTAAAAAGTCACTTAAAAAAATGAATTGCCGACTTTGTGAAATCAATTTAAAACCGCTTCAATATGTGCCCTATTTAGCCAGATTAATGAGATGTTTGATTCAAACACAATAATTAATATTACACCGCAAATTGTAAACGGAATGCTTCCTCGAGAACACTAGCATATGACGTTGCGTTTAATAGACTTAGATTTTTTTAAATCAAATAGCTTGAAATACTCAAAAGAATTCTCATCTAATACTTAAAAATAAAATCGCATTAGATTAGCACGCAAACCTTGACCAACATACGATGGTTGTGTAAGTGAGCCAATGATGATAGATTTCCTATCGTTAGCATAGTAATAATTCTAATTTGCATGTTTTATATTAGCAACGTTGATTTAATTGGCAAAAGTCCGAACTGTGCCGGCAGAACGGAAATTATGTTAATGAACGAATTGGATAGTTGCTTATTTCAATTTTTAAGTCCACGTGAGTAATTAAAGTGAGAAGATTTATGATTTGCGAGAGTTCTGATTCGCGATATTTTAAATAGTAATATCCTAATCATTTCTCAGGCACGATTCTTATTAATTTTTATGTCTATTTGAATCGAAGACATTTTAGTTAGTATTCTCAGTGATACCCAATAAAACCATCAGTATTTTCTTAGTAAACTTATGTTCACATGCTATTTCTTATAAAATCAGCTTATTTTACGTCATGTTAGGCTGTAGGGTCTGAGCCTACAACATCATGTAACTCGGTCAAATTATTTTATTACACTAATGGCCAAGCGAAAGCTAATATTTTGAAGTCATACACATAATTACTAATGAATATTCACAATTTTCCCAAACGGCGACAGCACACCAGAGTTATGTGCCTAAATATTTCCTCTATTTTACTAACACTTTGTACCACTGTATTACGCAAAATGATGACCATCAACAGAACCACGACCCTTAACTAACCTAGGTACATCGTCATAATAATCTCAGCTCGTATAAACCCAAGTATTAAGTTTATCTTAACTCGGTAGCCCGTTATAATTTGTTAATCTTCATCGTCTGGCTCTAAACCGCCGTTAAAGACGCCATAAACATGTAATTTAATCTGAAATTAACTTAATAATAAACAACACCCAGTAACTAGGTGAGGCGAGATTTCCTGTGCAAAATGAATTTTATTTTCTTATTTAATACGCAGGTATCAAAATATACTCTATATAACTCGACAGTAGATGCCGATCTATATTTTTCTATGATTAGCTATAATATTTATTTCGTTTGTTAATAATCCTTATTTTTGCGTTGCTTTCAGATATAAAAACCACGTAGAATTGACTGACCTAAATCCATTAATGGATGTCACCTATTTGTCTATAGATATTTTGATATCGAGATTACCTCGATGAGCGTATGGTAGTCTGGTAGGACGGTTTTAATCTTGACTTTACTGCATTAGTCATTTCTGACCACCTACATACATAAAACAGTTAATGATCATAACGTACACTTGTGTGGCGCGTTGGGTAGATTAAATAGTGATGCGCCTGGTGCGAATAATCGATTAGATTATGTCAAATGTGAAATCGAATTTCACATCTATCTACTAAACTCGATCTAAGCATGAAGCTTCATACTTAGCCATTTGTTTGCGTATGAAAATCATCTAAAATATACGAATAATATTCTGTGTAACAACAAATTGTAGACGCTATATTACTTCACCAATATTGACTTCGTCACTTTCAATATCATTCGAATACACACAATCGATTATATCGATTAGTCTGGTCACATCCCCATCATGTTTCATTACGGTATGTGTAAGTAAATGTTGTAGTTTACACCTCAATATAAATTCTGTTGAGGAGAAAGGCAGTAATGAGCCCGACTTATGAAAGTAGAACTAATGAGCATACGTATTCATTTTACGACAAAAATTGACTTATGGAGAGCAGATTGAAAGCGACGCCCGTTTTCACATGATAACGTTTGTTGTCATTAGGCTTGTCTGTCAGTATATTTTTAGATATTAATAACATCGCCTGAGGTAAAGTGAAAATGTTCCTGATTGTTTACACGTATGGGCTGATGTGGTTCTCAATGAAATTGAGATGTACTACGTACAAGTAGGAGTGTGCAGCTTTGATAGATTTGCTGTATATTTTAACATTGTTTGAGCATTTAATCTTTTCTTGTACAACTTGTCAGATACAATTAATAAGAAGTATCAGAATTTACTTCCGATTCGTTCTTCAATCAGCCCTTAAATAGCCATTCTTTTGTCTGATGCTCTTTATATCGTTAAATTGTAAATTAGGGGGTCCCGGCCAATGTCATTTAAGGGCCACCTTATCTCATTTATTAAATTTGTAATATTTCACTTTTATAATGCTAATATTATCAACAATAAATCTCCATCTAACAACCAAAACATATCACCAAAATCAAAAAGGTTTATTTTATCTCGACCTCCTAAAAAAGATTTAGCCCACAAACCCCATAACGTAAACAGCCTGCACCCCTGAAGCGATTGTTTACACAGACAGACTGCGTGATCCCGCGGGCGCTGCCTACCGAGTACCCACTATGAAACATGATACACGTAGTTCACAGAGCAAAGCGTGCCAGAGAGTGGCGATTAAAGAGGGAGATTAACTTGATTTTACTGATTGATTCACTTTAAATATGTGGTGTATGTGTATTATTTTTGGATTATTTGGAGAAATTAATAGTTCAAATAAATGTTAATTTTATTGGACTAATATGACTAATACATTCTGTAACCATCGAACCTAAGGTACTGCACAAATTACATGAGAAAATAAATAAATAAAGGTTCCTCCGCGGATTTGAGGATCACTTGAACTCAAAGAACAATTAGCACATTTGTTTTTATTAATTAAGCATTCGTTTATAAAATTTTAAGGAAAGTAGAAAAGGTATTCAAGCTTAACGTGAAAACGCACTATCCCATTAGTGTAAAGAGTAACAGTACATGGAAAAACGTTGAAGGGCCAAGTGAACTTGAACAATAAACGGTATTCTCGTTACTCGTGTATTTGAAAACGTGCGGCGAATGCGACAAAGGCTTAGTCAGAACACAGCGAGATGTTTATAGAGCATTGTTTATTGTTCTGAAAACACTGACCAGCTGAAACGTGCTAACATGATAATACAAATAACTGAAACAATTGAGATAATCTGTTGGTAATTTGCCGTAGAGATCTAAGAGAATATATTGGTGAGGGAGTTCAATGGGAACGAAGAAATCTGTAATGGTATTGAGAGGGCTTATTTGTTAGTGAAAGACCAGTAAAATGTATTAATGTTTTAGAAGCAAGTGTGATTTGTATGTTAGAAGAAGCAAATTAACAAAGCGGCAATGATGCGACATTTAGCTTTAAATTGTGTATGAATTCTAGCGCCAAAATCTAAAATAAGGTACTAAAAAGGTTTAATTTTATCCAGACATCAACCACGAGAAAAACAACAATGAACACGACAACGAAAATTTACCAATTAATAACACCCAGAACCCTTTTTCAATCAACCATAGAGGAATATAATTTATTATCCGCCAATGATTCACAATTTGCTCCTAACCAATTTATCATAACACATAAAACATCATCCTTAATTAAAATCGTAAAAAATCTCTTCACAATGAAACTACCCTATAATATTCAATCATCGGCAGATATGTGAGCGCAACATCCGGGGATGTACACCCGTCTAATGAATAGTCGGGACTGAAGTGTTTTTATACCCCTAATGCGTGTTAGTGATACTTTAATAAATGTGAGGTTGTGTTTCAAACTTTGGAGATCTGGTAGCGACAATTAAACACAAAATAATTGAATTGTTATAACTTTTATATTCATTAATTTACATATAAATGCCAGAATTGCTTTTGTTTTGTTTCATTTACTGTAAGTATTAAAAAATATATTATGGAACATGTAAATGCCTATTTTTTGGTAAATAAAACAGTGCCTGTTTCGTTTTGATGAAATTCTGATTTTTTTATAGGAACGTTATCTAATAATAAATACACATATATCTAGAACAAAATAGTCCAACGAAAGCTATAAATATGAAATAAATCACCTCAGTAAAGTATGTCAATACTTCAGCAAGTAGCAACTAGTCACGTTTTTATCAAACTACACAAATCGATAGCCGTCGACCCAATTTGCTAAACAAAGAACATTCAAATGATTGTAGACGAATCTATAATATCGCATTTACGGGCGGTATCTTAAAAGGATCGCTTACTGAATAATTATGTAAACGTGATGAATTGTGATGTAATAATATAGATTGAGTAATTAAAGCTAATGGTTAAATAATTATTTATGTATAGGCAATCGGTTTGTTGGTCCATTCACAACGTATTTATTATCTCTTGAGGTCTTGAATTTGACTTCCAAATTGGGGAATCATATGAAAAAAAAAATCATTTTGAGTTTTAATAATTGAGAAAAACACAATGGCTTCCCGATTGGTTTAATGTGCTAGTAAATGTTGAACGAGTAGGATTAAAATAAAAATATTAAATGTATACAGATCGAAAACATTAAAATCAAATAAACGGCAATTTTACAATAATAATTTATAAATTTTAAGCACTCTTTAATAGTTTCAATAAAAAAAACCATATACCATATAATTCAATTAACAAAATAATCTATGACAATTCCAGTGTTCGTATAAGAAACTCTAGCTATTAAATATGGGCATTAATATTGATTTTAGCCGCAAGCCACTAAAAGCCGTATACACGATCGATTTAATTTAATTTGAATAAAGTTTGCATACATTAAAAGATTTAAACGATGAATGAACTAAACCGACTTGCGTAACAAGCATCAATGAATTGGTAACTTTTATGTTAATAAATACTTGCTATAAAATCCTTTGTATTGTTTTTTTAACAAAATATCCAATAATTACCTAAAAAAGGTTATATATATGTGTTGATGCTGGAGGCAAGGAAATATTAAATTGAGAATAAACTTTATAATTATATGCAAGTCTTGCACTTTTATCAACAAAGATCTAAGCACAATACAATTTAATAAATAACTACTAATTCTACTTATCGAGAAATCAGGACATGATCTATCAAAGGGACCAATAAATATAATGTCCGTATACTATAATTTTAACGCTAAACCTGCAATTTGACAGCAGAAAGTACTGAACAAACAGCGCTATTGAAACAGCATCTGTCAAATTACACCCAATACCATAATGGACGGGAGCAGATGGACTCACAATAACAAGCAATGGACGAAAATTGACGAAAGGGTCCCGACCTTCGATGGACCAGACGGAAGCACTTCACAGTTAAAATTGAATACACCACACATTAAGAGAAAGGGCTTTATTAAATTATTAGCGGAATGAAGCAAATAAAATCGTATGGAATTATTTAATCTTGGGTAATTACACTCGTAACGGACATTACTGGGGTCTGCAAATTACGGGGCCAGGTGAAATCGACGTAAAACGAAATTAGACGAAAAGGGAAACAATTACTCTTAGAATTTAATAATCAACCTTATAAGCATAATTCAACATAGTAAAATAAAACGTGATTAAACAAACTTCTATGTTGTATAACCAAACACAAAAAGTAGATAAATACTTCCATTAACGACATCGGAACACTACAACTGATTAAAACCAGGAGTGTATTAGATTACGGAACAGTCTATTACGAACGCCTACAAAAATCTACAAAGATATCAGCTAACCGTTAATTAAAAAACATGATCTGCGAATGCAAATAGTCGCCGAAAAAAGATCTCCGATAAACAAAACACAATCCGATAGTGAAAGCATAAACTATCGGATCGATTAGCAATTAGCAGTAAAAGTTAATCGATCAGGGAACATTGCAAGCCAAACGGGTCGTTGTATTGACGACGCCAAGAAACGGAGCGTGACGCCGCAGATGATGTTGACGAATTTAGAAAATCGACTATCGAAAGTTAACTCCATTGCGGTGCTCGTAAATCTGGATTATGTAGATTTGTGTGACGTGTAATGTCGAACGGTTGATTTAGTATTGCAAATATTTTAGAACATGAATAGAATATAAATTCTGTACAAGTAGGAAAGTGGATCCTGGAAGAACGAATGTTTTAGATTAAGATGATAAAGTACGCGCACACAATACAAGACATAATACGTACAGAGTTATTGATGACTTCTGATTTTAAGCCGTAAAATAATTTGAATTGAATACACTTCAAATATGTATCGCGTTAGAAATTGTAAAAGACTTGTGCCCATAAAATAGACTGCATCTTACTTGATTATGGTGATGTTACAAATGTAAATCATCTTAAACATATGGCTTCTTTAGCTAAACTTTGTTTAAATATAGTCAACTTTCAACCCAGTGAATAATTTATAGTCATGACTGTCCATTCATATAAGCCACATGCGTATTGTACTGGGAGTGCAGCGAAATAATTCATTTAACGCTGTGCACTCGCAGCCCCGCGCAGCTGTGCAAATGCCAGTCAAGGCTGAACCGTTCGTGATACTGTGCTATATCTTTTATCATTTTTGTATGAATTGACATACGCGTTTGATATTGAAATATTTTTGTTTAATTTTAAAATTGACGAAATGGGGCAATTTATTTTTCGATAAGAATCAAACTCCGTTATAACTACAATATTACGAGAGCTATAAGGCCAGTTTAATTAATAATATCTATAAGAGCCGGTGCGTGTTTTCAAATAAACCTATCGCGCAGAAACAGTACAAGCAATAAAACCCGTTGTATTAATTAAACAATTGATAAATTGTTACAGAAATGGTTGATTTGTGAAATGCATTCTATTGCCGTATCAAAGAACTTGTGGAGTAAGTAAATGGTCTCAATCAGGATATTTGCTGACAAGGTACCGAAGTATTTAGTTTTTGTCGATGCATTGAAACTTGTTATCTGTAATATAATAGTTAACCAGCCCATATATGAACGTCCCACTGCAGGGCACGGGCCTCCTCTACTGTTGGGAGAGGGGTTAGGTTAGGTCTTGTTAATCTCTATGGCACTCATTTTCCTTACGATGTTTACCTTCAGTTGAAGTGTCTGGTAAACAACATACTTTTGTGCGTATGCAAGGTTGTAACGCCTTAACAAAAATCATACAAATAAGATTTTACGTTTAAGTATTTATTTAATTTACATCATAAAACTTATTAGACACCAAAACATCTCTCTACAGGTAACAAAACGCAGTAAATAATCCACACTGAGCACAGAATCACCGTTAAAACTGGTACCAATCGATAAACTTTCAATAAATTAGGGGGAACGTTCACGTAATTAATCATCTCCAACCCCATACAGTTTCATTATGGACGGCTAATGATTCGCAACCTCTTATGTAATAAATTGGTTCCGTCATTTTAGTAAATAGTGTTTTGGCATTAGGATAATGATCACCATTCGAACACCGGGTGTTTAGTAGGGAGAAAACGGCAATTTGAAAATGTATGGTGTCTTGATTATATAATTTGTGCGTGTAATATTACGTCGATCAAGCTTTTCTATTTGGTGACCATTATTTTTAATTAGAGTAATTGAATTTGAAGGAGAGCTATACAAATGAGCATGTAGTTGAAAAAAAGGATCAAAAATTTTTTAATCAATAATAAACGATTAAGAAACGAATACTCCATAGATAATCTTGATTGAATTGTTTTTAAACAACACTAGTCAATTTTGTAACGGAGAATGGTACAATAGCTCTCAAAATATTATTGTTACAAACAATAATTTAACGAATTAGTATACGAAGGAGTCATCAGGAGATCTATTAAGATGTTCTGATGGCAACTACTTAGAAAGAATTTCTTTGATACATTTGAAATACCTTTCATATTTTCTAACTGGCATAAAGTGCTGGGAACATACCTGCAACAAAAAAAACAAATTGTTACTATGTGTATAATGTACTGTAGTCATGTAGCATAACAACAATAATTTCATTTTACTTCTACAAAGAACGTAAATATGTAATTTGAATTCCGAACACAAAATATAATCTTGTTAGGAGTGTAGAAACATAAAATATTTGAGGTTGTCGTATAAGTTGCCGCTACATAAAACATAATGATCATATTTTTAACGTTGTCGTACATAAATAAACACACCTTTAAATTTAATGTTTCCGGACCTCATTTTCTGGCAACCAAATGCCCGAAATCATACAGTTATTTGTGATTATTGGATGAAAAAACATCGTTGTATTCGAACTAAATGTATATGTACTCACTGCTCGTAGGGTCATAGTTTAAATCAAACAATAGGAACGTGATGTTTATCTCTCAAATATAACTTATAACCGTGCGCACTCGTAAAGAATCCGGGTACTTATGAACGAAAGTAAACGAAACTAATCTCTGAAAAGATGGCATTAAGGTTTACTATCGTTTATTATCGACAAGAGTCTGAAGAAGTCTGTCCGAGCTACATAAAAACGATTTAATCACAGATTTAAAAGCAAATTTCGCTCGTTGAAACATGGTTAGCGCAATCATTGTTCTTAGAAGTGGCAAAAAAATTGTTCGAAAAATTAGTTTCGCAGCTCCACGCCGTATGGCTATTCCTATGTTTAATCATAGCTACATGTTATTTTTAATTGATAAAATATGAGTATCGTATGTCGGTTTATTCGTAATATTAATAGTCATGGTTGTAATAACAAAGAGGCGTGTCGTTCCATTACAGTACTTAATATTGCTATCTAGATTTTCGCTGCCTGGATACTTACGGTTTTTTGCTATTTAATCTACGTTTTCCTTATGGTGATTTTACGGTTAGTTAGTTTTATTTTTTGCAGCGTGTATACAATCTACCATGACAAATAGTGAGTTAAAAGTGTGACGTTAGGTCAGTTTTATTAGCCAAGAATGGGTTTTGTTGCGTGATGAAATTCGTGGGTTATTTTTATGGTTTCTTTGAAATCTTTCTGAGTAATTTGTAATGGATATTTTTGTGATACTATAGCAAGACTAGAATACATATTTTTTTACCTATGTACATATTTTTTGGATATTGTTATTTACTTGGAATTTGGGTAACTTTTATCTTTAGTCCAACTATGTACAGTTAATAAACCGACTGTTCGAAATTCATATTTAAAATACATTTAATGTTACTGTAAACTTCAAGTTATTCGAAACTTTACACACAAAACCAAACGAGTATACTCGTAAAACCATTCGCCCATAATCATTAACATAATAAAAGTAAAAGAAACTTTCAATTCAGTGCATTATTCATGTATACCACCCCGTTTTTCTTGCACTAAAAGCCGTATCGTACTCAACAAAACAAATGGTTAAAAAACTGTAACACACCATCCACACAGTATACCATTACAACGATTAATCTATCAAATTGATCCGCAAAGATTAATAACTAGCTTAAATACATTTGAAGTGGGGCAAAAACCTTCGCACACCTGCAAGTCGGTATCTCTTGTACTTGAAATTTATTGTTCTCATTAATAAAGATAGTTTTTACTGGCAACACCGCGGTCATTGACGTAGCCTTGGCAGTGTTGCAAGGAAAATAAATTGGCCCGATACGCTATGGTCTTGATAGTAAGTTTTTTGTATTATTTTTGTTTTATAGATTATTTTTTTCTAGATAGGATTACTTTATTAGCTTCTAATAATTTTATTTGTGAACTATGAGCATACCGAATTGTTTAAAGATTGTGTAGTACATAAACCGTAGTAATCTCAGGAATAATTTATCAAAAAGTATCCTTAAAATTGAACTTTCTCCGCTCAAAATTATGCAAGAAATCATGTTACTATGCATTGCTTTTTTGATGATGTATTATGTTTACCACTATTTGTTACTTAAATACAACAAATACATCAACAATATTAATTCGGCCAACAAATCTCATGATGTTTTTAGTATTCTAATTAAAGAGGATAATTTCCTTCATTAAATCCTGTAGGAAGTTACAACATAATTTATGCTGGAATAATTGCATACTACGTCGTGTCGATTGTCTGTCTGAGAATGTCGACGGAATCCAGCAAGGATTACAATTAGGGATATTCAAATGTGTTTATAATCAACCTCATTAAACACAGCTATTATAGACGGAATATAAATAAATACACCCAACAGTCACATACATAGTCCTGACCCCACTCTAAGATCTAGTCTTGTGTCGTGGGTATAAAGAACTACGAGAGACTTTTCGGTCTCACATACACCTATTATTTTACATTAGAAGTAAAGTATTAACAGGAACCAGACTGTTGATTGTTGAAATAAACGAAAAACTATTTTTCCAGTTATTGCACAATATGATTTCCTGGAACTAATAAAATTCATTTAAAAAACTTTTTATTTATTGCATACAAAATTAGATTTGCAAAACAATGCTGAATAATCATTTCCCCTTTACACAAAATAAGAAGCAAATACAACGACATTGAAACCTACCAACGATTTGCCTTTTTTGTACAATGGTCTTAAAGGAACCATAATGTATCTTGTTACATGACCGCATCATGTGTGAACTCAAACCTCGATATTCGGGCTCGGGTTTCATACAAAAAAAATGTTATTTTTTCTCACAAAGTAAACCAGTTCATGCGTGCAGCAATGCACTTTCACTATCATAATTATATTTAATTAATTTTAAGGAATTCGCGAAACTAGTTATTTTTGCTTTGTGGTTATTTTTGTGTGGTATCTCCTATCTGCTGGGCTTGAACACATAGTTGTTAGATTTTGTCTCGTGACACATTTATGCTAATTTGCTTTATTAATAGTCTGGAACTACGTCGAGGGTGTGGAGAATGTATAAAGAACTTGCTTACTGAAATGTTCTGATATTTATATATGAATGCCGGACCGTATTACGTATCTAATGGTTATTTATCTTAGTAAATAGAATAAACTGAAATAAAGCTATTTTTTACGGATTTGTCCGCCCCGTGACCACGAAAGCTGGAAAGCAATCGAAACGTAGGGAACATAAAAATGTAAAAATTTAAACCAAATCCGTGATAAAATCTATTAAAACTAGTTTCATTTCAATGTGTAACATTCGCGTAAATGTAAGAAACCATTAAATAGAATAAAACCAAAAACGCCGGGACAAGCATTTCCGATTTACTTTTTATATCAGAAGATTCTATATTTCAGAACAGAAACCAAAAATACAGTAGCTTATTTTACATACATATTTTATGCATACATAATTACAACAGAATGGATTTTTAACGTGACACAAGTTACACATAATGAAGATATCAAAACGAGATGCTCGTTTTCGATTCCCGCTTAAAAAACTCGTCACATGTGTTCACCTTCTCGTCTCATACGATGACTTTCCATAATCGCGGTTCCGTTTGATCCACAGCTGTTATAAAACACCAATAAAATTTTATATGTAGTTAATAAAAGAGTCAGATCATTACCGTCTGCTTGGAATAACATCAAATTATCTTAAAATAAAATGTACTAAATGATTGGAAATTGGATTGGACGACAGTGGTTATGTATGAACTGTGCAAAATACCAATTTGGTATATTAAAGCGACGTAATTCGTGTGCTTTATTTATGTTTATGTAACGATTTGTATCGCAACGCAACAGATGTAATCACGTCGAGTTGTGATTATAGAAATTAAGTTTATTATTATTTCCGTTATTTTTTTTTTAAATGAGGAAGCAGATAAACATATGTTTCTCTTGATCGTATAACAAGAAGTCACCACTCACTTTCCACGAATACACACAGCACCAAGGGAATCGTTGGTGCGTTGTCGCTCTTCCAAATTTTCTAAAGATCATATTTTCATTCTCCGATTGAATAATTTTATTTCTATAATTTATTGTGAAATCTATATTTTCCGAGATGACAGCCCATGAAAGAATATCGAAAATATTCCGGTATATGTACAAAAAAAAAATTGTGGCTACCACATGTATAAGGTAAGGGCAGGTAGCCAAAGATTTGTCCCACAACTTCCGGCTCGCAAGCGGATGCGATATTATTATTTTTTATCTTTTTCCTCAACTTCAAATTGCATTTAACCATCTAATATGTTTAATATCTTCACGCTTCAACGGCGAAAGGAAACAGCCGCATTCTCATTAGCAACTGTCAATCTATTTACAAAAATTGTTATTGTTTGGCCGACGGCAACTTTTTTCCCAATTACAGAGAAGGTAGCGTCACTATATTGGAATCGTTTACGAATCACGCCCGCAAATAACATATTGTGTAATGTAGAAAAATACAAATCGATAAATTGTGAGTGTGATTTACGTAACAACTTCCGAGTAATGATGTGTCGTTGCGAACATTCGATTATAATCTGAAAATATAAATCGAATGATTGTTATAATTATCAGTTACATTAAAAGTAAAAACATACGAGTGCGATAAGTGTTCAAGCGTTATAATTTACTGAATTTCTTTTGCTTCGTGTTCTGATTACGGTTTCAGATCCGCAATCCTTCGTCAGTGTCTCTATTTATTTAAAAAAAGAATTCATTACAGAGCATTGAGTGGCGTTCTTTACTTATGTTAACTTCCATAAATAAATCTATGAATCTATCTATCTATTCAGCCACAGGAAGTCCACTGCTAACCATAGACCTCCGCAAAGGATCTATGAATACAAGTTATTAAATACTTTTTGATATTTCTATTAAAATAATTAATAATTTGATCCGCAGGTAATCGATCTGACGATATCTTTACAGAAAGACAGTACCGCAGCCTTTACAAACTGCACACATTTTACTTACCAATTGCAATACAACACCAATATAATATAACCGCTACCGTATATTTAATAAAACTATACAGCCTTAATAAAGCATAAACTGCGATTACTTTAGCATAGACAGTCTCTCTCGTCTACCACTTGCAACGTCAAAGGCGGTCGGGTGTCATGTCATATCGCATTGGACCGAGTCCATCGAAGCGCGCGTGAGGTGTCCATTGAGACAGTTTCACACTCACTAGGTGTTGGTTGTTGCGACTGATTAGGTGTTGAACAGACCCGTGAGTGTGAGGCGAAAAAAAATAATGCTGTGGTTTGTCATATAGCTTCTGATTTCTGTGATTGTGTACGGTTAGTGTAGATAGTATTTTAAGTGATATTCCCAACAGGCTTAATATAAATGTATAATGTTTTTGATTGTGGTACTTTTACATTCTTTGATACAGTAAGCATATCACTTAAAAATTTAACTTCAAACTTGCTGATTATTAGGCATTAAATATTTAGGAACATATTCCAATCCAAAGCCACTGATAATTATTATCAAAATCTGTGTTCATTCTAAATTTTCGCAGATGCTATTACTATTTACAAACAGTTGTAACGTATATCTTCACAAGATAATCCTACAGCAGCCCAAGCAAAACAAAACTAAATCAAATAATCTTTAATTACCGTGCGCCGCGACACCTCAATCACCTTCAGTTATTATACTAATATTATAATAACACGTAGGTACTGTAATTACGAGTGCCCCATCTGTAATGTAATTAGTCTATGCTTTCTCTGCGGCGCGCTTGTCAAAATTCGCTTACGTTCGATCGCCTCTGGGCGCGTGTGCTGGCAATTTTGTTCGACATTATTGTAGAATTAGTGATCTATCATGTTATGGTAGTTTGAATAATTATCTGTGGAATTTTGGTAGAATAAGAGTTATTTAAATATTTGTTTGTAAAAGAATTAATAGGGCTCAATCCTTCGCTATAAGAGGCAGTAATTATAAAATGGTAGATAAAGAAAAAAGTCGCTCCAGTTGTATTTTCAGGTCAGTCAATAAGTTCAATACGTATCAGAATAATCTCTTTCCTTTCAGACATTACGACTATACAAGCATTTTATAGGAAAAGTTTTGGAGTGGAGGCCACGGACAGGCAAGCGAAGTGTCGGACGCCCGCCAACAAGGGGGACGACGGACGACCTGGTTATGGTTGCAGGAAATCGCTGCATGCAGGCCGCGTCCAACAGGCATAATGAATGAAAATATACGATATGAGTTACGGGATTCTGTATGTCGGGTTCCTTCTTCCTAGCACCACAGCTATAGATAACCATGGCTTTTTCATAATTTTAACCGTAAATATAAGCTACATTTATCCCAGAAAAATACTATCAGTTTGCATTCGAAGGCACGGGTAAAAACTAGTATTGATTACCGTGAATATGTAACACATATGTCAACATTAACATTGTTGGAATCGACCGCTCGGATATAACGCAAATGAACGTATGACGATTACGGGTTTTGATTTGCCAACATAATGTTTACCATTGAAGTGTTACACTGGAAAAGAAAGCGCGAAAGTCAGTGCGCCGGCAAAAAAATGACGATAATTTCGTCTGTTACGAAACATTTAATGTATTGTGCAATGATTTGGAAGTAGTAAGTGTCTATTTAACAATGGTAACGAGTGGGTGCGAAATTGTATTGTTAATTACTTTAGGATTCATAATAGCTTCCGATGTTTAAACATTCGTGTTTGAGTAGCAAATGCTCAGTAAGATGTCTGTCTGGTGAATGGTATAAATCGTAAAAATAATGGTTTTACGACGCATAAACTTTAAAATGAAAATTGACAATAAGTGAATTGGAAAGTATTTTTTTTGGTAAACAAGTGCACCCATAAGTGATTCTTAATTATGTAAAAAATCCTCTTCGGAATGCGGAATATTTTAGCTACTTAAATTACAAAATGAAGCATCCCCAAGATTCAAACTTTTTCCATAATAGTTGATGACAAAAAGAGGAAGCACTTTGAACATGCGTTTATATTCACGAGAAAAAACTGGATCGTAACATAACACCTGCGCTGTGGACAGAATTTCAAGTTAATTCGATCAATAAATGACCAGGAATGTGCGTCCACATTACATACATACATAAACGTCACGCTATATCCCATATGGGTAGGCAGAGATTATAGAACTCCACTTTGCTCAATCTTGACAATACTACTTTTGCTTCGTCTACTTCCATCAATTCATGCATTCTCGTCGGTTCAGGGTTCTTTTAACCACATTAAACCAACGCAAATTAGAAATTGTTATACTTACGATATTATTTCTATATGTAAAGTCTGTCAACCCGCACTAGGACAGCGTGGACTATCCCTCTGGATTGAAATATCGGTTGTAACTCGTAGTCCAATCGATATTACAACATCATTGCTTGTTACTAGTGTAGTGAAGTCCGTGCCAATGTAAAAAATTACAGTAAAATAATTCGATTAACGTATTTTTGTTTTATGTATGCTTTGCCATTACCAAAACACGAACAATTTGTTACCACTATTACAAAAAAATCCGTTTTGAATTTTCAAATTTAGAATATCAATACGACACAAAGAAAACAAATCTCGTCGGAACAACTGCCGGGCGAAACAGGCGATCCTTTTCGCCCTTTTTTACTTTGGTGCTGCGCATGCGCAAGGTGCGTTCACACCTGCAGGAACGGATGTTCACGTACTGTTACTGACACGTTTTTTGTGCTTGAAAAACGCATTTCTTGTTCATATCTTGAGGCTTTGAATGATATCAATCTTTGTTATTTAGCTTGCGGCTATCTTAATTGGATAGATTAGGTTAAGAAAAAAGTTGAACACGCACATGACTACTTTATGTATAGGTGCAATAAAAATATTCGCATAATTCTAATCTTATAGTAACTCACTTACTGTTAGTTCATTGATATCATAGAATAATCATAGAATTTATATTGTACAGATTCACAATGCAACAAAGTATGGACTTCCTGAACACCAAAGACAACATTTATTAAGCACAATAATGGTGAGCTTTTGCTGAATAAATCCGGTAGGCCATGCCGGTTGGTAATTACCGCAACGTCATGTCAGTTGGAGTAATTTACCTGGCTACTTGAAGTTGCAATTCATTATAGATTGTATTCAAAGGAAACATTTAAAGTTTGATGCGATATTAAATGGAGGTAAATGTGAAATTATTTGTAATCTGCAAAATTCAGGACGGAGGTGAAATTGTGATCTAAGTATTAAATGTAATGGGTCATGAGGAAGATTGTTTCTTTGTTTTAAGTGTATCATGTACACATAAGTGAGCCTATACTGCTTTGGAAGAAAATTAAGACGATGCTGTAAAAATCTAGTAGCAATGCTATAACTTTCATATAATATCAAGTGATATACATCCTGATGATAAACAATAATGAAAGTATTTCGATCCCAATATGATAACGTTTTTTAAGAAATTGTCTAATAAACCCTATATTATATTAGATTATCGTGTAGACACTATTGTTAGTTACTCCAGAAAAGTAACGATTATTATTCCATATCCTTGAATTTTATTTTTAAACACTATAGACGGACCGTATGTATGGTTTCTAGCTAAATGGCTATACCGGGTGACATCCTCACAGTGAAAGTATTTTTGTGAAATTGGACTTTTAACACTTTATTGTTCTTCTTGTACAATATTTAAGCTCCTAACTGGCTTTCTAATCTCAGACAAAAGATTAGGAAATTGGATAACGAGTTTACGTTCAGTGTGAAAGGTTACGCGTGGGTAGTTCTTGTTTTTTGGAAACGGATTAGTGTCTTAAACTTACATTAAGATAAGTTTTTATGTAATACTGGTAAAAGTGACTATGTTGTAGAGAGTGTGAGTGGGAGAATATTTTAGACTAGATGTTTAGATAGTGTATGACTCTGGTGGGTCACTATGGCGAGTTTTAAACCATCAGATACGGTGGTCGTTATGCGAACGCATTGGAATAACCTACGGCCAGTTAAAAAAATACACCCTACATTCACATACATAGTCCAGACCCCACACTAAGATCGAGTTTTGTGTTCAGGGTATCAGGAACTACGAGAGACTTTTCGGTCTCGCAAACATCCAGACCCAAGACAAATACCTGCGGATCACACCGATTCTCTCGGTGCGGGGATCGAACCCGCGGCCTCGCGAAAGCTGTCAAAAAATACATGGGTAAGTTTGTACTATACTGTAAATAAATGTTAAGGAACAAAACACTGTTTAAATAAGCTGTCGGAACAGATGCAACAAGAATACTGTGTATGGGAGAAATTGTAGTTAAAAAATCATATAACCACAAGCACCTGCTCAGGATATCGTACTACACGACGTATCCGCAGAAATTTCACTTTCGCCAACCGATGCAAGCATTTGATAAAGGTATCTCAGGTATATAGGAATGTATGAATAATACAGAACATATCGATACATCGGGAATCGAAAGACAACATAACACTTTTTCAGGTTACAGCAATTTCAACTTTAAGGACAAGGGATAAAGTGAAAATTACATGAAGTCCAGAATGTGTTATATGAATTTGAAGCTCCGGGGTGTCGATATATCTATTGCCGTTAATAAAAATACAAGTTTATTTTATCGCATAGGTGCCGAAAACGAGCAAGGGACTTACTCGATATAAAATGAATTTGATAGAATAATTACTGCTTTTCTTGAATATCTTCATCACCAGTAAACTTCAACGTGGGTTACCTTTGAGAATGGATTTTCGTTACTGACGGCCTTATTCATAGACAAATTTAAGACCCATTTTAGTTATTTAATGTTTTGCTTTCTTCGCTCAAACTGAATTCTAAGGTTGTTCGAAAGGGACAAAACATTCGAAAGCTAATATAAGTTTTAAATCTAACAATGAATAAGGCCCTAAATACTTATCTATCGGAACATGCAATCCGCAATGCTAGCTCATAATTCAACTCAAATATTCTTTTGTATAACTCACAAGGTCGTTGTAAAAAACGACCGTGATTAGGCAACATTTTTTTGTTGTTATTGAATTTAATTTTTTTTATAAATTATACACTGATTTAGTTATTGTGTGCAATGAGGTCACCGAAAATGGTTCGGCCTTGCGTAATATTAATTGTTCTTTGCAGCGAATATTTTATTTTTTTATTAAATATCTCATATCACGTTATTCATAATGGAATGTATGACTCATTCGAACAACTTAAGTTAAAATTAAATATAATCTTTTGTGCCATCCTAAATAGCCATTTTCATGAACGTGTATTTTATATATGTGTATTAATACGTGTATTACTAAATTGAACGCATTGCTGTAGGAATAATAGCTTTAAGAGAATTAATAAAAAATAATTAATGTCGGTTACATTTACATTATTTTCATATCATAATTGATATTTAAAACATCTACAAAAATTTTAATTGCCAGTACTAAGACTAACCACCAAAACGGAACTCCATAATCTTAACTCGCAAATATACGTCTACCGTACAGCACTGCCGTTATTGAAAATTATAAGTCATCACATAAACTAATAGATAAGGATCTTAATGTGCATGAAAAAATTACATGACTGTGTATTCACAGGACTCGGTTTCACATTACATCTTAAAGGTCAAGTGAAGAAAGTGATTTCAAGCGATGATAATGCATGACCTTAGCAATCATGCTGTGTTGTTATATGAGAATAGTGTTTGATGAAAAACAATCTTAATTGTCTCATGTCTAGTACCATACTATAACGGTAATAAGAAACAAACTTTCTTGTATTAAAATTAAAGGTCTTTTCAGACAACGCAGCATGATTGTTCCGTTAAAATGTGAGGCATAACGTATAGTTTGTAGGAATTATTAAGGAATGTCTCAATGTTCACCGTCTGCTGAAGCTTTGGCGTTATTCTACGCTGCCTGTATCACAAACATGTGGTTTACTAATAAACATTAGTAAACCACATTGCACTATAAAGCTTAGTCTTGAATAAGCTGATTTCAGGCTAGCAGGCGTTCGAAAATATAAGCCAATTCATTTTAAAACAGATCTGACAAGTTACGTTGCACCGACCCTATTCAAGCCAGGCATAAGTGAAGGTCAGGCGTCCGTCATTACATTAGTATGTCATTACAAGGTCTATCAATGGGTCATTTACAATATAATATTTAAAATCGCTTCAAAATGAACTTTCACAATATCCGCAGGATACCCAATAAAACGAATGTAAACTTTAGAAGCAGTTTCATTTACTTTCAATATAATATTTATTGTCTATTTACAACTGCTCCGATTTGAAACGAGTATTAATTAGGACTTGTAGTGTAACTGTATATTTTATTACATTCATCCGTCGCTAACAGTTACGTACAAAATGTTTCCATTGATTACGCCTGATACTACGACGAATACTCATTAATATTTAAAACTCGAGAGTGGGTATTCATAAATATCAATATGTCTAGATGTCATGACGCTGAGAAAATTGAAAGCCTGATAAAGTACAGAAGGACTGATACATCCAATAAATATTCGAAAATAATTAATTTTGGATAAAACAAACGCAGCATCGCACAGCCACCCTTATGGCGAATGGTCGAACTTATAAACCCTGGAATCCACTGGATACAAGTAGCTGTGGTAATCTGAGTTAGACCTCATATTCAGCAGAGATTATAATTTACAAATATTTTTCGTTGCTTAAACTCTATAGATAAAAAATCAGTAAATTGAATTATGGTTATAAAGGTCACATCACAGTGGTTTACACAACAATTTTTCTCTGCATAACATGGTATAATATTTTATGTAACTCTCAAGCCACACACATACTCGTATGTACTTACATATTAAATTTGCCAGCACAAAACTCTCTATAAACAGCAATCAATCAATTCAAACAGGTACAAGATTGAGTGTGTATGGAACAGCAATGTGCTTGTTGATTTACACGTGTATCAAAACATGACTAAATCACATCTCGAGATGAATCTAGAGATAAGATTTTATTGGGAGGTCCGCGAATAAGTAAGGCGATTTAATAAAGATTTGAAGAAGTGTGCAGATCGTTGATTGGGATTGTATGTAAGGTAGATGATCTAGTAAAAATTTGAAGAAGTGTGGATGGTTGGGAGGGACGGTATGTATTTACAGATCTTCTATGGCCAACCGCTGAAAATGATTATAAATCTACAAAGAATCATGGTTTAGGATTGGTTCGATCATAAAATAGATCGCTGATGAACATAAAATAGATATACTGCTACGATTATCGTTTTTTTTTCTCTTTCCTTATTTCAATAATATTTTCTAGACTTACATAAAGGACCTGATACGCACGAAGAACACATATTATGTTGTTTAGGTTCATAACTACGAGTGGAAATGTTCAATGTACCCACTTTCAAAACACTTAACAATACACACACAACATTTTCCTCAAAGCAGAACAAAACTTCAATTCAAAGTGGCACCACATCAAACGCCAAAGGGCCGCACACGGAAGAGTTAATAAGACATCTTTACGTTATTTTAATACGTGGGCTAAGGTTCAATTGTTCCATTGTTTTGCGCAATCGTTCGGATCTTATCTTATACCATATATCGCAATTGTGTTTCACTAAATACAAAGTTAGAATCTCTGAGAACACGCGTACGTGATGCGTATTAACAAAGAACTTAATTATTATAGTGTGTAAGTTATTAGAGGTAATTACGCTTTGTCGGTTGTAGAGATCAATTTGACTTATTTTTTAAAGGACAGAGAAGTGTTTGTTTGTGAAATTGTTTTTTGAATTATTTATTTATTCTTAGGATAGTTAACATCAGATGGTCTATTATCAATAGATAGTCCTAAATCTAGCGTCAAAGATATTTATTTCTACGAAAAACAATTACTATAGGTATCCAATTATATTTATAAAATTATCCTTATTTACTTAAGGTACTGTCATAAAATTACATCATGAATGCGTATAAAATGTAATCCTTAAAATAAAGTGGTCTCTAAATAAAACATTCAGAATGTATACCCAGTTTTCTGTCACATAAGATTAAAAATTCTGCTAACTTGTTTTAATCAATTATGATATTATTTACAAACGTAATGAGTGTCGCAAAAAAAAATGGCATCTGACACCACAACGAACGGATGTGACTCGCAAAGGAAACAAAACATCAGAATTTTAATAAACATCCGACGAAACATCTTTTTAAAAATGCTTCTAACGTTCCTTTAATTTAATACAATTTGATTACATGTTTAGACAAACATTTATGAATTAAGACAATGTAGAAATAATTACATAAATAACAAAATCAATTTATGCAATTTTACATAACAGGCAGGTACATATATTGTACTTAAACAATAGTTTCCCCGCTTCAAAGTATTCCTTCTCATATTAACAAATCATATTACATACAATGACACAAAAATATATAAAATTAATATATTTACGAAACAGCATTTATCTTTTAGCATCAACAATTAAACAACATATTTTTCTGCATTACGAAATCACTTTGTCCTTTACAAACAATTGAATTGTTATCACTAAATTGCAAAATATGTAACTTTGATTTCACCTTTAATGACATTGGCTACAAAAATTTTTGCAGTCAAAACATTGACAGGAACGTCAGGTGATGTGTGATTATGACATGCATATCGCATGTCTTACAAGACGATCTGTCATTGCACGAAATAACTCGGACAAGCGGATAAATTATGCTGCATTATGCATTATTCATGTAAGCGTCTAAATCTTGCCGATAACTATGAAGAAGCGATTTTTAATTCAGTTGGCAGATTTAGTTTTGTGTAATTTAAAATGAATAGACATATTTGACATCATGCTAAGATTCATGTCTTGTGTTCTACAACGAAAGCATTTCTTTCAGTGTGGAGTTTGAAGTCGAGACTTCAGTTTCACTAAGATGATTCGTTTGTTCACAATTTCTATATTCGAAAATGTCTGTAGAACTTAGAGGTTATCATCATGCCCCGGATAATATTGCAATTGAAGTAACATAATACACATGATCTTGTAAATTTAGATCAAGCATTTATCTATATCCAAATGCATTGAAGTCCAGCCTTTCAAATTTAGACCACAATCCATCATTTTACTGTTCGAATTACAATAAACCACCTATTTACGCATACACTACGATAAAATGAGCTGGCGATTCGAGATCCATACATTTAGCTCATCCGTCATAATCAACAGTGTTTTGTGCTTTCGTGTACGGTGGGGTCAACAGCGTGTCACTGCGGAGAAATCGCTCGAGCATGATGTATGGATTTGTATACAAATAGAATGCTAAAGAACATGTGTTCGTCGTTGTACAAATTATTCGCCGTCGGAGCACGATTTACTTGGTGACGTAAGCGCTTGAGTGCATGTATTTATGTGTTACAAGCGTTGTACAATGTTTGTTTATGGATTCACGATTTGTAAAACAAATGTAAGATAAATAAACGTTTTTATTTTGAGAACAATATGGTCACTTGTTTTTACATCACTTTCTTTACAACCAGTAAGTGTTTTGTTCTTAACATTTTCCGCCTCCTTTTGACATTCCTTTTTTACAATGTAAAATTTTTTGATGGTTAAGACGCTTAAAAGTTGGGTATTAAGACAACGGATAGCAGAAACTCATCTATTACATTTAAGATCAATAACTAGAGGATTTTGAATCTTGGTCAACTTTTATTGTTGCGACTAGACTAATGTGTGTTACATTCGTCCCTTCTTTCTAGCGATTTCCTTTCCATGGCCTAAGTCTCTTGCTGATTTCCTCCGCTTTGCTGTATCTTCAGCATCGTCAATTGTTGGACTATTGACTCTCATATTTTCATTTGTGAATATAAGGCTAATTTTAGTTTCAATATTATATCAGAAATTTTTTAAATAGACAGTGAAACCAACAGACTCACCTTCGTTCAACAGCCGTCCTAAAAATGCTCGTTCGACACCAATGTAACAATAATGACGCTATCAAATACGAATAACATCTCGGGAGTTCACCTCGTATTATGATAATACGGCTCATGGGCAATTTGCGGGCCCACTTTCTCCAACGCACGGGCACACAAGAAAACGCTACCGTACCGAACGGCTTTCCTTCGTGACGAGATAAAGGAAATGTATGTATTTATGGCCCTGGCCCTTGTAGGGTTTCGGCCAATATCTAGCTTGGACCAAATTTTTTGATAATTTATAAGATTAGTGTACTTAGTTTACAAACATTGGTTATTCAATTGTAAAATTAAGGATTATATATTGACGTTTTTCGATAACTGTCATTATCACAGTCCTCAGACACATAATATATTTTAACCTACACATTTTTTATACTAACCTATTAAAAACAAATGTGGTATTGCTGATAGGAGACAAATTCTCACAATCTATAGAATAAGTTATCGCAATTAATAATAATATTAATACACTCAAAATTACTTTTATTTGGATTGATCGGCTTAGAGTTCACTTGTGTTTCAGGTTAGGATTGTCAATTTTAAATAATTGATCCAACAACTTGGCCATACGCATCCAAGGGCCTTAAACTCCGCACCGATTTCTCTACGAGATGTGTACAAAAGATCTGTTTGTCATGTGGCATGGTGATCCATTTCCAACATAAACGTGACAGATGCTGACCTACTACTAAGCGCCGTTAACTCGCGCACTTGAGATCTTGCGAAGAGCCAATGATTTTTTAGGCGTATATAACTGTCAACGATTTACAAGGGACTGCGAAAGCTGTAGGCAATGACATTGTTATCATCATAATTATGATGACATACAATGTCTGTGTTGAAGATAGTTCTCCTCCAAGGTTTTCGGAAGTCCACACTAACAATTAGTCAGTCCACATTTTGGGTGGAATAGTCAATATACCTAACAAACGCTCTGTAAAATCGATTCAACAGAACGAAATCATTTACAAATACCATCTAAATCTCAAGTGTGGAGTATTCACCAATTTCCACTTAAAACAACTGCCATAAAGTGTTACACACTGAAACCAATGAACTCGATACTAGCGTTCAGCAATATCGTTTCCAATACACACAATTCTGAATCTTATAACTAACTAATAAACTTCAATTTACCGAACATCATTTTTCCTGAAGTGAATAAAGCCCTTC
The DNA here is from genome assembly GCA_949752805.1 of Deilephila elpenor. Taxonomy (NCBI): domain Eukaryota; kingdom Metazoa; phylum Arthropoda; class Insecta; order Lepidoptera; family Sphingidae; genus Deilephila; species Deilephila elpenor. The sequence goes on from OX457116.1 coordinate 4,103,104, forward strand.
GAATCAGTAGCAACTGTACTGAAGTCACTAACACACTACGTCATAGAAACAAAAAAAGAATCTGGACCACTTCCAGCGACCTTGAGCCCATTAGCAATAAAGAATTGTAAGCCCACGCGTAGTTTTTAAATTATGGACTGACCTAGATTTTAAGCAGTAACAATTTGTGTATCTAGTAATGCTAATTCGGTTTTTTTTGTGTACGTAAATTTGATAGTAGATGTAGCTTTAGAACAGTGGAAATGTAAAAAGAATTAAAGCGATCGAAGCTAACGATATAAGTACGAGATAGTTTGCATTGGAATGTTAGCTTAGAAAGAAAATAATTAGATTAAGCTATTTTATGCCACGTATTACTGATGTTAAAAGTATTAAAATGAACTGGAAGAGCGCAGACAAAAGTTTGAGCAGGTGGCTTTGCTCATGAGCGAATGCACTACACGCCTCAGACGTAATTACTAAGTGAGTAGCATTCGCGGGTTAAGGTTACAAAGAGCGCGGAAGGGAAACTAGGTAACATTGAAGCTCTTCCTTTCTTCACATTGCTTCATTTACCACATCTTCACTACCACCTAGAAACATTTCACACAAAATAACAACATCATCAAAATTCGCAATTCTAACGGTAACGAGTACCAAATGGATAAAGTCAATTACCGCAACAATACAATAGTTACCTAACAGAATACGTGATTTTTGTGGCACGTTTCGTTTTAAGATGCAACGTTCGTTGAGAAATTCCAAATTTCATTTCTCGCAATGCTCTAGCGATTCCGTAATATTTGATTACTTCTTAACGTCCTATTAAAATTGCAGTACGGGTTATACACAATTCTTGTAAGCTCGTTTTAGCCAGCAACGATAATGCTGGTAATAAGATCTAGCAACGCTATAGAACAAAACTTTATTACCCTATTTATTAAAAATAGTTCAAATATTTACCGATAGATGTCACTAAATAGAGTTGAAATCACAACTCCCATGCATCTAAATTTATTATGAATACATATTGATTTTTCTATCGATCAACGACTGCATCTCAACTTCGCTATTTCCAATGATTCTATTGTCAAAGAATATGACTTAATGATTTATGCACGACCAAATTAAATCACAAATTAGTATGAAAGGCAAATCAGATGTTAAATAAAAATTCAGTGACCGAAAGAGATTTTGTCAACTAACCACGGCGCAATCACTGCACGATCGTTCAATAAGGTCAAAATACTTTCTAATATCGCGTGGTCCATTATTGTTATTGATATTGTTATATTTGTTATACAACAATGTGATTGATTTTTATTGATAATGAAATTAGTTATTGATAGTTGTGATGACACGAAGTAGCGCGTCTGGTGCCTAGCTATTCTATTACGACTGATGAAACTTCCCTTTGTTGTGTTTATGAGGAAAATTATTTTAATGACATTAGAAAAACTTTGTTATGTACAACCTAGAGTTCGATAGAAAGGGTTTAGGATGTAGTTCACCACACTGGCTTATTGGGGATAGGCAGAACTTATATACCATATAAAATATAAATTATTGTTAAGATCTCTATTGTATGCAGGTTTCTTTACGTTGTTTTCCTTCATCTTTAAAGTGCGTGGTTATTGATTAAGAATACATATATAATTATTCTGAAAAGTCAGAATCTCTCATTGGATCATTATTAAAATTATAATAAGCTTCATAAATTATAATAAAAGACAGCATACAAGAGGACTGTTTTATCCGCATGTAACTATTAAAATAAGTCTATTTTAGTATCAAAGGAGGTGCGAAGAAACATGCTGGCCGACAGCATGATAGCTTCAAGTACAAAGTAGGATATTGTTGATTCGCTTAAACTTGCGATGCGAAACTTGAATGCGATGTGGCCACTGAAGCAGCTGCGAAAATATTGTATGTTTATTTTGAAATGTTTCATTTTATTTTTAATTATAAATAAACATGATAAGTTACATTCCAGCCGCGGAATTGCAGAATGACGCAGTCCAAACTCGCTTAATTATTCCCTTATTAAAGACACAAAATCATTGTTTTATTGCTTAACTTATTATACGCTCCGTTTTTTTATTCGGTAACCTACATTTTACAGCACTAACACATACACTTACATTTTACTTCTTTTCCAATATTCATGCACCAAAAATGCGGTCTAATCAATAAATAATTAATTAAATCACCCACCGCTTGACATTAACGTTTTAAATATTTTCTCAATCTCCCGAGCATGTGTTTATAGAATTCATTGCAAAAATTGGGTCAACTGCTGTTCGTGTGAGGTCAAACATCGAAAACAAACAAGACCACACACATAGAAATACGGGCTTACGCACACTACAAACAACTAATTGAGTGAATTGTTTGTAATGAACCTGATTTTTCGTTCATAATGTGCGGTATCTTATGAGTTTTAGAGAGTGTAACGGTTTTACTTATAAAGTATACATTTATTGCAACGTTTAAATAATAAACAGACCTATGCAGTCTCTTAGAGGTTCTTCTGGAATCAATGAAACATGCATTATCCGTCAGTAAAGCGTGGAATCTTAATAAAGGTTATATTTTGTTCTTCTGTAAAAGCGCCTTCACTGATGATGTAGAATAAATCAATTTAATGCAAACCCCTCGTACAATTAAAAATAACATAATATTCAGATTTCACGCATTAATCGATTATGAAAATTACTAATCCCCTGGCCGCTGCTATTAACTAATTTTAATATACAAATTCACGCCAGGCAGCGGCCTGTCTATGCCCCTGGCATTGCAGCGTCTATGAGCAGCGGAGGCCGCTTACCTTCAGGCGGGCCGCTAGCTCGTCTGCGTATCACGGCAATAAAAAAAGAATACAAAATATGTTTGATAATTATTTTTAAACACTGATTAAGATTCCATAGTGTGCTCGCGGCCTTCACAGTTTGTTTACAACTTAAGTCCACCGATCTTTTTAACGCCACACTTCGCTCCGTTCATTACAAGCGTTAATTGTTTGAGCTTTCATCTGTACTTTAGTGATGGAAATGGGATAAAGAACGACAGAGATTTTGAAATCACACTGCGTTTTAAAATAGTTCGGTAGATTATTTTCATTGCGCTAAGGTACACCTTTTTTCAAATTACAAAAATTGTCATGTTATTCAAAAAGACATCGATATTCACAAATGTGTTATATCCTTTATTCTTCAGTTCCCCTAAAAAATTAAATCATACTATTTGCGTAGAAAAATAAAGTACATAATTACTACACGATATTTATCAAAAATATTTATTAAAAACAAATACACATTAACACATACAAAAGTAACATAAATTCCGGAACTTGTCGCCTTCATATAAACTTAAGACGTAGCGCAATATAAAAATAACACGCCATAAAAACATACTCGACCTGTTTAATCACGCGTTATCAGTACCGTTATCTCATGTGATAATAATTAAAAAGTTCAACGGCCCCGTTACAGGAACACAGACGATGTTGCCCGTGGTCTGGTTAAGGAAACTAAGAAAACAAACAGATGCTTGCTTATAACTGATAATAGATGGCGTAATACATGAGTTTTTGTCGTTTAGCAAGTGGCTAAGCAAATCAGATAACAGATCATCTAAAATCTATTGGGGTGTGGCGAAAATTGGAACTACAATTTTTTTTTAAAAAATGACTTTTTGACGCATTGTTTGAGTTATGTTTTCTTATTATAAACAACAAGCATTTATTATCGTAATCGAATAGGATACAACATGTCCAATCTAATAAAATGTGAAGAGAGTAAATCTGTTATTATTTTGACAACAGCGCATTCAGCGACAGAAGAAGAAGAAGACATTAACACGAAAATGGACACTGTACCCCAAGTTAAGAACGTTATAATTATAATACTATATTATTATTATAGATATGCTACGTTAGGCTAAACGTAGAAATCTTAAGCCATATATTTGTAAGTATGTTAAGGATTAAGATTATAACAGCATCGGTCAGTGCTATTAGGGAAAGTTCTTAGGACTTCCCCTCCCGCGGGGGCACAGTACAGTGACGTGTTTACGTGCTCCTCAATAATAATTGTGTTTTGTGTGTTTTGAAGACGATTATCGGTTCGTGAGTTGTTTATTGTTGTTTGGTATCGTATTGTACGCAAGGATCCGTAAGTTTTTATAGTTTTATTTCGTTTATTTCGTGGATTTATTCAAATTTATTCTCGGTAAGTACTTTTATTTTTCTATAGTGGGTACCGCGAAATAAAATATCGTCCGGCCGGTCAGTCAGCTGTTTGTTTAACATTAATTAGTTCTTGTTAGTGTCAATAAACATTATAAATTTATTGAATTTACTTCTGTAAAGACAATGTCGACCCACAGTAACGATCCGCCCGACCCTGGGCCAGACCCTTTTGTTCAAAGTAGGCTCACGCCTCGGTCACCAAGTTCGGCAAAACGGCTATTCAGCGACGTTAATTCGCCAACATATGTCTCCCCCGTTAAATCGAAACGTCTACAATTGTCGGAATCGGCGGATACTTTGTCTGTAGACAACGGCAGCGATGTGAGCCGCGCGGACTATTGCGATATGGTGTCGGAAGTATCGAGCTATTTGTCTAAGATAAACGAACTCGTTAATGACCAGGGCTCGCGCATGAATATTGCAAATAGATCGGCGGTTTTAGACATTACACAACGAGTAACTTCGATTGTTTCGTTACTGGCGTTAAAATCTTCGTGCAATGAAACCAAGTTGGCTAATATGCAACGCGAGTTAGATCAATATAAACGCGTTAACATTTCCACCGCAGATTCCAATAAGACTTTAGCCGATAATTTAAAACTGCGTTTAGCGAAACCCACTCCGGTAGTGGAGCCGCGCGCCCCCCTCCCGTGCGTAATAGCTTACCCGACAAGTGAACGGTCAGCTGATCTACCGACATCATCCGCGACTAAACAGGCGCTCTTTAAGGCAATTAAGCCTAGTGATGATGGATTCCAAATCGTGGGCGTTAAAAAAACTTCTAAGTCCGGTGTTGCTCTGCGCCTCGCTAACGAGTCACAAATAAAAAAATTAGAATCCGTCGCCGCGATAAAATCGGCGGGGCTGCGTCTCGAAAAACCGAAGGGTCGCCGCCCCCGTATTCTAGTTAAAGATGTGCCATCCTCCATGGAAGACCGCGCTTTCTTAACCGCATTATATCGTCAAAATATCAAGGACGAAATGCCTATAAAGGAGGATGACTTTTCAAAGTCCGTTAAAATAACCCGCAGACGAATTTTAGATAACGGTCGGAAATGGATAGGCTTAGAATTAGATTCAGAGGTTCGTAAACACTTGATGAATACAAAGGACAAACTTTTCATTGATTGGGCCACCTGCCGTTTTATCGATGACATTGATGTAGTTCGTTGTTTGAATTGTCAGTATTACGGGCATGTACAAAAGTTCTGTACAGTAAAAACACCAACGTGCGCCATCTGTGCTGAATCACATGAAACTAAGGCGTGCCCGCAAAAATCGAACCCGGAGTTTAAGCCTGTATGTGCGCCTTGCAAACGATTTAAAAAAAAACACGATCATCGTTGTGGGTCTCAGGAGTGCCCAACATACAAAAACAAGCTCGAGCAATTAGTTTTGTCGACCCAATACTAATTAAATATGGATAACTTTACAATCGGTCAGTTAAATCTTCATAACGATAGGGTAGCGACGTCAGAATTAGACACGTTAATTCGCGATTATAAGCTGAATGTCGTTCTGGTTCAAGAGCAATACCAACATGCGCGATTACGTAGTAGGGTGATACAACTCGATAACAACTCACGAGCAGGTATTTTCGTGTCGGGTTCAAATCTTACCGTTACCTCAGTACGTAATCTTATGACGTCACACTGTGCTGTCGCAGAGGTGTCGAGTCCGATCTGTAAGGTTTTTCTTGTGAGCTGTTATTTTCAATACTCCGACCCTGTGGGTCCCCACTTGCATCACCTCCGTTATGTCTTGCGGTCCCTCGCTGGACATAAAATTATTATAGGTGCTGACGTTAATGCGTCTTCAATCCTTTGGTATGGAAAATATCGCTCCACCGATACCGAGCGACGTTGTGCTGTAGAAGATTTCATTGCAGAAATGAACCTCGAAGTACATAACACCCCCGATGCACCACCTACTTATAGCTGCCCTATGGGCGAATCCTCTATTGACGTCACACTTTCTAGTGGAGACGTCCGTATTGATAGGTGGCGCGTCCTGCCGGACGCGTCGTGTAGTGACCATCGCCTGATTGTGTACGAGTTCTTGCCTAGAGTGACACAGGGTCCGGTACATATAAATTGTAATTTTAGATATAAGTCTATAGGTGCCAACTGGGACTTATTTAGCTCTTTATTTGCTCAGCATGCCAGGGACTTCACTCGCGATGATCTGTCAGCTGAAACTTGTGCCGAGATTATGTCGGACACGTTTACGTATTGCGCGGACGTTACCATTGGTCGAGGTCCCATCACAAAGACTCGGAGGTGTGATTGGTGGAATGACTTACTAATCCAACTACGTCGAACTTTTCGCAGAGCGCGTAGGCGGTTTAACGGGCTTAAAAAAACGCCGTATTACAGGGGAAGCAATTACATCTGCTTTTAATGAACTGAAAGTTGCCAGATCACATTATAGAGCGGCTGTACTAAAATCGAAAGGCAATTTATTACGAAAAATTGTAGCCCGGTTAGATAGTGAAGGTCCGTGGTCTCCTTTATACCATGAGTTTAAAGCTAATAGGTCAATCAATTTGGCTTATATTGAGAATATAAAAATTAATAACAACTACACAACTGGCATTGAGGAGACAACGGAAGCTTTGTTACAATCGTTAATACCGGACGATAATGTTGGGAATGACACAGAATACCACAAGCAGATTAGGATGTGGGCCGCGGAACTGCCAAACTCTTGCGATTCAAATATCTCATCATTTGATGAATTTAGTGAAATAGTTCGATCTTTGCCCCTAAACAAGGCTTCCGGTGATGATAAAATATCCAACAAAATGATCAAAGAAGCGTGTAAATCGGCCGGCAATGCAGTACTAACTGTTTTTAATCGATGTATTGCTGAAGGGGTATTTCCGCGAGTCTGGCGTACCGGTTTCATTCGGATAATATCCAAGAGTGGCGATAAATCTCCTCAAGATCCTAAGTCTTACAGACCCATTACACTCTTGCCGTCGCTAGGTAAACTTTTAGAACGTCTTACCGTCCCTCAATTGCTACCAGGTGGACCAAAATTCCATGAAAAACAGTTCGGTTTTACTATGGGTAGGTCGACTATTGACGCGGCAATTTCGGTTAGGAGAAGAGTAAGTACATCGATACGCAAATATGTACTCGGTATTTTCCTGGACATCTCCGGTGCTTTCGACAATGCTTGGTGGCCAATGCTGCTTCTTAAGTTGAAATTGCGAGGTTGCTTTAAAAATATATATTCACTTATATACTCGTATTTCTCGCACGGAACAACAAAACTTAAACTTGGACACCATGCCGTGTCGAAGCCACTGACGATGGGCTGTCCACAAGGCTCGGTCTTGGGTCCTTATTTATGGAATTTGGGCTTCGACGATTTTCTTACAATTCCCTTACCGTCAGGGTGTTCTTTGATTGGATATGCGGACGATGGCCTCTTGCTTATTGAGTCAAACAGTAGGTCGGGACTCGAAAATATGGCCGACACGTGTTTAAAATTAATATCTGATTGGGGCGATCGAAATCGCTTACAGTTCGCACCACATAAAACGTTCCAATTACTTTTAAAAGGAATTCTAAAATCACCGCCGCGAATTAAATTTAATAATATCACCGTAAAGAAAAAACAATCAGTTTGTTATCTTGGTCTAATTTTGGAAAGGAATTTTTCCTTTCTTGAGCATATTAAGAAAGTCGGGGAAAAATCGAAAAATAACTTTTTTGCTTTGACAAGAATATCAAAATCAACGTGGGGGCTATCTTTCAATACATTAAAAACTACTTACTTAGGATGAATTACTTACGGATCCCCCGTATGGGCCGATAGGGCTACTATCGGTGCTGTGCGAAGGAAATTGCTCCAGAGCCAACGTTTGGCGTTGATATTCTTGTGTAAGGCATATAGGACTGTTAGTACCGAAGCGTTGCCTGTCCTAGCGGGTGTACTTCCAGTTGACCTGGAGGTACAACGTCGCGCCGCGATGTATTACTCAACTAGAGAGAATATGAACAAAAGATTCTTAAATTCACGTGAACTTGTAAAAGTAGACAGATTATTTAAGCCGCTCTCAGTTGTATATAACGAATTAATAGATGAATGGCAGAATAGATGGGAGGTATCTTTGAAGGGTCGGCATCTATACCAATATTTTCCATGCGTGCGTGATCGTTTGACAAAGACTTGGCTAGATATCGATTATTACGTATCACAGTTTCTTACGGGCCATGGTAACTTTAAGTCTAAACTGTACTCATTTAAGCTCGTTGATTCGCCTGCGTGCTCATGTTCAACACCTTATTGTGAATATGAGCAGTCCGCGCATCATGTACTTTGGGAGTGTAGTCTTTGGCAGAATGAGCGTAAAACCATGCTAGATAGTATGCAAATAACATCTGGTGTTGTATACTACATGGACCTTGTGGAGACTAGGAAGAATTTCCGTGCTTTCCGGCGATTTTGCCATACCTATTATTGGAATCAAGTATAACAGCTTACATATTAGGTCCCATTGAAATGTAATAATCACTATTCCGTGGTGCTTTACAGCTGGCTTCTCTGGCTGTAAATGTCTTTATGCGAGGTTGTTTGCCTCTTTAGTTCATTGTTTTGTCACCCGCTTTATTAGGGAGGGAAGTGGACAATAATTTATTTCCAACTCCTCCTATTAATTTAACTTTTTGATTGATTTCGTTGCGGGTTAAAGACAAGTTAGACATTCCCGGAGACGCGCTGAGCTTCAATGCTCAGTGTCATTAATATGCGTGCCACTGTTGATCCTGGCTTACAGGAGTTGCAGTGGCGGGTGTGAGGGCGGGACAGTCTCCTATTAGGGAAAATTATTTTTTTATAGCTTTTTCCCTCACCTTGTAACAATGACCAATGTCTTCAACATCACTTGGTACTAAAAGCTGGCAATTATGTTACCTTCGCGAACCCGTTAAGCGTTAACGAGAGAAATTCTTTTACAGCCCAATAATTGTCGGCTATTAAAATATTAATATTCAGTCCGGGAAGTGGCAGCTATTGAACATGTAATTATGGGGCGTTATCAACGCTTGTATCAGGAGGCACCCTTTTAATTTGCTCTTGGGAAGCCATTCTTGATAACACCGCAGATTGGGAAAATCTATTCGATCTACTTTGGCCCGAGATGCGAGCCCAATCATTATGTTCTAGAGTCTTCTCATTTGTAGAGTGTCATCCGGATATAATAACAAACAATGCCATTATATGAAACTGGTATCACAGTAGAGAAATTTCCTCAACTTCAATTTACATATTACTAAACACCTTGTTATTAGAACGTTAACTAATCAACCAAACTTCCAAGTTGACACGAATTCATCGATTTTTTATATATGAAACTTCTTGTATCTTCAAATCGACTTCAAAAGTAAGACACTACATCAGTGATAAATATCGCCCAGCAAAAATTTATCTCAACTCGCCTTCATCAATTCCTAGTACTACCTATTATATAAATTTAACACACAGTAACACGACTCATCCAGTGTCTTACTCACTTCAAAAGTCCCTTCAACAAGAGTACATTGATTTATACCCCCTTCAGGATTAAGGCCTTAACTCGAGTCCAATAAATCTTAGGGACGACCTTGAGCCAGTTCCTCCCTTTTATAACCTGAGGGGACTTAAGTACTTACGCCGTGGTATATTTAAGCCTTTAAGGAAACATAAATCATGAGTATTGTTCGTGCGAAACTATGGGAGGATTGAACAGGTGCTTGTGAAGCCAGATCCAGCTTGTAAAGAGCATTGTATTATCATCTACGACTTAAATGCTATACAATTTGGACAAGATAATTTTATTATTAGAATATTGTTTATAACTAGCATGCTGCTGAAAGCTAAATTTACTGTATAAATAAAATATTACTAAGGCTCTCATTATCATTGTATATTTTTCGCTTTAATAAATATATTGTATCTCTTATTCAAATCTGCGTAACCTGCGTTTTTATGGGTATTTGATCATTTCAAACCTTACATTAATTTACATACTAAATGTTTGCAGCTTAAACAAACGTGTGATATTTATACAACGTACCATTAACCATTTCACCTCACGCACATAAATCAACACATATTTTAAAACGAAACGCATTGAGGTGTCAATTTTGTTAAACACATAGAAACCAATAACTCAAAGAAGTGGTTATAAACATAGTCATATTAAATATTTATGGTCGAAACCAGTTTCACGAGGAAGAAAAAAACTGTATGTATGGACATGAGCAACTGTTTATACAAGAATAAGTTATGCCTCATAACTTTCGCCTACGCCTATGTAAGATTAATCTTCCGATACATTTATGCTCAATATGGTTTCAAATTCACTCCGTAGAAACATTAGTAAAAACTGTGTAAGAAATTAACTAGTATGACAACCTGTTATGAAGGAGAGAGAGAAAGATAAAAGTAACACGGACGCGTTAGATGCGACCGGAATAAAACAGCATTAGTTGTGGAAATCAATTTAAAAGGTCTGTGTCAATCAATCCACGTCCATCAGCTGAGCACAAGATTGATTTGAAATTGGTATTAAATGTGAATGAAAAGTTCACCATTAGTTTTGTAATTTATCCATGCCATACGCAATATGTACGGAGTAAAACTTCACAGACCTGCAGAGATGCTGTAGAAATCGATTAAGTTATATTTACTGAAAATTTATAATTTCAATATTTCAATAAACACATTTTCTATATTTACATAGAACCCATATTTTACACAAAGTATTTGATCGTCCTTATATAAGTACCAAGTCATGCAATCGGCATAGTAGAACATCATAAATTAAGTTTTATGTTGGTTTAAGTTTGAATTAAATCATCAACAATGTTGCAAATGGATATCACAGCTCCACGTAAAGACCCTTTGATCGTCATTCTATTCCAACTAACAATTGAATTGACGTCCCTTGACACCTTTCAAACTATATAAACAGCCATGCACACAACACTTGCCGTTAGTAATAACTATGTTTAAAAATATATTAACCCCCTAGAAGCCGTCGAAATGTATAAAAAACAACTTCAAATCTCGCACTTACCGGTTGTTATCAGTAAAATCATGAGCGAGTATAACAATGCTGGCTGTCCGCGTAACCCAGTAAGTGTTAGATGACCCTTTAGATTATAATATATTTCTTCCGTTCTCATTTACATCGATTACATCGCGCGAGAGAGTTCTGTAATGATCTTTGTTGAAGTTGTTAATGTTAGTTGCATTGGATACCATACTGATGTTTTATCTATTCGTGATTTGTGTTGGAATGTTATTGTAGAGGCGATAAAATGTACTAATTGATCACAATCAAGGCTAAAAGTAACTAAATTTATCCAAAGTCGTCGTTAAGATCCAAAAAGATATGTTCCTGAAGTCATCAATTCATTAAATTCCATTACGAGTCCGTACTATAAGTAAAAGATTTCGTTGTATTATTATCATCGCAATGTTTCGATAGAAATTGTCAATGCAAAAGGCGGCATTAAACGACATGTGATTACAGATAAATGTTCTTAATCGATAATTTTCTACATTTGACGTTATATTTGAAAAAGCCAAGTCATATAAGTTATACAATAAATTACGTAATTTACTTTTGTTCATTTTACTTGCACGTATTAGTCATTTGACGCAACGCACTCACTTTGTGCTTGAATCATCACTATATTTGGAATCGAGTGTTTCTCAAATATTATTTAAATTAAAGTGATTTTCCTTGTTATTTGACCATTCAAAAGTAACAACGTAATATAAATAAATTAAGTAATTATTGCCTGTCGTTACTTCCGTTTCAGGAAAGTTTGAAATTTTGCCATGACTTGTCTTTATTAATTACGGCAGGATTTTTAATACCTATTGTACGACTTTAGGGATCAATCAGATTACTGGAGGCCGAAGAAATTTGTAGTAATGGCCATGCATCTACATTCCTTTTAAGGTATGTTCATGGTGATCGCAATAAATATTAACTATTAGATGAGATTCAAGCTGCTAAGGCGGACTTTTGAACAAAGATCCCAGGTGGTCCCTGAATACAAGCCACTTCCCAAAAGTGGACATCCTACTGTTAATAATGATATTTCCTTTAGAATAATTTTGGAGCTACAACTTAATCTAGAGAGCAATTTGTTCTGACATTTAAAATTCTTTGATATCGATCAGTTTTCTCTTTCATACCATCATATCTAATATCAAATGACGGCGACACATGTTAGTAGTATAGTTATTATGGTCGAAATAATTTACAAACCAGTACTTGCCGACCACCTGTTACAAATCAAATTCGTAATAGGCGAAATACTTTCACCCACTTTTCAATTACAGCTATTACTTTAATAACATAATCATAAATCTGTGAAATGAGAGCCATGTATGCTAATTGCGAGGCTGACATCCAAATTGTGGCTGACGAGTTGTGCTGTTTTTTTGTTATAAGATAAGGCATGCATCAAGCTTGACAATATTGGAAAAGTTAAAAGTAGAATAGTGAGTTATTTTTTCTAAATAACTCTTGTATATTTTTTACATAAAATATCTGCGTATTAGAAAAAGAACGTCAATTTACAAACATTTCTAAGAATTATATGAAGCTTTTAACTTTCCTACTTATTAATTATCAAAAGCACACTAATAGGGATTATTTGATATCAATTTAAACACATCCGCTTTCAGAGTTAAAAGCGGTATGTCGCGTGCCAAAGAAAACACGTGGTGTGTGAAATTTGGTCCAAATTAGAAAAACGTGAAGGTAACTCCAACTTTCCATTTCACATTAAATTTTAACTGAGAAAATTTGATCAAGAATCAATTAACCTTATTTTCAAATACAGTAATTTATAATGAATACACTTTTACGATTTTTATATGAAATTTTCAATTATTTCTTACTATGTGATAGAGTATACTTTGAAATTAAAATATGGCAATAAAATACCTCAAATTACACTTTCTTTAGAAAGTAAATAACTGCCTTCACAGTATTATAATAATTTAGATAGATTATATTATTCTAAGGGAAACAAAGCTCTATAAACAAATCTATTAAATCAATAAAACCAATAGTTAAAGGTTTTCTACATTACATAGCGTTATTCTAGTCTGTGCGAAGATACGTTTTCCTACTCAATCTTCGTGGTTTCGGCCGACATTTATAATTTTCGGTTATAAGAATATTAGTTCTTATATCTTCGTTGACATTAAACGAACCCTTCTTCAACTCTCAGTATTACTATTCAAACTAAAAAGATAGGCAAGATAATATAAAAGCTCAGCTGACAAATAACACAGCCATTGCTTTAAACAATCATAAAATCTTAACCCTTATTCCACGCGCTGATTCCAAGCAAATGTACAAGTCAATTAAAACGAGAAGTGTTTTACTTGATATAAATATTAAATATCAACCCTAAACAAATACATCGTGAATTTTTCAGTCACGTAAATAATCGTTTTTTTCTCTAACGCAGTACTGAAGACGTTAATTAGAGGAGCAGTCATGTCCACGCAAGGCGCGATAACCGCACTCAATTCAAACACCGTTGACTCGTACACTACGATTCATTATTACTGTAATTGGACACGAGACACTAAAATAAATAGCTGTGCTTCTGGTTACTATCACACATAACCTGCCACGCAATGAAATAAAGACTCTATAATTGACACTTAAGGTTTAATCTCGTTCAGAGTGGTGTGAAGGAGAAAATTTATCTTCTTTTCGATCTGTCTCAAGTGTTGCGCTTGAATAATTGTTTTGTCTATGGATAGGAGCTTAAATGCTTAATAGAATAATAGTGATTACTCACAGCTCGGTATTGTATTACATTTCAGAAGGTCTTACCTGTGAACAAAAACAAAAATTATTATTATACACTTCAAGTTGATTTGCACTTTAATTATACTTGGATTAGATTTAGACAAGTTTTTTTTTGTAGAATAAAGTTACAAAAATAGGAGAAATAGAACTGGTAGCTATGCTCTGAAGCTTTCGATGGTTGCTATTTCAATAGTTCTTTAAATGGACAGAAAGGAAGATACAGTATAATTTTCAGACACGGAGAATCGAATCTAAGCATTCGGAAACTGTCGGTTGGTTTACGTTGATCAATGAGACAGCTTTTCATAATGCGTTATTAATATTGTTCATTATAGCGTGTCTAATTGTGTCAATGGTTGACTTTACCCTTGATCTATTTATATCTAGAGGATGATAGGAAACATTACTTTTCTCATTTTAAATAAAATTAAACAAATAAACGAGCATACAAATTACGATATATAATAAATACAAATTAAGACAATCCAACATCAATTATGAAACCACACATATATTGTTTTAATTACCAAAGTATTTTCTACTACAAAATAATATTAATTATAAAAACAATTTTCTTTCCACAATACCCAGGTGTGCAATAACCAATATGCCTATCTATACATAAGTTCAACGTTCGTATGCTAACCTATAAAAGGCACCCCCTAAATTCGGTTACACTGTACACATCATTTGTGTTCAGTAATAATACGAGTATCAAACAGTTGGCCAGATGTTGCGCCTCCCACGGTTTATTGTCGCCACACAATGTGTTAACTCGACAGCTTATCAAGATCGTTAGAGCTAGAATGGTATGGTATGGTATGGTGGCGATTGTCGACCAAATTGTGGACTGTTATCCATCACGAATTCAATTTCGCCGAAATTGCGTCGGTGTGGGCAGGGAGAAATTATTTATTTGTCAACGGTTTAGTGCGTATCTAGACGAAGATCGGCTGGCCTATTCTAGACACTCAACTTAAATTTAATTTTACCATTTATCATATAAACTTAAGTAAAAGCAGGTGCTACTGTAGAGTTCTAGACACAAAATATTTTTTTTATAAAATATAATCCAAAATCTCAAATGGCTTCGAGTGTTTATTGATTACGGACAAGTTTTAACAATTACGTTACTTCGTGTAAATCTACTAGTATTTCTATTCCCTTATAGGGGCGATACACGACAAATCGTCATATTATCGTGTCAATTTGCTTGACTTTAGTCCTTACGTGGGGTCGCTCCAATATGTTTCAATGTTATGGTTTATGATTTTACGATCGGAGCTATCCACCCTCTTTAGGGATTCATGTTGATGGATGCCGGCCACCAGGCGGTATTATTGATAGTATTAAAGTTCCAACGCATCTACAGCTGTTTCTTAATATGGCCAGCGAACCATAGACCCATTGCGATATAAAGCACCTTCTATAGTTGAGCTATAAGTCTTATCAATTCAATAATACTGTTGGCCATAGCTGTTTTCAAAATATATTTGTGGGAGGAATAAAATTCCACATAAAACAAGAAGTGGACTGCTAATTGACAACCAGTTTCTACAGTAGACTTACGTCTGCATCCGTATAACTAGTGTTAGACTACCAACGCTTTTTCCTCAGTTTACTATGACAATCTCCTGTAACCTAAGAGCCTTTGTTTATTGTGTTGAAACTATTGTATCTTGAACAGATTTTCATTCCTAACCAAAAAACAACCGGTCTTGCATCAAATCCTGAAAAAACTTTTAAAAATATGCAAAATTACAGACACTTTAGCTCCTATCGCACCTTCGAGTACTGATACTCGCAATATGATAGCGATAACGGCATCCCATGATACACTTGACAGCTGACGGGTTAGTACGATAGCATTATTGATTTCTGGAAACTTACGATTTATTTCAACATCAAAGCAAGAAGCGTGTACTGATTGCGTCAGTGTGATTTCATCATTTGGTTGATCGTTGTTCGTTCCATCGTAGAAGATCATCGTGTCATAGGAGATTTTGATTTTATGCAATGTTGAACCAGGATTATGTTTATGTTGTAATTCATCAATCACGCTTGGGATGGTTCGATATTTCGATTTTATCGTTGCCGACGAAATGTCAGTATGTATTAAATACTCGACAGCTGCTATTTATACAATTACCATAAACTGTCTAAAGCGCTTACAGGTAGTAAAGGATTTATGTTCGTTATTCCGCCTTACAATCTTTAGGTGCGTCGCTAATTTATTTATTACACAAGATAGAAGTAGAATTGAAGTAAAAATAATCTAATAAACGAACAAAGGGCGTTAAGATATTGCTTGTTATCTACATTGTTAATAGTAAAAAACACTCTTTAACGAACAATAATAATGACTTATCTATCACTTATGGAGATAAATAGGATTAGGTTTATAATTGATTTAAGAATATTATCGATAGTCCTTTCTTTTTATTATTCCTATCTCTACGTAGTTTTTAATAGCAACAAACCCATACGATTTTTAAAGTATGACGTTCCTACAACAAATATTGGTTCTAACACATTGCAGTCAACATCTGATTCAACAAGACTATATCTAGCAGAACATATTGAAGAATAATCGATTGTAATTATTAGAGGGGTGCAAAACTGCCTCATTGTAGATCTTAGCACTTTCTCGCATTATCGTGATTCAAAAAAGACTCAACAAAGAGATTAGAAACCGACCAGATTAACAGCTAAACACGAGGAAGCAGGTGGCATGTAGAGCAATCAAGCCAATTATCCCAGGCAAGTTGGATGTATGGACTGACGATGCGGATCGATTGACTGGCCAATAAATCATGCGTAACGAGATGGTACAGCCGGTGTAAACACACGTACCAAACTTGTAAACTGAAGAATGATGGACAGTGGAACGTGGACTAATAAGCCATGAGGATTAATGAATGCTTACTAGCATAATCTTACTCTCAAAGACATACATACATACATAAACTCACGCCTTTATCCCCGAAGGGGTAGACAGAGGCGCCACCAGGACACCCACATTTCGCCTTGTATGTTTCGTCCCATGATGTGATAGGGGGCGAGCCTATCGCCATATCGGGCACAAATTCCTGACTCCGGGCTGATAATGAATAGAAAAATCCAATATCACTTACTCTCAAAGAAGTCGGTTAAAATATACAAACAATCATTACTGTACTGTACTGTATCAGCCCATATACGTCCAACTGCTGGGCACGGGCCTACTATACAATCGAGAGAATCGATTAAGAGTGGTGAGGCCATGTAGTCCACCACGCTGGCCTAGTGCGGGTTGGCGGACTTACATACCGTAGAAATTCTTTAAAATCGTTACGGTATGCAGGTTTCAAATATTAGAGCCGATTTAACTCCCAAGTTCGTCCAAGGGTAACAATAGGAAGATTGCGGCTTCGATTGTCAGATCAAGCAGTCCAGTAGAGATGGTTTGAGTCGTATTTGCTTATAAGAGAAGCAAGCTGAAGCACTAACATTCAGCAAATGACCACTTTGTTAACCACTGCATAAACATTGAACATTTTTGTATAAGACAATGTTGCAATTTTATAGTTAACAATTATATATTCATAACACTTAAAATCCAAATATAGCCTCATGGTACTCAGAAAGACGATTTGCAATTACATAATGCATCTGTTTAGTATACTTACAAATTCTCAGTACTAATGTGATTTAAATAACTAATCCGCTGGCAACGGTAGCAGTAACTAGAAAAGGTTAAATACCATGGAATATTAATATACATGTACGTCATTTAATTTCTAATTTTCTAACTGATTTAGTCTCAAAATTAATTGATTATTTTGTGGGCTTGGTATAAAGTACAGTAATTGTTCTATGATATTTTGTCTCTGATATTTATAAAGCGTGTATCTGAACGTTTGTTTTAGTAAGCGTTAAAATATATTTGACATTGTGAATTCACACAAACATGTATATCACTTCTTGTCTATTTTAAATTAACCGACATCGTGAGATGGAATAATTATAAATAAAAATAAATAAATAAATAAATGCGTAAATAAATAATAATGAAGTGCGTGGTGGCCTGTTGGTTAACGGACCAGACGCGGCTGCCTACATGTTCACGGTGGTCGCGGGTTCAAATCCCAGGGCACACCTCTGACTTTTCGGAGTTATTTGTGTATTGATAGTCAATCACCACGCACTTTAACGGTGAAGGAAAACATCGTGAGGAAACCTGCATACCGTAGCGATTTTAAAGAATTTCTACGGTATGTAAGTCCGCCAACCCGCACTAGGCCAGCGTGGTGGACTATATGGCCTAACCACTCTCAATCGATTCTCTCGATTATAGAGTAGGCCCGTGCCCTGCAGTGGGACGTATATGGGCTGATATAGATATAGATATAGAAATAAATAAATAAATACACCCAACAGTCACACACATAGTCCCGACCCCACATTAAGATCAATTAAGTCTTGTGTCGCAGGTGTCAGAACTACGAGAGACTTTTCGGTCTCACAAACACCCAGACCCGAAAGAAATATTTCTGGGCCGCACAAACATTTCTCTCGGTGCGGGGATCGATCATCGAACCCGCGGCCTCTCGTTTCACAGCCGGCGTCAAACCAACTGCGCCACTGAGGCTGTCAAAACTTTATATAAACTTAAATAAACTATAAATAAACTTTATGTTCTTAATGCTTACATGAACTAAATATATTACCGAGTGAATGTACTCGGCTATAATTACAATAATCACTGGGTTCTGGCTAAGGTTGCGCTTTGAAGGCCGGTAGCGAAATACGATTGTTTCAACTGTTTGCCTCGGAATCGCGAGATGTATTAAAACAGGATGTTGGCACTGGTTTCAAGGAACGCCCAGGAGCGGTGGACTAAACAGTTTCATTCAGATGTTGGGTGTTATTTGAGAGTAAACTCTGAGACTGATTTTGAAGTCTGTTTCATTGACTTGCGATTTTAAATCATTTCAGTAATTGCTTAATCCATGTTTAAGGTTTGTGTTAAAGAACAATACCGTATAATGAGTTATAGACCGAGTTCCTATTTTATTATTGTATAAAACACCATCAAACCTAACAGCCAACAGCCACAACATGTAAGAGTCAAAAATGTAGAGGGGCATTCCTCATTAGATTTGCAAACAGAAAAAATAATATTACTAGGCATTCATTGCTTGCCTTTCGAGCTCTTGAATGAATGTCGTATGTATAATTTAGATGATGTATACGGAGTGCAGGGCGTCCCCAAGCATTATGAATGAACTAAAGCACATGACAACTGCGCGAAACGAATTAAATATTCATTTCATAGTCACGTACACGACGAAACTGAACTTGGTAATAACGATATGTAAGAACAATAAAAATAAAGCTTTATTTAGTTTTGTTACATTTCACAATATTTTACACTTCGCATACTAGGCATTGCCTGTTTCATGGGTATCTGTGCAAAACGTTAGCTATGTCAAAAGTAGGGTTACATTACTTATTTATATTGCGTTGAAATACTGGTGTAGTTATTTTGTATCGTTGTTTAAATAGCTCGGCTAGATCATGAAATCAAAATCAAAATATTCTTCATTCAAGTAGTCTTTTACAAGATTGTTTGAATCGTTAATTTCTGCTACCACCGCTTCGGAACGTGTTGTAGCTGTGAAGAAGAAACGGCGCAAGAAACTCCCTCAGCAACACGAACTGTCTTCTTTTCTTTCTTTTTTTTTTAATTAGTACAATCAACTTGCAGAAGTCCAACATGTGACTAACCGCATTGATGGCGTATTTCATTGTGAGTTCGCAAGAGTTCGAGCGATTTTTATATTTCCTCCGTCAACAAAGACCAATAGTGACACAACTAATCCACCAAGATAATCATTAGGTGTTCTGCTTATTATCCAATACTTAGCACTATACTAACAGAGATATTCCATTACTACAAATACTTGATTCCAAAGTGCAAACATACAGGTAAAGTATTATCAGAAACAGCTGACGTCAGCGCAACGTCAGCATCTGAAGTGCACAGGCCTGTCGCCGCATGAGCACAGTCACGTAAACATTCTAACAAAGCGGACAAGGTTATTTGCTTTGCTAATTTTTAACACAAAAACTGTTGAATGGTCGAAAATTTTATTTGTTACGTAACTGTGAAACGACTCTGAAATTAATTATTCTATATATTGGATATGATGTTCTATGGATATCGTCATAAAAAATATGTAAAGGATGAAGCGGTAATTAACAGCAACAAGGTTTATTTTATATAAACATTTTAAATAAGCTAAAGAAATTCCTAAGCAGCTTGATTGATACACAAATTCCCATAACCAGACCTACCTAAACCACAGAGGTCAGTATTAAAACCTTCAGTTTTAATCCACCCAAGCTTCGACCAATCACTTGAAATCAAAAGATATTTCAAACTCGTGGCTTATTAGTATTTGTGATAATGGTCCCTTATCACAAACACTAATAAACTACGAGTTTACAACATAAACAATAACAAAAAATTACATAACTATTCATAAAACAGAAAGTAGCATTATGCACTAAAATAGCCAGTGTTTACTACAGTTGTTCCTGGAAAGGAAATTATCCCACCATTAGCGTTTCCTTTCGGGAACATCAGTCGCGCCACCACGCGGATGTACCGAATTAGACATTACACCCTCTGCCCGTGGTTTGATGACAATGTTACTTGGATGTGATGGTGATTTTTTAAATATTCGTAACTGGTATTGCCCGCATCTTCGACGGGTGAAAGTTTCTCCGGGATAAAGTCCCGCTATACTTTTTCCCGGGCTAAATAGTACCCTATAGCCTTCCTCGATAAATAAATAAATAGATAAATAAAATAAATACACCCAGCAATCACATAAATAGTCCTGACCCTACACTAAGATCGAGTCTTGTGTCGTGGATATCAGAAACTACGGGGGACTTTTCGGTCTCACAAACACCCAGACCCGAAACAAATACCTGTGGATCACATAAATATTTGTTTCGGTGCGGGGGTCGAACCCGCGGCCTCTCGTTTCATAGCGAGCGTCTAACCAATTGCGCCACGGAGGCTGTCCAAATGAACTATCCAACATTCAAATATTTTTTTCAAATCGAACCAGTAATTCCTGGGGTAAGCGCGTTCAAACAAACAACAGCTTTATACAATTAGTATAAATTAATCTCGACTTTAATAACATAGGAATAAAACCTTAATTCTAGAGCGTTAGGATACAAATTAGACCAACCCCCTGCGTGACATTAACCTTTGCAGATATCAATCAAACTGAAATTGGACTTGCGACATAATCGTATCTAGATCGGAGCAGTTCACAGGTCAATATACCATTAGATGATTTAATACTATAAACAATGCACTAAATATAATATATTGACCTGATAAGAAAACTTAGATTGAAAATATCCCATCTAATGTTTGGGATATAAATGAGACATTTTAAAAAACAAACTACCATTGTTATTATAAAAAAAGACAGTCAGACCATAGTGAACTCCATCTAAGTGCTCATTTCCGCGCAAACACTCAAGACTAAGACCATAAAACTCAAACACACAGACACATTGTTTTCCTACACATTGTAACAAAAGTATAAAACTATCGAATGAAACTTACTAATACCAATTTTGAATTTTAACCCGTCTTCATAAAGACGAAACACTCGCGGTTTATTAAGACATCATTAAGTTCATTGAAACGGTCCTTTCTCGGTACGATTTCAAGACGCAAGGTTAAAAAGGTCGGGGTCAATGACCCGGGGTATTTTTGTCAGCTTTCTATGTATTTATCGCGATCGAGCACGCGACCGTTCAGAACTTGGCTAAGTAATTACTAGTGTAGTGGAATTAACAACATTAATTTTGCATCTATTACAGATAATAAGGTGCGATTATAAAACGATTGTCGATGAAATTGATTGAATGGTGGAAATAAACGCTGGATGCGAGTAAAATTGATTTATTGATGTTATCATTGTATCTAATAACTCAATTATTTTAGAGTATTGTTATTAGTTAATAATGAAGCGTTAATACCAGCAAACAATTTCATTGTCTTCTTCAGAATAATCGTTAAACTTATAGGTGTTGACAGATTAATATAAACTTAAAAATTAAATGAATACAAAATGTAACAGGACGTACGTAGGTAATATCACATATTATTTATGATATCTACAGACTTTCATAACATCTTCATTCGACATTTACACCACTGGTGTATTGACTCTTGGATATTGTTCTGCGCGATATAATTTATCAACCTTTACTTCAATTTTAAACAGCTTAGCTTTTGCTTCTTTCTGTCTAAAATTTCGGAGGCTCTATAACCCTTTCCTATTATAATTCTCTAACTCTGCCAACACCCCTGCAAAGATACCTTATAATCAGCTACAGTTTTCCTCTCTAATATGTTCTAAGCTATAAAATAAAAAAATATCAAAGAACTTTAAGAGTTAGCAAATTCTTTCATGACCCAAATGCACCAAATGCATGAAATAAAGGAGATTACTATCATGTAGCCATTCGCCGAGTAGTCTGCAGCTTAAACGTAATAAAAAAGTAACAAAAGTAACAGTAAAATAGTACCCCATTTGACCTATTTTTATGTTAGATTATGGTTTCGTGAGGGTGGGTACAGTGCGTGTACATAAATGAAAAAAATCCATACTTAATTGGGTCGAGCATTACAGACAAAATTTCTACTACAAAATTAGGCTTATGATGATAATCCGATTAAATTTTAAAAGTTATATATTTTGTGAAAATTCGAGGAAAACATTACAAATTAAAATCCCAAAAGGGAATACCACTATTTTTAAATTAAATTAACATTAATTTGAATAAATTAATGTAACCTGGAATTATGTCCAAGTACTATCTTGTTACGCATTATACCATGCAATATTTATGTACATATGTGGCGAAGCTAATCCACCTATTTTCATAGCTCAAACAAACGACCTTTTATCTTATAACTAGTATTATTCTGGTCAGTCTCAAATTCTCGTGTGTATGATATAACCATACCATTTGCTTTATGGCCCATTTCTTCAATCATTTACATCACTGAAATTATATATCCAAACCATAAAACTCCATTTTATCCAAAAGTTCAATAAAAGGGAAGTTACAAACGCATCCACGTCACTTAAGAGAATCCTGAATTCAAAAGAGATATTTACAAACTCCACATACATTAGCATAAGTATACATGCAACCGTGTCGAACCTGTGCCGGTGGTCGCGTGACCGTCTGGGTGTGGTCACCACGCCCTTACCATCGACCGTACACCTACCATAAACTCACCATCATACGCTCACCACCATTCTAAATACGTTATTGTGTGTAAATACGAGGTATTTCTTTGAGATGTGGGATCTGGTTTATGACTATATACATTGATCAAATCAGGTATTTGACGTTTAACATTCAGTACAAATGTGTGGCTTGGATTGTAGGTAATAAGTTATTTGATGAATTGTGAAAGATAAAATATTATATAAGAAGGGCCTACAGATATTCTGCCGCAAGTATGAGCTATTTAACAGATAACTAGAAATGTGCATTGCCTTAACTTTAATTCAAGATGCAGAGCGATTTGTTGAGATTATAACAGTCCGTCACTTCGCAAGTACACCATTTCGCGTAATACAACAGCTGACGAATCGTACTATTTCCAACCAATGCACTCACTCAAAGTGAACTATGAACCAATCTTAGAATTTATGTACACAATATAACATGCAGTTCAAATAAGTCAAACACACACATCAATCAAAGCTTCCTCACAATTCCCAAGAATCACTCCACGGAACGCACCGGGAAGTGAACAATAAAAATCAATAAAATAACCACTAGGCGGGGAAAAAACAATATCGCTTTGTTTTCAATCAACACGTAGCAGCGATTATTAAGACTAGCGCACCTTGATTTTTTCAGGGGGATAGACCCTTAAGTAGGGCACCAGGGGTCAACGACCCGACGATCACTTGACACAACTATTAATTTCAGGCCATATCAGTTCGATCGATTCTATTTGTTGTTATAGTGGTTTCATTAATGGGACCATGCCTTTTTTGGCAGTTGATATTTCATTGTAAGCAAAAAATAAAAGGTGAGCTTAAAACCCTAATAATTAAGTTATTTAAAAAAGTCAATCCATACTGCTCTGCATAGACTACTCGTAAAATTATAAGCTAAATTGCTTATGCAACAAGCTTAGTAGCAAAAAATCATATGCAAAATTTATGTAATTACTAAATAATGTCAGGCACATGAATGAAATATACTGATTTTATAACTTTTATATTGTTCTACGACTTGATATAGGATGTAGGAGGTCGCTGGGCACATGCTGCTTACAGCGAGTCCAATCTTTGGGAGGGAACGGGGGTAAGGTTATCTCAGCATTAGCTACAAGTTTACTGTTTAAGTAAACTTGCAGCTAATGCTGATAACGACGATTGTTCCCGACACTTTCTTACTGCCAAGTAAATTAATACAATCTTTCAATAAGACTTCGCGGAAACCAATAAAATATTGTCATAATCCTATTTGCACGTTATGCGAGGTGCTAGAGCATTATGTACTTATTAGTTTAGACTTTAGAGGACGTGCGAACGACAAAACAAATACATGAACAGTGTTAATAACTTCTCGGAAATGTACTAGCATGTAGCAAAACATTATAGAAAAGAACAATGGCGAATTCTTGATTGATCTTAATTTGAGCGTCTTTAAGTGACATATATACAAAACAAGTTCTAATAATTTTCTACGTTTTATCAAATAATCAAATGAATTATACAAGGCGGGTGAAAAAAAATCCTTTAAATGGAAAGTAATTTGAGTAATTCCGGGTTTATAAACTATTATTGGCTTAATGTTGCCATTCCATGTTTATTAGACTAAAATAGTTTACCATAGTCAAGTACTGTAAATCGAGGTAACTTTGTCCTTCAGTATAACATTGTCAAACTATTGCAACTCGTCAGATAAATTAATTATGTAACTAATGATGCTTAATTGATATTTTATTTGCTTGCTAAAGTAATAGTAACTATCTTTGTTTTCTCAATAACAAATATCACAATGATATACAAAGTTGATACGACCGATGGGCATTTTTTTAAACTTCTTATACTAGGTACCATTTCAAAGTTCTGTACTAAAAATCAATTAAATAGGAGCAGTAGCTTAGTCATAAATGATTTTGTAAGTTTTTGCCCCATTTGAACACGATGTAGCTTTTCTAACAGCTGATTACGTCTAACGCACAGGTCAAACACCTTAAAACGACAGATCCTACTAAAATCTACGCGCTGTTGCCGCTCTTACACAAGTCACATAATAAAGTACAACTAACTTACTTAAAAAGTTGGCGATGCAAATAAGGAAGCAATAAATACACACCTGCACTTTCATTACGAGAGAGACAAATCATAGCAAAACATCCCGCGCGTAAAAGAAATAGAAATAGGTCAGTGTGTTGCTATTGCATCTTAACAAATAAAAATTGTTTGCTAAAGAAATTGTTATTTTAGTGCGCCGTCGCTATCCTTTCGGAACGGATGTAACACGGAAACTCCTGCGCCGCCGCGCCGCTTTTATCTTGTCGATCTCGCGCCGACAATTGTGATTTTGTATTGTTATTGTGATAAGACACGTAACTTGGGATAATTATTAGGAAATGTTTTTTTAGTTATTGACTGTTTTTATTGTCAAGGACACGTAATTAAATTGTGTTTGTGTTTGTAATTAAACTGTTTAACAATGCCTCGTGTAACATACACTGCGTCAGAATACACTGCTTGGTTTTTATTTACGGCGAATGCCATGGAAAAACAGCTTTAGTTCTGTGTACATACCGCGAAAGGTATGGTAACAGCCACAATTGCCCCAGGAACGCCCGCACAATAACATTGGCAGTACAAAGATACGAGACAATAAAAATTTAGTGCCGCAACAGGAGGGAGTGCCAGCGCGGCAAATACCCGCTGCTTGGGAAGAACGAATTTTAGACCTAAAACTACCTTCAAAACTACGTAACTACGCGCGGTGCGCCGGCGCGGCGTCCCGCCACGACACGACGATAACACACGCCCCGCGCGACGTTGCCAGTTCAGTTCATCAATGGTTAGGGAAATTTATTTACAAAGGATGGTTGCGTTTTACTCTTATTTGTAGGCTATTTAGTTTGCTTGAAACAAACAAAATCTCATTTTTGGTATTATTAATTTTTGTGCCGTGTCGAATTAATACTAAGGACGTATAGTATACGTAGTGTAATTTAATGCCCATCTGTCGTATCAACGCGGTATATGTCAAAAATCTATATTGCATTTAATTTTTTTGCCGAAAAACGCCGCCTCGTGGATTTCCATATTTGTTCAATGCAATTCAAACAATCTATTTTTATATTTTTTCTGTATTAAAATATAAATACATTAAAAGTATGGTGTGATTCTGGCAAAAGGACTAGTAATCAAAGTAAATAGTCGATTGACATCTCGCCCGCTAGAAAAGTTCATGACAGACTTTTGAGTTTTGACGTTTTCGTTGCATGAATTCAATCATGAATAGGCGAGACGACAGTATCAAAAAATTAAAGATTTTATGTTTTTAAGGGAAAATACGTATTACAAGGATTTCAAATGATAATTCAGTTTTAATCTATACTTGGAGATTAATAAGATTTTAAATAAAATCAAAGTACAAAATATAGCAATCGGCCATTTTGACAAAAACGCTCTTCACAACGCATGACGTCACGCCTATGTAAACATGACGCATTCGCTGCGCATAGACCACAGACTAAGTAGTACACAATGACATGTTTACCTAGTAGTGACATCAAAGCGGACGCCATGACACCTACTAGCGTTTTTGGTGCACTATTGAAAAATTATTAGAAAAATTGCTTAAAACTGTGTTAAGCCTTTGTTAATTCTTGAAATATAGATTTTTTCGTATATAATAAATGTGTGCCCATATTTTAGAATATAATTTGAAAATCATTCGTCTCGCCTATTATAATACAATACGTCATAGCACGGTCAGCCATTGTAGTCATTATTTGACGTAGGCGTATGAATATTAAAAATCAAACATGAATATCAATATTTCTCTGCTTTCTATAACAACAATTCTTACATATATTGAATTAGAAAAAAACACTCAACCTAACGAGATTTTTTCATGTAAAGACGTTTAATTTTAATTTCAATCAAAACAATGTATGGGCAGTTGCCATTGTTCTTTCGTAAGATTTGTATAAATGTTGCAAAAACATATGCAGAAATGCAAGTCAAAACTATATTCAGGGGACAATGTTATAACTTGTTAGTTATAACTTATTACTACAGTAATGATGAGGAGGACAACAAATTAACTATTTACTAGAGCAAAATATTTAAATAAACGCGACAAAAATTATCATTATAAATCCGATCTTTTGAATTAAAACTAACACATCGAGATCATAATAATCCAAAGCACATATTGTGCCATCGAAACCTGATACTCCCCTCAATACCCCCAAGAGCATTCTCGAAAAATCTCCCTCATTACATCCTCCATACAATAAAAAGACAGCATCCACAGCCCATACGAGACGTATTACGATAAACCGTTGTGGTAATACCACGTGTACAAGGCCACACAGAAGTTCGCGTATTGAATGCGCCTCGCGAGATCACGCGGGTCAACGACCCTGCAAACTGTAATTTGACTTCTCTTTGCACCATTGAAACGAGATAAATGAGATCAACAAAGAAAGAAAGGAATTAATTCTTGTAGTCATTGGGTAGTCGATTTGGGATTAGTTCGTTTGATTTATTAAGTTTAGAGGGTAATGGAATAATCTTATTGACAAGCATTTTACTGCAAGGTTTTTAATTTGGCTTACTACTTTATTGCATAGTACGTTATTGATCATTAATAAAATAATCTGTAAAGGTTTTTTTTGAAGAATATCAAAGAAGGAATCAAATTCGTTCCGAAGACACTAGCGTCCATTGGATCGCAAGTCACGACCATATCAAAATTGCAAATTCTACCAATAATCTAAGATCATAAAAGATGACACAAACATGTTAATTTATGCTGCCGGCATGGCACTTGGCTAGATACAACAACATGACAACCCAAATAAGGCATTACATTTTATTACGCCTATAAGTCTAGTTCTAAAAGAACCCAAAACGAGTCTCATATCAACTCGAAACTTTTTCATAACAAATTATTCGAGGAAACGCAGGCATTACACACAAAAACTGTCCATTCGCGATTTCTGAAGGACAACTGTAGGTTAACAACATTACGTGACTAATCTCCGGCTTACCTTGAATGTTCAATGCGAGAAAAAATCTAATTTGTGTATAACAAAAAATACACGAAAACTAGTTCCTTGACAAACGCTCTGTGGCGAGACTGCTGGAAATGGGTCAAATATTCTCGAAATATAGAAACGAGAGCACGTGAATTTCCTCATTCCGAACGTTCAATTTATACTGTACAAATTGAGTAGCTATTGAATCACATAATAGCCTTTATTTAGTGCAATAGTAAAGGATTGAAGTAGGGTCAGATCCCAAAATAATCATGACGAATAATGAGCGATTACATTCGTCTGTCAGGCGGTTTACGGGTGCAATGCAGTTTTGCCCAACCATTAAAATGAACTGTAACCAACAATGTTAACAGTCGACAAATTCGTGTTGATTTTGGGTCTAAAAGTAATTCACCAATATGTCTACGAGTATACTCGTAATTAAATACGAACTGGGGTGTCGATATCGTTAAATACTTTTACTCTTCCCTTAACCGCATAGTTGCGAGATGCGGAAGAAGATGCCATTAAATCGCAGTGCCACAGACCGACTGTAACCACACAACTTATCGTAACTCAAAGTACTATGAATGTTATTGCGAAGGAATCGACGCGTATAAAAGAGTGTTTTAAAAGTATAAAAGTTTTATTTCATTAAAATCAGAAATAATTTCATGCAAATTAAAGTTGAATGTTTCTAGATTAATAAAAGCGTATTTCGATTCTAGTTTGAGATAAAATGTTAATTAATTTGCCCTCTGCATCGAAAAAGGTCACTTTGTACGAACAGCCTGTGTCAATTTTACGAAATAAACAGTATATTTTGGGAATTCAGTTTTGCTATTTTACATTGCAATTTACACGCTACTTGTGCAACTGCTGCTTTCACTGGACGACTACATACGACACGATCAATGCATTTTTTATTGTAGAATCGATGTAAACTAATTAACTGAATCCGCATCTATTGAGTGTCATTTTTAAGAATACGTTCTAAATATTTTATTAAAATATATAAATACCATTTAATCACAGCATAATCTTATAAAATCCGGTGTATAAAGATTTTTCCTTTTCGGCTTAATATTTCTTATCACATTATATGTCCTTTCCCACGGTTTCGGGGTCGATGTAACATTATTTAAATGCATCATGACATAAAACAATTTGTTAGCCAAATAAATAAATAAATAATAAATAAATACACCCAACAGTCACATACATAGTCCTGACCCCACACTAAGATCGAGTCTTGTGTCGTGGGTATCAGAAGCTACGAGAGACTTTTCAGTCTCACAAACACCCAGACCCGAAACAAATACTTGTGGATCACACAAATATTTGTTTCGGTGCGGGGATCGAACCCGCGGCCTCTCGTTTCACAGGCGGCGTCTAACCAACTGCGCCACGGAGGCTGTCAAAAATGCTTTTTAATATAAGATCTTTCCGAAAAAATCTTTTTTTAAACCATGAAACTAAATGATATGGAGAATCCTTGATTAGGAATACAACACAGGATACCACGTTTCATAGCCGAAGTACTCTTCTAAGATCCACTAGACTAAAGAAAGATGGCCTTAATTTTGACTTAACTAAAAATAAATAGCTCTCAACATAATTATATTAGTATCAGTAACTTAATTAAAAACACATTACCAACTCTTAAGCGAATCTTTTTGAAATATTCTGACAGGCAAGGACATCTGTCTGTACCTATATAGTTATTATCTCATTAATGTTTGCACAAATATAAAATTATTGTGAAATAATGGTATAAAAAATACTAAACAATTACACTCCGAATCTTAAGACATTACTTGTCAACAAACTCGAGTTGTGGCTTACATCACCGATTCCGTCTATAGAAACAATTATGTACGATTGCTAGTGGGGACCTATATTGCTTTTTTGAGGGCATAATATGATCACAGGAATCAATTTATCCTAAAAAGCTAATTGAGACTGGTTAAATAGAAGCAATCTAAAAAGTAGGAAATTGTACCGTGAAAAAGTACATACAGTGATAGTAAATATAGTGCAGTCCAGAAATAAACAGACCATCGAGGTTATAGAAACACATTGAATAAACATCAAAACATATTTGTATAGTAACAAAATCTCAAATCCTTTTCTCCCACACCCAAACCAAACAAACAATCCCTACTAAAAACAAATTAAAAGTATTCACTCAACACTAGACAGTCGACATTGTCAGCGGGTTCTTTAGTTGGTTACGGTTAATGAGAGCCCGAAGGAAACACGGGAGGGTCGGGATTCGAACACGTGTCCCGCCCGCTTCCGCCGCGGTGTTTACGTCGCGGGGTGAACGTTTCGTTAGTTTGTTGGGGACTTCAGATGTATCGCCCTTGTGTTATTTTCAGGCAATTATTGACGATACACGCACGTTGCTACTGAGTATTAAAATGGTGATTTTTTTATAATTTTCTATTCTATTTCTGTACAGGTATATAGGTTGCAACCTGTATAGGTATATAGGTTTATACGTGTTTCTGGAAGAAGAAGCATCAAGAAATGCCTCCAAAAAGCCCAAGGAACTTTTTATTTAGGTATTGTACATTAACAACAGTACTTGATATTGACATTTACATACAAATATACAAGATAAACGAAACGTCAATAATTCCTACTTTAATCTTAAAACGTTCTATTACAAGCACAAAAAATAAAATAAAAACTGTAATGTAATTGCCTTTAATGTACTTTTGTCATTTCACTGTATTTAACAGTCACAATTACATATGACTTAGCAGTCTTAAATATCATAAAGGAATCCCTACAAAGTCTGACAATACGCACGACAGGCGTGCCGTGTTCGTGACAACGACAAATCAATGCGCTGTGACCGATAAACAAACAAATATCGAGACTCGGGGACATCCGCTTGGGAGTTATTTCGACACAATTCCTTACATCTATGTTGTGCTTGAAATTTTCAACTTATGAATTTATACATATATACATACATAAACTCACGCTTTATCCCTGAAGGGGTAGGCAAAGGCGCCACCAGGACACCCACATTTCACCTTGTATGTTTCGTTCCACGATGTGATAGGGAGCGAGCCGATCGCCATATCGGGCACAAATTCCTGACTCCGACTGATAATGAATAGAAAAATCCAATATCACTTTGCCCGACCCGGGACTCGATCGTACCGTACCGTAATACAACTATGCCACCGAGGCAGTCTTAAGAATTAAGAAATAATTATTAAGACACAAGTATGAAGGTAAAGCGGTAATACAAATCTAATTAGTTGTGTTATACTCTGACATAGCTATCAGGCGGGTCGCTGACACATCTGCCTCTTTCTTTCTCGTTGTCTCTTCTGTTGGAAGCGGCCTACATTCAGCTACTTCCTACATCTGCCAACGTGAGCAATAAAAGAACGTAACGAAACCACATATTTTAGTCCTCTGCATTCATACCGCGGTTCGTAAGCTTAATCAGAAAAAATAAATAAAAGACACTTCGTATTGTGTTTTAATATGACTTGGCATTCAATATGACCTGACATTACTTAAGAAGAGTTTTCCGGCGAAATATAACTTATTATAATCTTCAAGTTTCACAGACCTCTTGAATCAATATTCCACGCATTAATTTCCTTGATAAACCCTAACCTCAAGAGAAACTCATTGACCGTTTAATCAAAAGCATTCCGATAGGCACACGGACGTCATTGTCAACGAAGGATTTGTAACTTTCACGACCATTCAATTCAAACTCATCATTAATCAATTTATCTTTTAACTTAATTAATACAAGCATTTCTGTTATTCCATTGGTGTTTCTGCCTTCGATTAAGCTTACATGTGCCTATTGATTGTGACCAGAATTAGAAATTTCCATTATGAAGATCAAGGGAGGTCAATGTTCAGCTGTTTGAAATATCTTCAACCAGTTGGATATGAATTGCAAATTCAGTGCTTGAGTAATTAAGCTCTATTTCATACATCACATAATATTAATGACTGGCTTAAAAACAAGCCTTACATTCTAACCCTTAAATTACTAACAAAGAGTCGAAATTCCTTGCTATTTGAACAACTTATACAAATTCAGGAAACTTGTCTGAAATTCCAAAATTATCTATCCGAAGTTTTATCAATTCTTAAGAAACCGTAGTCTCTCGCCTCCAATTCATTGTTGTAAATTCATGTTCGGGTACACTTCCACTTCCCAGATTATTTCCTAGACAAGCACTAGCAAAATCGATATCAGGAGAGCAGCGGTCAACATCTCCACAAAGGGTAGCACGGTCCACGTGTAAACAAACGTTTATTGTGACAGATCTAGTTTCGCCTCGGTTCTCACGCGGCGTGGGAAACGCGCCTCTTTGCGGATTCACTTAGTTATCCAAGCTTATTGATACAAATATGGAAACGGCTGCGTTGGCGATCGTGGCTTATTCTACGATTGTTTACGTAAGGTGTTTCGGATGGGTTAATAGGTTTTGGGTTCGGAATATCGTGTATAGGTGGATTATGAATCTCGGATTTTTCGGATGGGTTAATAGTATTCGGCATATCGTGGAAGGTAAAGATGAATTTTGAATCTCAGTGTTTATCTGACTATCCTCAACTACATCTTTGTTGACGGATAATGAATTCAGGTATTGATAATCGCCAATGATTATTTCTAAATAACTATGAGGTGCTGAAGTAATCCACTTGTGAAGCCTTATTGGGCTTACAGAACGAAAACAACACGGCTGAATACTGAATATAATATACAATATTTTATGTACCTACTTACATTACACCTACATTGTCATAGCAGTCGACTATCATAAGAAGGGACGTCTCACCCAAGTCATCCTTATTCAAAACAAAAATCTTCTCACCTTACTCTTATAATTTTCAGGATATAATTTTTCAAACAGAATACTTCATCGGAACATACCTGAAACAATACAAAATAATAAATATAGAGTATGTAAAAAAATTGCACCAGTCGTGTTTGTGTCACATATTACAATATGAGTGATAAGATAATGATAGCGCCTGATAAGAGCGATAGAATGCACGCAATCAATAACGTGAGTGATAAGCGAAAATGGATGGCGTTCTTTATTTGGGACATTGGATTTTTATTTGCAGATATATATCAAATTTTCTCGTGGCTACGTGAATAAATAAATAAATAAATAAATAAATAAATAAATAAATAAATAAATAAATAAATAAATAAATAAATACACCCAACAGTCACATACATAGTCCTGACCCCACACTAAGATCGAGTCTTATCGTGGGTATCAGAAACCACGAGAGACTTTTCGGTCTCACAAACACCCAGACCCGACATAACTGGATATAATAGTAAATAGAGTATTAATACAAAATAATAATATAAGCGTCCGGGCAGAAGGCGGTAGGAACGCTTGATTTTTTTTTTAAACAATAACATATTCTTGTGTGATTCTTAAATATTTCGTATCTTTTCAAGTTTCAACATTTTTTTTCTAACAAGCAACCTTAATGGATACCCAGCGTTACTGCTTGATACCCAGCATTATTGCATTGACTGACTAATACGAAGAAAACCACATGAAATAATAATCCATTTTTTTAATCACAATATCAACGGGTATTTCAATCTCTCAAACAACAATAAAACAATAAAACCAAGTATCGCATTGCGTGACAAAACAAAGGCGGGTGGTTACCGGAGAGGACGGTATAATCGGCCTAATTCAATAACCTTCGTTTTGTCTGTGTATCCAAGCGTGCTTAAGGTCGCCTTACAAAAGATCTGTTTGACTGACGGTTAAATTAAACTGTACACATTCTTGTGTTACATATTTAAAGCTTAAGTTGTGGGCGGAAGCGGTTTCATCTTGCATGAAAACATATTTGAAGATAGATCCCAGATCAGAAATGACCGATCTGAATATAAAAATCTAAATCTCTTATTTTTACAAAAAAACATTAAAATTAAGGATATGTTAAATTCATAGGTAATTATGAATCTAGATAAAAAACTTATATGTCCAACATTCTTAGATACTGTAGTCCTAAATTGTCTTACCTGTTAAATAACAAATTCAAATTATAATATTACTATCAACACTGATACGAAATCTCTTATGAAAACACTTAATACCCCGATACCTTACGTCACTGGGATTATTTACCTAACATTCATGAACAAGATAGTTTAATGAATAGAACTGATGATAGCCGATCATTTGATACAAGGTGAATACAATCAACTTATGCACGCTTCGACACTTCATTAATCCTTCTAAATGCGTGACTAAGGAGTATCAAAGGCGATACCGAATTCATAACTTAATTAAACCATTCGTAGCTATCAATTCATTAACACAAGTAGGTGAACAGTACAAAAAATATTTTTAAAATCTCTACTCTTTTTTAATCAGGGAGACACACTTTATTCAGCAGTAACAGCACTAGCATTGTTTTAAAACAATAAGATGTGAATTATTGTAAGTATGTGTAAAGCTTTAAGTTTTTTAAATTAATGTAATTGTTCCTATTAAACAAAATTCTAGTCATGCATCATCCCAAACGCTGCCCACTCCCAACTTACGCGTCCAAAAAGCGTTACACTTACAAAGTGACACTTCGTGTTGCAGCGGCGGCGATGCGTAGCTAATGTCAACCATAAAACATTGTGTAAAACCCTTTATTTTACATCTTCTGTGGGAAAGTTAAGCTAACAGTCCACTGGGGACGTGGAAGTTTTACCGTAACGTAAACACTTACTATGTGATTTTTTTATGGAAATTCTAGCTGTGAATATGAATTCTGTCAAAATAAGTATGCGTCAGTGAAGTGTTGGTCAAGTGGGTGTTTACCTTTATTCTGGGATAGTTGCAGAACACCTCGCTTGTGACTCAGAAAGATTGATTGAATATTAATGATCGTATAGACAACTTACTTATTAAGGATACTGTTATCCAGTCATTAAAGGTTAACATTAATAAACTTGTTTGAAAGTATTATTTTTTGTTGTAAATCCATAAAACGAATGTAAGAGCAAAAGCAATTTATAATACCCCTTTGGTGAAGAACAAAAGACCACTTGTTTCTATCTTAATCATTATCCTAATCAATAGAAAATAATTTTATGAGACAGTAGACAACTGCAAAGAAAATAAATTCGTACAGGTGGAGGATATTTACCTATAGGTCAGTATAATCTTTGCTGTTTAATTTAGTAGCATAAAGGCCAAATCTCCGTCATAAAAGATAGAAATTAATTAATATCCAGTAAAATGTTTAAAGATATCCTAATAGTGGAACTAATACGGACTGATTTATTAAATAAAAATGCTTCAAAAGAGTATGACGGAACCAAGAAGTTCTGTATCAATAGTATCAATTACAATGAGGATAAAAGTAAAGCGCTGTAGATATTGTCGAATACAATGAAAATAAGTGAAAATATCTTTCATTACATAGCCACTGTGTTTGAATGTACGCAATAGAAAATAATTAGTTAGTCCATAGACGAATTACTGTTTGAATGGATGGTCCGATATATTCTCTATAGAATGAATGTGTTTGCGGTTACGAATTACAACGTTGCCAATTTGATTAGTTTAATGTTACGGTTACATAACTTGTTGAATTACCAAATGTTATGATATCGTAAGAGATTAATTGTAATGGTCTTAGGTTAGAATTCAAATAATTTAAAAAAAATATCAGGGCAATTAAAGTATATTTTTCTTTGTAAGTAGAATATATGCATCCGCTATTTACATAAGGTCCCGTGGAGCTGAAAGGTGAATTTTGCAGAATTTCTCTCCGAAAGAGATACAAAAGACCCAGGGTTCAATATCGGGCCTGCTTTTCATTCAATGACAAACATTTCATTGTCCACAGTCCACACAGTCGAAGACGCCAATTAGCGCAAAAAGTGATGGACAATGCACACAAACGCAATACATAAAATTTTAGTTAGTAAGAGACTGCATTTCCAATGCAATCTCGCGCAAACCCTCATTTGAAAGTAACATTCAGTCGCTTTCGAATGTTTGTTGTATTAATTAAATTGTTAGTCATTGTGCGAACAATATTACGACTTGAGTATAACTATAGATAGTATACACGAGCAGATATCATTCCCATTATGTGAAGTGCTCTTGAGAACTGAACGCTGAAATCGAAAGTTTTATGGTCCTTTATTTATAGCATAGAAGAAGATATATTTATATGTTACACGTTTACAGTCTATTATAAACACTTGGTTGGTAATATACAGCAAAAAACATTGCAAACTGCAATATGCCTAGTTATAAATTTTCCTGTAAATCTAATGACTATATCTGGACATGAACCAATTGAAATGACAAATAGGTACCAATTGGTAAGGTCTCAACTTATAAATTCTGAATTTACTGAACTTTCAGTACGGTACTAATTCCATGCTTTATACAATTATAAACAAAGTGGATATATTAACGTATTAGATTTTCTTGGCAGACCACAAAAGTCTAATATACTTTTACGTATAATGGAAGCACATAATTATTTATCATAGAAAAATTACATAACTTTCAAAATGTATCTCCTTTGATCCAAACAACCCCAAGACAAACACGACAAACGCATTCATCCGAGCAGCGTCCCACACTAACTCGTTATAACCATCCATTGAAAGGCAATCTTTTAGTCTAAGCTCTAAGCCTTAATTAGGCATTACACATTGTCTAATTGTGTGGCGAGAGAGAGCTCCATTCATACTTTATCCGATAACAGTTAATTGACCGCATGTGAACCTGTCAACGAATGACAATACGGTGTCGCAACATCGGGTTTATCGTTGAGACAACGCGTACCACGTACGGCAAACCTCCAAATACCCACAACACCTTGAAGGTTGAAAATCCACCATAGTACGTTTCTCCCGACACTGTTCCACGTACTACAAATCTGTGGAACCAATTGCCAGTAGCGGTATTTCCAAGCAAATACGACCTGGCCTACGGCCTGTCCTTCAAAAAACCAGCGTATTCCCACCTTAAAGGCCGACAACGCAACTCCATGCCCTATGGTATTGCAGATGTTCATGGACGGTGGTGTTCACTTACCATCAGGTGAACTGTTTGCTCGTTTGCCCCCTATAATATATAAAAAAGGAAAGTCATATGCTGTAAAGTAAAATTTGTAGATAGATTTATTGACTGGAATTTTATATCTGGAATAAGTAACTAGATCATTCGTTACGAGAACACTACCAGCCTTTAGCACTTGGCAATTGCTGTAGATGCGTCACTACTATTAGGAAACTGATGGAAGGCAAACAGAGAAAAATAGGAGACGGAATTGGAAGAAGTAACAGCAAAGCTGATTACTTCATGTCGATTTCTGCTTTGGTATAAACCCAATCTTAGAACAATGATATCGCCAGAACTTCTTGCAGAGTAGTATCAATCAGGAACAACAAACATTTTAAGGACACAAAAAATAATACCCTCTATCTGACTACTAATAGAATGCTAATAAAATTGCAGAAGTAAATGTCAAATCGAAGTCTTTCAATTCACAATACTAAGTTGAAACTAAAATTGAATGTTCAGGGAAATAACTGCAGGTCAGATGTTTATTGCGGGCCAACTGAGACATTCACAATTACTCAAATGCAAATGGAAAGGTACCTGCACCTATCGATATAGACATAAAACTTCAAGGTTTAATATGCTTAATAGGTATTTCATATGGAGAGTGAAATGTTCTCGTGGGATATTATGACAGCGGAATTTAGAAGTAGTGTTTTGATGAGTATTGAGACCAAAAGCCCCACTTTGTACCGTTTACAAATAATGATTATAATATGCAATATCACACTTTGTAAGGTGACTTGAAAAATGATCCTACAATCTACAATGTAGATTCTACACCAATACGAACAATTGCACGAATGTTATTAGACAAGTGGCAAGCAAAATTTTCGAATTATTAATCAACCTATTCATTACCATTTGCATTTTTGCATTTGATAATCTAATTATTTTTACTTTTGAAATAACGTCGGATTTGATACCTCTAAGTCTAGTATAATATTTACCATTGCCACAAATAACGTCTTTCAACGCAACGCTCGTTTCGCTATGTATTACACTAACACGATAATCACATTGCGCATAAACCTCTCGATCTCCTTGAGTGAAATTTTCCAAACATTAGTACTTTTGCAAAATACACAAAACGTTACAAAATCAAAACCTTCTGGCCACAGCGACCGTCGGTGAGTATCATTAACCTAAATAATGCAGCAAAAACGTTAATACGATACTGTGTAATCAAATACTAGTGATATTACGAACACACATGTGTTTACACAATGCAACTATTTAGCATATTAGTTTTATGTGCTACAATACAGATCATTGGAGTTTATTATCATGTTCGTATTTGTACTTTACAAATTGTGAAATATCCTGCGTTTTAAAATCGGCAGAAATCTGGGCTGACTTTGTTATCGAACTTGTCTTTATTCGATCCATGATCTAGGTACTAACTTATTTTACTATTTCTTCTACTCATTTTCAGTTTTTTCCTTTCGTATCGAATGAGAATATTCCATTATCTTGCTTTATAACGTCTCGTTTGCACTCTTGGCAATTATAACCTAGAAACTATTACACGATCTTAATGTAAAAATCTTCATTATTTCAATAATAAATTTTAATACTGCATGAATTGCGTAAGTACTCAACATAATTACTAGTTTCGACGTCAACCGCAAGTAACATTAAAGCATCGCTTTCAAAACGCCTCATCTGTCTGTCGACTGTATTAACTTCAATTTGGCTAACTCACAACAATTACTAAATGACGTGTCATCTCTGATTAATCATTTAACCGCAGACCTTTCTAAAACCAGGCGATTGTGGCGTCACCGCTTGGTTCTCAACGTAATTTAACATCTGCTATGTTCATTTTAAAATCACTATGTATTAAAAATATGATGTTTTAATAGAACCCTTACCAGTACTTAACAGCTACACACTCACATTTGGTCATTATGGACTAAAGCTTAAACCCCTTAAAGTCAGTGAAAAGGCCCGTTCTCAGCAATGGGATGTATATCGGCTGCGGTATCAGTGTCTATGATTCGAGAAGCATAAATTAATATGCTTTAGAGCATTTTCTATACCGAACCAGCAATCAAATTCATGTGAACTTTAAGTAATATTATTTAGAAGTGGATTAGCATCTTTAAACCTGCCAAGGGCCAGTTGTTTATTCGCTTGTTAATCTTTTGAGCGACAAGTGTAATGAAATAATCCAAGCCGATCCTAAGCCGATGACGATCGATGTCAGGCTTTTGTAAAATGTAAACCTTCCATTGTCCTTTATCAAACCCTTTAAATTTGATAAAACAATAAATATTATATAATTAATAGGGTATAACAGATATTTGTGTCAACAACGACCATTAACGCGGCATATAAGTTTCACTTTCTTACAGTATTTGTGATAAAGAAATGTTTTCTAATGCTGAAAGCAATCTATATATCTGATGTGACAAATACCACTTTAATAACTTAATATCGTAATTTCAATTTATACATAGACATCGTGTAGGAATATGCCACTTCTAAAGTTATTAAAAAAACTACAGTACACACGACTTTTGAGAGTCAATGGTCTTTCTACTAAGACCGATAAAGATTGGGCGAAGTAGATTATGCAGACAGGCTGACCATAGCACCAATCTAGATAACATCAGCTAGAAAAAACGTAAATGCCTATAATTTTTAAATTGTCAATCATAGCTTACCACAATAAACCTCCACAAACAATTACTCCTCAGAACCGCATTAATCTCAACATTCAACCAAAACACAATCGCCAACGCAAACGCCTGAAGCGAAACCCCGTTCCATAATTTCACAGCATTGGAATATCAGCCACTAGGATCTGGAGAAAACGCATGTACCGCTGTCAACAGAATGGGCCGGCCGATTTGTCTGGCGCGAGCATATTGCATGTCTAGACCAATGATAACGGGCACAGGGCCTTTAAACGCACCAAAACATGAATTATCCGCTTGAATGTACGTTTGAATGGGTGGATTTGCGGAACCTGTTATGTCTATAGGCATTGTTTTAAGACGTTTTGCATAATGTGACGCAAAAATATTCATATTTTTAGGGTTTCATAGGAAAAAAGGAAAAGCAAAACCCTAATACGATCACTTAGT
The DNA here is from genome assembly GCA_949752805.1 of Deilephila elpenor. Lineage (NCBI taxonomy): Eukaryota > Metazoa > Arthropoda > Insecta > Lepidoptera > Sphingidae > Deilephila > Deilephila elpenor. The sequence continues at coordinate 4,143,731 of OX457116.1, forward strand.
TGTTCTGTTCTGTTTGTCTGTTAAGATAACCAATAGAGTTATTTTCCCATTAAACCTGTCTTTCTATCTAAAAAAAGTAGTTATCAGTGGCATGAGGTTTATGTTAATTTTTGAATACGATACATTCATAATGTCTGATTGCCTGAAAATAATTTTATATCGTTATTTCTACATTGTATTCAGGGAAGGAAAACTCAAAACTCAAAACCACGTTGAATGTAATGAACAAAGGGATTTTCCAAAAAAGCGGTTTATTTTAATGTATTTTTAGATTTTGTTAATAGAAGTCCTTCAGCACTTTCTATGCTTGTTAAGACAGTCATTGCTATTAAGGTACTCTATTAGGATATGAGTGTGCCAATTTTAATTTGATGTCAAGGTCTAATATGACACCACTTGAAAGAATTAGGATTAATAAATCTAAACAAGGCATCTTTGTCACGTTCGTCCATACAACAGTAAAGATCCTTAACATAATGAAGAATGTCACGCTTGGTTGGTAAAATTAAATATTTGTAATGAATATTGAAGTTTCTATCCTCTTGCATTATGTACATAAAATTCTGCATAAATACAACACATAAATAACGTGTCTGCTCTTATTTTATAATTAGCATGATCAATTCAATTTGCATTAAAGTTTCCTCATAGTTAAGTACGTGCTCAAGTTATCTCCTCATGACGGGAGAAAACGAACATAAATACTGCTGAAAAAATATATCACTTGTTGTCTACTAGTAACAACCACGTACATCAAATTGACCGACGATTCTTACTGGGTCAGCTGATCTTCCAGAACAGTTTTAAATATTGCATCAGTACCAATAGATTTGTCGAAGATTTCTGATCGTTCTGCGATTACAATCTCATTTCTATTTGTGACAATATTTACACCAGAATTCTCATTAACGATCACTATCTTTATAATTTAGACATAGAAAACAACGCAACAAATCCACCGATATTACGTGTCAATTCGCACATCGTCTAGATGAAATGTGATAACTATAAAGCGTGGCTGGCAACGAGCACCACGTCAGCCGCACACAAGCACCCTCATAACAGGCAATTTCATCTAGAATTTCCAAGTGTTTTCACTCAAATCGCTAACAAAATAATGAACGGCCCGCTCGAGCCCTAACACTTTATCGCCTGCTCTCTCCGGGCCGGGTTTTATTAAATCTCGTGGTTTATTATTGAAGTTCGCCCCAGGGGACTTGCAATGGGTTGAATCGATGTAGATACCTCAAAGATATGTCCAGCTGAAAGTGAAGATAGTAAATAATACCTCTAACGTATGGTTACGGTCCATTCGCGTCCGAGGGTATTTTATACCTGAACACTTAATTGCGTTATGACATTTTACAAGGGTTACGATGGATGACTTAATCATTTAAGCGAAGTATTTGTGGAGCTGTTATTAAACTGAAATCAATTAAAATTTCTCGGCAACAGTTTAAGTAATTTTAAATATAATAGGTTTATCACCTCGTTGGTTTTCTAGACGTTTGAATTATGGATCGTGCTGTCGTCGATTCATTTTAATCTGGCAATTAACTTTATTTAGTTTTCTATGTAGATAGAGGGCAGGGGTATTTTATTTTTGCTATACCAGCCGATGCCAGACTGTCACTTTTCTAGACTTCGCCTGACCTTCAGGGATCTCCGTTCCGTCAATCGTATTTCAATTATCACTAGAACGATTAATAAAATGTTGTATGTCTTTGGATCTGCAACTAATCCTAAACATCAGTAAGAAATAAATGTCAAAGAATCAGCAAAGCCATCATCCAATTAGCCGCCACTTAACCCCAGATCACCCTGTAAGAGCACAAATGAATACCCGATCGAGACAGGAAACGAGAATGAAACGATTTAATAACAAGAGGAAACTATTAAGTTGTCGCAACGCATCCTACGAACAGTTACAGCGGTCAGATGGATTTATGTAAAGCGGCCGTACAAAATGATTATAAATAGACGCGATCGGCCCATTTTAAACTTTGATCTCTTGTTTGGATAGGGACGTAAACTCTGCCGCGTATTGGGGTTAAAGTCGTGCGAATGGCGTCTGCTACTTTGTAACGTAAATATGGCAAATATCGCTAACGGGTTTACAATGTTGAAATGATAGTAAGTGCTAGTAATAAAGTATGATGTCTGACACAATCTGATACTGTTAGGTGGTATTTTGTCTCAGAATCACGAAAATAAGACTGAAATTTCGGGACAAATTAAAACAGACCAACTCCTGTTAATAAAATTGGTGATCAAGAAATAAAGCTTAAGCAACATAAAAAATACAAAAAAATCTACACAATGCACCCACATTTTCGCAACAAAACTGTCACAATGCACCCGGAGACAAATATGTGAAGCAAAATTTAAAACCATAAAAATTAAAATAGCTTCTTGCTAAGAGCTTTGTTAAACAATACGGCGCGGTTTGAAAAGATGGAAGTCGAACGTTTAGAAAGCCCTTCATGTTCAATGCGTTAATCTTAATGAGATTTTTACGTGAGCATACTCGTTTACTCAACAAACAATACTTAATTATAATCAAACAAAATGTACAGTTGAAGCTGTTAACCCACTAGTTTTAATATCTCAGTGAAATGGTACTGTAATTAAGATGTGTTGTTCAATTTACTTGCATTTGTAGTGCGATTTCGCGCTTAATCTTCAAGACATGACTAAGCAATCTTGAGTTTGGTCTGTATTCAGAAAGTTAGAATTAGGTAATGACTAAGACTAATGACATTGAAGATAAAAAAAACATGATTACCCTTAGGTAGTTTTTACATAGGGTCGGCTTAACATAGATTTATTAAATGATACATGTTGAAGAAACTTGTCTGGCGTAGACCCATAAGAACTTTACCTTATGTATTACAATTTATTAGGTAGTGTTTTTATGCACTTTACCTATTTTATCGTTTACGAATTCCGCAATAAACTTCTCATTTGATTAAACTAGTTGGCACCGAATAATATTATCTATCAAGCATCAATAAAACTGCCTGGGTGGCGTTGTTGTATTACGGTACGGTTACAAAGCTGAGGCCTCGGGTTCGAGTCCCGGGTCGGGTAAAATGATATTGGATTTTTCTGTTCATTATCAGCCCGGAATTTGTGCCCGATATGGCGATAGGCTCGCCCCCTATCACATCATGGGACGGAACATACAAGGCGAAATGTGGGTGTCCTGTTGGCGCCTCTGCCTACCCCTTCGGGGATAAAGGCGTGAGTTTATGTATGTATGTAAGCATCAATAATTCTCAAACTTTTCCCAAAATTCCTATCGATTTACTTTCGACCTGATTCGGAATACTTTAACTAGCGCAGTATTCATGAATTAATTATTCTTTCTATCTCTTCTGTCTCGTCTCTTATTATAACAGTAACAAAAAGTTTTTATTTCTTTACCTATAATGTTCACGTGTCTAGCCTATTCCAACCTGCAGCAAAATTTTCATTGTGATTCACAAACGTTAGTCAACTTGCGTTATTCACCGGTGGAATAAATAGAATATCTGTGCCCGCTACGATGCGCGAGGAAATGGCTCACATTTTCCTGTGACCACCGGCCGCGAGTTATTATAAACAATTTATTGTTTGTTACATCATGTAATTGAATTTTGCATTTAATATTTCCGTTGGGGGGATATAAGGTATGTACATTGCGGCGTATAAGACTTTGTCTTGGTTTAATAGCCGTTTATTATTCTTCTATCTAACTGAACGCTGAATCCTTTTTTCACTTACTGATACATCTAAATTTACATGAAATCAGTACGTTTGTATTCGGGATATTTTAATATATTAAATTTAAAGACCAACAGTACATTTTTGGCCAAGTGATATTTGTGCAAATTGAGCTAATAGATCGGGAGATTTCGCGAAATCCTAGATGCATCGTAAGCTACGTAAACTTCTACAATGAGGCTACGACGGATTTGCAAGAATTAGTATTAACATTTTGTGTACAGTTTAAAAACTCCACCATTCCATTTTTATTGACTGCACCTCAATAAGGAAAGAAACAACACCATAAAATATATTTACAGTAAATCACAGTTAAAAATACAGATTGTTTACAATTTACAAGCAAGTAACAGTACATGATCGATGGTTGTCCGCACTGCGTCGCATCGTATGGCGGTACTGTTTGTTTATGATAAGGCACCACCGTTGGCTCCAACATTTGAACAAATAAGTTTGCTTGTCCAATAAGCATGGGAACGGGTAAGCTATTTGGAACGGCGACGAGTTCATTTATGATATTTACTATTTTTAGATCATGTTTTATTATTTGAGTCAACAGTGGCGTTGGGAAGCGGTAGTTAGCTATCTTGTGGATATACAGATGACCACAAGATATGTATATATATGAACACAAACTATTCTAAAATTAATCTAAGATTATAAAGTGTTGCGCAGTGTTCACTGATTTATCGTTTCGAACTTGTCTCATTAATTTCGCCGCTGATCAAAGATAAATTAATTTTTGAATGTCGATTGAGTGTCATTTTCAACGCCATACTCGCTAGCAGTTGTTGCAAAGGATTTTACATGATGAAACATGTCAAAATATCTCTTTTTTTTTCTTGCTTGCAATTACAGTTTGTGCGTTTGCTTAAAATATCAATAATGGCATAGTGGCAGAACAACGAACTACTAAAATGAATTGAAATCCAAGCATCGATGAATTTGAGCCAACATCCAATAAACGCAGCAAATCAATTACAAACCGACTAATAACATCCATAGACGACAACGAAGCGTGTATTATAGAATTTGTAGCTACTTCAGCCGCAGTGGACGTCAAATTAAGAAATATAGAGATTCGCATAGCCACGAGCGGTGCGGACACAAAAACTGACCTAGTCTGGATAACAACCGAGTGCAACAGTTTGTAACGGTACACAGATTACATTTCGGCTGATGCCACTCACAGCCGCCCATTGCTGTACATTTATTTGCGAATAGCTGACGAAAAAATGCCGATGTGGTTGTGGAGTAAATTGTGGTAGGATTTTTGGCTGAGAACGCGGTTGTAAGCTATTTCCGCATAGTAATGTGCTCAGTTAAGAAATTATAAATCCGTCATTCTTGTCAGGCGCATTTTCTGAATTACCTTTTTAAATGAAAGCCTACATAATCTATGTTGGAATATTAGATGTGTGTAGGATTAGGAATAACTAATAGTTACAACAATTTAGACTAAACGGAACGAATGCAGTTCCATGAAGCTAATCCAACAGATTTAAATCAATTGCCCACACTGACTAACCATCTAAACCAGCACACAAAAGGCTAATTGTACAGAGCGTGGGGAAAATGATAAAAAAGGAAACCTTTAGGTGCAGTGCGGGGAACACAAAGCAAAACAAATTAAACGAACCGGCGCGAATCAGGGCGTGAAGAGAGCGTTGCGAGCCGGATTCGCGTCAAAACTGCGCAGACAGCAGCCTCATCACTCCAGTATTACTAAACATATCACTGGTGCTAAATTAAAGGATAGTGTAGGGACTGGACCCGTAGTTTTGTGTAGGTTTTTCTTAGTTGCTGTGATTGACGAATGAGCAGGACGCTCGCCTGATGGAGCAACACCATTCAGAACTTATTACTGAGCATTGGACGACACTCTGCGCTCAACGTCCCGAGATTATAAGTGTTAAGTCACTAAGTAAATTCACTGGCTCCAATGTCATTCTAACCGAAGTCAAGACACATTGTTGCTTGACGGTTTTGTTTTTCTGCTACTATAGTAGTGAAAGCGTTGTTGATTCCAGTTTAAAGGACGTGGTAACCAGTGAAATTACTAGTAATAATAGACTTAACAACCAATGTATCGGAGTGAAGAGCGCAGTGCATTGCCAGGCAGAGCTTCGTAATAAGTTCCGAATGGAGATCATACTATTTATGAGCAAATGCTTAACATCGCACAAGTGACCTGCTCTTCTGTCATTTTTATTAGTAAGCAAATCTGATACGCATAGAATATTACTTACAGAAGCCTAAAAATCTAACTATTTAACAGGCGAGTATGTTTACATGCCAAAGCCTGCAGTAAAATTAAATTTTCCCATTCAATTTAATACAGCCACTAACACCATAATCCACAAAAGCCACAAATCATAACATGTTTACAACACTCCAATTTCAACACCATCGACTAGATAAACTCAAAATACACACAACAGCAATTAAAGTAATAAATCATAAACGTAAATACATAAGGCCAATAGGTCAGTAAGCCAAACGAATTTAATGCACTGTACATGTAAAAATAGCTTTATAGCACGCTCTTATAATATGAGTATAATGTGTACCAGATCCATCAATCAAAGGGCTATGCGTAGGGCTAAAATAAAGTACCGTTCATAATATTGAAGGGAAAATTTCATAGTCAATGACGTTAAATTAAAAGTCAGATAATGATCAGACATTTTTATTTATTAATATTTTTACGAAATAAGGCTTCAGAGACATCCATAGCACATTTTAGAATTGGGGGTATTTGCCAAGACTAATATTGCATCCTCATTTGAATAGCCCTTAGCTACTAGCGTAGGTGTTTAGCTGAATTGTAATTTGTAACCATATGCCAACCTTTGACAGATGGAACCTAGGACCTATAGCTTATCATAGATATGGTAAGTGTGAATCTTTAGTTCAAAGTCAAATATACTAATCCAATACAGATTAATCAACTATTCATACATTTATTGAAAGAGGTTAATAAAATAATTTAACTCAATTTCATATCTTACATGATACCGGATTTAAAAATGTATTACGAATGTATACCGGGTATATCCAGACTGCGACCGAAAACGAAGCCAGGTGGTAGTTTTAGTGGTTACATATACGATGCAAATAAAAATTTCACCAAAACAGCGATAGATTTTTTTGTAGATTTTTTTTAAAAATCATCTTTTTTGGGTGGTAAATACCTAGTTTTTGCGAAAATAATGATTTAAACCCTTACGTACCATTAAGTGTTTAAAAATAAAGATGTCTACATCATTATTTTAGGAAATCTATGTATTTATCACTCAAATACGACGATAAGTAAAAAATTACAAAAATAAAGTTGTCGATTTTTTTTGCGAAATTTATACTTGCGTTGTGTCTGAAGTCACTTATACTACCACCTGGCTTCGTTTTCGGTCGCGGTCTTGATATACCCTGTATAAAAGATCTCTAAATACATAATTTGGGTGGTTTCGCCTTAGAAAGTTAAGTACAGATTAGTTTATCGGAGTCGCTCGCGGCGGCACATCCGTTGAAAACGAAAGTTAATCCCTTGGAGCTGGCCTCTTCCCTGGTTTATGCCACGCTGTGTTGTAATGGTCTCGTGACTAATGTGCTGATAACTGATATTCAATTTTGTATTTTGGTTAATCTTGTGGGTGTCCTCGTGACACTCCTACTAGGAAAAAGGTGTGATCTGTTTGTAAATTATGTTCTCGTAGTTTGTAGTTCTGATCATAAGGATTAGATAACTCTCGGAAAAGTAATTGTAATACAACAACTGTATTACAATAATTAATATTATAATTACTTTTAAAATGTTTTATACATGTTACTTAAAAATTTCAATTGTGACTTTTCCTTCGGCTAACTGATGTCAACTTATTCGTAAAAGTTCCATTATTTGGCAAATATATTTTGAGTAAATACCTAAAATACCTGGGAATCGAACCATTTATACCATTAATTACATTAAATGCTTTTAACACGATCCATGAGATTCATAGTAATACATACACACATAAAGACGATGCTATGTTTAAAATAAACATCCCGTGGTTTTCCAACAGTTTCGAAGATAACCATACTGCTCTCAACAATATTACAATAGTAACCGAAATAAAGTGAACTTCGAGGCAACTGATATTTCTGAGTACAATATTCTAGGATGATTTATGCGTAACACTAACACACTTCTTACTAACATTGGTATAACGCAGGTGCGAAATATACATAAATATGAAACCATTATTCCCGAATGAGTAGCGCAAATGAAACGGTTATTTATTGTCTCTTAGTTCGATTTCGTCTCCAAAAATATATTGCGTGACATTTGATAGTTCTTCTAAGAAACCTTCGTGTGATCTCAGTCAATGTGGGGTGAGGGTAGGCAGAAGAAAAATATGTATCCATAAAAACACCAAAACAGTAATGTTAAGCGTGGATTTAAAACTATCTTCGCCTGTGTGTTAATCATTCGTCGATTAGGTATAAAAAAAACTTACCTATAAGTTTGTATCATCATTCAGATCGCAGAATGCTCCGGAAGGTGACGTCATAGCGGCAGTAGCGGACATCCCATAAAAAACCATTAGGCAATAAAATATGTTTCGTATTTTGTACTTATACTACAAGAGCACTTATTACAGATCACTTTGATTCAAGTTCGATATTGTTCGTCTACAAATACAAAATATTGTGTCCTTTTGGTATACGTTTAAAAAACAAACAATTTTAATCATGCATAAAACGATAAATAATAAAAAAGGAAACAAACAAAAAATATATGACTAAAAGCTTGGGAAGAAAATTTATATAAAAATGTATTTGGTCACATTCGACCGCTAACACGATGCGGGTTAATGTAAAGTTATTCAATACAAAAATATATTTAAAAAAAAAAAAACCGTAAAATATTATCGAATCTACATTAATGGACCTTGTCCTTAGCTTTATAAAAAGGGAGAAATGCGGGTCTTGTGAACGACATTCGATAACCAATTTTATAAACTTGTGATAAAGCTCAAAATAGAATCAGTAGGTAAAAGAAGTCAAGGCGCTTGGGTTATAAAAAGGTTAATTTTACGAGCTGTGTTTATTTGATTAAGTTTTTTACTAACAATTGATAGACGTGAAATATTTGATAATGATAAACAAAGTACCGAAAAACATAACTATAAAGGATATATTCAGTGTTTTAATACGCATATGTGTTTAATAAACATCTCCAATATCATTAGAAAAAAATAATTGTTCATGTATTAACATGACAAAAACTATCGTGAAATATAGCACCAAGTTACCGGTTGTCACCCTCCGCTTTCTGTCCCCAAGGACGACACAATTTCGACACCTGTGGCTCCCGAGTAAACAAAAATAAGCCAAAGAACAGGTTGCAGATCGCAATGGCCATAATAAAACTAGATAATGACTAGAGATAGCCACAATGTAAGTATTGCAGCGCTTAGCGCTATAAAATTGTCTTTTCAAGTCACCGAGGAATTATTACACCAGCGATAAAATTAAAAAGTAATGCACTTACGAAACTATTTTAATTTACCTTTATGCTGTGAAATGTTTATAATATATGTACCCCTCTATTTGTTAGATTTCATCGGTATATTTTCTCTACTTAAAAACTCCATAACATTGATTATTTTACTGACAACGCATAGCGTAAATAAGTGCATTTTGAAGTACGACATTCTGGACTGAATTTTTTGAAACAGTAAAAGTGGGAAGTAAAGTGGTTTATTGAAAATTAATGAAATAAATGAGTTCCATAGGGTCTGGAAGTTTGTTTGAAAATTCACATTGTGTTAAATAAAATTATAGAAACTATTGCTAAGATTATAAAGACGTTGGCGATAGAAATCCTTATAGTATGCACTGCTAGTTGCAAAAATAAATGTATGCTTGGTATTTACGGTAACATTCGTAGTAGCTAGAATGTAAGAAAATAATCGAAATTCTGTGCCAATCTCTCACGAGTAACTAATCGGAAATTGTGTAGGAAATATATTTCCGCAAACAGCCAGTGGATTTCAGATAATGAATCAGTCTCGCCGCTTGCATTACTTAATTTCACTAATAGTTAGCAATCAATGGACCGTTGAAAACATTCTTAATTATCGTTTTAAGCATGACTGTTGGACTAGCACAACGTTTTGTAATCGAAATTTTGTGCATAAGAGAAATCAAAATATGGCGTCATTGCATTATCCAAAAGAGTTCTGTCGTAATTGGACTGAACTAAACATTAATTTAACCAATAAGCAACTACTTATGTGTACCTAAAATTTGCTGTTTCTTTGTTACACAATTTCACTTTTAAAATTGTTTTTGTTTATATGTCGACACGACTTATTTACTTATTTTTTTTTCCTTGGAAATGTTTTCATTCTTACGAACATCTCCAACGGATCAAAATTTAGCAAACATTTGATAGACAGAAACATGCAAAAAGCAACAATTGGCTGAAGGTGAATTGGGCAATTTGAAATCAGATTGCAAGTTTCTGTTAGATAAGAGAATTCACGCTGACCAAGCGGGGAAAAAACGAAGCAATGAAATCACGTTTTAAAACGTAGCCAAGCGTGCAACAAGTGGCAAGAAAAGTGCTTGTTCTGAGACTCGGTGTTCTATTACATTGAGTCGTGTGTTTCTCGTAGTTTTGTTAGCGTAGATCTTAACTTTTACTGGACGGATTTGTCTCCTGATTGAGGTGTTAAGGCTTTTATGGAAGGTTTGAATATGTTGACATTAATTTTTAATGGAGAATTGTTTTAATGCTAAATACATAGGTGACTTTCAACCGTAAAGTGTATGCATAAATTAAGATTTATTCCTGTAGTTTCAGTTACATTTTATGTATAAGCATATAAAATAAATGTTAGTTATATTAAAGACGAGGTTCCCAGGGCATTAAAACATCTCAGGAAGTGCCTTAGAGCTGACAACGTTAGTAATAAGGATAGGGCGCAATTAGTAAACCGTTGCAAGAACCAGCGGCGCCTGCATCTGCCCACACACACCGTGTTTACAGGACGTATTTAACCACGATTTATCTATTTGTCTATTATGCCAATTTCATGCAGCCTAGTATTGTTTATAAATCTATAGGCAAAGGAAGCACAACTATACAAGCTACAGCTTCTAACAAAAAACACCAATTAGAAAGCAATGATAATAATTGTCACTTGAATATTTCCACAAAAATAATGTTTTATAACAAGGCAAGACATCGATCACCGTCTCGGTCCATAACTAAAATGTCAATTATCGAACGAATAGATATGTTAATTGAGTCGGTGTGCACACTGCAGTGAACAACTATACAAGGCGAGCGCGGGAGACGGAGATGTTTAACCTCGAAACAGAAAGTCACAGACTGCATTCACACTCAGCCGTACGGTCAAGGCAGATAACTCAGCCGAATGCATGAACAAAACGTTTTTACACGTTTAGAAACTGAAATTGATTGTGTACGATACCAACACCGGCTACGTGTGACAACAAAACTCACGGAAAATTCGCAGGTGATAAACACAACACATCGACAGCGTCACGTAAATAATGATGATGTAATTAAATTATCAACTTCTGAAAAGCAAGATACCTACAGATGTTACGAATTTCGTTCACAAGAAAGGCGCCCGCATACGTCAGAATAACCACAACCGAACCGCACTGGCAAACTGGTTTTGGTGCACTATTATTATTAAAGGCTCGTGCCAATATACGGGCGAAAACGTGCTCTGACACCACACAACCAACAATGAACCATGTTAAACGCTAAACTATTACACGTTTACAGCAAAATTTTATATACCAAAAGGACACAAACTGGATGCTTCAGAATATTCACACGCTGTTATATTCCATAAAACGTTCCTTTTTAAGGACTATTGAATACATGCAATCACAAACACATCCAAACATAAGGCACTGGTGCAATTATTTAATTGTAAAACAGTTTTGTATTTGTTAAAAAAGTAAATTCTCGGTTTGAGCGCAACGAACTGCCTGCATCAGTCGGCCGTGCGCGGAGCCGGCGACTCGCAAACTGTTCCATTCCGTTTCAAAACTAAACATCAACGGCCACGCGGAGGGCGCCCTACCATTCCATCTCCCTCACTATGCGAAAATCAGTCGCGCGCGAGCGAGACGGCGACAATCGTACGTTGTTCAGGCCTTATCGCAGGATAAATTTTACAGCGACGTGAATAGTTTCCGAACGTATGCCAGAGAGGAATGGGGCGATTACGTTTTTTTGTGCATTTAGCAGGACTTTTTACTTCGTGTCGAATGTTGGATCGGTTGAACTTCTATTTTTGTTATCGCGGCCCGTTCGGGCGGAACGAGAGGCGCGAGACAAGACATTGTTTGAAAAGGAAGTGGCGATGAGTGACCAAGGATTCTCGGAAGTGTGTTTAAAATTGTACACGGTGCCGGCGATAGGCACAATAATAAACTTATTTCCAGCTCAAGGCCATCGATGAAATCATACTCGCGAATCTGTTATGATATGAAAGTGCAGTGGTATTTACTTTGTTAATATACCTAGAAGCAACAAGTACATTGTGTGTGCAGAGTGATCCACATTTATAACAATTTTAACGAGTGCTAACATCTCACGATTTTCGTTGTAAGTGGGTACGTGCACGCACGCTGGCCCCGATTCACGACCGCTATCTTAAAACATCTCGCGCCGATCAAACAAAATGTCATAAATCCCACTTTACTAGACAGTGCTGCAGATATATTGATAATGCAATGTGAAGTAATAAACCTCCGATACCATACCTTTCCAATCGTAAGATCTTGATTATTTTCTCGTCAATATTAATTCTCGAATTCTAATTTGTGTTGCGTAACAGACGGTAGCAAAAGTTTGATTTGTACTAATTTCGCCACTTCCTGTCGTCAAACAAACTTATCTCAAAGTGGATACATTATCAATCACAATTGCAGCCGAAAGTGATTTAATGAAACGAGGCATAATCGCTATAATACATTATACAATACATTTAAAGTCATAAAAAACAGCGGATGTAAAGGAAGTTGCGATTGAAAGAATCGATCAATTGATACATACAAACAAATTAAAGTCGTTGGTAACGTTTTTTTGCGACCAGATGTAAATGCGAAGCCCATTGTTAAGAATCGTAAGGAGAAATTAATGAAGGAAATATTACGTACAGATGGTGTGAGTTCTAGAACGGAGATACGAGTAGCATTTAGACAGATTGCATTTTAATTTAAATGGTTGCTTAAAATACAAACATTTTCTTTCACCTATACTTATTTTAACATTTTATCAGGAAACTGAATATAGGAGTAACAGGTTCAAAATAACTCAGAATACAAGACAATGCATAATTGTCATGCCTATACTAAAGATATGCTCAGATTTTTGTTCCAATATACCTATACAATAAAAACTAAATATTTGGTTTGTTTTTTTTTTTACTACAGATTTTTTACGAAACGAATCAGAGGTTTTCGAACACAACAACGGATACCGTAGCCCAAATTAGAAACTGTTAAAACATCTGATAAAGATAATAATATCTAAAAGGTATTATGTAAATGAATAGCGAACAAATTGCTCGACAACGATTAAGTAATGAATTAATCAAACGAGATGCAAAGTGCAGGATATGGACACAATAAAAAATTACGCACTATTGTCACAACGAGAAACAAGAAGAAAAAAGTTAATTGGACATCGGATGCTCACTTTCTCTCAATGTGTAACACATGAAGATATCTCCGGACGGGCGAATGACTCTTGTAAAAATGAATACAGCGAAATGTATAATAAATTTAACGATTGTGAATGCTCCGGTGGCGGTGATCAATTCGATAAAATGCTTCTTATACGGAAGTTAACAAGATTATTTAATAATTGTCACTTTTCGGAAGTGATTGATTAACCTATTGGAGTGAAATTGATTGATGTATTGCTTGATCAGCAAATAGCTTGTTTGTGTGACCATTGAATTTGAATTCACAGTGAACAGCGCATACAATTTAGAAAACGACTACACGCAATGCGGTCTTCTGGGTTTTGGTTCCGGATTAGCCAAAGGTTTCATAAAATCACATTGGCATCCAACTGATTGGCTATAACTGTTTACATCGGAGAAACTCAAACCGTAATAGAAAATGAAATAAACATTATAGTACTCGTAAATGCAGTCACGTATAAAAACCGACTTTTTACCTTAATCTATATTTTTATCGTGACAATATTAAAAAGTAGATATCAAAAAACATACAATACAATAACTTTCTAACAAAAAGTAAAACTTAAAGATTGACGCTTTTGAAACGATGACATTTCGAGATGAATCCGGATCGCGCAACAAAGACATGGGCTGATTTCCGAAAGAACTGTCACACTTTCACCAGTCCCTTTGAACTGGATGGGCATTCAGTTAATGGAACTTGTACACTAGTCATTACACGAACGGCGATAAATAATTTTAATGGCAAACACGTGTGTGCTAATAGTCTGTGTGAATTTCGGTAAGAATTTGTAAGTTCGTTAAGGAACACGTAATATTTTGCTCGGTCACACATAACAGCTTAGTTTGGTGTTTATATAACTTAGTGTTGCAGTAACACCATAAAATAAATATAATGCAATTCTAGACTTTAATATTGTCACCGCCACTATTTTCTATTATGATATAAACAACGCGCCGCCAGCTTAGCTGTGAGTTTCCATAAGCATACAAAGAAAGTAACTCAGATGACTAATGGATGATAATATGGCCCAGTGGGAGCATAATATTTGATCCAAAACTGGGCTCAGGAGCAATTTCATTCTGTTAGGAGTTTGTTGAGTAGCATGGACACTACGATTTCTTGATATTATGTGCTGCTAAACCAATAAAACTTACGCATAAAATGCAAATATCCAATAGTTTGAAATATTTATACTTTACATAACTAGTTAAAGTATTTAGATTATATCACATCGAAGTTAGAACCCAGTGATATTCTGAACAACATTTTTTACAAATATCTGTAATTATATTACCATTATAATTTTATAATCCCAAGACAATAAAACTCACACAATTAAAATAGAGATCAAAGAACCCAAACGCAATCTTTTTGACAAAGCTCACCTGTAACATCATACTTTGAATACGACAATGAGAAGTTTGAAGGCTTTACAAAACGCTGGGCATGCCAAGTGCAAACAGAATTCAGTTGCGCGGTAATGCAGTCACGTTCCCGTAACTATAGGAAAAAAGTTCTTACTGCCGTAACTACACATTAGTGGCAGGTTTGTGAACAATATGGTCTGTTTCTGGATGGTTTCGCCGGGGCTATGCATATATGAATATTAATTTAGTAAATAGATTTTTTTATTAGAGAAGTAACGTAGTTAATATACGAAAAACTAATATGATGATTTTACCAGATAATGTTGATTGGTAATGCAAGTACGCAAAATTGTTAATGAGGAAACAATGTGACATGCAAATTGTTATAAATTTTTCGATATGTAGACTTAAAAAGTTTCTAAAGCAAGAAAATATGGTAAAATGGACTCAAAAATTATAGGAAAAATACCCATATATTCTCAAAATGCAAATTAAACAGAAATAAGTATGATAAACTGCATAAACCTATACAATTGACAACAAAGCAGTATAACAACTTGCGTTCGTATTAAGCCGAGAGCTTAAAATATCGATTCTATTAAAGAGGCGTAATTTAAATGAAACCGCATTCAAATTGAACACCTGTGCGAACAATATATCAAAGAGCGGTGTTATGCTTCCTCAAACAGTGGTAATAGACGTTATCTTTTCATTTGTATCTGCAATTATTATACTGTTTCCATTCGTTTATTTTATTTTTGACACATCGAGTACTGAATCAAATAGTGATGGCCTGATGCGTTATCGAATCAATTTTTTATAACAAACGATTTTATTTTTGAACAAGTTTTAATCGATTTAATACATATTTTATTTTTTGCTCCATGCATTGTTTTATAAAACTTCAGGGATATTTAAGTTACTTGATTTAATAATTATATTAAAATAAACCATTTACTCATGTTAAGTTAATATTCTTATCACTTCCGTCGGCAATAGTAATGTTGTTAAAAACAAATTGTGAAACGGCAACACTGGGCAGACAGGTGACGCGCGCCGCCATTTTGTGGTCACTCACAACGAGACGCCCGCGCCCGTGCTAGTGTTTTCCGTTCGCTGAATTTTAATTCACATTTTTCATACGTCGAGTTGAGTATTTATATTCCTCCGTATTGTTTTACCCGTGAATTCCTACATTTGGTTGAATTGAGAACATCGTACCTGCCTTCATCACTTTCAAAATGCCTAAAGGAAAGGTGCTTAAAGGACAAACAAGGGAGTTTGTGTTGCGACTTCATGAGTACTTTGAAAGGGAAAGCCGTAATGGTGGACCTCTTATACCAGTGACTCAAATCAGAGACCGTGTTTCAGCAGCATTAGGTATTACTGCTCCAACAGTTTCAAAAATAATTAAAGAAGGCTACGGCAGTAGTGGCATGGAACAAAACAAGCCATCTACACCTAAGAAAAAACGTCAGCCCTTTAAAGTGACAGCAATTGACAGTTTTGATGGTGATGCTATTCGTCGTCATATATACGATTATTACCAAAGAAAAGAGATTCCTACTTTACATAACCTAGTACAATCTCTGAAAACTAGTGGCTTGTTCCGTGGTCAAAAGTCTTCTTTGGCGAAGGTATTGAATAGGATTGGATTCCAATACAAAAAATGTGACAAAAGAAAAATATTGATGGAACGCAATGATGTTGCTTTGTATCGATGCGAATTTTTAAGACAAGCTAAAAAAATAGAAGACTGGTCGAATGTTGTTTTCACCGATGAAACTTGGCTCAATGCGAATCACACGGTATCAAAAACTTGGACTGACAACACTGCTAGCTCCTCGACCGCAGTGCCAATGGGAAAAGGTGAAAGAATTATAATTTGTCATGCAGGAACCGCAAAAGGATTTGTGCAAGATGCTATGTTAGCTTTTAAATCAAAGAAAACAGGGGATTACCACGAAGAAATGAATTCCGAAGTATATGAAAAATGGTTTCGGGAAATGTTATTGTCACTCGAACAGCCATCAACAATATTTATAGATAATGCGTCCTATCACTCTCGGCAAATTAACAAAATGCCAACGCAAGCCAGTAAAAAAAATGAAATAATAAACTGGCTCCGTAACAATGGCGAGGAGGTGGACGAGTCCCTATTAAAAGTAGAGTTACTTAAAATATTAAAAATGAGGAAGCAGCCTAAACGATACGTTATAGATGAAATGGCTGCAGAACATGGGCACACCGTCCTTAGAATTCCTCCATATCATTGCCAGTATAATGCCATAGAGCTAATATGGGCGCAAGTGAAAGGATATGCTGCGAGAATAAATACAACTCCTCCTTTCACCGCAAACAAAATGCTGGAGTTGCTTAAAAATGCGTGTGAAAATGTGACGCCTCATAACTGGGCGAGTGTCGTAGATAAGACGAAGAAAGAAATAATGTCTGATTGGGATCGCGATGTCGCATTTGACAACTTACCCATGCACTCATTAATAATTAGTGTTACTGGGGATACGAGTGACGACGACGCCGATTCCGACGAAACAGACGATTGTTTATAAATAAAAATATTAACAAATTACCTTTTAGTTGTTTTAATTATTTAATCCTTAAAGTACTATGAATTCCAACATGGTTTAACTGTTTATTACAAGTAGGTACTAAACATTTATTTTCGTTGTAATCATTGTAATTATTTTAAATTAAACTCTTATTAAAAGTCACTTCAATACGTATACCTTTATTCATATTAATTAATTTGCAGCAAATACATTCGATCCTAATATTGGGTACTATATTACGTTTAACTGTTTTCATTAGCATTTTAATGTAATTTTATTTCAAATGATTCCGATTGATTGATTCTATTCAAAATCGTTTTTGTTATCTGTGGTCATTCGTTACGAATGGCACAACTCTAAGTGGGCGTTACCCGTCAAGAAAGTATCTACTTTTATTTCAAAATATTGTTCTACTGTAATGTCGTACTTTATAGGCGTGAACTGTCAAAAATAAAATAAACGAATGGAAACAGTATAGTTTACGCTTCCCGGTGTTGAGCGCTCAGTGCTCACACAGCGTTTCCGTATCAACGTGTATTGTAGATGCTTTATTTTATTTTATTTTGTTCGGAAAACAAACAGTTATATAATATGTAGGTAATATACAATGTTTACATTACTATTAACCAATTACATGCTTTTAGATTCACATGTTTCTGTGTTCGTGAATGCCGCTCATACAATCGCTTCTCTATCTTCGTTGTAGGAAGAATCATCTACCAAATTACTTATTTTTTCAATAATAGTTTTAACTGCCTCTGTGTTGTAATAGGGTATATTAATACAGGACTACAACGCTGAGGTCCCGGGTTTGAACCACGGGTCGGGCAAAGTGAGCTTGGATTTTTCAGCCCGGAGTCAGGAATGTATTCCCTATATAGCGATAAGCTCGCCCCCAATCACATTGTCAGACAGAACACGCAAGGCGAAACGTGGGTGTCCTAGTAGCACGTCTACCTACCCCTTCTAGGAAAAAGGCGTGAGTTTATGTATATATAGTTTAAACACTAAACAAGGCAATGAATGGACCATTACAAAGACATTGAGGCGATGCTTGCTGACCGTTCTTAATAGCAACAAACTTGTTGTAATGCAGACTTTATAAAATATCGAAACTACATTTGTTTCGTTCAATTTGTAGCGATGCTGGACCGATACATTACAAGATAGTTATCTTTCCACTAATTAAATACACATGTTCTTCATCATGATGTTCATCAACTATTTTTCCATTCATTATAATATAAACGATTTTAATCTTACAAATAGCTGCAAATGTCCTTAACTTTTATTCAAGCGGTTTCTTTTTTTTTTTTTTTGCAATCCTACGTAATTTAAGTCAGACCAATTAAAACTAATGAATTTATTCGCTTTAGTTATGTTTCACCCATTTGCATGTTATCAGATCGATATTACATCTGATAGTAGATTGAAATTTACAACACATGGAAATTGTAAACGCAAATCTTCAATATTGAACAACCGGTTAAGATTGCACAAACAAAATATTTGTTTAAATTAACGATATCCAAAGACATTATCGTTTTAAAATAAGTCGTTTTCACCATTAAAATGGTCAATTTAATTTATATTTTTGTTGGCAACGTGTATATGACGCAACGGAAACTGGCCATCATTTCAATCCGGATGTGTAACCTTCATCTTATTTTTCTATCTACGAAATTTGGCATCTCGGCGACATCTTTGAAACATTCTAGTTATTTTATTAACTAATTAAAATCTCACAGTAAAGTAAATAGAAAACTAGTGCGAAAAGAAGTCTCATCAGTCGAACTGCGAATTTGTGATGCGAAAATTAATAATGGCTATGACGATTTATCGACTACATGGTCTGACCCCTCTTAATTTCTCGATTGTGGAGGAAGCCCGTGCCCTGCAGTGGGACCCTTATGAGCTGATACAGATACAGACAACGATTTGAATTGGAAATGCAGAAAAAATCCTATACGTGAAGTTGTACTTCGAAAGCCTATCTTCTCTAATGGAATTGACAGCAGATGGCGACTAATTTTAAAATCATAATCAAACTTCAACCGACACGAAAACAAAAAACAATACTTTAAGCGCACAATACCTCAGCTCATCGATACCAGATACAATATCTTCCATCAATAATTGGAAGCAAGACGTCATTTCCTTGGTACGTGGTGTTGCAACGCTCCCACTGCGCCGCGCCCACGTGGGAACTCCTAATGATGATGCACTGCGGGAGATAAGCTACCACGGTGCAACATCCAGTAGCAGCCAGCTATTGTTTACATTCCTTTCGTGCTGGTGGTTCAAAACTTGAAGAAAGTTATGAAATACGAAGGTTTGAAATAGTTGGAGACAGAAAAGCATGTTTTCTAACGGGAAAAATACGTAGGTGTTAAACTAAATATGTGGTAAAGGTATTTTTTATTGCGATTAATGGTGAGACGAGCATGCCATTCGCCTGATGGTAAGCGATACGACCGCTCATGGAGTACAACAAAATGTTTTATATTTTAAATCCATTAATTCATTCTTGAAAGCAGAAAAAATTGACCTCAGTTCAGACCTTGAACTCTCTAGAAAAATAAACTAAAATATAATTTTGTGAGACTGCACAAATCGGCCTTGAAATCCAGTTCTTAAAATAATTATTATCAAAACAATCTTCTGCACGCAAATCATGAACCAGTTTTACCAAAAGCTTATTTAAACTATGCAGAATTTTGCCGTCATTCATAAATCCAACTTTACATTTGTTTTGTGTTCTAGGAAGTCTGATGCTTGGTTACTGTTTAAAATTCGAGTAATAAGATAGAAGTTACGTAAGCGTAGTCGCTCATCGGATGATGCGCTGAATCATAGTTCGCTAGAACGCTGATGGTACCGCTATGAAATCTATTTACAAATTTCTCATACGTTCTAGGCTCTAATATTATATTCGTTTCCTTTCGTATTGTGCTTAACTTTTCGCATAAGTCAAACAGACGAGCAAGCGACTCATCTGGTGCAAGGAATTAAAAAAAATAAAGGTGCGATGGCAGTGTTTAAAAAAGTGTGAGTCAACATATCGGTTAATGATCTTTTGGAAATAATGGTAGCACTTTGAACTATCTGTGAACGTCTAGATGAAATAGCACATTATTTTAAAAGCAACTTAATCAAAAACATATCTTTGTTAAGGAATTAGAACTAGGCTACATCACATTCCAAAAAGTAACAAAAAATCTCTTACGCATTTCTACGAGATGCGAGCACGAGAATCATCAGCGCGATAAATTACCAATAAATGAACATAAAATTAGCATGAATCAATATCAATATCGACCAAACACAAAAAATTGCTAGCGAAACTTGATGTTGACTCAACTTGTTAAATTTTTCACAGATAATATTAATACAGACCTCAGCATAATTCCTCTGTTAATTCGGTATTACATGGACATTACGTGTTTAAAATTCCCAGAGCGGTCACAATGCCTAGAAATCATAATCTTGCGATACAAGATACAGTCTTCGCGCCTGAGGCATCGCGTAATTCAAAAGCGCGTATGAATCGATTTGCAGGTGTTTCGAATTTCGAACGTTCGACGTCTGAAAAGATTCTTACTTCTAAAAATCAATACTATTCTCTATGACACTTATCATCCACTCCGAATTTAGTCTATGGTTACGACGCACGATAGAGGGTTCGACCGTTTTGTGGAGTACCTACACATTCGTACAGTTTTACGTACGGCGTTCGAACTTCGAACATTCGAACCTCGTTTCTGATTATAGAGTAAACCCCCTGACGTAACTGCCAGTATCGGCTGTTACTAAACTCTGTGTTGTTACGGTCAAATGCTGATTAACTACAATCTAGATTGCGGATATTATGATTGCTGTTTCAAGCTGAATCTAAAATTAATGGTATTGTGTCTTATTACTTTGCAATGATGTTGCCGAAACCACTTTGTATCTTACTAGGTGGACAATTTTGAATACAAAACAGACCAATGCAACCATCTCCCTAACAATGACATTTTGAGAATAGTTGAGGTTTTATGCCTTTTGTTAAAATACAAATAACAGGTACAAGGTGTGGTAAATAGTTAAATAGCCTCTCAGTTTAAATTTACGTACAATTACTGCATTGCCACGTAGACAAAAATGCTTGAGTTGTTTTGAAACAGAGCCGAAAATTGTTTTAGTTAATGACGCCATATCACGAACGCTAGTCATTATAAGGGCTATTACACCTTAACTCCAACGCCGTATTCCATGAACGTACTGTTCATTCGTTCGCGAAATAAAAAATAATAATTTACAAGCCCTAAAATCTTTAAATATTTATCTTTCATCTTTATTTATCTCACACAAATTAGACTTACTGAATAAATGTTTTTTTTTCCAATAGTAATGAAATTAAAAGTATAATCCAATATAAATAAGAAATATATCACGGCAAAGCAAACATAAAATTCGGACCTATCTAAATGCTAACAAATTCAAAAATTTACTTCCAGAAACATTACAACTTCATTCAATAATGTTAGCGGTATAAAGCTTAGTAATAGCATGCGTAGTTTGTAAGCAATAAAAGCGATCGATCCGTTCATATCGCTGTGACGACACGCTCCATCGAACCTCCAACCACTCGATACCGTAGCAATAGGCGCGTATCATTTACAAACAACGAGGGACAAATATATTGTACAAATTGAACCACATTTTTCTGTAAATAAAAACACTCTTCTGTGTAAATAAAAGAGACCAGGGAAGAGAAAGAAAAGAAGAGAGAGAACCAATCATTGGTAGGTACTAGTCCTGAATTACATTGTGATATCTGGCATATGGATTCGGACGTTTTAATGCAGTATGTTTAAGATAAATATAGACACCATGAGGTGCTTTTGGAGTGTGTTTAACAGGATACTAAGAAATCCCAACGAGTTTTCCTTCATGTCTCATTTTAAAGAAGGAATGCGATACATTTTTGAATAGTCTGTAATCTGCATTGAGCAATTTCTTCTTCTTTTAATATTACTCAAAAACCATCAGCAGAGTTGAAAATTCTTGAATCGTCTTCGATTTAATATCCGGCTTACCTTACAATAAATTAATCAAAACATCGCAAATCGAAGTTCGCTTTTTTACCTTTTCAAATTATAAACACGGTAGTACAAAAAATTCAGCGCTCACTATCTTTGTGTTACGATCGCACATTTCATACTTCATTCGTTGCGTTTGATCGATATCTCTCGTAGATACGCAACGAATTGACTACCTTTCACAACATTTAAGCCCTTCGTGTTGGAGATTTTCGGTTAGCAGAGTTTTAAAACAATTTTATATAAACACGTTACTTGATAACATCTGCGCTTTTATGTAAGCACAATGCTCGTAAACCTTCAGATATTTCCTATTTAGTAAATGCCATACTTACCAATGGTGAAGCTTTGTAAGTAACGAAAACTTACCTGTAACAAAAGAATTGTATATTAATAATATATTCTCTTAAATCATTTAAAAGTCATCATTTATAAGGTGATACATAACATAGTAGACTTCTTGCAGTTAGAATTCTATTATATAAACAATAAACAATCAAAGAAAGTCAATTCCATCATTATAGCGTTGACGCAAACATTCCATGGGAAGTAAATAAACACACGACTATAATCGATTGCACAATACCACAATCGATATATCGATCGAGCTAAAGGTTGGGGCGTGTCCCGCGTCATTCCATACATCACATGCTGAAATATGATGGCACGTCTTATTTATCGATGCAACCGATTCCGGAGTTTCTCCTGTCGTACCCTACCGTCAACACACGACACCTTAATGGTGCATTACTAATATCTTTAAATTAGCTTGCGGCAACACTTAACATTTTGTAACAGAGTTTAGTTCTGTGTGGCATGAAAGTTTTATCAATTATCAGCTTACGAAAGTTGATTAATTTTTATGGGTCTTAATTGAGCACACCCCGCACGGGTAATGCCCTTTTACAATTTAAAAATGGTGTAGAAATTAGTTGATGTGTGCTTTGGCGACGTGGGAAGACACTTGTTATACTACAGTTCTAGTTTTAAGTGTACTTATAATTCTAAAAACATCGTACTTATTTATTTTTTGATGAAATAATTAAGACTATTTACGCATCCATCAAAACTGTAGCCAAATGTTGCGAAATAAATAGCTTAGCACGAAGAAAATGTAAAAATAATAGTAGCTACCATCACAAACATACTATCTATAGAAAGAAAACATATTACACGTATTACATATCTTATCACTAACATCAACGCCATTAAAACTCATATTATGCCTTCATACAAAACTGCAGATAGCTGCATAGAATATTTCAGTGAAAGTGAAATGTGTCGAGATACACAAGCCTTGTTTTACCATTATGATACGAGTAGAAAAACAGAGGCGTGAGATAACAACAAGCGTTTTCACGACAAAAACCGCTTTTATTTTTATTGTTTTATGTTTTATTACACAAGAGAATAGCTTTGCAACATTGTTTAAGTAACACAGTTATTATGACTGCAGTTAAAAGACTTTAAAACTGTGTATGCCTCATTTAGTAACTACTGGTTTTTACGAATTACGCGATCTCTAAATAAGACACTCATTATAACACTATAACTAAATTAAAACTATTAATTCTCGCGATAGAATTGAACACCAACTTTAATTAACCAGAATCCTTTAATTGGAGGAATAGAAATCGTTCACAATGACTACAAATATTGACAATTCACATTCTTCATCAACGGATGTACACGTAATGAATTCTACTACACAATAATATTGATGATCTCAGCTGTTATTACCTGATAACCGTTATCATACCATAAAATGCATAATGCATGATGAACAATTACTTGAGAATTTATTTGAATGAATACGAAGAGTACTTCGTGTTTTATAACAAGATTTAAACAAACAAGCAGAAATACTACAGAATACAAATGCAAGTAATTTCATAGGTTTTTCGAAGAACTGTAGTCATGAAATGCGAATCTTAATTCAAACTCCGTTTAAATGTTACGTTAAGAAAGTAGTACTTTTATATCTCGAATGAATGAAACAACCTCGTAAAATGTGAGTTGGCTTGCCCGAAGATCGATATCAGGTCTACACAACTGTCAATACACATTTGTTGCCACTGAAAAATGAGACAGTATCGTTTTCAATACACATCTTATCTATCCTATAGATCAAAAACGTTTGTATTAATAGCTTTTCTTGTCTTTCTTTTAAAACATTATATCAAATACCATCATACTACAATCTTTAATACCTTCATTTATATTTTTTTTTTCTAAATCGTCAGAGAGAGCAATGTAACCATTGCATCAGATGGTAAAAACAGTGACATCCAGAAAGTATGGAATGGTGACAGAACAAAGTCTTTCGACATGCCGCATAACTATATCGGCCTGTAACATTGACTTATATTCTACCGATAGACGAGACACGTCAAGGAAATAAAGTGCCCCCGTATTTTAAAAGCACACTGCAATATTACATCACTTGACTGGTATTTTATTAAAATATTGTAACTTCAGACGATTTGTTTTTGGTTTGACGGCGAAACATTCATTTATTACTTTTAAACGTATGCGATAAGGCATACTGCACTGTCACTGTCACGAAGCATAAACTGATTCATGTGTGGTGCATGCACCGCAAGTAGGTGGGACACATTTTTTGTACTGAATGTCTTATCTAGTAACATTGATATCGATGGCCTGTAATTTACCCAACAACACACAACAAATCTAAGTTTCCCTAACTCCTAACACTTCCACACAATACCATGCATAATCATAGAGAAGACAAATGGGAAAGCTGCCCTGTTACCTCATGATTCAGGCAGTGCCGACGAGTGTCATGAGATGTTTACGGCGACCATTGTGTGAGGATTTCTCTCGCGACTATGACGCCGACAGCCTGTTAGCTTGCAATTTGCGACACTGTACTGTTTTTGTTTTAATGTTTACATTTGTTTATGGAAACGGTAAGGTGTATGTCTTATAGACTTAGTAATACTTGGAGTTCAAGATGAATCTTTGACATCCAAAGATTCATCTGCAACATTCTGCTTTGGATTTTTTTAAGGTTAATTTCTAACTCTTTTAGTGGATGTTTTAGTATCATATTTTAATTTTTACTTTAACACATATAATTAGAAAAACAAGATCAAGCGTCTACAATTCAGATCTATATTTTAGGTTATGTCATGTAAGATACAATACAATAATTAATCAAAGCGCTCACTGTGCAATGTAACTGGTTGTCTTATACGAACATCCGACATTAGTCATACTATTTCCTTTTTTTTACACAACAAAAACACTCGTGAGGAATCCAAGTGACCGACCTTCAAGATGAATCGTTCTTAAACTACAAGGCAAAAAAGAAACAGTGCCCGATCTAGATTTGTGTAGGTCAAAATATAATAACATAGGATTTGAGTTAGTTCTCATGATTTAAAGTTCCAAATCCGATGAGCATAAGATCATCAAACCTAATAAATGCTAAATGTAGTCGTAAGTCTATATTAGTAAGTGGGATCATTTTGTTTAAAAGTTCGTCTTTTTAAGAACGGAGTCGACTAAAGCTATATGTACATGAAGTGCGAAGAAGCGAAGACCTCACACCGGTCCTACGAAACTGAAAATAAAGAAATGACACATACACGTATTTCCATAATCGAAAATAATCGGTCGCTTTTATACATTATCTCCCATCATAAACCACCATAATTTATTACCACAACGAAGTAATTTAACTAATCGAATACAATATACCTATCGTCATATCAGTTAAAACCAAAACATATTATGAAATAAATAAACCGAATACACTTCTCGAAATCGACAATTCATTGCCGTAATAACATGGAACGAAGATTGAAAAAACTGATTATGTAAAGTTAATAAAAATTTCACGTAAAACAACGTAATCTCACGAGAAAGCAACGAGCCGGTTACATTGTGCGCAGATCATATCAAACATATTCGCTGTCGACGTGAACCAAATAAAAATACTAGAATACAGTCATGAACTAACAGATAAGCGTTTATTCATACAAATAGTACAACATTGTAATACATCAAACTGTAATCTCAGATCTTTGTGAATTATGGGACCTTAATCTGTAATGTTTTTGAGGTTAGATCTTTGCGAATGTCATCTTACGTATATTTGTATTTCGTATCGTCATCTTTTAAATGTCTCAAATGTTTACAAAGATATAATTGTAATTATGCTGGTAATGGAAATTATAAATAACCTTATTTCAAATATGAAATATTAACTTAAGTTAAAAATACATATATGTGAACAAAAACTTCTGTTTAACATAATGACTTTTATAGTAAAAATGCAAAAGACTTGTGAATCAAATGACACCGAAATTTAATCTTTAATACTACTGACAAGTATACGTATATTTCATTGAAAACATCGAAAGAAAATGACATCAACAATATACAACCGTAATGCATTAGTTTACTACTACGTCTTTATAAGGATTAAGTGAATTCATTGTTTGATAACAACTAGTGGCTGAAGAAAAACAAAGAAAACAAGTGGAACAAAGAAATGAATGAATTCAATGCCTTAAGTGTACTACAAGAATATGTAAATACATTGTCTGCGAACCTGGTGGGCTACTACAAAAAACGATATTCGATACATCGTGCGATTTCGCATGTTAAAACCTACTTAAAGGGCCTTAGTTTTCACTCATACGGACTGATTAACGATTCAACAGTGTTGAGAAGTATCACATAGAGAATATTCATCGCTATTATAGTTATAAGTAGAACGAAGTCACTAGGAGTAGATTTCAAAACGAAGAATCGAACGATATGTCGAATACTGTTTTTCGTAGTACCCCCCTGAACACAATCGTATACAAGGTTTTAAACATGAAACAAGGAAATTGCATTTGCATAGTTATCAAGTTCATGTGCATAAAAAAGAATTGTACTCGTAATATATTGTAGGTCACCGAGTAGTATTTATTATTACACCGTTTTATTTAAATGTTGTAAATAACGGGATCACCATCTTCCATGTTACTTGGAAAGGGCAGTTTAAATTTAATAGAATTTGCTGCATTAATGACATATATTTTCCACATTTTATGAATCTGAACGAAAAGTTCGGTTGTCCTTGTCTGTTATAAAGTATTACACAAATTGCATTTCCTTATTTTGTATAAAATAAATGTGTACTATACACATTTACTTTTTAGGAAAAAAGTTAAACACATTAACTCGAAACACGTATTTAATTATAAACTAGGCCTGTTATCTAAAAGCATAATAAAAAGCAAACAAAATTGTTTAATGAGTTGAGGTGCACTTTATGCAACAGTGACCGTAGTTCTCGCCGTAGATGCTAGGAAACTGGTTCACTTATCTCTCGACGAAAACGCCTTGTTTTACAATTAAGATAAGGCCTAATGCTTAATGCAAGAAGTTGGAAATAGAAAGAAAGAAATAATAACAATCTAAACTCACGACGTTGTTAGAAGTAACATAAATGTACGAAACGCAGGTGAAACCTTTTCCAAAGTGGCGTTACAGACAATCGGAGAGATTATGACGACAAAACATATATTAAGGGTGAAAGCCATGGGTGTGCGGGTCAATGGGTGACGAGCGGAAAGTGAAATAACCGTTTGCATGGAAATCTGACTGCTGCACAAATCGACACACAAAATATGGGATCGGCACGCATAAGCAATGGTGCCAAGCTACCCGAGTAAATCACCGCTTAAAAACATTCCGTGAAGATTTTCTCCTAATTAGAATTAGAATTTCCAAGTCAAGTTGGCCTTTAAATAATTCGCTTTAGAATTATTATTTATTCAGATTCCGAAAGCAAACTTGCGTCTAACAGCAAATCACAAGCCTACGGCATTATAAATGAATCCAGACTGTTCAAGTAAAGAACAGGAAGTAATTTTTCGCCCATTATAACGGTGGCTATTGACTGGCAACGAAGCAAAACCGAAGTGACATGTGCGTGAGCGGTTGTATTATTCTAATCGTAGTGAATAACGGAAAATTGACCAGTGTACAATTAAACCGTCCACTGATTATCGGTGTCAATGGAAATTTGCATGATTTCGGCGACGCGGCTGCTACAATAAAGCTTGTTTTAAATGATTTAAAAGAATACCACTAATAATTAAACATGTTCATTTAAATCATAGGACACTAGTGGCGAAGGCTCCTTAGAAGCCAGTTCCTACCGGCTTCCCTTTTGTAATTTATCATTACACTATAAACAAGCAAATTATTCAAACTTATTTATTTAATATCAAAACTCAATTATTATTTTTTACATTCAACGACATCTGTCGGCCAGATACGTAAACATTTCTAGGAAGCGGCACAGTAAGCCCTTTTTATTGCGACGCGGTGCGACCTCTGGCGAATTCCTGTAAAATTGTTCGGCTTATTCAATAACACTAGCGCGGCCCGTGCGCCGCCGCCCGCCGCCGCCCCGCCGCCACCGCGCCGCCGCCGCGCCGCCCGTTACGCATTATATAGTATGCAACAAACCACGCAAAATTGTACCTTAAATTGATAGTGATTTAAGGTTCAATTTACGCTAAAAAAGCAAGAGGCAAGCCGCAACTTCTCCGGCATTTCGTGTGTTTAGGTATAGATATTACTTATTACAATAGCGAAATGCGGAGTTTAATGTATTTATAAGTGTTGTATTTACATTTTTACAATATATTCATGGTTCATGCAATTAGTTTTAAATGTTTTTATTCTTTTTAATTACAAAATGTGTAATATTAATATTATGGTTTTAATGGAAATTACTAATCGTTAGGAGCGTACTAATATGTTTAGGTTGTCGATTTTACAAATAAAGTTAGTGTTTAGATTTTAGGACGTGCTCGATCCTCGCCTGAGGAATACATTGTCTTACTAATGTTACAACTGATAAATGCGGGGCTATCGTACTTGTTAACATATTGAGTCTAGGTTTTTATTTCTTTTATATTAATCTTATATTCACGTGCAGTTTAGAAATATACTTTTTTATTTTTCTCATTATGTAAGCATGGTTTACTTTTTATTTCATGGACATTGTAAATATTGTATAAGTACATAGGTAACGAAAATATTAAAATTTAATTGACGGCCGCAATAGGCAGATGCCACAATATCACTTACCAAATGAAACTCATTATTTTAGTTTGGTGAGTAAGATTCTCGAAGCAATAATTTGCTGGTGGGAGGATATTCGCAAAGGTCCGAATATAAGAAACACACGTGCATAAGTGTGTCGCGTTTTGCGTTCATTCTGTGAAACATCACACAGTAAATTTTTAATCTCTATTCGGACTGCACTACGCTTACTATCAGTCGCATTCACAGATTACTTAGTACTAGTCGCATTGTAGTCATTTCGTAATCCCTTAGCCCTTCTAATATTATAAATGTGAATGTTAGTTTGTTTGTTACGCTTGCACGCAAAAACTACTCAACCGATCATCATGAAACTTTGTACACATATTCTTGGAGGTATTAGAAGTAACATAGACTACTTTTTATTCCGAAAAAAATAGTGTTCCCGTGGGATGAAGAAGGAATTCCGATATATTTGCTACTTTTTCATACTCAAAAAGATGGGATGGGACTGGATTACATTTCATTAGTAAGAATGAGACGGGGCGGGCGGGATATAACGGGATGGGACGGGACGGGGTGGGAGATTTCAAATAAAATTAACCACGCAGACGAAGTTTGCGGGCAGAAGCTAGTAACAGGATAAAGAAAATAAACATATTTTGTGTTTTGAGCTTCGGCTTCCCTTTTAAAAAATGTCACCCTTCGCCACTGTAGGACACAGAAATAAATTTTACCAAAAAGTTGAATGTTTCCATTCTATGCACTAGAAGAAATCTGAACCGTACTACCCAAAACCAAGGATACTAAAACGCAGGTGACCATATTAAAAAGTGTAAACAAAAACATGTGATGCTTACCGGAACCCGACATCATTACGTCGTCAAGTAATAAGTCGTAAAAGTAAATGAATGCAGGCGCGACAGGAAATGTTCACAATACACTGCTCCGGATGCACGCTACTCGGAAAGGGTCCGACCTTGTGCAACGGATAAACGCATGGCTATTGTCACGGCAAAAACTATAAAAGTGAGGTCAAATTCTGATCCTGATTAAGATAAGCCCTTTGAATATTTTTTCCAATCGATTTGAAACGAATTTAAAATCGTGATAGATTGTTTTTTCATTGAATTACGAGTTTCCGGAGGGTGTCTGCGCACACGCTCATGGAATGTTTTGTGGCGCAAAATTTAAAAAATTAGGGGGGTCAATACAACAGTTAAAGAGTAAAGTATTTCATATAATTGCAATATTCAGTAACCGATTGACTTTAGATACAATATTATTTTCCTACAAAATTAAAAGATGGCAACTATTACTGCTATTTGTGCGTAAAATTAAAACACTGCGGTGAATGCAGAAAACTACAACGCAAAGCGCATGCTAAATTATATAGCAATTTTCAAACGGCCATAACTCTGAATGAAAATAAAGCCGAGGTCTCAGCACAACCGGAAGGAACAAAAGCCACAATAATTGTTAGTCGTGCTATAATGGAAGGTTTTCGCTGCGATCATAAAGTAGGCGGCAATGCACGCCTGGCTTTCAACACTGAGATGAAACAATCGGAAATCGAAACTTTAATCTTTCAAACAACTTAATTCCCGCAAAACGGTTGTAGATAATAAATTACGTCTGTTTCTAGAAAATACTGGAGATTCTGTGACGATAACGTGATTAAAAGTATGCGGTACATTAATGTAAGAAGCTAGAAATGTGCGGATTCAGTGTAAATGAACGCAAATGTTACTTGGCTTGCGATAGACATTATAAAATTACTGACAGATAAACGTCTATAAAACTGTAAGATGGGCCAGTAGCAGACATTTTGAATTAAACCTCATCGACAAGGGTATCAAGTGCCATTTGATTAAACATGAAGATATAATAGCAACATCATCTCATCTAGTAAAATGTAATTAGGATTAATAAGCTTTTTTATTTAAATTTTGATAAAAACTAAAATGCACAACATAATAAAGTTTTGAGAAACGTCTAGTAATACTTTCAGTAACTATTCAACTGACTACATTACCTCTTGAAAATTAGTAATACGAATTTTACGTATAAACTTCACACTTCTGATACTAAAAAAACTTTTATTAAGCCCCATTGACTCAACTTCACCTGATAAATCGCCGTAATTTCCCGGTAACCGAATGAGGATTGAAATTAGTAACCATCAGCCAAATTACATTAATGAAAGAACGCTCGCATCGGGAACTTTCTTAATCCACGTACGGTAATTGCATAATGCCCTGGGGTTGAATTATGGACCCTCTAATACCGATCTAGATAACACGAAAGCAACTGGACTTCTGAATAGTGCTGGTAAATTTATCGCCCAAGGACATAATGTACGACCTAAACTAATATCAAGCGCGTTCTAATGATCAATGTTAACATTGTGCGCTTAATTCGCAATAAACAGGGCTGTAATTTGTAGAGATTACTTTTATATTTACAAGAGAATTTAACTAGGTATTTCCCTTGTATGCACCGAGATGCCTGGGTACCACCGCTATTACTTCGACTACTTCTGGTACCAAGCAGAGGTGTAAACACATTGTTGTATCCGGTTTTAAAGGCATTGAAGCCAGTAACATAAAGACACAATACCTTATGGTGTTCTTAAGGACAGGCGCGAGTGAGAGATATTTTAGCTATTAAAAATACTGCTGCTTTAAAATCAGTAACCGAATGCAGCTTTGGACGTCCACCTCTAGAACGTAACCATTATGTCCGCACTAGGTTTCGGAATATAGATCGCGTCTAATATATTATACATCAAGGGAGCTTTTTTCTCAAATGTATATTGTGCGGCTGAGGAAACCATTGCTACCTAATGGTATGAATATTAGCGATAATACGACTTTTCATAGTTGGTAAAATATTCTAGTGACAATAAAATAATTTTTTTTTATATTATGACCGGCTATAGACGTACTTTTTATTTGTTGCACTTACCAATGCATCTACAATAAGTTTAGTGGCTGAATATACTGATAATATACTTAGGGCAATTAAAACAAGGCCCCTTCATTGCCATTTTCTCTCCTGAATGTGATCAGAGCCCATTGAGCAACACTTAAGGAGCCTTTTCAGATAATGTTAATCGTGGGTAATTAATAGTTGCGGTTATTAATGTGACACTTAAGATTATCTCCCTTGTAGACACTCCGTGGCGATTAGATGTTTGTACAATCTTATCTAACCACTAACCAGTGAATATGGAGTTGGAATAAATTATACAAACATTACACCAGAGAGGCATTTCACTTCAATTAGATGTTATGGAATACGGATAATAAATACACAGTGCAGTGATATAATCGGTTTCGTAATAGTAAATGTTATTATATTAAAAGTAATCTATGTTTAATTTAATTGTCGTCCCATGCATTTTTTTTCAGCTATTTTCTATTCAAATATGTTTGATCACTGGACACCAATTCATGATGGGGATATTTTGAATTCATATTCCAATCCATAATACTTAAATCTAGTAATATCCCCAAAATATACTTTAACAGCTGATCGATAATCCGATCAATTTAAAATTACATACATCCATACATAAATTCACGCCTTTATCCTAGAAGGAGTAGGGAGAGGCGACACCAGGACACCCACATTTCGCTTTGTATGTTCCGTCCTACGATGTTATAGGGGGCGAGCCTATCGCCATATCATGCAAATATTCCTGACTCCGGGCTGATAATGAATAGAAAAATCCAATATCACTACCCGACCCGGGAGTCGAACCCGAGACCTCAGCTGTGTAATCGTATCGTAGTACAACTATGTAGTGGCGGTACTTCCATACAAGCCCAAAAGCCCGGCTTGCCCTACTTAATACGTATATACTAAATTCTGAACGAAACCATTACATTCAATACAAAACAGTAATTACGAAACATCTACCATTTTTGAATTTACCGCGTTCCGTCGCGGCATGGCGCTCTTCAATGAAGCGCGAGCCGAAGCGCCGCCCGCGCTGCGCAACGCATTTAATAAATTCATTCAATAACTTTATCTCTCACGTTGAACGTAGCTCCACGCATTTTTTAAAAGACGGTACGCGCAAAACATATATCTGCCTTCTTCTCTCTCGTGTGCTTTTACGAGGCTTTTGGCAACGCATGCTATCTCTTTCACACTGACGGGTGAAATGCTACACTCTGGCACTACGAATGTATAGCTACAGATATCTATATATAGCAATAAAGTACTAAACCAAAAGCCCAGCTTTTGACCACAGAATTGTTTTGACTGAACATCGTACATTTGAAGGTCGTCATGTGTAACATTATTTGTTAACTAAATTAAATTTATTGTTAATAAATTACGTTGGTTCTTTTTTAAAATTATTTAATCATTTTTGAACTCAAATAATGAAGTTTTTATATTTATTTCATAAATTATAATTGCACGTTGTAATGTTTATTTTTTCGTTTACTAGCAATACTGTACGAATTACTACTAACTTCATAAGTATTTTGACATTGTGCAATTATTGTAAATCGTTCGGTTGAAGGTTATTTATTCGTTTTTGTTATTTAAACTTTTTGATACAAAAATGATTTGTATTGTTTCCTGTGATGGTTTTAGTGTGATGGTGAAAGTGTTCATTGCCGTTATAAAGGTAATTTAATTCAATTATATTGAAACTGGCGCGAAATCTACGCCGAGTTTGTGCATTTCTTAAATTCGTGGTAAATCACAAGAGGCATTTTATCGGTTCAGTTTACTTAACTACGTAATTCGATTTCTAAATGCTCCCATTCATATAGGTTATTATATTAAACAGACGTGTTACATATGCTTTTCAAGGGACACTTGTGTATTAGAATGTTTGGATTAATTCTTATGATTTCAATGAGCTTGTGGTCCTTTCAAAAGGCATGCTATTACTTGTAATTAAAATTACTTGTAAAAACTTAACCTTAATGTATTTATAACAATTTCTGTCGGCAATTTTGGTTAACTGCGCAGTCAAAAACGGGAGCATAGTAGCTATCGTTGTGCTCGTGTAATGCCGGGTATTAAAAGTGCTCAGTAGTTAGTGCATTAAAAAGTTACGGTTGCATGACCGCAGGCTATCTATATTTGTATTACCTAATCCTAATATTGTACAGATTGTGTGGTAGGTCTGCCGCCGCAAAGTAAATTCGATTTCGTCGTTCTTAGTATTTTTTTGTCCTTCTAAATAATTATGTATTTAAACTAAAATAATATTGGGCTTGCCCTACTCCAAAACCCTAGGCACGCCACTGCAACTATGCCACCGTGGCAGGTTCAATTAAAAATTTACATAACTTAATTAACTTTATCGATACAAATACCTTTCGTGTGAAGAACAAATTAACACGTTCTAATTACAGCCACTATGTATGTCATCGTAGCAACATGAAAGAATTCGCGTGCGGGGTCTTGTATATTATAATATGTATGTATATTGGTACAGTACGTGCTGAAAACTACTGAATAATTCACAACTAGGGTAATCGATATACAAACCGATAAGCCCACTCCTGGAATCGATTTCCCTTTCAGTAAGTGCATCGTGTGTGCCGTGGAATACAGAACGAGGTAAATCAGGTGAACGATCGTGCCAGCGATAAAACAACCCCGGAGTTAATTCAATATATTCTAGCTAAAAATAAACGCTAGTGTTTACACTTAGAATTTATTAACGGAATTTCGCAAAAAAAATATCTAGGTCTGGATGTTTGTGAGACCGAAAAGTCTCTCGTAGTTTCTGATATCCACGACACAAGACTCAATCTTACTGTGGAGTTAGAAACATGTATGTGACTGTTGGGTGTTTATTTATTAATTTAAACGTCACATTTTTGTACAGGAATTTTATTCAAGGCTCTTATACCACAATGTATGCAGTTTTCAAAGGACTATTACTTTTAATAAAATTAAAATAAGTAAACGAACTGGAGGTGTGAATGTGAAAGTTTAATTAATTAACAAAATTGTACCGCTTAGCGAGAAGCGATCCGTTTTGTTAGATAACATTCAACGAGTCTGCGTTAATACAAAATAATTGATACATAAAACAAACATTATTTATAACTATTTATTATCTAAATTAAAGCATTAAATATTATACAGCAACAAAAAAACTTAAATATAGAAAGCTAAGCTACAATGAATTTGAGCACGAATTGTAATAAATCGTAATAAATCGTATTTAAGGAGAAATTAAACGCAGCTAAAGTAAACATTGACTTTCATTAGCAACCTTTTAGTAAAGAAGAGGCACTTTCAGTAACTTGACAGGAGACTTTCCACGATAAACCGAGACAGCAGAATAGGTCTCAATTACGACGATCCACGCGGCGACAGACATACGGACAAAGCAAAATGCAATATTACAAGTTAATTACATTTTAATGGTAATTTATGTTAAGCCATTTTGCACGTTAATGAGCATTTTCATTAGTGTAGCATTTGACAAGGGATAAATAATAGATCTTGATAATGAAGTGACAGCTTCAAACAAGATAACAGCACTCGGAAATTATGAGCGGGTGGAAGCGTTAAGCTCACATCCGAAGTGCGCGAAATCGATTTAATGAAAAATGTATCTCAATGACAAATTGCCATGAACATATGTTTATATGAAAGTGAAATAAATCATCGGTAGAAACAAAATAGTAGCTAAAAATGGTCTACGAATGTGGTACAATTACAGATGACCATAGGATTTTTTTTTTTTTTTTATTGCCTTCGTAGGCAGACGAGCATGCGGCTCGCCTGATGGTAAGCGATCACCGCCGCTCATGGACCTTCGCAATGCCAGGGGTCCAGCACAACAAAGTCGCTGCCTACCGTAAATAATTAATTCAGATATCGAAATAATTAATTCAGAATTATTTTTGAAATTATCAGCATCTTAAAAAAAATAGAAAGACGTGACTGTGAACAAAATTGATCTAAATAAATGATTGAAAAGCCGAACAGGAGTATAAAGTGAGGCATAAAATTAG
Source organism: Deilephila elpenor (assembly GCA_949752805.1). NCBI lineage: Eukaryota > Metazoa > Arthropoda > Insecta > Lepidoptera > Sphingidae > Deilephila > Deilephila elpenor. The sequence continues at coordinate 4,180,348 of OX457116.1, forward strand.
CGAGAAAGTTAAAATTGGATGCGAAAACTAAGAATGCACGGTGCGAGCGTTTGTTGTCGGGGGCTTAACGCGTGGCGGGTGGCTTATACCAACCTGACCCCGCGACCCCACGGGATGAAGATACCACCACACCGCCAGATAATTGGACCCCAACATTCTGCATTTAGCAAACAACGTTTATAATATATTTTTCTTTAGATTCTATTGAGGTATTAATTACTGAATTTTACAGACATAAGCAAGATTGGATTGATAAGTCAGTATAAAATCTTTATAATGAGGTAACAGGTAACGTAACCAGCACTGACCTGCCGACCTGGATGAAGATATTGCCAGATAATTAGACCTGGGCTTTAATAAACAAGGTACATTCGCGATTTTCTCTTCATTAAAGTATGATTAATAAATATGTTGAGAATAATGAAAGGTTCTTTATGGAACCGAGATACTCCGCAAGAGCTCTTTAACCCGATGACTTGGCAGGATGAAATTTCAACCACGCTGACAGGTAATTGCTACTTAACACTGAACAAGTTGAAGGAAACTGTCTGTGATGTCAAGAAAATGGACACTTTATTAACTGTTAATATGAGCGTGAAATCTGTTTAAGTTTGCGTGCCTTGGCAAAGGTTATTTGTGGAGTTTATTGTTTATGAGGAGTATATTTTATGACTACCTGAATCCTACATTTGGTTACCTATACAATCGAATACTCCAATTCCGGAATTTCGCTTAAACCTAAAATTGAAATAGACGCAGACGCATCACAATTCTATCAATATTTACAAGCAGTAAGGAAAACTCGAGTATGAATGTTACCAACGCAACACGGTCACATAAATCCGGGTTATCGTCAGATTTGCGTCCAGTTTTGAGGCGGTTGCCGGAGGCTGCGTAAGCTAAGCGACCATTGTGCTTGATTTTTGCAATATTACTTAAGTTATCGGCTGCGTACCGGGCCGCTTTCCCGGTGCTTTCTAAATCCGCAGGAAGATTAGCACGCAACTAAAACACTACCGGTTGGAAGTATGGAGGATTTATTGCCGGACTTATTGATATTGCATCTGTAAAAAATATGTACGGCTGCGCTTGTGTAACACCGTAAACGATATTGAATGTGCTTTACTGAATTTGTGACACAATTGGTTCTTATTGAAAATAAAACCGAAGCTTTAGATTTCTAAAGCTTCATGGGTTTCTAAAGCTTTATTCATCTTGAATTTAAATTGTGGCAAATTAAATCAGGAATAGCATCAAATATTTGAATGAAGCATGTGTAGTGAAGTGATGAAAGTTTAGAATAGAAGCAAAAGAAAATATACGAGGAATAATTTGTAATAATCTTTTTGCTTTAATATTATACTCCGTAAAGAATACAAAAAATAACCCCAAAAGTACACCATCCATCACTTTAAACAAATGTATAAAACAAAAACTAGAAAGTGTAACAAGACCGATCCACAGTACTGAATCAAACTAATTGAGTGTTATTTTTTGCAACTTGTCATAATAAAACACGAAGGCAAGACACTAAACAGGCAGATTGGCGGTGCTTTAGATCCATCGTCTGTAATTTATACTGAATATAATCTAGATACAGTAATAGTCTCAGATGATAATCTTTATTTTTGTAATGTCAAAACGGTTCGTGCATCCGTTTCGCGCAACAATAATTTAATGTTTCGATGATTTATAGTGGCGGTGCTATCGAATGACATTAGTATGAGGAAATGAAATTGTTTCGTGTGTGTAGTTGGTCAATTTGTTTCTACAGCAGTTATAGCATTAGTATAGCAAGTTAATTACTGTGCACTTTCGAGTAGTAGTGGTGAAGAAAGTTAGTTCTGGGAGATTCTTACTTCTAAGTGAGAATAAACATTATTTCATTTACATTTTTTAAACTAATTAATATAGATATAGGCTGAAGTCAAAAATCTGTAAGTATTAGATTATTTTATAATCTTAAGTTGATGAAACTCTTTTTCTCCATATTACTCGCATATGGAGAAAAAGGGTTTCATGTAACAGGTATATTAAAGGCGAGCGCAGTGTGCGGTATCGAGCGACGCGATGCTATCTCGCGTCCACACCGCGAGAGTTATTGGCCGCAACCTACCCACATCCAGCGTAGATCCGAACGTGATATGTGCAAATGCTTTGGTTCCGTAAATTTCAATAACATTTACATTTATATAATGATTATTAAGGGGGTTAAAACATGAGACATTGTTTTGTTATCTATTAATTTTCTTGTTTTTAAGTAATAGACTTTATTAAATCAATCTTTTTATTTTGATTATAATTTTAGTCACTAGAAATACTATCCTGATAACAGCGTATAACGTAAAAATTCGTTTTTTTTTTTCAATTTTGTTATTTTCACACTCAATTTCACAGATCTACCATATCTCTATTAAAACATCTTTGTCCCATTTCATCACGGTATACTACACCAAAAAACCTTGAACCTCCATTATTACTAATCTCACATCGCGGACACGTCACGCCGTATGTCACAGTACACTGGAGTCAGAAGTCAACCTCACCACGTCCAACTGAAGCTTTCCCTGGCAGATCACATCGAGATGAGATATATGTGACGACTTGATCGCATGATACGATATCGATCAATCGACATTGTTTAACTTCACTATTGATGTCGCATTGTTTTTATTTCGCGTCATTGATTATACAAAACAGTTTTGATGTAGGATTGATGCTACGTACGATCTGCGGCTTTGCTTGCAGGAAATATATGTGTTTCGATTTAATAAACTTAAATGCTCATGAAACCCAACTAGGACTGAGGATTTTTTAACATTTGTTGCATCTGTATCTGCCTAATTTCACGTAAATACAGCCTAATTTCATGACGCTAAATAGGCATCACTCACTTTATTAATTATGAAATCTCAAGAATATATTATAGGCTGATATAGGTATTACTGAGATTTCATAATTATTAAAGTGAGTGATATTTATCTATATTCATGACAGCCTCCGTGGCGCAGTTGGTTAGACGCCGCCTGTGAAACGAAAGGCCGCGGGTTCGATGCCCGCACCGAGACAAATCTTTGTGAGAACCACAAGTATTTGTTTCGGGTCTGGGTGTTTGTGAGACCGAAAAAGTCTCTCGTAGTTCCTGATACCCACGACACAAGACTCGATCTAAGTGTGGTGTCAGGACTATGTATGTGACTGTTGGGTGTATATATTTATTCAGACAAGAAATCTTGTAATTCAATATGTTCAATCACAAAAAGATGCCAGTTGACGATGTTATCAGAGCTTTGTCTTTAAAATATTTTCCTAACCGCGAACCATCAATAACATTTAACGCATGGCATCACGTCAAGACCAAGTACTACGAGACATAATGTCAGTAGTAGATATCAAACATTGTTTCACATCGAATTACACGATACAGTTGTGAACGAGCTAATTATTATCTTAGGATCTGTACGTGGTCGGCAGTGGCGATTGATCTGGAAACAAGAATCTTTACCGCTACTGTTAGCTGTGTATTTAATTTGATCTTAGAATGTTTTTTTACATAAAATAATTTTATGTATATTGTAAAAACAACCGTCATATGAGTAGATCTGGTTAGTTAACGTTAGTTAGTTAGTCACAAGTTAACGTAAAACAAAAATAACGATTTCGCCAAGCTTATTTCCGGGCCAAGATGTGAAAGGGTCGAGGGGATACAAATTCTGCCCCGTGCAATGCACAAATTATTTTCCAAACCGAAAATCTCACACCTTAATGGTTTCCCGACACGGGAATCGGACCCAAGACCTCGCAGTTCATACTTCACAATCTATGCTCTAACTAGACCAAGGCGGCAGCATTTAAATAATAATATTATCTTGTAAGCACAATTAAACCGCTATCAAAATTCACTTTCATACACACAAGCCGGCAGCCTGAGGGCACGAAAGCTACCGGACCGCCCCGAGTGAACCCGACGAGCCCCGAGTAAAGCCGACCACAGCCGACGCTGATAAGTCCATTAATCACTTATACCGCCCGTATCTGGGTGGATTGGCGAGCGGATAAATTGTATCCGCATTTTGTTTGCGAATAATTGTTTAGTTTAAAGCCTGACAATATAAGTCACATAATTTTACGATTACATTATCTGTAATACATGCATATTATTCAACAACAAAAAAAAACTTGATAAATGAAAACTACATCATTTGAATAAAATGTATAGGTACCTAGTTATGAATTTCGACTTACTATTAAATGGACAAAATTTTTAATACGATATTAATATGAGGAATAAATTTCTATCCTTTGATATTCCTTTTGATTTGTTAACACAGCCTCTATCATTCTCACATCACTGAAAAATATCGTCATCTCTCAAGTTATCATTTATACAAAATTGTGCCTTAAAATAAACTACTACTGGTAAATGTCTCATGTTTATACAATAAAATGACTCGTCTGTAAAACGGGCGGGCTCGTAAAATTGTTTCAAGTAAACATTTAGACCATAATTCCGCTTGTAAGGAAGTCGTCAAATCGAGCGGTTATTGGATTTCGTAATTTACATGTAAACATAATTTAAAGATGAAGTTACAAACATTTACTGTCAATATGTCATATATTTAAATGTGACCGTAGATTATAGATGAGAAGCGGAACAGGAAATTTATCAACAATATACACACATATGTAGGTGGTTAAAAAATGTCTTTAATGACGTTATAAGTGTCGTCATTAACGAAATATTAGTTGATTCATTGTAATATGATAAGACGTCCTGTATAAATAATATAATAGTGGATAAATCACCGCATTGCCAATTTTGTCAATCTACAATAGGAAATAGGGAAGAATACGGAGTCCTCGAAATTTATTATTTATGTATGTACAATAGCCTGGTTTCAATAAGATACTTCTGCCTCAAAGAAAATGTTTGTTAAGTCTCATATGAACTATTTACTTGATTATTTGCTTATGGTATAAAAAAGACAATTTTTGATAACACTTCTAAAGCATAAATATACAAACAACAAAATCGAATCTAGGAGCTCAATCGAGTAGAATCTTTGCAATGGCGAAGCAAGCACAAATTTCAACCCGATACCGTAACGATTTCCGACATTTCACTAAAAAACTATACATCACAGCACGGCGGGTATCACATTATACTATTGTTCGAGAGAAAACATAATATTTCATAGTAAACATTCACAATGGCCGTACCATTACCTAAAAGATCAATATAACGGATAGTCATGTCAAAATCTGATATTCGACCTGAGAGCTTACTATGAAACAGTGAAAGGAATTGAGTATAGTGTTGCTTTACATGGGCATCGACGGAAGATAACACTAATGAAGTGTGAATATTGTGATTTCATAGTGTCTTGTTAATTTATTTTATTATAGAATTGGTAAACGTAGCACCCTATATAGGGAACTGTACAATTTAACCAATCATACCGTAGCTCTGTAGTCGTAAAGTCTATCAGTACAGTATCAGGCAGTCTTTGAATGCCATGTAAATTAAATCAAATAAATCGTATGGGCTATAAACCCGCATCATATTAGCTGTGTAGACGCAAACTTTCAGCCTCCAGACCCTAGATTTTAAAACACCAAAATGCACATAATGTGTCTATATCAATCTATATCAGCCCATATACGTCCCACTGCAGGGCACGGGCCTACTCTACAATCGAGAGAATCGATTGAGAGTGGTTAGGGCATATAGTCCACCACGCTGGCCTAGTGCGGGTTGGCGGACTTACATACCGTAGACATTCTTTAAAATCGCTACGGTATGCAGGATTCCTCACGATGTTTTCCTTCACCGTTAAAGTGCGTAACATAATGTATATAAAGTGAAAAATGATAACATCGCGGTAGCGGCCCGCGGCGGTAGAAAGCGCTAAACAGACGGCTCGCGTTAGTCAATCAGTGTAAATTATGATATAAAGGCAATTTGTACGGCACGGGGATTGCGCGCAGATCGTTACGGATGACGTGTGCCGACCTCTCGAGAAATTCTGATAGTAATACACCAACTGTAAAGTGGTCTATTAAGGATTTTGATCATTATTTTGACTATAGAGAATAGTACGTGGTAAAAAAAGTTAACTGAGTACTGCGGTCTCTGTAGTTCGATTGCCGATAATAATAGTTACACATCGGACAGAAACAAATACGTACATAGTTCTGCCCAACAGTGTAATGCAAGTCTTGAATGATGACTATCAAAAATTTGGAGACTTCGGCCTCAGAATACCCAGACCCAAAACACTTGTTTACGATCCTATGTTTTTAGATGTGTGTGAAATAATCTTTGTCTTTTTCCTTCTTAAATCTTTCATCGGGTGAAATGGCGTAGATTAAATGGAATGGCTGGAAATCTGACCCTGGCATCGGTTGGGATTACGCTGGGTAAAATGAAAGAATACAATGTATTTTACTACCCCTTTCGTCATCTTATTCATTGTGCCTGTGGTTTTGTATTTTCTTTTCACCGTATTTTCATACAGTGTTGATGTAAAAACTCGATAGTGTTATTGCGTGATTAAAATTCTTTTAAGGATGAAATAAATAGTATTTGGGCTTTTAATCCTCCTCTCGTACAGCGGACTGTTATATTGTTTTGCACTGGGATAGAACAGTGAGTATAGCTTCTATTCATAATTCATAATTTCACAATTCTAACCGGGTGGTCATGGAAAAAAGTGACAATCTAAATAATGGTACAAGTTTTACATAACAATAAAACTTGTATTATTAAGACAGAGACGATGCACAGCATCTGTGAGAGTGCGTCTTACTTCCTTTTCCGTTTTTACTCAATACAAGCCTTTTTTGTGTAACTTCCGCTTCGTTTCGACCAATCAGCGTTGAGCAAGTGTCACGTGGTCTCAGGAGATCGCCTGTGGGGGGACCGCACGATATTGGATCATAGAAGTCTCTCACCAGGAGGTCTTAATGGGATGCTGTGCATCGTCTCTGTCTTAATAATACAAGTTTTATTGTTATGTAAAACTTGTACCATTATTCAGCATGTGACGATGCACAGCATCTGTGAGAGAGGTGTTTATAGCTCCTGGTGACCACGTAACGACGCTATGTGATGAAGATTCAGGTTTAAAAGAAAAAATGAATCTCTGAAATTGAAATGTGTGTTAATTATATTATGCATAAACATATTCTTCAGCTTGTAATATTCAACATAAACCTATAAAACAGGCTCGAAAATAACTGCAATATTGAATTGTTAATTGCATTGATTTATCAATTACTTGCTTTTGATATAACTTGGAAAACGTATTGTAAGCATAATATATAATATATATTGTATACTTGCATCTGAAGAACCGGCTTTACTCAGTTTCTGATTATTGCTCGTGAAGCACCATGGTTAGGTCCTTTGAAATAAATAAGGCATTAATACATTCAGTACCGAGCCTTTCAGCTAGTAAAGTGATAACATTTAGAATCCAATCAATAGAATGTATGTTAGGATTATTATGGTTTAGAATTTTCCCACCTTATTGTTAATACATATTCGTTTCCATGTTGGAACCAACATGGCTGTAAAGTACAGTAGTTACGACATAATGATCACTTCATTGACGCAATATTCAGAGCGAAATTTTTCAAAACTTATGCACACGTCTATCTGAAGCTAGGAGAAATATACGTGGTCATATTCGAGAACCTAACAACTTTAAAACAACGATTCATAATCTGTTGATTTTGTTTGTAATCGCTGGGTCTCAAGGGGGGTTTGTTTTTCTACTTTGAGCTTCTCAAACGAAATGGCATTTAGTAAATGTGTTCAATCAAAAAGACTATTTCTACATAAAATTAATTATGTTAACATCCGAAATAATCGTTGGTACAAACTTTTACCAAATAATAAAACTACACAGACCTGTGTAGTAATAATATAAGACGTCAAATTTTATAGAATAGATGGGCTAAAAAATGTTGACCAACTTGCACTTGATTTGCAACAACACCATCTGGTCCATCCACCTGCTCCAATTTGTAAAATATTCGAAAATGTGAAAGTGGTAGCCAAAATGCTTTCTTTCACGTTAGAACCACGAGGAAGTAAAGTCCCTCTGCAGAGTTCATATGTTGTAGGATGCATGGAATTATTATACATGGTTGAGGAACTAGCGACCCTAGTTGAAAACGCCAATGCCGGCTGAATGCATGCCAGAATTAGGTCAGTTAATCCAGGCGGTTCCACGTGCCGAAAATTTTAGTCCATATGATAAGACTGCCCGACTGTCAGACGGCCACATCACATGATGGCTCTGCAATAGGGACCTGAAATGATTAACCGCAGCTCGCAAACCTCTCCTTTTCTGTTGCAATGTCCGGTTCGGTGGTTGAGTTGTTGTACTTAGTCAGATACCGTGAGGTCGTCTAGTTGGGCTCCCCCTCTCAAGTCATTAGAAAATGTTTAGTTGATTTCAGAAACAAATTGCTTTTCTCTTGTAAGGACTCCCTGGCTGCAATCTACCACATCAGGTCAACAATAGTGTGCTCTTGTGTGCACTATCTATACCCGTGATGTTATTTAAGAAGATTTCTTGCGAAAAGTTGTGAGAGAAGACAGTGTATGCAACCTCTTTGCGCTATAATATTAGAAAAGTTTAGCTAAATTGCTTAGTAATACCTGGAACTAAACAGAACATAGTTTTCTTGGCGACGCGACTCGACGGCTCGCCTCAAGTAGCAAGAACCTTGAAGTTCTGCTTTGTGTTTCAAAGTAGTCCAAAATATTATATTTCTTGAGTAGTCCTGTTCAGCGCTCGATGTTCATACCCAGGCACTGGAGCGTGTTCAAAACTAATTTCTCCAGTCACCGTAGTTACCTGTTAGCCAATAACGATGAACGAAAATTTTGAATGCGCAAGATACTCCGAAAAATAAGCTCGTCTTCTGGAGTATTTGCAGTTTGTTAAGCACTCTGCAACATTTAACGTGAAAGGTATAAGTCGGTGTAGGTCGGTAAGGGTATAAGTCAATTTTTATCATCCAGAATACAAGATGGAATCCAGAGGAAATATAAATATAGTTTGAATGATTTCGGTTCGATACATCAATCCAATATAGACCAAATGCAAGTGGCGGCCTGTTGGCAACGGACCAGACGCGACCGTCAACATGCTCACGTTGGTCGCTGGCTCCAATCCCAGCGCACACCTCTAACTTTAAGTAGTCATGTGGGTACTATTCGTAATAGCCAATTACCATGCACAACTGATAAGTCACACGCTCGAGTTTAGCGGAGGACCGTCAAATGCTGTGGGACATAATATATGGAATGATACAGTACGGTACACAAATATACCTGCATCTTCCCGCACTCTTGTCCCAAACATTGTTGGCAAGATCCTGGGTCCCAGAGGATTTTGCTCCGGAAAACTAAATAATATTTGTCTTCTAACACCCTAAACTAATTACGCTAAAACATGTATCCGCTATGCCCAAATGTACAATAATTTACCAAAAGAAATAAAATCAATAAATAGTTTCAATGTATAACAATAAATTACAATCTTTTGTATTGTCATTAAAGGATTAAATACGGACCTGTGTACGGACCGGCAGCAAGTATCGAAACAATACAATAGTGTACATTGTTTTGCTTGTTTAACATTTTTTATTACTCCTACCCACTTTATTGTTGTTTTGTATTCAATACACGGTTTCATATTATTATTTTAGAATTATTAAATGTATAGTTTGATTTATGTTCTGATGTTAGCTTAAGTTATTATTGTACATATCTCAAAGTGAAATGAAAATTTCTTTTGAGTAAATAAAGATTCAAATCTCAAACTCCAGAACACCGTGCAGTGTCTTCGTTTGTTGCGACATTGTTGCCAATTGTTTCGCTTCTATTCGGCGAAGCCACCTCTGTGATGTGTAAATCAGCAGAGGCGTGGAGGTAAATGGCAAACGCATTCTCGTAAACTATTCGAGAAGGGCCTCCGAAGCCCAAAGCGCAAGCCACTGCCTGCGATACGCTCACAGACAGCCTCCGTAAAATCCGTTGATGCACGCACGAGGCCTCGAGTCATTAATCGGCGAAGCCACCTCTGTGATGTGTAAATCAGCAGAGGCGTGGAGGTAAATGGCAAACGCATTCTCGTAAACTATTCGAGAAGGGCCTCCGAAGCCCAAAGCGCAAGCCACTGCCTGCGATACGCTCACAGACAGCCTCCGTAAAATTCTTTATTGCACGCAGAAGGCCTCTAGTAATTAATCAGTGAAGCAGCCTCTGTGATGGGTTTATGAAATTGGTAAGTAGGTTTCAATAACTAGTTCCGAAATCTACTTAAATACAGAGGAAGGTAGTAAACCATGTACGGGCTGCTGCCCAGTCAATTATATGTTGTAAGTTAATACTCAATAACTCGTTGTGCAAGTAAGGCAAAGGAGACTGCACTTCTAATAATGGTAAACTTTTAGATTTGACCTTGCTTTACGGTAATAAAAACGCGCCAGGCACTTGTGAGGGAGGAGATACCTCTATCTCTGCGTGTAATAATTGCAAGACTTCCAAACGTACCTACATACATGCATAAACTCATGTCCAGGAAGGGGTAGGCAGAGGTTGTCCTGGTAGCAACCAGGACATTCACTAAAATTTGCTTCGCTTGCTACATCCCATGATGTGACAAGGGGCGAGCCCATCGCCATATGAGGCTCAAATACCTGCCTCCGGGGTGACAATGAATAGAAAAGTTCAATATCACCTTGCCCGAACCGGGATCCGTTACAGAGACTTCCGCCACAGAGGCAGTCAACGTAACAAACGTATTACATTGTCAAAGTACATGTTAGAGTGTTCCCTTGGTCTCTTTAAAGCTTTAAATGGACTTACCGTGACAGCTCCATTTCACCTTAGTATGAGGGTATTCCGAGTGTTCAGAGCTCGAACCACTTGTATTTCACACTGGCGAAGATCGGCGCTTGCGAGGATTGAAGGTGGTATGGTGGTCTCAAGCGTCAGAGCGATCCTCGGCGGAAGACAAGACGTGGTCATCCACTGACAACACTGCCTACTTAGGCGAGCGAGCGCCCAGAAACACCATACTCTTTTTCACTTACGAATTTAAAATGGTTTTTACCATGTTTATATTAATTTGCTTTAAACTTATTTTTGATGTTGCTTCTTCGAAGGAAGAACGACGCTATGATCCAATATCGTGCGGTCCCCCCACAGGCGATCTCCTGAGACCACGTGACACTTGCTCAACGCTGATTGGTCGAAACGAAGCGGAAGTTACACAAAAAAGGCTTGTATTGAGTAAAAACGGAAAAGGAAGTAAGACGCACTCTCACAGATGCTGTGCATCGTCACATGCTGAATAATGTATAATATATTATGGATTAAATAAAAATATTTCATTTCATTTCATCTTAAAAATGTAATGCACGTTTCTTATAAGAAATATTTCATAGTGAACTTGCCACATACATCACAGTTAATGCATCATTATTTATCGATATGAAAATATACGTACCGGTTTTTTATTCATAACGAGATAGTTTAATATGTCTATTTTAAATAATTTATATACTTATTACAAACTACATGCCATTCAACCATGATCATAGATTATATATCATTAATTGAAATCAAATAAAAATAACCACTTAAAGGCATAGATTGACTAAAAGTATTTTATATTTGGCAATTATTGTTTCTTGATTAATAGATTACATTACTTTTAGAAATCAGCCCGGAGTCAGGAATTTGTGCCCGATATGGCGATAGGCCCGCCCCCTATCACATCGTGGGACGGAACATACAAGGCGAAATGTGGCTGTCCTCGTGGCGCCTCTGCCTACCCCTTCGGGGGTAAAGGCGTGAGTTTATGTATGTATGTACTTTTAGAAAGAAGTATTTTAATCGAAACGATTTTTTTGTTCAGTAGAAATTACAAGACATCCAATACAGACAAGTATCGATCTACAGAAGTACACAGTAGGTACCAATGAAGCTGGAACTGTAGTACCATTATGTTTCAAGTTCTATGGTCAGCAGTGGGCGATTATGGCCCGTTACAAAAAAAAAATTCCGCAACTGTGTAGTGTGTGATGTGTCCCAAGAGATGAGCTCTTGATCAAAGAAATATCTCGTGTTTATCAGTGGGCGAATATACGCTACTTCATAATCCTCCAATACAAATTACAATCATAACAAAAACCTATCAATCGAGCTCTTGATCGTAAAGCAAACCCGTCTAGTGCGCGTATACTATGAGCTCGTATCTCGCTCATCAAATATCCAAACGCTACAGCTAATCAAGGCATACAGATCGTCAATCCAACTCTTGAATGTAGACACCAGTGCTGAGCCGTGGGCATACACATTATGTATGTGTATACACGCTAATATATTTTCTTTCAATATCTAAAACCTATAGGTGACAAACACATGCACATCAAGACATCTAGGACACTGACCTGATGTTCTCTTAGTTTCCGGAGGAGCTCGGGGTAGGTGGCGGACCGGGCGGCGGCCAGCGAGGGCGGCGGCAGGCGGCCCTCCATGCTGTGCAGCCAGCGACGCAGGCAACGCAGCTCGTGCGCCGTGTCTACGACAATTAATACAATTGTATAGTATTATCATTCACCCTACGGGCTGTGTATGATGATGAAGAGCAGTTCCAGTAACTGATCTTAACTTTAAACATGGCCTCCGAAATTAAAAAATATGGTTTAAATTGTTTCCCTTTTCATATTAGATAATTGAAATTAATATTGCGTACCTGTATAAAATTTTCTATTGTTTGGATTTGTTGAATTACGCATAAATATGTATATATTTAGATATGTATATATATATATTATCTAGATTTAGTATTAAGAACTGCGAAATACATAAATACACTTAAAAATCGACTTAAAATAAACAAATTAGTTATAGCGCCATCTGTGTAGGACTAATGATACGAATATAAACGTAAGCTGACAAAATCACCACCAGTCTCACTGAATCACCAAGAGATGGCGCTAGAAGCAAAAGTTGAATAAACCATATTTTGGTCTCGAAAAATATTCCCGCATAACATTTTCCTTCTTTGATAATATAAGAAAATTATAATATAAGATTACTAACCGACTGCATCAGGATTATCGCCATCACGATTCGGCTGCTCCGGAGTAAGTAACAAGCGAAGAGCTTCCCACTTTAATTTCAAGTGTTCTATTCGCCACGTTACCTACGAACAGAAATGATTTCTCAAACTGTAAAAGATTTTGGTACAACTGAAAATCTGTTCTAAGCTCGAGATTGCTGTATGCATTAAATTTGTTTTGACTGATATTTTCATAATAAAAAGGTTATAACCTAACTGATTATTTTCAATTTATTTGCAAAAGGATACCACAAAATAAAAGTCGTATATCAGTGGAGGGCCAGACTATTGTGTGGGTTGAGTGTGTTAATTGATCTACCTGCTTCTTTTTAGTATAAAATATACATAACCTACGTAAGGTTATATTTCAAATCATGAAACTATTATAGAATGTTGTCAGGTCTCACTTCTCCGTTAGCTTCAGGGATCCGTTCCAGTATGGCGGCTGCCTGCTCCACGAACTTCGCGCGACGCGGTTCCACTGACACCAACTCGGACATGCGATTCTGGAACAAAAGATTCATACATACATAAACTCACGCCTTTTTCCCAGAAGGGGTAGGCAGAGGTGTAACTAGAACACCCACGTTTCGCTTTGTATTTTCCGTTCCACGATGTGATAGGGGCGAGCCTATCGCCATATCGGGCGCAAATTCCTGACTCCGGGCTGATAATGGATAGAAAAATCCAATATCACTTTGCCTGACCCGGGATTTGTGGACAATACTCGCCATGTTCACCACGCGAGTTGGTAAACTCAGCTCGTAGTTTATAGCGGTGATAACGCTGCTGCTGCTGGTCATCAGTCTGTCATGTCACTACAGCATCTTTGTAATAGTTAGAACATCGGACGGTCGCCAGACATTCATCTGTTTGCTTGCAGGATGCAATCCAAGTGAGAGAATTTTGTTTCGGCTCCAAAAGCTTCTTATACCACACATCGCATTATTTCATATTCTGTCAATAGACTACTGACAAATAACTTCAATCTTTGTAGTCACTATCGAATAACCACAAAAGATGACAATTGGTCTTCTTTATACCCCAGGTAAGGTCGTATTTCTTTGCCTACTTACAAATATCCTAAATTCTTTATAGCCTCTACCGACAAACTCACCATCCTCAACTGCCTGTTGGAAAGGTTCTCCGGACTAGAATATATCTCCTCTTGCACGTGCATGAGCCACTGGCACAGCTCGTTGAACTCCGCTATGAGCTGGTTGAGCGACCACTGCCGGTTGAACCCCGATGTTGGGTTCAGCAGCCGAGGGCCCGTCAGCAAATCCGATGAGTTGTTTGACTGCAACTCGCCGTTTGCCTCCTGGTGACGTAAAGCATGTTATGGGTAGCTAGGGGAGTAATTGTAAAATCAATTTAATATAATTATTTTTGTAATTTATGCCCTGAGTCGGACGTTCATCCACAAGGTGGACAGATAAGTGAAGAAAATAAGTAGCTGGATGAACTTCTTGGGGTAGAACGTGATATTGATAACAGTTAAAGAAGGAAAGGGAGGAAACATATGACTAGATAGAAATGAACACACTTTTCGGTACACAGACCACCCCAAGTTTTTCCATTGCAGTCTGTTACAAGCGTTTTTGGCCTCAACTACAAAACTTTTAGCCCCATTTGTCTATGGTGGGGGTGCAGGTGGTATGTGCGGTGCTGTGTATGGGTACCGGTGGTAGGCACTTGTGATGGTGTTGCGAGGAATGCGCAAGCGCAACAAAACGAACACAAGTAAAGCAACAGTTTATTCACACGTACAGTTCACACAATAGACAGAAGAAAAGTTCACACGCACAGAAGAGTAACTACACACTACACACATATAAATATAGAAGGAGTAGAAGAGACAGACAATAGATAGGTACAAAAGAAAGCAAAGCACAATAAGGAACAGCTGATCTAGCGATAATAGTTCTAAGCGTAAGGTAGCAAGCGACACGGGCTCCGCGGGCGAATCTGTGTGCTGACTGTGGGTCTCGGCAGGTAGTGGCCGGACGGTCGGTTGACCCCCCTGCGCTACCGCACCTCTCTCTCGCCTTAAGCGGTCAGCTGTCGGCTAGCCGGACCGTGCGTGAACAAAAGGCTAGAGATAAATGTATAAATATAATATCGATATTCGATATAAGATACCGAATGTGGGTTCCGTAATTTAATATATTATAAAGTGTATAAATAATATTGTATTAATAAATATTGTATAAATAATATTGTGTGTAAAATGTAAAATGTTATTTGTAAATATGAAAATGTAAATATGTGTAAATATATAAATATTGTGTAAATATATAAATATGTAAAAAGTAAATATAACATTTAAATAAAATAAATGTTATGTACGCCACATCACTCCCCTCCTGAGACCGTTACTACGGGCGATAAAAATCTGGAAATCGCACTGTACGGCCCGAACGCGTTCTTCTGACGTCATCCTGGGCTTGGGCATCTTGCCCTGCGGGAGCAGGATTAGGTAGGGAACAAGGAGTTTGGTTGGGAGTTGGGGTGGTGGTTGAGGTGGGATCGGGAGATGGGTCAACCAGTATGTAGGCCGGTTTGAGGCGGTCTACCGATACTGTCACACTCTTCCCTTTGACCTGTATCCTGAAGGTCTTGTCACCTCGTTCGATGACCTTATATGGACCGGTATATGGTGGCTGTAGTGAGCCACGAGAGGTGTCATCTCGTAGGAAGACATGACTGGACGAAGTCAAGTCCTTATAAATAAAGACTTTGTCTTTACTGTGACGTGCAGCTGGTGCCGGTTGGAGTTTGGACGTGAACCGGTGCAGACGTGTGGTGAACTCCGATATGTCGGTGGAATTAGGAGCCGACGTCTGGAAGAATTCTCCAGGTAATCGGAGGGGTTCACCATACACCAGCTCAGCGGAAGACGACCGCAGATCGTCTTTGTAGGCACTCCTAATGCCCAACAGCACCAAGGGTAAGGTGTCGACCCAATTGAAGTCCACGTGGCACATTATGGCTGCCTTTAACTGGCGGTGGAATCGTTCCACTAGCCCGTTGCATGATGGATGATACGCGGTGGTTTTGCGATGTTTGAATCCGATCACTTTTCCGAGATACTGGAAAAGTGACGATTCAAACTGTCGTCCGCGATCAGTCACAATATCGGTAGGACATCCAAATCTGGATATCCACGATATTAGTGCCTTTCCGACTGTTTCGGCAGTGATGTCCATCATGGGAACGACTTCTGGCCAGCGGGTGAAACGATCCACCGCCGTCAGACAGTAGCGGTACCCGTGTGAGACGGGTAAAGGACCGATAATGTCCACGTGAACAAATGCGAACCGGGCGCGAGGTAAATCGAACGTGCCCAATGGAGATGACACGTGGCGATTAACCTTGGCGCGTTGGCATGCCAAACATTGCCGAGACCACTCTCGACAGTCTCTGCGCATCCCGGGCCAAACGAATCGTTCGGCAACGAGTTTTGTCGTTGCGTTAGCGCCTGGGTGGCTGAGACTATGGAGACTGTCGAAGAGCTGTCTCCGCAAGGGTTTGGTCACAAACGGTCTTGGTGATGGAGTGCTGACGTCACAGTAAAGCTCCAGATGAGAATTGGGAATCCTCAACTTTTGTAGGCGAAGTGATGATTCTTCTCTCAGAAGTTGAGTCAGCTCCGGGTCTGAAGCCTGAGATGAAGCCAGCACTTCCAGATCGACTGGCATCTGCAGTTCATTGACGCGCGACAATGGGTCGGCAACGACATTGTCCTTGCCGGCAATGTGTCGTATGTCAGTCGTGAACTGCGAGATGTAGTCGAGGTGGCGGTACTGTCTAGGCGAACAGTTGGCTTTTCTCTCGCTGAAAGCGTAACTGAGCGGCTTGTGATCCGTAAAGACCACGAAGTGCCTGGCCTCCAGCATGTGCCGAAAGTATTTTATGCTTTCGTATATGGCCAGGAGTTCGCGATCGTACGGCGAGTACTTTTGTTGGGAGGGACTCAACTTCCGTGAGAAGAATGCTAACGGCTCCCAATGATTGTTTTTAAATTGCTGCAACACTGCACCCATTGCCAGGTCGGACGCGTCTGTTACCAGAGCGAGTTCGGCCTGACAATCTGGGTGTGCGAGCATTGCAGCATTGGCGAGGCTTTCCTTGCACCTGTCGAAGGCTAACAAGGCCTCGCCTGAGATGTCGACTGGTTGAGATGCCTTGACATTGCCAGAAAGTAAGGCGTTTAAAGGCGCTTGGACAGATGCAGAATTTGGAAGAAATCGCCTATAAAAGTTGAGCATTCCCAAGAATCGTCTGAGTTGTCTAATGGTCTTGGGAACGGGGAAGTCTTTTATGGCTTGAACCTTACATTCCAGAGGTTTGGTGCCGGAGGCGGAGATTCGGTAACCTAAAAATGTTACCTCCGATGCACCGAAGACGCATTTAGAGGTGTTGACGAGGACGCCGTACTCCTTCATGCGGCTAAAAAGTTGATGGAGGTGTGCCTCGTGTTCGGCTTCGTCTTTGGAGAAGACGAGGAAGTCGTCTAAATAACAATAGCAGAATTCGAGGCCTCTTGTCATTTCGTCAACAAACCTCTGGAATGTCTGTCCTGCGTTTCTAAGACCGAAGGTCATAAAAGGAAACTCATACAGGCCAAAGGGAGTAGTGATGGCAGTTTTCGGAATGTCCGCTTCAAAGACTGGGATTTGGTTGTATGCCTTCATCAAGTCGATGGTGGAGAAGACTTTACAACCGGATATGGAGTGGGAGAAGTCCTGGATATGCCTAATAGGATAACGGTCTGGGACAGTGCGTGCGTTAAGCGATCGATAATCGCCGCATGGCCGCCAGCCGTTATCTTTCTTAGGCGCGAGGTGTAAGGGAGAAGCCCACGGACTGTCAGAAGGACGCGCTGTGCCATTGCTCAGCATGAGCGCGAATTCCTGCTTGGCCACCTGAAGCTTGTCCGGTGCCAGCCTTCGAGGAGTGCACGATACAGGAGGGCCGGGAGTGGTCCTGATGTGGTGTACCGTGTTGTGTTTCGGGGACACCGGTGTACCTGATGGGCGAGTAATCTCGGGATATTTATCCAGTACCCCATGGAAGCGCGTGTCGCCTGTCGGAACCTTAACAGAAAATACATTATTATTGGCGATACAAGCAGAAGTAAATAAAGTTGTGGTATTGTCTATAAGGCGTTGATTGCGGCAGTCTACAATAAGGTTATAGAAGCCAAGAAAATCAACGCCTATGATTGGCTTGGTAACATTGGCAACAGTGAAACGCCAAGGGAAGTTGCGTCTGAGCCCTAAATTTAAATTTAATTCGATGGAGCCGAATGTTTCGATCGTAGATCCGTTGGCTGCGATGAGGTCGAAGTCGGTCTTAGCGCGTCGCTCCCGAAGCGCAGAACGAGGGTAGACGCACAGGTCGCTACCGGTGTCCACAAGGAACTGGACGTTCGTGCTGCGGTCGGTGACGAAGAGGCGACCTCCACGGGATGGACAATCGTTGGTCGCCACTACCGATTGCCCGCTGCGTTTCCCGACTTGCAGAAGTCGCACGGCTTCTGGCACTTGCGAGCCTGAGCACCAAACTTGGCATGGTACCAGCACAGCGGGTACCTTCTGTAGCTGGAACTGGATCGGCTCCTGTGCGGCGAAGAAGTTCGGTGGCGGTCTGTTGGCCTCGATCGGCCTGTTGTGAAGCAACCGGCGCGAGTGTGCTCCTCCAGCTTGAGCGTGAGATGCTGCACCATCTTCTTCAGCTCTGCGATCTCGTCGGACTGGTGTGACGCGTGAGCCCTGCTCGAAGAGGCTACGGCATCGGTGTGTGGTGACGTCAATTCCTGGATGCGGTCTGCCAGGTCCGCGAGCTGCTCCAGCGACTGAGTGGATTGCGACGCCAGAACCGTCTGTATGGCATGAGGTAGGCGGTTGCTCCAAATGGACTTGAGAAAGTCGTCCGGCACAGATGGTCCCGCCAAGTCCTGCAGGTGCCGCAAGAACTGGGAAGGCTTTCTATCCCCAAGCTCTTCGTGGGTGAGCAACTGCTTCACCTTGCGCTCATGTGAAGCCGACAACCGCTTTATCAGTTCCGACTTAATCTTGTCGTAGCGGTTCCTGGTCGGAGGATTAAGGATAATATCCTTCACGGCCTTAGCGTGGTTTAAGTCCAGGTTATTGGTGACGCTGGTGAATTTTAAATCATCGTCTTCGATATTGCGAGTGTTGAACTGCCCTTCCAACAACGCGAACCACAGCTCAGGGTCCTCGGGTGAGAAAGGTGGAATCCTAATTCTTATTTCTCGACCCGCAATGTCATCACGGTCGTCTGAAGGGCGAACTCGGCGCGCTCGTCGGGTAGTCACGTTGGTTTCGGTACGTGAACCAACGGTTTTAGCGGACTCACTGCTGTCACTCATGGTAGTTGTTGTCGTACCTGGGTCTCCAACGATGTGTCCTTTTCGGGGTCACCAGTTATGGTGGGGGTGCAGGTGGTATGTGCGGTGCTGTGTATGGGTACCGGTGGTAGGCACTTGTGATGGTGTTGCGAGGAATGCGCAAGCGCAACAAAACGAACACAAGTAAAGCAACAGTTTATTCACACGTACAGTTCACACAATAGACAGAAGAAAAGTTCACACGCACAGAAGAGTAACTACACACTACACACATATAAATATAGAAGGAGTAGAAGAGACAGACAATAGATAGGTACAAAAGAAAGCAAAGCACAATAAGGAACAGCTGATCTAGCGATAATAGTTCTAAGCGTAAGGTAGCAAGCGACACGGGCTCCGCGGGCGAATCTGTGTGCTGACTGTGGGTCTCGGCAGGTAGTGGCCGGACGGTCGGTTGACCCCCCTGCGCTACCGCACCTCTCTCTCGCCTTAAGCGGTCAGCTGTCGGCTAGCCGGACCGTGCGTGAACAAAAGGCTAGAGATAAATGTATAAATATAATATCGATATAAGATACCGAATGTGGGTTCCGTAATTTAATATATTATAAAGTGTATAAATAATATTGTATTAATAAATATTGTATAAATAATATTGTGTGTAAAATGTAAAATGTTATTTGTAAATATGAAAATGTAAATATGTGTAAATATATAAATATTGTGTAAATATATAAATATGTAAAAAGTAAATATAACATTTAAATAAAATAAATGTTATGTACGCCACATGTCCATAAGTTTGTCCCTATTATGTACACTGTCATATATGATGGAAACTAAAATACGTCCTCATTGTTTCATCAAAATTCATTGACGCTTTTACAAATCAAATAAGATTGACACCAGCCCCCCAGAAACCTAATATCTGCACACACCTTGCAAGTGTCGATGATCTGGTTGTCCATGATGTAGTCGTAGTGCCTTTGCAGCAGCGGCCACAGGTCGTCGCCGGCGCTGCCGCCGCTCGCCGTCGAGCCCCAGCTGCGCCGCCACGCCTCGCGACATGGCTCCTTTCTGGAACACATACACGTTGCGTAGTACACACTACTCTAGACCCTAAAGAGGTTTTGTAGAATCGGTGGATTTTTTTTTGTGTCAAACATTCACAGTATACGGGTCTTCGATCTAATGGACACATTTGTCGGATAGCCTTTAGATGTCATGGGCAAGGATATGCTTGATAGAACTGCGGCCCGTACTAATAAACGGATTATAACAATAACAGGAACACAAGCGAAGTCCGAAATAGTGTGTGGTAAAATTACTGATCAAACCTATGCGTAAATGGCAAATTATAGTAGTTTTATCTCATGTAAACAAGTTTTCTGAGTCCACATGGTACTGCCTCTATCATCGGATACAGTTTAGTTCCACCCGTGTCTTCAGCTACAACCTCAATCGTTTCACCATTAATATTCCCCTACATAACCTACATTGAGACTAATGAGTTCTTTGACTCATACAATAAACACGTGTTTTAATAAGGCAGTTGGTATACCTCTTTTTGGTAAGACTGTGGTAGGGCCTCTCAAGCTGGTCGCACTGCGGGCCCGCGGGCACGGCCGCCGAGCGCAGCGACGACAGCGAGAAGCTGCTTTTCATCGCCGAGTGCTCAAAGCCTGCAAATAATACATCACTCATTACTACATCAATATCGTCTATTTTTTCCCAGAATGGATAGGCAGAGGTGTAACCAGGACACCCAGATTTTACCTTGTATATTCCGTCTCACGCTTTATAATCGTACCTTAGTACAACTACGACGCCAAGGCAGAGGAGTTAAAATCAAATATTATAAATAAAACAATACTCACTTGTAGTAGACATTTTCTCGTACACCGGGAACCTCTAATCGTATCAATTTACAATTTAAATCAACATTAGCTCATCCCGTTCTGTTTGTACTCTCTTTCGTTTGTGCTTCCACGCCTCAATTGTTACTCTAAGTTGCTTCGTTTTAAATAGTGCTATGGCGACTAGATTCGTTAATTAAAGTTATAAGTACAATAAATATGTTGCAGTTCACGTGATCTTGGGGCAAGACTCTGTCTGTCGTCTGCATGTTTTGGTCGGTATTTCGGTGGTCACATTTCTCACGCCGTGTTTGTGTGCTTGCTTGTGCAATGTGCTCTTTGCCGGCCGATCCTGGAAGTAAAGAAAATGAAGTTTAGAAATATGTAAAATATTTTGTCTACTAAAGTCTTTATCAATCCCTATATTTATAGCACCCTGTTAAATCTCACGGAGATTGAGTTTGGTGGACCAAATAGAAAATAAAATTCAAAAGTCACAATTATTTATCATGTTGTAAGTTGTAACGTAGTACTAGGACATGAATGCCAAAATCATAATTACGTTTGCTGCGATCATATCTGATACTTAATCTAGTCTAATCATTTTCTCACACGTTTATACAGCATCATAATATCGAAAACATAATATAATATATGAACTAAAGTATTCTATCATAATTCATTAAACAGATACAAATATAGCAACTCATAATTTCATTGACAGGTCGAGCGCGGTATAAGCTTAAACTCGTAATCACCAGCTCACGACATCTAGCGGCCGCCCGCGGCGACTCGTTAATGCACTACAATCAGAATAATATCAGCCCACATGCGTTTCTTGTTCCTGTTCATCCATGTGTCCATGCGGGCTTATTCCTTTACACTAATAATCCCAGTGGAGATTAGACAATCTATCTATCTATATCAGCCCATATACGTCCCACTGCAGGGCACGGGCCTACTCTACAATCGAGAGAATCGATTGAGAGTGGTTAGGCCATATAGTCCACCACGCTGGCCTAGTGCGGGTTGGCGGACTTACATACCGTAGAAATTCTTTAAAATCGCTACGGTATGCAGGTTTCCTCACGATGTTTTCCTTCACCGTTAAAGTGCGTGGTGATTGACTATCAATACACACATAACTCCGAAAAGTCAGAGGTGTGCCCTGGGATTTGAACCCGCGACCACCGTGAACATGTAGGCAGCCGCGTCTGGTCTGTTACCAACAGGCCACCACGCACTTAACAATCGCAATTAGACAATCGCAATAACACATGTATTTCAATATTAAACAGGTCATATTAGACAATCATTGACCATCTTCTCGATTTGCGCGCAAAGTCCGTTACCGCTGAATAAAACACGTAACGCGTCATAAGTATTCTAAATAATGAACACTAAATTCCGAATCAGATCTACTTAAATATACTAGAGAACAAATCTCCAATTCATAGTTATATACCATTGAGATCATATAGTAATATGTAAGTAGTAACTTATACTCAGGTTATCTGAAAGTAATATCTGCCACATTTTGAATGATGTTAAAATGATTTTGTTATTTATTGCCAGCTTTAATCCAATAGAACATCGCCTCGTGGTACTTGACATATTTTACTACCATATTTATTTACTTTAATATTCGAAAGGTCGGATTCAAGTCAAATATTTATAAACAAGCCCTTCACGAAACTTCCAGTTTTACAAATATTGGCCGCAAATACTTTAAATGTAGAAATCAATGTCAAGGGTTCGCTTTTACCGAAACACCAATTTCTATTGCAATCGATGACTCCGAATTTCCAATATTTATTCGAAATCTTTTGGTACTAGTTATGGGTTATCTTAATGTAAAGTGACAATATGCAATACGGAATATATTTTTTTCTATAGTTTAACAATTTATTAACTTAGCATTATTTACATTTAATTTATTATGAATGTCGTATAATGTTTTGTCTATCAGTTTCTCTCCAATGTAAATAATGGTAAATGAATATAATCACCAACTTATCCACAAAAAATCTTATGTTGAACTCGTGTTTCTCTACGGATTTCCACATAGAGTTGTTGTGAGCGCCCTGCATACATCAACTCGCTTCAAACTTTCATAGCTCTTTTACGAAATGTTAAACCCTTGTAGATGTACATATAGGCACTCTCTAGAGAAATAAATCTTATATTTTTTGTGCTGAAGGCATAGACATGAATTGTTTCCATCAAACGCCACCGAGGGCGAATTGACGGGACTACGATACGGTGGGAGAAAGTGGCAATTTTCCATCATTTTCACACCAATTTGCGCATTTACAAGACGAATTGCCGAAGCACGACAGAAAACGGATGTCATTACAATATTTGATAAGGGAAACTCTTTGGAATGATACTTTAAACTCCTGACATTGCAGTAGCAATGCCATAAACAAGAGAAGAAATCTCGTAGCAAAGTGTATAATAGGGCAACATAAC
This sequence comes from Deilephila elpenor, assembly GCA_949752805.1. Taxonomy (NCBI): domain Eukaryota; kingdom Metazoa; phylum Arthropoda; class Insecta; order Lepidoptera; family Sphingidae; genus Deilephila; species Deilephila elpenor. The sequence continues at coordinate 4,204,200 of OX457116.1, forward strand.
ATTGCCGAATGATGAGAGCACAAGGTTTTAGTTGATATCAAAGTAATAGCTGTTAAACCATATCATACCATGCAATTGTTGCATGTACGAAACGTGAATGACATAAGCTTGGTAACAAATAACCACTTTTCCTGACGATAAGAAATTACATCCATCCATAAAGTCCAATACACGTAACATCCGTAAAGATAGCTCTGTCACTGATTAATGAACTATTACATAAAAGTTCAAACTGAGGTTCAATAAAACTCAAGTAAACAAAGGTTCAAATCGTGATTCCGTACAAAACTATCGAATAAAACTAGCCGCGATAGAATCTCCTAATAAGCACTTTCATGCAAAGCAATTCAGCTAAATAGAAACACTTTCTAAAACCCACAATTCACTTTGAGCCCGCGCTGACCTTCGGAAAATCTTGCGCGGCAATTCATCAGCCTACTGTTCTAAATACGTACACTTGCTGATAGAAATGACAATATTACTTTATTATTTGACAGCCTCCGTGGCGCAGTTGGTTAGACGCCGGCTGTGAAACGAGAGGCCGCGGGTTCGATCCCCGCACCGAAACAAATGTTTGTGTGATCCACAGGTATTTGTTTCGGGTCTGGATATTTGTGAGACCGAAAAAGTCTCTCGTAATTTCTGATACCCACGACACAAGGCTCGATCTTAGTGTGGGGTCAGGACTATGTATGTGACTGTTGGGTGCATTTATTTATTTATTATTTTGAGTTGAAATTACTACCCTAGTGTTAAGGACCAATAAGATGCCGATATTGTTAGTTACGAGTGACCCAAAAGGGTTATTTATTGTTCATTATAAGGTAGAAGATTGGGTAACTGTTGCAAGGAATGATTGGATAAAGAGTTAGAAACTAGGATCGGGAGAAGTTTTTCTCGACTAGGTTCCGTGGCAAAAACATCGTGTTCATTTTTAGTAGTTAAAAATCGGATGTTGCCATTTATGAAATGTACCATTCATTGATAAATCATTTAATAATTGATTTCACCCAATAAAAAGGCTTTGAAGTATTTTTCCTACGAACTACGCAATCAAACTTTTACAAATACTCCAGCAACCTTGCCGTCTAATAAAGAATTTATAGGAAAACGATCCAATGCCATCGATATCGATTTCAATACACCTTTCTGTGTTGCGTCCTTGACAGAACGAACCACCCTTCTGTGCAACATACTTAAGAATAATACAGGGTATATCAAGACCGCGACCGAAAACGAAGTCAGGTGGTAGTATTAGTGACTTCAGACACAATGCAATGAAAAATTTCGCAAAAAAAGTCGTCAACTTTTTTTTTGTAATTTTTTACTTATCGTCGTATTTGGCTTTTATATACATAGTTTTTCTAAAATAATGATGTACTCCTTTTTATTTTTTAAGACGCAATGGTACTATAGGGTTTAACATACTATTCTACTATCAGTATTGAAATTATACTATCACATCCGAATGCACTTAATAAAACAATATTTCAAATTATGTTCATCCACCAAAACACATTTACAAACATAATAAGTTATTAAATAAATATTTAATATTGAAAAATATTGAATAAATAAATTAAAATTTTAGTGGCAACTAAAATACGCTAGCAACCACGTGCCCCCACTTCTCCATAAGATAAAAATATAGATAGTATTTAACAGTCATGTTACTTTCAAACGATTTTATGTCGTAGATAAAATCGCTAATGAGTTCGGTGTAAACAAAAAATTGTTTCGCTTTAATTCACACGAATTGCCACATGATGGGTGAAAGGGTGCGTCTCTGTGATAATTACAGAGAAATTTGTCTCAATTATATTGGAAAGGTGATAAATCACATGAAAATGAGCTGATGAGACTTCCGCAAGCTGTTAATTCTGATTTATTTAATGGCATTTTTGAAGGGCAAATGGACTGGTTTATTGCATGGGTGTGGGTTAATATCAAACAGCTCACATGTTGATAAGTAGTGAAGCCCCAGCCCATGCAGCTACAGCAGCTACAGCCCATGAAAAGGTACAGTACTTGGATCATAGGCACGTTGCTGACCTCTCAAAATTAGTGAGCTGAGGAAAGAAGAAAAGACTGGAGAAGGTAAGGCCTCCGACACTTATTTAGAAACACTGGTATAAACCAAGTATTGCTGAATAAAATTTACAACCAATAAAAAAGAAGTTTTGTAAAAAAATTCATATAATTTAACCTAATAGTCCATGTTCACACTCCTAAATAATAAAGACTCAAAAAAAATAACCAATTAGAAATATCTACATAAACAAGAAATACTATCAAAATGATTTCTTTTCTACCACGATTTTGAAATAAAATAGACTAAACGATAATAACTGTTGGGAAAAACAAGGGGCGTAAAAAATGAAATCAATTACTCAAAACCAGTTTACGTTGATTGGATTCCTTAAAAGTATAAGAAGGTACCAAAACAAAAGAACCGAATGACGTCATCTCCTAACATTTACCCGCCATACATATTAGGGAAAATTACAAGTTACATATAAGTAATGAATAACCTTCCGTCCTAAGTAATTTATAATCGGCACACCATAAATGTAATAAATCTTGTAGAATGAATCACCTCATGCTTAAACGTTAGGACGCTTGTCTAACCTCAAATTTTATTAGAAAACAACAACGCCAGATGCCCAATACCCCTTCCCTCTTGCCATCCTTTTTCCATTCATCCCCTCCCAATTTTATGGACCATCTATAGTCCAAACGTTATGGATGTGCAAGGGCGATGGGGATTAAATACCATCTGGTGAAACGAGAAAATAGGCTTTCTCGTATGCCGAACCAATTGTATAAAAAAAGCAAATAGTATTTATACTCAAACTATTATGCACGATTTAAACAACATAACCAATGAACAACTTTATGTTAGCCATAACAATTTACCCAAACTATTCTACAAATTTTAAGAATAAGTAATTAAACATTTTTTGTATGACTAGTATCTTCCAGTTCGTAAGATTCGAACCTTGCGGTGTATCGGATCGGATCGAATAGCGGCGCGCCTGCGTACACAATGGTGTAATTATCTCGCATCGAAAGGATATCACGAGGGCTAGTCGGACTCCTGGATATACAGGAGGCTATTGCCCTCAATAAAAATTATAAATAGGGATTTATATTTTGTTATATTTCTTCGTTATTATCATCATCAGCCACAGGAAGTTCGCTGATGAGAATTCCCTGATTTTGAGGGGTTTAAATATTTATCATTGATCTTAACCTCTTAGTGGCTTATGTCCAGCAGTGGACTGCAACGAGCTATGATGATGACGATGATAATCTTAAACTACACCAGGATTGACTTGGCACTTAATAAAATGACACCGAGCACGAACGCACAGCTAATCTATGGAGGAGACGTTTTGTTACTAGAGGGCAACAAAATATTTTAGCTAGAGGATTTTGAAATAGGTAATATTGTTGATCGAAGCTTGAGCATGATAATTCTTTAGAATGCACATAGGCTTAAGACTTCGAAGGAGACCAAAGGACAAAACTAGGTTTATAATGAGCGTATAGAACTCCTAATGTAGACTATATCTTTACTTGCCATAAGTATAATTAAAGACGAACGCCTAGTAAAAAATTAATAAAAATGAGGTGAATAAGCGGACCACCCTATAGCAATGATTATAGTTGGTGCACTTGTGCAGCAAGACGAATCCTGTCCTGACGATAGAGCGGGAAAAACTCATTTTTTATAGATAAGAATGTGGCGACGACCAATATCAATAATTATGGCATTCCGTAGCTACTTACCTCGGCTTATAAATACGTATTCTAATGCTATGCAGTTGCCTCCACATTTTTTATATAGCTTTTAGTGGATCCAACGTGAATTGATAGAATAGTCTCTAATACCGAAGGTGTAGATAGATAATAATAGTTCAGCAGTTATGACCACGATTTTTATATCCATTTTTATATTTATGTAAAAAGATACGCTCAACAGTCACATACATCCTGACCCCACACTAAGATCGAGTCTTGTGTCGTGGGTATCAGAAACTACGAGACTTTTCGGTCACGCAAATACTCAGACCCGAAACAAATACTCGTGGTTCACACAGACATTTGTCTCGGTACGGGGATAGAACCTGTGGCCACGTGTTTTACAGCCGGCGTCTAACCAACTGCGCCACGTGGGCCGTCAAATGTATAAGAGGAACTAAATATCTCCGGCTCCTTCTTGTGGAAATTTTAACATTTAGGTTACAAATCCAAAGGTTCAATTATTTTTATTCCTTTAAAAGTCGAACAATTCCATATAACGTGTTTTTGGGAGGGAATAATCGCTTCCGTTGCAGGAAGTTGCTGAATGCAGACCGCTTCGAACAGGTCTTTGTGGAGACGCATAGGGGAGGCCTGTGTTAAAGCCCCTGAAGATAGAGAGAGAGAATCGCTTGCTTCTTGATAAACCACTGGCGTATTCAGTGTTCTTCTAATTAAAACAACTTTGAGTTTATTAAAACAATAATCACCATTGGATACCTACGCAGTTCTGGTAGCTAGATATGATCTTTCAGGTCTTTCACTAATCAAATTTAGAGAACTTTCAAATCATGAAGAGAAAATCTTTTATCATATTTCATAGACATAACAAAGGTAGCATTCTAAACAATTTCTTTGTTCGCAGTTAATATATGCCCAACTGAAAATCAAACAAACATCTCTTTGTATGGTACACGGTCGATTTCGTTTCGTTAAGATAGCATCACAATTTCACTTTCAATGCATATCGACATGAGTATCCACATTTGGGCACACCTTAATTAGTAACTACGGGTGGTAAAGTTGGACTGATTGCCATCACACTTCTGTTTTGTTTTTTTATGTTGCAGTATGACTTGGCTTAATATTTTGCGATATCTCTCTATTCAACTATTCTAGCTATTCAGCTATAGGAAGTCCACTGCACAAAGTTCTGCCCCAAGGTCTGCTGCCTGCAGCGGCGTGCACAGGATTATGACACTGGGTATGCGGCGGAGTACTCGGTCACAAAAACTTTTTCTTTTATAGATTTTTAGCATAGCCACAGCCACGCGACGGATCTCTAAGTCGGAAACAATTCCAAAAGAACAAGTCTTAGATGTACTACTATTCATGTACATCTTCTACGGCAACGCAGAAAAAACAGCAATCGATCGTCGCGGCGGAAGAAATTTTAATAAGTAAAATAATAGTTATACGTTTCATAACTTTCAACATGATACTTTCGAGTTACATTCCCTTTTCGCTGGTATAATTGTTGTAACTCGGGTACACACCTACCTTTAGACACAATTTGAATCTTTTCACTGAATGACAATTGTGCGAACTTGTTATTTTTAATAAACACACAGTTTCAACCCAAACCTCACAATCAAATAACATTTTAAAAAAATCAACAAACGCACTAGTAAAAGCAAATCACAATTATTATAGAAACTCAGTAATAAACTGTTAAATGTGTACACTTTCAAATGTTAAGTAGAAAATTCTTTTAAGAAAAATATAAATATACTGGCGCAAACAAAATAGTAAACAATGCTTATCACATGAAAAAAGCAAAATGGCCACCGCGAAACACAAAACATTTCTACTATTTAAACAAATAAAACCTTACCAAACAAAAATGCATAATGTGCATACGTGATTTATTAGATGTCCGTCTATTATTTTTATTCGGATTATACGCAACGAACATTTCCGATTACTCCCGACAACTGCCGAACTTCCGTAGCCTGCCGCAGGAGTCGCGGCTTTCGATGCTTTCGATATTCATGGGTGTGTGCGTTTGCGAACTGTGCACGGACACCAAAATTACTACACACATACGAACAAATCTCCTGCGGGACGCGGCGGCATGACTTGGTTGATTAGGTACATTATTTTGCAGCGCTATTGCTATTTATAAAGTATTAGGCGTTTTTAATTTATTATATTTTGTTTATTCATTTATTTACTATTAATTAAAGTCATCTAAAACGTACGAACGTTTTATTAAAATATCTGTGAATAGCAAGTAAAGCAGTGCATTTCTGCCTACAAGGAGCGCACGCCCCTGGCTGCCTGGTCTTCATACAGCGACTTCCTGCAACCTCAACCAGGTCGTCAGTCCACCTTGTAGGCGGGCGTCCGATAGTTCGCTTGCCTGCGATATCTGCCTCATGACAATCCTTTTACATTTGTAGTGTCTTGACGTGTTATTCATGCGACCCATAGCTCGTTGAGCTTTCTCACGTCCTAATGTGTAATAGGTGTGGTCCTATTGAAATGCCGAGTAAAAATTACAGCTTTCGGTTTAGAATCTGCGTTTTCATTAATATATTTCTAAAATTTCCATTAAGTGTTTTCAATCTAAAGTGATAAAATTATAAATAAATTACACACTAACAATGTGAACGGAACAAAAAGTACAGACAATTTGTTCAATGAAAAGTAAATAGTAAAAATAATTTCTAATTGACCATTACACATTAGTAAAGTAATAATGGCCAGTGTTCATACAAATAAGACACGCACTGTGTACAGGGCCATATTAAGGGCCGCAATAATGTTATATCAATAAAACGCTCTACATAGCAAAGTTCTAATAATTTTTGAGTTTTATTGAAAAATATTTTTTTTATGTATATGGTAGTTATTTACATTCGATATATGCTTAAGATGATGGTGATTATAATTGAAAATCATTATTTTACAGTTGTGAAAGATTAAAAATAAACGACTCGGATCTTACAGCTCTTTTTTTTTAAAACGATTCAATGGTAGGCAGCTGGCAGATAAATAAGTCAATATCGTCCGTAAAAAAAAATCACGCATTTACTATACGAAATAAATTTACAGGTGTTTTCTCGTGATGACTAATATTATAATAACATTATTGATATGTCAATAACTTATTACAATATACGTATGGTTACAAGTTTGCCTACATCCAGAAGCGCAATAAGAACGGCAGCAAAGACTGCTACAAAAAAAATAGTATAACAACAAAGCGTATTGTCCGTTTAACAATGTGTTACTGACTACACACCTGCCCTACGAATGTGAATAGAAAGCTATATCAATTTATATATATGTGTACATTAATTTATCTTCATTGATGCACGCGTCGCTTCGGTAATTGTTAGACTAGTAAAGCATTAATAGCCGAACTTAATGGTTAATCTCAATTCAATTGACTCTTCATTGATAGGGCTTCGTTGATTAAACGAAAGTTGGAAAACACATGTGGGCATTCTTTACGATCTTTTTGTGTTTAGAAATACACGTCTTGTGTAATCTAGTGAAACTGTTTTATTGACACATGACGTAGATTAATTAATAGTTAACGAAGTTTATTTTTAAGATTGTTATTTGGATATATTTTTATATACATGCATCACTCTAAAAAAATCTTTAAAATAAACTCTAATTACATATTTCAAACAGATCTGTGGTTAGTGGAGTTACTGGTGGAAGGTCTCTCATATGTGAGGCAGCCTGGATAGTTACTACCGCAATGTCTATTGCTCCCACCAAACAGCAGTGTAAATGCACTGTTGTGTTCTCATCTGAAAGACATTGCAGCAGAGTAACTACTGGACATACTGAGACTTAACATCTTATGTCTCAGGATGGCTAGCGCAGTTGAATGACAAACATTGCTTTGTAATTCATTATGTTGTTTGGTTTTGTTACTGTCCATTAGCGGTCGTATCGCTAACTAATAAAAACTAAATAAAAAAGGAATCTAATTACTCCATTGTATAGGTTCAGCGTAAATTATTTTTCTTTAGTATATTCTAAAATATCTTTCAGAATTCAACAATACGCAGAAAATTACAGTAGAAAATCATTATCATCTCAAATTACAACTAAAATCACCACTAGACCAATAAAGCGTCAAAAATTGAAAAATCTCCATTCTAATCAAATTTTTAAACTAATCTACTACGGTCTATCACAGTGTTTAAGCTATAAATATGTGATTAATTCAAATCATCAAATGAATGGTATCGTTAACGTGCAGCTTTCCACAACATCGAGATATTAAACTGCGGCTTCCTACCTGGACGCATCTTGCGCAACGCTATTACTGCAACACTTCTATAAAACTTTCAGCAATAAAATACTTCCCACACTTAGCGGGGTATTAGTGGACACGTTTGGAGGGAAATTGTGATGAATTGAAAAGTTTTTTTTTATGACGAAGTGACTATTTCGTACCTCATGACATGTAGTTCAACCCAAACAGAGAACCCACAGGTGAGAAATAGTATCATGGGAAAGTCTCTCGTAGTTTCTGATACCTAACACAAAACTCAATATTAGTGTAGAGTCAAACCTGTGCATGTGACTGTTGGGTGTACACCCAAATAGTACTATTTATTACTATTTATGGTATGACGAACATACTGCAGTGGAACTGATGTCAAGAGCAATGTTAACAATTGGACATAATTATGCCGGCCTACGAAATATACACAGGCTGATCCCCGCGACCCAATCTTCATTGATTTAGTAGCAACGGACTTGATTTGCGAATAGTAAAATTAGGATTTCAAATCCAACATAGACCAGCACATTTTGCGTCAGCAGCATTTAATTGTTCCTTACGTATATTATGTAACTTCTTAAATTATCACTTTTTTTAAACGGTGATGATTTTACATTTATTATTCATGATATATTCATCATTATTTGGAGGTGTTTAGAGCAATAACTTAGCATCACCATACCACTTGCTTGCATGCCGACTCTACCATTGAAAAATCAAATTATAATCCAAAGTAACCACTTACTAACAAAGGCCATTTTTTTTTTTCAAGCCCTCGTGTTTTTATTACATACGCCCTATGAATGAATTCATTCTTGATACGAGCACACCTTACACACCTTACTTTCTATGCTTATCGCGCTGTTTAAATCAATTTGGAAGCAATTAGCGTGAAGTGCCCTGAGCGAAATCCGACAGCATTTCAATCCATCATGTTAACAGCTCGCCATGCCTGTCTGACTTTGCGGGTTCGAGTGCTAGTGATGTTCTCAAACTGAGCGTGTTAATTGTTTACGACTTCGGCTTCACTTTCTCTATATGCACCAGAGAAAAAAAAGTTAAAAGAAACATGTAAAAAATATATATCCATTTGTAAGACCTATGTTACGTGTGGTGTATTGTGACCCAGCAATGGCAACGAGAGTTAGTGATGAACTAATAATATAATCAAGGCCAATTGATGTGCAGTATTTTTATCTTTATTGGAAAAAAAGACAAGATGTTTGTAAATGTAACTTGGCTAAACGGCGAAATGTTAATTGGTCTTCAAATTATATGACTATACTTTTGTCAAAAAATCTAGACACTAATCTATATATCTATGATTCTATATACTACCTATATCAAAAGCATGAAAATTTATCAAAAATCTATCTAACTCTCTAAATGTTAGCAAAAGGCATAATAAACACACAAATTGATCTTTAAATGCAACTACACTTTTGTCAAAATATCTGTACCTACGCATAGCCAACACAAACATGGCAACTTATCAAACATCTACCTAATTCTCTAAATGTAAGAATAGGGCATAATGAACACAGCCGTCTCCGCCTTTACGCAGGTGTACACAGCCTGTGCATCTTTAGGTCAATGTCAAACCAACCCACGCGATGCACCACGCCGATTAAACGGAGAGATAACACGCGCAATATTGCTGGATCAGATGTGACGGTTACTTCTTAGTACTTGAGTAACGCTTTATTGAGATGTACAATTTAGGTTCTAGCAGCTTAATTTGCTTTCAGCCGGACAACACAATTATGCCATCGTGGTCTTGTTTTAGGATGATTTTTTACATAAATGTGCCATAATAGATGGATTTGCCTTACAGTTAAATAATACACCTAATGATACACAGCTAATTATAGTGCGTGGTGGCCTGTTGGTAACGGACTAGACGCGGTTGCCTACATGTTCACGGTGGTCGCGGGTTCAAATCCCAGGACACACCTCTGACTTTTCGGAGTTATGTGTGTATTGATAGTCAATCACCACGCACTTTAACGGTGAAGGAAAACATCGTGAGGAAACCTGCATACCGTAGCGATTTTAAAGAATTTCTACGGTATGTAAGTCCGCCAACCCGCACTAGGCCAGCGGGGTGGACTATATGGCCTAACCACTCTCAATCGATTGTCTCGATTGTAGAGTAGGCCCTCGCCCTGCATTGGGACGTATATGGGCTGATATAGATAGATATAGATACACAGCCAATCATAGATAATGCAGATACACGTTCAAGTTGATGTGTTATGACATCAGTACAAATTACTATTTGTGCTAATTAAGACACTACTATATTTGTATCGTCACCTGATGGTAAATGATCACTGATGAACATCCACACCGCTTGGATCATGGATGTTGCTGTACCATCAAATTGGGAGGGGAGCCAGAAGGAAAAAGCATGGAAAGAGGAAAGGGGAATTGTGCATCCGGAAATCTCACTCACCGAACGAAACGCGACAGCAAAACTGTCGCTTCACGTCGGTCTCCTGAAGCAGTGATACCGGCCCGTACGAGCCTGCCCATTCATACTGAGTCATGACCAGCGAGGTTCGACCACTTCCAAACTACATTTCTACTTTAAAACTGCACTGCACTAAGTATTATTTTTTTAATTTAAGACATATCCACATTCAATATTAAATAGAATAATTACATACAAGTAGCGCGTATTCAAAAATCAATTTGAATCGATCTCGACGATGTAAGGGCAAGTAGAACAAAAAACAAAAAAAAAACTACACCTTCGTCCACACAAAAGACCTCATCTGTTAGTGGACCACTCTTGTTTTCGTTTCACAACTCTCAATAAAGAAAATGAAAGTGTATGGAGATAAATATTTATTGTTTAAACATTCAATTGAAGGGCTTTTTGATCCCACCACACTATTTCTATGTCAATATTCATTTAACGATTCTAACCTTTATTCGAACGGGTTAAGGTTGAAGGGTTTTAAAATGACGGTAGTATACAATTTTGTCGAGTCGTAGGGTTAACGTTTACCTTTAGAAGCGAGAGCCGGCGTCTAATAAATACTAAATATGAATGAGAAAGCAATTAATTTTTATTTGTCTGAGCATTTGTAACGTGTTGGGTAATCGAATGTGATGTGAATATGTGCGATGTTTTGTAAGAATGTCTGTTTGTAACTGTCGGTTATGATCACATGGTGCTTCAAATATAGATTTGTTTCTATATTATTAAACGTGGATGTTAATGAGTGGTATAAATAAACTTGATTATTTTAACAATAACATCACAAAATTATTACAAGTAAATTGCTGTCATAACAAGATTACAATATGTTAGATAATGAAATATATCCTTAATATGATAAGTTTTCAAACACTAATTGGTAAAACTTAATATTGATTGAGCTTACCACTCTTAAGCTATAATAAAACTATGCCTCTAGCCCCGTCACATAATGAGGGAAGGCCTTTAACTTTCGGAGTTTGATTACCATAAATAAATACTCAATTAATTCCGAAGTTAAACGATGAATAATGACCTAATTATAATTTAAAATATTATGAAGCGTACTTCAAACATTATATTAATACGGTAACAGCCTACTAACTAGCCATATTAACTCTACACGCGTGCTCACTAACCTTAACTAATACAGCGAACCTGAATATATAACTATCGTTCAATTATATTTACGTGCAACGAAGGTAAATGTCAAGGCGGTGACGTCATGACAGGTCATAACGCACCGGAAAAAGGGGAGAATCACTCGACCATGAACATCAAAAGTGGATGTTTTTCAGTTGTGTTGTTGACACAATATTACTGTACATGAACCGAAACATGAGGTTTTGTGTTTTATTTTGTAATGAAACTATAGTTTTTGTACGCATTATCCGATTATTGAATTGCTTAGTGACAGAATTGGACAGTATCTCAAGAGAGCTGTCAGCAAAAACCCATAAGACAAAAATCAAGAATGAATAGAATAAAATAATGGCGTTTGCAATACTTATTTATAACAAGTACACTGACGTGAACAAGCTTTCTTTTGAGTTATTTACAAAACGATAAGCGCAAGGAATTATTCCACCCACAAAAAATATTATAATTTACACTTTAGGACATTTTTGCCAACGACTTCAAAGTTTTAGCAACGGAAGGAGAGACAGCCACGGGCAGACAGTTTGAATTATAGCAGTTCACAAAGTTTAGACCTAAAACGACGTCGGACACGCAACTTGCAATGCGCACAAAACTGTTCAACTTAATCGCCGCGACCTGATTACTAGCGCATAAATTTAACAGATATAAAATAGAGTGCAGGCATTTCTATTCAATAGTATAGTGGACTTTTTAAATGGTAGATACAAGGTATTGAAGATTTATTAACAGTAACACTGCAGGCGAGATCCTTGCTCGTGCCTAAGACGTTGAAAAACTTAAAAAACATATATGTATCGATAGGAAGTAGTAAATTAATTTGTTGTATCTGTATGTCTTTCAACCCAAATATACGTCCCACTGCAGGGCATGCGCCTCCTCTACTATCGAGAGTACAATTGAGAGGTGTTGTATTTCTTGTACAACACCTTTACATAGTAACTATTTGAGTAGTGTTTTATAGTGTCAATTTAAATACTCCAAATATATGTATAAGGCTAATATCGGACACTTTTTTGGAATGAGATAAAAGATGTTAGGCTCTTCTTACGCAGACTTACGGATGCACTCAAGTCTCCAGCAAACGAAAAGTAATTCCTTTAAGATGAAACGGAAATGCTTGGAAGCTTAAGTGAGACAAGTAAGATATTCAAAAACGGTGGTGACAACGAAATTACATTGTTCCCATGACCGAGTATGAATCATACTTCTGCGAATAAGATACAACTTTAGCGCAGCTTGTACACGACAAAGAGTCAATTAATTCTAATATGCTCTTTGGGTGGCATAATTTCTGCAACCAATTCCAACTATACCTTAGAACATATACACTTATATCATCAATTAAATCACATACAAAATATAATACTTATTTCTCTAAACCAAAGAAGTTCCTAGAAACCGACAGACGTTTTTCCGATACAAATTTTCTAAATTACTACGTATACAAGGTGAACGATACAATTAAAATATATCGCTTTAAAAACAAATGTAAATAGAAAAGTCTACTTAACTTTCACGGCTGTCAAACCGTTAACGTTATAAAATTGCAAATCATCGGATATGCAAATAATACCAAGTAACTATCCTGTCATAATAATTATATGCTTAGTAAACTTCCAAGACGGTACGGCACGATCCAAACAGTTCGCTAGTTCCTTTGCGTGTCATTAAACTTTTGGCACGACGGTTCTTGGCGTGTTTCTTTCCTTTTGCGATACCAAGTCCTATGAACGATGGTAGCGTTGATTCTAAAAAAGACATTTGCAGTATTCTTGCGTTTTCTAGGGTTATAAATTTTAATTTCAAGCAACATAATAGTTTGCGATTAGATTCTGTTTTTATTTTAGTGTGGACAATGCTATCCTATTCTTTCGTGGAATAAAATATGTTTGGATTTCGTTATCAATATTGCCTTTATCTATCCCTTAACAAACGTAAATAGCACACTCATTGCATCTCTTCCTACTATAAATACTTTACGATTTAACCAAACTCATCAAACGCAATACATGTCTAAGCTAAACTCTCGCAGGATTCCTTCACACTTATTTCTAAAGATCAATAAAGGTATTACGTGAAGACAGAGCTATATCACGTTAGGCATTTTGTATAGACGATTGCACATCTGAACTGACACAAAATCGGATTGATGAGCCCATAGAAATAAGAAGCGAGCATCGACAATGCGTTTATGCGTTCATGGCCAGTGCATTAACATAGTCATTCATTGTATAAAACTTTTATACTACTGAACAAATAACCCAATATTAATTCTTGCAGAAATTAACAATTTTCAAATATACTAAAGCTGCTATAAAACGCTGTATAATACGAGTAAATCCTTATTTTTATTAATCGATACTAGAAATCGACCATTTATAAGTTTTATCGTCTTTGCATAGAAATGGTGATTTTATGTAATTAATTCAATCAAAAAGCATTCAAGGACGAATGGATACTGTACAATAATAACCCAAACCAACATCCAAAAGCAAATATAATCGCAACATACCATACAAATGATAGAAAAGTCATTATTATCGTGTTGGGAACTGTGAGCGAAACACCATCAAACCGGAATGCACAGGATTGGCGAGACAATGAACCGTCTACACGCGACACCTGCCGAATGCAAAATTAGCTTTGGATTTGGACAATCGCTTTATGTTAATTTAAATTTAAACTTGATTGTTCCTGGGATTGGGTTGGGTTTGATTGTGAATTCTAATGTTTAAGTAGTATTGAACAGGTGTGATTACATCCTGTTGTAATTTGATAACGTCTTTGATTGATTTTATTAGTAATAATTATCTTTGATATAGCTCGATTATATGAATACTTTGGGTATGATGATTTAATCATAGAAAGAGAATCTATAATACCTAATTATGTTTTTTGTCCCAAAGTTAGTTCTTAAACCAGCTTGAAGGATAACGTTTAAAAAATAATATTCTTTGCTTAAATAATTATTAAACTACATAACTAAGTACATAAACATATTTGCGAACAACATTATAACAAACACCAAAATCTGGGAATTCACAACATTCTTCCATTTCAAAGCGGTTTCTTTTCTCAAACGTTATAAAATCGCAAATTACTTCCCATAGATTAGCCACATCTGTCTGTATTGCGAAACTAAAAGAATTAATCGAGTATCGCACAGTCGTAATAATGATCTCGCATATAACATTACAATGCATCGAGCATGTAATCGTGTTCAATGAGACAAAACCGACCCGTTGCGACACTCGCATCACAAACACATTTCTTTACACTTACGTAATACTTGAAAAAGGAATTCCATGCTTGTGGATCTTAACCATTGTCATTGCATTACAATAAAACATTTTGGTTATTGCTTAACGTCGATTTAATTTGCTAAATATTTCACGTGAGTTCGCTTGACTTGTTCCATTTGACTCTAAATTAGCTAGGTTTATAAATAAAACAAAATCAGATTGTAACGCTGAATAAAAACATGCTGACATTTAAAAAAGTTAAAGCGTGTAACAGAGATTTTTAATTTATTGAAACTACACAGTAACATTTAATTAAAGATATACATGCTCAAGTAGATCATTCTATAATAGAACTTTCATTAAAACAAATGATAAAAAAGTAGCGATAATTTAATTTACTTTCCACACATTAATAGTCAAACATAATGATTTATATCTTACAGAACAATGACTGTACAAACAAAACAATAAAAGAAAGCACAGTCATTGAAACGCTAGAGAAAATTACTTTACAATCAATTTTAATGACAACAAACCATTTCAAATTGGACCCATAGCGTAGCAGCGATTGGACAGAAAATGACGCAAGACCACTTCCGATCCATAGAAACTGAGCATTTATCATGATTAGAGTTAGAATTTATTATATACAACATCAAAATATATTTAATCACTAAAGAATTTATGAAGAATAATTTTCCATACACAAGCGGAGGTGTCTCCAACAAATCCACGTAACACGCATATTCGTCATGCGTGTTAAATTCATTAGCATTTCGTATTCTATTCGCACTGGAGGAGTATAATACGCGGAGGTATTTTAATATTCCATAGAAGAAACAATAAATGGAAACAATCGTGGACGATGTATGGTTAATACGATTCTACCATGGTGAGAATCGTGAATTGAGTTTTTAATGATAGATCGTCAATCATTTACGAATTCTATTCATATAATATCTAGTTCATGATATTATTAAATACTATTATCTAAAAATTATACGTGATAAATATATCGGAGGATTTTTGAAGAAGTAAATTAATAAATTGCGTAGAAACATTGCCTTTAAAATGCTTTAGTAAATTGAACTAATAAACCTTATTAATTTACTGCTTTTGTTTTTCAACAGTGTACAATAAATAGAAGAAATACAATAGCGTTTAGTGGTAACATATTAATTGGAAAGGCAAAACTATTTGTTTTGACAACTGTTTTATATGCGTAATGTTACGACATAGCAATTGAACGTTCCTTCTTAGCCAACTCATTATGAAACGTAAAATAAATTACATTCAAACAAAAACAATTTAATCATATTTCTAAATACCGTTTAGTAACTAAACGGCATTTGCAATAAAGGCAATAAAGAACATACCTCATAACTACACACGCGCCTAGTAATACAATAATTACAGATAATGAAAACCACACCGGACACCAAAAAGGGCCAGTCCTAGCACAGCTTATTTCATTAAAAGTATAGACGACATCAATAATATACCAATGTATACGACAATCGCAAGGACGCTGCGCAATATTCTCGTCAACCCACTTGCCAAAAATAGTCACGATAACCCTGTTTAATATCATACCATCACAAAATAAAAAGATTCTTAAGTAGAACTGAGTATTCTGTGGTAGGACTGTCGTTCGAGGTCATAACATGGTAACCTCATCAACAATTACATATGGTCATGTTGTTACACCACAGGCGCCTCGTATTTCTTGGCAAAATGTTACCAAATCGTTTCACTACACCCACGACACAAAAATGTCTCGAATAACAATTATATTGGCGCTCTCTAAAGATATTACACGCCTACTTGATGCCATGCAGACAACCATATGCTACACTTTAAAAGCCTTGTTGTTTAACGCTCTGTTTGAGGTATGAATCAGTGTTTACCTTCAATATTTTAAACCAAATATGTGTCTAAATGCAGTAATTATAATGGAATCAGTTTTCATCCATTACAATCTAATTAAACAAGGTTTTAATGATCGTTTTGTTGAGATAGTAAATAAAGTGTTTGAAATTGCAATCAAACAAATTAAAGCATGAACTATATAGCACATAACGCATCCAATAGGAAATACGAAGTGACTTCAAAAGGGGGCACGGAAAGCCAATAAACTTCAGTTTGTTTAAGACTATACAAACACTCGGCTAACAAGCATCGGAATTAGAAACGTGGTAGGTGGCTTATGTGAGTCACCGGTGACCACAAGCATTTTGCAATAACCCTGATGACTACATTAATACTGACCGTAGTTGACTTTCTTAGCCAACCCGTTCGCAATGCGGTTGTTATTGGATTTACGATCAACGTTTCAGGATGGAATAGATGTAAAGCATGTATTTTGCGATCGTAAAATGCTTTCTGTGTGTGAATAAATGTTTAGGATTTCACTTGTTTCAAATGTCACTGTAACAGAGTTACAATAGGTCATAATGCTATGAGAAATGCGTCGTAAAATAGTTACGTTTAGAACAACACATCTTCAAAATACTACCACAGTTTTATGTATTTAAAAATACTTTCTATAAATTTTAGTTTCAGATGATTATATCATATTTCATTATTCGATACGTTAATGCAAAACGAAACTTCCGCAAATATATTCGACGTGGTTTCATATGGCCGTTTACGAAACATCTTAAACCAAGGTTCCCATCGATGCATAGTAAACTGCGCAGTGTGATTGACAATGACAACATAATAAGGCCAGTAAGACAAACAAGCAGTATCAAATTCAATTCTTTCAGAGGCACGGAGGCATCAAAAGACACACGATACTGACGCGTACAGTCGACGCGTTAAAAGAATATCTAGAGCGGATAGCGACAACTGCAAATGTAGAATAAGCGCATAATGTTATTAAATTTCTTTAAAAACAGCGCTGGGTGGAACGGGTCGGACGCCAATTGCATTAGCATAATCGTTTTGTGGGAAGGAAGTTAGCTTCCTATTTGTTCTCCGTCAGACATTTGCAGCTACTGTGTCATGAGTATTTCGCGTATTATAAAAGTGGGACAGGTTAATATTCTAATTAAATTTAGATATTAGCAAAGAGAGGATAAATACAAATGGGGTACTTAATTGTAATAAATTAAATATATTACAAAAATCATCATCGGATTGCCATAAAAAAAAAGTTATATTCTATAATCTATTTGATATTCTTATGAAATCTCAGGTATGCAATTCAATAGCGAATTGACGGGAGATAACTTTCTACGTCATTCTAAAGTCAGATTCTTTCTTGATAGCATCAACAGAATTGTAAACACAAATGCGAAAGATGCTAAATATTAGAGTAGAGGTTACGAAAATTGACAGCAGATAAGTTTCGATGATAGGATAGGACAGCAAACGATGAATACAATTTGAATTGATTACACAAACGTAAATAGCAAGACACGTAACAACATTGTTGATCGATATCTGTGACTGAATGAATGTATAATCAATTTTAGTTACACTCACTGGAGAAATAATACATCGAATTGTATCCATATGCTAAAGTCAATATAATTAGTTATACACAATCCGCTAGCTAGTACAAGTAACAATCAACCAACGAAAGCAGTAAACATTGCACATTACAACGAATATCTGTAAAATGAATTAAGCAGCATGTAAATTATAAAGCATATTATTGACCTTTTGTATCCTTTCTAGTTTCAATAGTATTGCATAATTTACGGTGTATGTTTCCCACGTAAAAATATTTACTATGACATCGAACAACAATAGCGTTTAAAAAACAAAACCTACATATCGGAAACACAAACCGATAACCGTTCATACAATAGACAATATCGATACACCGTCCACTTACACGAATCCAAAGATTTACCGTTACGAATGAACGGAGGAATGCCACTGCGAAATCTAAATTCACAAACGCGCTTGGCTTTTCACAAATGCATTCTAGTCGCGAATGGTTTTATTTCCTAATTCTCAGGGAATTCAACGACTTTAGTCTTTATGTGAAACTTTAGTGTCAAGATTTAAACAAAGTGTTTTGTAAATATGAAAGTATGAAGCGATCTAGCTGATCTAGAGTCTAGACATTACTACCGTTAACAAAAAACGTGAGATGTGTAATTGTAATCTAATCAGAAAAATCTTTTCAACCTGACTGTAAAATGAAGTGGTATACATCCATTGTATTTGGTTAAATTAATCTCAAGTCCCTCAATATTGGCTAGGCTTAAAATATTAAAGTATGATTGTTTTTTTTTTTTTTTTAATTGCATTGAATGGCGAGACGAGCATGCCATACGACTGATGGTAAGCGATACAACCATGGACAGTAGCAAATAATAATATAATATAATAATAATATATTAGGAATGTTAGACATTTGACATATTCATTGCAATAAGTACAATTCCACCGTCAACGTCATCATTATCAGTAGCTAAATATCCACTGTTGACTATAGTTTTCTACAAAGACTTTACTACCAACCTATTGAAAGACCTATGCTGTATGCAACATAAAATCTACTTGTGAAATTCTCACTCCTGACAATGACGCATCAAGAAATTGTCCCATTCATAAAGCCTCACCATCGGTTCACAAGCAGGCGCCTACACTAAACCTTATAAAAACTAACTGGTTCGAAGCCAAGGAAATGGTTCACTTCAATGGCGAACACGTGATTAAGTATCGCTACACAACACTTGATCTGATTTCGTATTATTGTTGCCGCGGTACAGTTTCGCACGGAGTTCCATGAACTCACGTTTTGTATGTCATCCCGTACACTGTTAGCGTTTTGTAATTGAAAAGAGAAAATTATTGTACGATTTCCGGTATTACGGATTCTTATTCTTCTTGTAATGCCTCTTCAACTAGTGAAGATTTCCTATCATCTGAATAACTTTCATCTTTTGGGAGACGAAATATTTTAGCGATGATGGTCCTTACCAACTACTTTTTATTAATAATTATGGAAATGTCATTTTACAATAGGATTGGTGGGTTCAAGTATCATCGATTTCCTATTTCAACGAAAGCGTTATTTGAAGTAATGGTTTTGCTATGGCGATTCATTCAATCATTGGGATTCCCAGAGGCTCATCAATCCTTGCCCACCTCCCTCCCTCTTCCAATCCATTTTTAATGGTTACCTTTACATTGTAAGTGTGGGTGTTCGATTGTGATCAATTGATATCACTCGAACCGCTTCCGTTTTTGCCCCGCCTATGTTATAAAATGCGTTTCAATGTAATAGGAGTAGTATAATTGACACAGAGTTAGTTAACATTAAGGGATTAAGAAACGTGAATTAATTTCAAACCCAACATAAAGTTTCTGATGAAGCCATACATGAATTTGTCAAGGAAATAAAATAAGTATTCCATTTCAAGGTTACTTAAACGAACTCTCTAGTGCGTGGTGGCCTGTTGGTAACGGACCAGACGCGGCTGCCTACATGTTCACGGTGGTCGCGGGTTCAAATCCCAGGGCACACCTCTGACTTTTCGGAGTTATGTGTGTATTGATAGTCAATCACCACGCACTTTAACGGTGAAGGAAAACATCGTGAGGAAACCTGCATACCGTAGCGATTTTAAAGAATTTCTACGGTATGTAAGTCCGCCAACCCGCACTAGGCCAGCGTGGTGGACTATATGGCCTAACCACTCTCAATCGTTTCTCTCGATTGTAGAGTAGGCCCGTGCCCTGCAGTGGGACGTATATGGGCTGATATAGATAAACGAACTCTCAACGAATACAAATCAAAATACTTGATTCTATAAGTATCAATATCTACTAAACGGTATAAGCTTGATCCAATCAGAAACATTTGTCTCGAAATTCGTGACAACTTGTTTATGAATTAAATACAGGTCGTTGAAATATCGCGTAGGTTTAAAATGGTGGAAATCGTGGAGCCGCACCAGAATCTTAAATTCAGATACTCGTTTGACCAGTAACTCAATAATTAACATCCGTATTTGGACTAAATAGGAGATCCAAGTTTCCTCAGAGAATCGGAAGAGGACATAATAAATGGAGCTTAAAAATAATGAAAGGCAACATCATCGACTGAAACTGTACCTAATTCACATGTTCAGGGAGACTTATTCCAACTAGAGAGGCTACATCGATTACCGCAAATGCCAAAATAAAGCTAGATCCACTCGGTCGGCTATCGATTACTTAACCGTCGTCGGTTGCATCTCGGTTACCTCACAGCGGAGCGTTCCAATTCGAAGGTCACCGTGTGTTTCTAAACGAATCACGTTTTTGTACGACGTCGCTTTGGGCCGGCGCTTGTGGTGTTATTTATTTTTTGGTTGGGATTGTCTTAGTTTTACTAGACCTTAAATATAGAATTATTAGTTCAGTAGATTCGCTTACTATGTGTTAATACGCACCGCTTCGCGGCAATTAAAATTATATAACTGCATCAACAACAAACTAAATGTATATCGTTTATTTAGGCAATTTAGCGTGGTGAATTGTTCCGAGTTCAGTTTTGAAACTCTCTATATTAACTTTAAAAATACAGACAAAATATGTGAGAACTTTTTGCACCTCTGTGTACTCTTTTAGTCAATCAAATTACATGCTTTTTGTAACTTTTCTCAGTTACTGACATTTCACATTTTATATCGTTAAATATCAGTTAATAATTGTTTCAAGGCTTTCACGTTCAACTAGTACTGTTACTTGCAACTTACTCGTGAGTTAGACACATTCGTTGCATTGGCGAATGGCATTACCTGAAAAATAGAAAGAAAACATTAGGAACGAAAAATAATCTTTAATTTTTATAAATTAAACTAGAAAAATAATCACAATATTTCAGTATAATTTAAGCGGAGGACTTTAGAGGGAAGTGGTTACAGAGGCCATTGTTCCGTTGTAAACGACTTCCTGAAAAAACGGAACAACAATTTACGAATAATCTTTTGCAGGGTTGAACTACAAAAAATATATTTTAATAGAATAAGGCGTATTTCCAACATGCTTATGGATATTTTTAACCGCCTGCATTTCCGACACGCAAGTTTAGCTAGAAGTAACACAATCCATCTTAGAAATGATGAAACTGATCTTGCTAAAATGATGTGATATCATTTTCACATTTATAAATGTTGTATTCCTTAATATACGGCCAGAACTTTACCGGTTAATGCTTATGCACGCCCAAACAATACCAATAACGCGATTAAATACAAATAAATATTCGAGACGCTTTCGCTCTCGGTACTTTATTTACATCCTGTTATGTACTTGTCAACGTTTTTCAAGTCCGCCTATGTCCGTACAAGCATTAACGGCCTTATTTATAGACAATTTTAAAACCTATTTTAGTTATCGAATGTTTTATCTTCATCGCTCACACTGAATTCAAATGTCGTTGAAAACGGGCAAAACATTCGAAAACTAAAATAGGTTTTAAAACTGTCTATGAATAAGGCCGTAAGAATACCATTAATTAAACTAGAAAGTGCATATTGTTAATATTCGAGTGTGTAAAATATTGTGATCGGTTTTGCTTCTGGCCATACTATTTAAAAAGGCTTCCGGGAACTTTCTAACGTACATCAGTTAGTTGTAATTACGACATTAATTATGAACAACAATATCTCGATAACGACACACACGATGCTGTTGTAAATTAAACATATCTAAATGTATGTTGTGTAATGATTGCATATACATTTATGAATGCATGTAATAATTACGCAAAGATATCGCCTTATTGATCTATTGGCAGCACTCTTTTGGTTCACTTTGTTTAATAGGTACCGTATAATTTTCTCGGATTTGGACTTACATTACGTCATGACATTACTCAAGTTTCCAGCTTTCTTGAGGACACAAGACTGTATGAGAAAAATATTAATAAATTATTTACAAGTTACAACATAGAAAGGTAAAACTTTTATCAGGATGTAATTACATATTATTCAAACAAGTTTAACTAGAAATTATTTCCTAGTCTGCAGGCGGTCAGTCGGCTTTATCTTTCCTGAATAGTTTTTTTTATTGTCCATTGAAATTGTATAGAGCTCATAGATGCTGCGAAACGACTAGGACCATCCGAAAAGAAAAACTATATTTATTTTCATTTCTATCTATCTATTCGGCCACAGGAAGTCCACTGCTGCCTTCCCAAGGACCTCCGCATCGATCTCCATCATAGTATCAATTATTTAAACGAAATATAATAAGGCATGTATTCACTACTTTTCTTCTAGTTTCTGTATCAAAACCTACCCACCTCATTTTTTATACTTGTATACTTTATGTGCGATGTTATTGTTACTTTGTAATAAACGTATAAATGTGATGATAATTTAACAAAATGTTAATATGTTAAGATCAGTGCATGTACTGGATTTGTATGCTCGCCCAAGTATGTATAAATGTTGGATTATATACGTTTCTCAGTAAGTGATTTTATGTAATCTTATGAGAAATAAAGTAATCTTAAACCTTACTTTCTTATATCAGTAGATACAAGACTATAATTTCACCGATGCAACTTAATAAAACACACATATGTACGGAAGTATGAATCAGCGGGGCTCCAGCGTTTAGTACGCTGTACCGCAAGTTATTCCAACACGCGCTTATTCGTCAGCTAAACCTGTTTCAACGGAAATGCCTTTTTGTATTGACATATTGATATATGCATACTGTATGATTCCGAGTATTGTTATCGTCTGTTTATTGTAAAGGTACGTAGTACCTACATTCATTCCGAGTGAATCTAGTTGCTGAATTTTGCGTACTAGTGTGTTAAAAAGGTTTTCACATTATGACCTACGACTGCTTTTGTTTCATAGTGAATGAGATTTAATTTGAAAATCGAATGGATTTACATTCGGCGATATTCGCACCAAAACAAATGTCACACGTAACATTTATTGCATAGTTAAAAGTTGTCTGATCAGTAGTTTCTGGGAGTCATGTCAAAATACATGAGGTATCATAGTACTTAAAAATATCACATAACACAATAAATATATCGAATTTTCTCTACTCGTTCGACTACCACGTAAATTGGCAATAAAAACTTGGTATTTTCGGATCGATAACTATACCGAGCATTCCTTGAACATCTTGCTTCATCATTCCGATAAAGATATTAAAAAATTTACGTAACGGACATAAAAAAGCAATTTTACGAAAAAGTGAAATTTACCAAAGCGAGTTAATTGGCAGTGAAAACACACGGAGAAGTATTTTGCCAGTATGTTGCGTGAAAAACAAGATGAAAGCGGTTTATCAAAGTTGAACTTGTTATGCAAAATAAATAAAAAAACTTGACTCATTTTCCTTTTGATGAACTAAATTATCACGGACTTTGCTATAATTTTGTCACTAACTTAATTTTGATTGATGACTAACTACGAGTATAACGTGGCCATCTTATGAAAGCTATAATTAAATTTATGGATACAGCCGGGTCAGAATTTTTCAGATTCCTTATTAATTGGTTTATCCCATAACTGATAACTCTCATGGAAT
Organism: Deilephila elpenor; assembly: GCA_949752805.1. NCBI lineage: Eukaryota > Metazoa > Arthropoda > Insecta > Lepidoptera > Sphingidae > Deilephila > Deilephila elpenor. Next base: position 4,228,651 of record OX457116.1, read on the forward strand.
TTGAGCTTGTCAATCAATGTATACTCTCAATTCAAAGAAGGACCTTGGGACATCAGAAATAGTGTCTAGAAGAGCGCCGTTAATTAATCAAATAGCGACAGGATATAATAACAAATAAATTAATATAAATAAATAAATACACCCAGCAGTCGCCTACATAGTCCTGACTCCACACTAAGATCGAGTCTTGTGTCGTGGGTATCAGAAACTACGAGAGACTTTTCGGTCTCACAACCACCTAGACCCGAAACAAATACTTGTGGTTCACACCAACATTTGTCTCGGTGCGGGGATCGATCCCGCGGCCTCACGTTTCACAGCCGGCGTTCAATAAACTGCGCCAATACGCGTCTAAATAGAAAACACTGCCTGGAAAACACAGTTTCAGTATTAAATAAAATGTATTGGCAATGAAAATATCAAGTTGAAGACAATTAGTGACATCGACAACGGCAGTTTAATCGACTTTACCTTTATCCGACCTTCGATAACTTGCCTCACTGCTTCAATATAAATCGTCCTTAATTGTCATCGATGTTAAATTACTTAATGGTGTTGCTTTCCGATAATTAAAGTTAGTTTAATCGATGATTATAGATAAACGATTTATCAAAATTAAGTTTTATTACGTCGAAATTAGGTGCCACTAGTGAAAACACAACATACTCCTATTGTTACCAAAAATCATAATTTCACTGACAATTAAAACAAATATAAAATTTTGTAAGAAATAATTTATAGGAAAATGTCATGAATAACATGAAGGTTATTCATGACCTTTTAGTTGTAAATTGCATATTCGAGGAAAAAAATATTTGTTGCACACATAGAATTGTTTGTCTGAGTTATTTATGTTGAATATTTTGCCCTGTTTATTTCAACAACTACTCACTTAAATACCAAAGAAACTAAATATTATTTACAGTTTTACAATAATTGTGAAGCTGTACCCACGTTAATTATATAAAAAACAAATTGATTATCGCACTTCGCGCCAAAGAGGAAACAGAACGCGCTCATTGTTTTTGTATTTGGATTTCATGAAATGCATATTATAACAAATATAGTAATTTCAAGACATACCGGCGTTTGATTGCTGAATGCTAACACCTCGTAGTTTGGAACCTAGAATACACATGGGCCTCCCAGTGCCTCTATTAAGTTTAAAACTTCAACTCTTCGTAATCATAAATTGCCATGCATTTTCGCTTTATTATTTCGTCTATCTCAATATGCACGGCACATCTCTCCTCCACTATTGAAAAAGCCTAGTAATATCAATATTCATACATTTACTATTAGTTCAACAAACTATCACGGGAAACGTGACCAATCGAACCAACCTGAGCATAGACAGCGCCTATAATTTGCAAATCGCATACATAATTACTATAGTGTAACGGCTCGTGTCTACAATGTAGCATTTAACGTGTGGAAAACAGATCTCATTGATAGGGAATACAGTTATGAAACTATCGGCGCACTGCTATTAACGGAATTGAATTATTTTTGCAATTGTACCCTTTACGGGGTAATTCGAGTGATTGTACGAAATCGCATTGGGTTTGATTCACCTGTACCTAAAGTCTTAATCAAAATACGGTTGCATCGCTGTACTAAAGGTCACGTTACTTAAATGCATCCAGAATATCCGAAATATTTTCATAAGCGACAAAAAACCTCTGAAATAATACCTACTGGTAAATGACCAATAAGGTGTAAACGTAATGTTCTATGTACCAATTTGATTCCCCTCTTCGTGAGGTTTTTCTATCTAGCAATGGCCAACGCAGCTTTAAATTCCCTAATATTTAAGCTTTTCTTTAGATATCCTAATCCTAATCCTAGGTAAGTTGTTGTTGTATATTATGAAATCAAACAATAAAAAAATAAATAAGTTAAATAAGGTGTTATCGCACCTAACTTTACGTTCGTCATTACACAAGAACTAAACCAAGATTATTTGAAAAATTATAATGAAAACAAAGCAAATAAAACTAGTTATATTTTTACACATTCCACAATCAATTTTACAACGGTGTAGTAATTCTGTACTAATGTTACGAAAATTATATTTGTACACGTGGTTTTAATGAAAAGAAGATTGTAATCACAAGGTCACTGTGCCAACATGAGTATTTTGAACCTAATTATAAATTGTGTATTTAATAACTAGTCAACATGCTTAAGGTTAGTAAAGGTCGCGGGACGTCGCTGGATGCAGGCTGCCTCCAACAGGTCACTGTGGAAATCATTGGGAGAGGCTTATGTTCAGCAGTGGACTTCCTTTGGCTGATGGATGGATGGATGGGTGCTTAAGGTTGCACCAAGTCGATGGATGCTGGCCGCTTCCACCAGTTCGATGTGAAGATCTACCAGGGAGGCCCATGTTCAGCAGTGGACTTCCTGTGACTGAATAGATAGATAGGTACGAGATAACTAAACTTCATGCATAGTACCATCACTAAGTATTTTAATGTGAGAAAATAACAGCTAACGAAATCCTTTAAGAGTCCTTAAAGTTTAAGTCCTTAAAGTTTAAAATCCTTTAAGTTTTTCCTTTTTAATTTATTAAATAAAATTTATAAAATAAACTAAAAATATAAACTCTAGTACGGAGTATTGATACTACAAGACGTTTAACTAAGTATGTATGAACGTATGCTGACTTCAGAAACATTGTGAAATAGTAAGTAAATATTAAAATTTCCCGTACATCGTAATTCTAAACAAAACACAGGTAAACATATCTTCCTACCCTACACTTACGTTCTTCAAACACCTATTCTAGACAAAACAATCGTCTACAATACATGATCCTAAAATTAAGGTAATGAGCGGTTGCCTTAGTACTAACTTAGTAAGTGTATTTATTTTTCTCCGCGGTTCCTTGTTACATAACCTCATTACATAAAAACGCAACAAACCATCTTCCATTTATTATGATAAGACAAATTGCGATTTACTTTCCTTTATATAACATATACATAACATTGCGAAACGCTTCCGCTTCATCGTAATAATAATAAACGAATATAAGTATTTATTATACATATTTCATGTTTGTACGACTACGACTGCGCTGTTGGGCTATGAAACGATTACAATGCTGAGGTATCGGGTTCGAATCTCGAGTCGGGCAAAGTGATATTGGATTTTTCTATTCATTAACAGCCCGGAGTCAGGAATTTCTGCCCGATATGGTGAATAGCCTCGCCCCTTGTCACAACGCGGGACAGAACACACAAGGCGAAACGTGGTTGTCTTGGTAGCACCTCTGCCTACCTCGTCAGTGAAAAAGACATAAGTTTATGTTCGTATGGATGTATATAATAGTAATACGGCCCGGATTCACTCAAATGGAGTTAATTTTTTACCCCATGAGTTACGACTCAGTACCACGTGTATGTGTGTTGGTCCTAATTGCATGCAGGTGGTGTAATTTTAACATGAACTAATTTAATTATTAATACCTCAATTACTATTGTTATTAATTGTGACTAAATGCATGTTAAACCCTGTCCAGATACCATATTACCATAACATAGTGTTACTTAAATCGGACCAATGGTTGTCGAATTATATGCACACAAAAATATATAGAGATTATGTTGTAAAATGGAAAAATGTAGTCGAATAATTTACAGCAGCAAATTATGCAATACCACTGCATTGTGTTGACGTAAGTTTGACTCCCGGATTAAGAGCGGTTACTACTTATCGAGGTCATATTTGTTGCCAAAAATCTCAAGCCAAAAAGCAATTTAAATATGAAACGGCACGCTACAACGTAGAATAAAATCTATCTACATCAATTTATTTATCCACATTAGCCCATATTCGGAGAAATTTTGGATGCCAGCTTTTCGGTAGCTTATTTTTGTGGTAGAAAATGGTCCAGATACATTAAAACGTACGAGTCGTATGATGAAATATAATTTAATATCCTTATAAAAAAAATTATGCGTCACTTCAGATGTAATACTCACAATTACGAACGACTTTCTCTTACGTACAAAAGTGTAACTAATTGATAACGCTAATGAAAAATACGTTCCGCGAGCTATAGATAAGAGGTTTGAATGTTAGGCTGTAAAAAATTATATCACTGAAATAAAATTTACGGTCTTTATGGCAACGTGGATGACGACTAGCCTATGATCAATTGCTGCATTGAGACAATTCGGGCGATCAACTAACGGCCTTATTCATAGACAGATTTAAAACCTATCTTAGTAATCGAATGTTTAAAATAAAACTAATTTTTACGGATTTTATCGCGATTTGGTTTAACTTTTACATTTTGTAACTTCCCAACGCGACGTTTCGATTGCTTTACAGCTTTCGTGGTCACGGAGCGGACTGTCACTGACTGACTGACTCATTGAATGTTTTGTCTCTTTTAAACGAATTTAGAATTCAGTTTGAACGAAGAAGACAACACATTCGATAGCTAAAATAGGTTTTAAATCTGTCTATGAATAAGGTCGAAAATGTTTTATGACAAAACAGTCTGACCTAATCGTTAATCCCCAAATCACGCCACATATACATATATATGTGTAGTATATACTAGTATGTACATATTAATAAAATAACGGATGGTTTAAAATTTAAATGATCAGAATAATGCCATAAATAACACGATTTACGCCAATTCATTCACAGTGCACATTAACTCAGACGAAGAACGAAGTTATTAAAATATAATAAATAAATTTCACAGCTGGCGTCTAACGAACTGCGCCACGGAGGCTGTAAGTAAAATAACTCCTGATGAACACAAACTATAACAAGACAAATTATACCTCAACACAATAACCAAAGACAATAGATCAAGAAACAATGCAAGAGTCGACAGTCGACTGCTTTATTACACGCAGATGAAATCTAGCACCCTTCTAAATGTTGTGCAGTTTCACAATTAAGGTTTATTAGCTCGTGGCAAGGGAACAACGTGAACTTTAACCGTTGTTACTAAGAAAAGGCGGGCGAATGGGTCGACGGGCAATATGTCAGACGTAATAAACCTGGGTAAAATGAATTTGTGTTATATGATTGAGGGATTAATGGTTTATTAAGTTTGGTAGATCACGTTTATCAGCGGGTGTTGTGGATATAGTAGCATCATATTCGTACGTCTGACTTGGCAGCGCTGGCAACATTTTTACACGTTACGGGAAAGATCACATCTTTGGTCTTCAGAAATTTTGTTAAAATATGTCATTTACACATGGAAGTAACACATTTTTTTTTCAAAACCCATATCATCTAAGAACTCAGTACATCACATTCGATTAATTTAAAAGCTATCTAAACTTTTTTCTAGACATTTACACAAAAAAATATTTATTTTTTTAAACGAAACTTTTAGTATCCCATTTAGATTGAAGCTCAAAAATATGAAAAGTGGTCATCTCTGCAACTTGACTTTGTAAAATATCACTCGGATCATGAACAATAATTATACAATAGAAACTCATACCCAAACACAGACCGCGGGCAAAAATTTACAACTAATAAATTACAGACACCTTTGCTCAATCGCTCTACTCAAGCACCAAAAGCGATTGAAACCACAGATTAAACTATATCAAATGTATAATTTCACACGTGGTTGGAGGCATTTACACTACAATTTTTGAATGTTATCTGCGAATACATAAATTAAGTGCGCGGAATGAGGGCGGCGAGCTGACTTGGTATTAATCTATGATCTATATCTGCGGGTCCTTTCGTGTGTTGCCGATGTGGATTGTGAAACTGACTGTAGCTGAGATGGTAAGAATGCAGAGATCGTTAAAAATAAACTCGAAAACAAAGAAAGTTTCTAATATCAAAGCAGTGAAGTACACCAATCACAAATATACCAGAGTGGTGGATTATGATGTAAGGTCTCTAAATCGCAGGGAGGGCCTTGCCCTATAGTGAAACGTATATGTACTGATTTTAATGGTAATTTTGGAAACCGTGAAGCTTTGTGTTTATTGACAAGACAACCAGCAACGTGCCACTCCCTGTATTCAACCATAAACCAAAATTTTGTGATGAGATTCATGTTTAATATTGCCCAGACTTACTCCAAATTTGGTAAAATATGTCCACAACCAGCCATAATGAATATGTTTGTGTTACACCACAGCAGACAGAAAATACAGTACATTCAACACAGATCCTGCGGCACTATTCTATGACCATAATAAAGCCTGGGGACAAGGCGTCAATGCAAACTTAGCAGGCCAGGTGATAACATTACTTTCACTCCGATAGCCTCGGGTTTATTGAAACTGCTCGATCGCCGGCGTAGTTAGTTCGGTTTGTTACTGGAATGCCACTGGCTATAATGGACCAATAGATAAACAATTGCCAACGAATTTGTATGTGGTCTCGTGTTATAAATTGTAGGACACATTGCGTTGTTCAAGTGGAAATCGGGACGTTTGTTTCTTAATCACGGTACTAAAGATGGATTTAGGTAAAATTCCGGCCAAGGATGAGAATTAGACATTTCGGTGGTACCTACCCAGGCGGCCTCTCACATATGAGAGACCTACCGGTAAAACTTGTGGTAGGTGGTAGGACTTAACCTAGACTAATATGGAAGAGAATTTTTTTTTTGAATTTGGTATTATCTTCTACACTCGTTACTGGTAACATCTTAGTAGTAATTCATTCCTGGGATAGAACATTTACCGTTATCGAGGATTTTTTCTACTATTGTATTTTTGCCATAGAGAGAACACATTAAATTGCTACCCGGACTTCAATAATGGCTATCAAATGGTTCCCACGTCTCATTTTAACATCAAACACATAAAATCATCATATGTCCAAATTTTACCAAAAACAAACAATGACTCATGATAATATTTATTGCGTAAAAGCAAATTTCGCCCCATATTTACGTTTAAGGCTTTGAAAATAAATTCTTAAAGATTGCAATCTTAGATAGTTGACTAACGCATGTTTGTTTTAATAAATGCGATATCACGCACAATGCTTAATATGGCTAAAATGATTTTTTTTTTTGTTGAAGTTTATAAAAATGACAGCACATACTATACACAATCTAGTGAAACTTCAAACCATATTAGGTACTTAATAAAACAACTATAAAAAAGATTTCCTAAAAAAGGCTACCTATTTGAAGCGGTCTGCTCAGTCTTTCATAAACTCTTTGTATAAACGTAACATTCAAAAATGGCATTCAATAACCATATTTACTGCAAAAATGTATCGTACAAATGTATGAATACCAGTACAAACTGCGAAAAACAATCAAAACCAGTCTTTGAAATAGACATTTATTACATACATTTATTACCCACATGTGACATTCACCGCCTGTTGACCACAGAATTTCGCACATAAATAAACATTAATTTATTAAAAACCCTCAAACAACGTGTGAACGCGCGCTAAATAATGTAAACAATGAAGTTACAGTTAATTTACATGGCGGTTAACTGTTGGAGAAAACGTGTTAAACCTTTTCTCGTGGACCCGACGCGTGACTAATTAGAAAATTGTTAAATAGGTCCGCGGTGACTTACGAACTACGGTTCTTGGTATACCGTTGACAGCATGGCTCAAAAATTCTAATTGTAAATTTTCTTGTGGACAGCCTTCGCAGTTTTAACGCCGACTGAGAAACGAAGACCGCGGGATCGATCCCCGCACCGAGACAAATGTTTGTGCGATCCACAAGTATTTGTTTCGGGTCTGGGTGTTAGTGAGATGGAAAAGTTTCTCGTAGTTACTGATACGCACGACACAAGATTCCACCTTAGTGTGGGGTCAGAACTATGTATGTGACTGTTGTGTTTATTATTTATTACCATTTATGATATGAAAAACTGACTGCAGTGGACCTGATGGTAAGTGCAATGTAAACAGTTAGACATAATTATGCCGGCCTCATCGAATATACATACATACACAGACAAAACACAAAACGCGACATATTTGCGCGTCTCGGTATGACGAGTTTTCGACCATAAACCTCGTATTGGGTTCGTTTCGCATTGGGTTTCTGGTAAAAAAATGCAAAGTAATTCATGTTACGTATGCAATATTATAGGAAGGGTGAGAAAATGCAACACACTGGTCTAATATACATACATAAGTTCATAAGCCATCTGCACAGTGTGGATATCAAACCCACTGGGCTGGAAGTCCGGTGACCTCGACAGCCCTACCCAGCCCAAGGACGGAAAGATGCCCATACTCATAAAAAGGCATGTAAAGTGGTCCGCTAATAATTCTGTAATGTCAGAATTCGAGCATGGCAGCGTTACTGTTGTTGCTTAATGATTACAAATAATAATATGTTTGCGTTAAGCATAAAATAAATAAATAATATTTAGAATCAAGCACGCAAGCACAAATTGATTAACCGCATTTATAAGTAACCGGTCTTTCGCAGCCCGTCCGCAATCAGCATTCCAATTACAAAAAATCATTATAAAAAAAAATAATTTAAAAAATCATCCTCCATAAACGAGTCGAAAGAAAGCCCGTAAATCGATAAAAAACAATTTCATCAGTGAAATCGAAATTAATCGATTCGGAATCGATTTCATCGCGTTGTGATGGTGCGGACGGATAAGAACAGTGTTTGATTGACCTATTTGTTGCAAGTTAACAGTAGCAATTCCTGTATAATTGTTTTAACACTTTCTTTGAAAATAAATGTTGTGAAATATTTATAAAGTTTAAAGTATTCATACCATCAACACCTCCCATGCTTACATTGCTTTATTTTGAACTAGTTATGCACTACGGCAAAATATTTATCAGTTGTATAATTAATTAATTCATAACTTTTATCTTTATTTATTGCCTAACATCGTATAATAATATAACATTTATTCTTGTATGAACAAAACCCCATTCAGGCTAATATTATGATACATATTTTTGTCATACTTATGTCGAATTTTGTCAAAGCTTTATTAGCCAGGCGTATAACCTCGTATTGACCAAGATGCGATCTCCATTAAAGACTAAGGCTCAGTTGCATAAACTTACTTTGACCATAGGTTTAATTTTGACAATGTCCTCGCCATACATTTGTACGTATTTGACATTACGAATGTATAGGATTGACATTTTCAAAGTCAAAGTTAAGGGCAAAGTTAGTTTGTGCAATAGGCCTTAATTGTACGCTAGTATAATTTTCACTATAAGTAATTAATTTTGTGACTCCAAAAACAGGAAGAATTTTAAATTCTTAAGATTCTTTGTACTTTGTTGTTTTGCTGTCTATATATATCTGTTGTTAAATTTTTGTGTACAATAAAGAATATAAATAAATAAATTCTTATTCAACAATAATGTACTCAAGAAGTTTCTCGAATTCCTCAAGTGAGTGATTAGTAAAATGGAAATACAGCATATTTTAAATGAATCAAATCAATCAATACATAAAATTACCATAAGGAAATATCAAAAGAGAAATTACTAAAGAAAATGCCCATGCAACAACTTTCGCCATGATAACCGATAAAAAGTGGAACACTGGCTTTTAATCTATTCTTTGCGCTTTAAATTCATTTGAAAAAACAAAAGGCGATATCTGTGGCACTTATAAGGTGGCACGTTTGCTGGACTAGGTTTGGATCAAGTTAAGAGAAAAAAGCGGGTAACAAATTATAACTTCAAAGCTAATATCAACTGTAGAGAACGAATGCCAATGAATGGGTGTTGCTCACAGAATAAATATAAGTACTAAGTAGTAATACAAAATTGTAAAAACAGTTTAATGGAAGAGTTCCCTCATCGGTGATATAAATCAATCCTCCTATTAATTTAACTTTTTGATTGATTTCGTTGCGGGTTAAAGACAAGTTAGACATTCCCGGACACGCGCTGAGCTTCAATGCTCAGTGTCATTAATATGCGTGCCACTGTTGATCCTGGCTTACAGGAGTTGCAGTGGCGGGTGTGAGGGCGGGACAGTCTCCTAAATAAATCAACAAACAAAAATATAGAACAGTATTGTATTGATGAACTATGAATAAGAAACTGTGTATATGAGATAGGAAATGCGAAGAAAAAACAACCTAATAAACAATATTAACCAGTTTTCTCACAAGGTTTGACATCAATATACAACATGGTTTCCACAAAACAATATATTATGTAGACTTAATAATCTAGAGGCTAAATACTCATTTAATAAAGTTATATTATGCGTGAAATACAAAAATCAAATAACGCATTAGCGAATTCTCTGATGTTTGTATAAAGTCTGTATTTTCTGTATTAGCCCATATACGTCCCACTGCAGGGCACGGGCCTCCTCCTCAATCGAGAGTACGATTGAGAGGGTTTAGGCCATATAGTCCAGAACGCTGTCATAGTGGACAGACTACAACAGATATCGTACAAAAACAATCAAGAGACCACAACCCTCCTGGAATTGATAATGAAATAGTCTAGACCCCGGCCTAGTGTCAGATTTATATGAAGTGAGTTGAAGGGCTTCCTCTGCAGTTAGCTGTTGCTAATACCGGTAGCGGCGGTTTAACGTCCACCCTGAGGTGCGGAAGTCGCCAGTTCAGTCTTTTTGTTAGATGATAGTATAACTTTAAAATCTTAGAACCTGCAAGACATAATTCTAAAATAAGAAATACTTATTTGATTATTCGCATATCCTAATTTTGGAGGAAGCGACAAAATTCGGAGCAGATTTTTTATTGAACAGCGTTCTGAAAGTATCGGATGCTCTATGTTCAATTAATCAATTGTGAATAGCTGGATTTCGGATTTCTACATTAAAGAAAACAAAAAAGCTGAATAAAAAAAAAGTTTTATGAAGCTGTTGTGGAAGAAGAAATTTTCCTTGCACCCGCTATAGGACTATTATTACTGGGACAGTACTATACGATAACTGTTCAATATATCAACGGCGATGTTTAAATGTGCGACCAAAAAAATTAAATCGTAATTCATAGTGTTCAAAAATCCACCTTTGATTTTTCTATGCAATGGGCCACACGTCCACATCGTTATCAGCTGTCACAGTCGTCAATAGTTGATTACACCGGCTCACTCGACCAGCTCCTTAGTAATTACACGGGTTTCTAGTTTCTACCGTTTACAAAAAAACTTTATACTTTCGATTGAACGTACCTAGGCGAGAGTGACAATTAAATACTATGATCTCAGGATTTAAGATGTATGATAAGATATATTTAATTTTAAATATGATGAAATTGACAGTTTTTTGGCATTCATTGTGCAACATAAACAAAAAAATCATATTTTAAAACGTATACACCTCATAAATCTCTATAAGAATTTCAAGATGCCACCAATCCGAATTAAAGCACACCTAAGGCATCGATAAAAAGTCTCCGGCAGCATAACTGCTAAATTACATCATATTTTATATTATTACCACATACAATATATATTTTAAACGCCTGCTTCTACAATAAATATCGTAAACAGTAATCGTCAGTATGTAGTAAGGTTTGAAACACTACACCCATCGCAAGCTCGATTAATCCTGTGCTCACTAACCGCAGGTGGCCCCACACAGACGTTCTCACTAGAACGTGTGTGTATGCTAATCGATTTTGTATGTGAATAGTCAGCTGATATATTTCCTGGCTAATCGCAAATACTATTAAAAACATAGTAAAAACCCCTGGCAATATTTCTTACACTTGATTACAACATTGTGTTAACTTTAGTATATCTGCAACATCTTCATTTTTGGCATGTACTATAATATAGTCGTAATATTCACAACTACAGGTAGAGTTCTGTGTCTGGGTTTTTGTGCATTCCATATATGGGGCAAGCACCTGACTACAAAAACTGAAGCAGAATCTATGTATATTCTATTAATAATTATACCACCTTCAAAAATAAATAAGTATTCTTCAGTGAATTTCATAAAGAAGGTGCACTTGCCACTTGACATTCTTAAGCCTGGGAATCATCATATCTGTAAATCACTTCTCGTCAAGGAAAATATAAAAGCCAATGTTCTTAGAACGCAACACTTCATACTCTATGACTCAACGACAAACCTTAGAAGGGAAGCAGTACCAAGTATGTGTTAAAACGAGCACACAGCTATGAATTTCATTAATTTCCATCCCTAACCCGATTCCGACCGTTTACTGTATTAACTTCAGACTTCTCGTCGGTGCAGTCGTTAAATGCAAATAGCTCTAGATTAGTTCTGTCTGCGCTAACGACTTGTTTTAGTTGGTGAAAATTGTACAAAAGAAATTAACGTGGTTAAATATAAATGACTATTGTCGTCGCCCTGTTGGTCTTTAACTGTCTGAAACTGGTGGCTTGGACTGTGCAACGTTAATCGTAATGTTTCGAGTTCTATTCGCAGATTGGAGATTAACTTTGAGCTTTTCATATGAATAAAAATGTTTTGCCGGGCCCTGGATATTTGTCGAAAGGATTGAATTTATCAGTTGTAAGAACATAAGCAAAAATTTGAAAATATTTTGAAAATAATGACAGCGTCCAAACAGCTGATTGATAAGGGCTGGTAGAAGATGGTAATTATTGTGTTATTTTTCTTCTATATATTTATTTTTATGTAGGAATATTATCGAATATTACTTTAATATCCATACATATTCAACGCTTCACCAGCACCCACTAATACTCAGGCACAAAATAAACTCGAAAAAACAACAAAGTGTTTACGTTCCATAATACTCGGAGGAAGAGGCAATATCGGCTTATCTTTAGAAACGGCTATAAATCAGTATTTAAAGCCCGCGTGTACGTAACAACTAACAAGTTATAAGTAGCGCCGCGTCGCTACGTGAGACTGTCATAAACACGACGAGACTTTACCTAGTAGTGCTTTAGAATTTAATATTGTATTTATGAAAATAACACATTATATACTACGCACAAAAATTAAAGGATATTTTTTTTATCCATTTTTTTTGGTGTTTTTTGAGAGTCTGTATCTTGGAGAAAATTGATTGTTAAGAAATTCAGAAACTAAAACTTTGAAGCTTGAAATGTCTATTTTGCAGATCTGTGCTCTATTTCTTGATTGCTTGCTTAGTTGATAAGCAATCGTAAGAAAACTAACGAGAAAAATAAAATCCAATATTTTTCTGGATTTCAAAACCCTGCATTTACATGGGTAGTGTTTTTTTTGTGACATCATTATAAAATTCCCGTAGATAATTTAATTGCCTTTAATTTGATATACCAGAAACCTCCGTGACATGATTTGGAGCTGACTTATGGTAAATCAAAGTAAAAATGGCCTATCACACTTTGACATTGGATTACTCCATGAATATCAATTATGGGGAAAACAAAATCAGAATTTTAGTAACTTCAAAACATGCTCTATAAGATGGTATTAAAGTCTTATGATAATAAACAGTATTTTCAAGTAAAATTGTTAATTGAAAAAAAGGTAAAAAAACGGTTATTTATGGATATTCGGAAAACACTGCATATCTTTAGACAAAAGAAACTAACGAAGGATATCGTCGGTAACTTTTCAACCTTAAAGTATTCTAAAGACACTCTGAAAATTTCAAACTGCTCCGATTTGATTATCTTAGTGTTCGGAAGGTTTGAACTTACTGTATTCGTCAAAATTGTCGTAATAAGCATTTTTCTCGTTGGTTTTCTTACGATTGCTTATCAACTAAGCGAGCAATCAAGAAATAGAGATCTGCAAAATAGACATTTCAAGCTTCAAAGTTTTAGTTTCTGAATTTCTTAACAATCAATTTTCTCCAAGATACAGGCTCTCAAAAAACACCAAAAAAATTGATCAAAAAAAATATCCTTTAATTTTTGTGAGTAGTGTATTAATTGCGGAATAATTTTATAGTCCATTAAAATCATAAAATGTTTTGAATTATCAACTAGATACACATAACATGTTTTATAAAATCAGTAAAAATCTTGAAAAAGTTGGCCAACAACCAAAAACCAAGGCTATATTTCCATATTTAGACAATTTAATAAGTATTATAATTAAAATTATTTACAAGTAGTTTTCGTACGTATTGTGTATGTATTTTTAGTTTATTATATAGTGATACTTAACCGATTTTTTTTCTTTTAACGCGAATATTCAACAATTTCCAATAACAATTTCTGTTACAAACATTTTGTTGGCGTTATTCCCTCATTATAATAATTCAATGTATTCTCAGTGGTGTCCAATTCAAGTGATTCTCCGCCACAATATTACGTAAATACAGCTGGCATTTACAGCAACATTCAATGGATGTATCCGTCACCATATCGGGAGTCTATCTATTCTTCCTTTTTAGCATAATCTCGGTACCAGGCATAATAATTCCTATTTAGGACTTTATATGCTTTCTGTTGCCGCTTCGTTCGTATAGTGGTAGCAAGTATCGGCTGCGGAGTCTGTGGTTCAAGGTTCGAGTCCCAAATCCCAATTTAGTTTAGACTTTAGAGACACAACCGTGAGCTTAAAAAATATATATATGTTTAATCTATATATATTTTAAATGTATTTGTATTCTCGAAGTGTTAGACAGATCATAGAAGAGCCACTAGTGCCATAATTCGTCGAAATTATTTCCCTCATAAAATGTAGTATGGTAATCAGTAATTACCAACGTGGCACAATATGCCTGGCAACTCACGTAAGTTTTTTCAAACCGAAGAACAAAATGTATATTCCGAAGCCATATAAAACGTTTTAAACTACATCCGACCAAAGACACAATTAATAGCACCAACAAATAAAACAATTTATTACGTAACGTACATAAAATACACTAAAACAGACACTTGGTACGACGTTTAAGTATGGACCCCATAAAACTCCTTACAATACCTGTTTACTGTGAGACAATAAAAAATATATATTCGGACGTTTACTATCCGTGTGCCATAAAAATGATATAAAAATAATGACATTTCATTCAATGGGAGTAGTAAAGGAGTTGGGTACGGGCGTGTTCAATAGTAAGCACTTACTGATGAAATGTTTTGTGACCCACAACTATTGTTTAAATTTAGTATTCTATCAGCTATGTAAATAAAGTCTGAATATATTCAGCCACTGAAAAATTAATGATCAAATCTTGAAGGAAGAGACTCAATAATCTTAAAGGAGGTTGTACCAATACTCGTCACCTCGGGCCAACATAAATATTATATAAATAATTACTCAAAGTAATTATTAAGGTAATAATTTGGAAAGCCTCGATTAAATCATATGGAGAGTAACAATATAACATCTGATTGCATCAAACAACTCAAGATCATAAAAAATATACGGCTAGCTTTCCTGTTGGAATATCTTACTCCTCCGTCACAAAACTAGTATTATCTAAATGGAAAACTATGCCGGAATCCTTTTATTGCGTACAAGGAATCTAATAGGTTCTCATAATTATTGCCATGTCATCCTTTACAAGTCAATTTACAACTTAAATCATATTTTAATATTAAATTCAAAATCAATGACCATGGTATAACTTCAATCATTTTAATACATTACTTTGTAAGCGCAAAAAATTATACACCTCATTACCAAGCCTTAAACTCAGTTCTTTTGTTCCAACAAAAAACTTTAATTATTTGGGTCAACAATTTAGCGTTTTTATCAACTCCTTAAACACTAAAAATATCCTAGCAGTGTTACTCAACAGTAATCTCTAAAAGTAAATACGAGATTGCAAAATAAATTCATTATGTTGGACGTTGGTAAAAAAACGCGTGTCCAATTGGATCCAATTTGAGAAATCGGTCGAACTGTGCCGCCGACACCGTGAGAACGTTGGAAACAGTAAATAAACATTGCTAAGCGGCTACAGGGCGAGTGTAAGATAAGGAAAACAGGTTACTACTACACACGCTCTGTGTGTGGACTGAAAGTTTGGCAAACATTTGTAGTTGATCATTTAGTCTCGTATGAGATAAGTTAAGCCTTATTGAAGCGAGCGCCAGCTTGAAAGTATGTTAATTGAGTTGAAAATGCAAGCTACAATGTCCATTCGCTTTGTCTGCGTTGGTCTATTTGTCTTATCAGTAGAAATTTTCTGTACTGTATTGTTCGCACCACATGCACCACACACACAAGCATAAACGGGGTGTTAACACATTTTCATTGCATATTTATTGGATTAGTGACTGGATTTAACACAATATTTTTAAAATACATTGTGTCCGTCACTACACCACATTGCATTATTCAATCGGAATAATAATAAGACTGAAAGGCATCAGTGCTTGACCATTAAGATGACCACATTTACACAATTCATGCATTAAAATTACCTCCAACATCGTTCATTAACTTTCATCGAATATGGAATGCAAAAAATCTATTGAAAGAATCCAATTTAAGTCAGTAATGTGCATTGAACAATGGTTTACTTTGTGCTACTTATTGTCCGTAATTTGATGCGTTACCTTTCATTGTTTAGATTGCCTTAATTCCTGTCTACATTTGATTGCAGGTCGAAAATTATGCATTGTTTCGTCTAGATTTTATATGCTAGATGCTATAATCTAGAAAGTACATCTTTGTTGAACATGATGCAAAGTATAAAGTAAGAGGAAAGACGGATTTTGTCATAGGGTCAGGGTAATACGAATGTTTTGTTAATTTTTAACTAAATCGGTGAAATTCAAAGTAAGAATCACGTCACAAGTATTACACTGAACCGGACCAACAATAGCACAATATGTGGATTGATAAAAATGAATGAAAATCTAGGTATTAAGGAAATTGAGATACAGATTCTTGACTACCTCTATAGAATACGCAGGTGGCTGTCATTGAATTTAAATGAGTATTTATTTAATTAAAAAATAAATACACCAAACAGTCACATAAATAGTCGTGACCCCCCACTAAGATCGAGTCTTGTGTCGTGAGTATCAGAAACTATGAGACTTTTTGGTCTCACAAACACCCAGACCCGAAAGAAATACCTGTGGTTTACACAAATGTTTGTCTCGGTGCGGGGATCGAGCTCGCGGCCTCTCGTTTTAGCCGGCGTCGAACCAACTGCACCACGGAGGCTGTCTAAACTCTAACTCTGTCTGTCTGTTTTGTTTCATTATTTAAATTTTAATTCGACAAACACAAACCATCACTAGACAAGCTCTGGAATGAACTCCCTGCATCGGTGTTTCCTGAGCGCTATGACCTGTCCTTCTTCAAACGAGGCTTAAAGAGAGTACTATCCTTAAGGTAGGCAGCGACTTTGTTGTGCTGGACCCCTGGCATTGCAAAGGTCTATGGGCAGCGGTAGCCGCTTACCATCAGGCGGGCCGCTAGCTCGTCTGCCTATACGGCAATAAAAAAAAAAAAAAACAAAAAAAAGACAACCCTAGTTTATCACTTATCCCGAGTGTATCCATTACGTTATCTCAAGTCAGAGCGGATTAACCAGGGCAATCTTCACTGCAGTGACATAAAGATACATACATACAGGGTATATCAAGACTGCGACCGAAAACGAAGCCGGTTGGTAGTTTTAGTGGTTACAGACACAATGCAAATAAAAATTTCGCAAAATAAGCGACAGATTTTTTTTGCAATTTTTTGAAAATCATTGTTCTTGGGTAGTAAATACCTAGTTATTGCGAAAATAGTAATTTAAACCCTATCGTACCATTGTGCCTTAAAAAATAAAAAGGTGTACATCATTATTTTAGGAAAACTATGTATTTATCACCCAAATACGACGATAAGTAAAAAATTACCAAAAAAAAGTAGACGATTTTTTTTACGAAATTTTTCATTGCTTTGTGTCTGAAGTCACTAATACTACCACCTGGCTTCGTTTTCGGTCGCAGTCTTGATATACCCTGTATACATATCTTAATTACTGTCTGCTGTCGATAGCGCTACGGAGGCTCACTTTCACATCGCACTTCCGTCAACATACATGTGTAGTGTTCAGGTGTTTTTGCAGTGGATATCATTATTTCATAAGGACTTTTTATAGGCTACTGCTCCGAGCATTAAATCGAGAGCGTTAAATTGACCAAATCGACTACCTCAATTAAAAAATATGGACGCAATAACTTTTCGTTTTGTGAACGCAAAAATATTAAATGGAAAGCTGTTAAAATCAATAATTTACTATTTGAAAACAAAGATAGACTCAAGTTAATAGTGTATGAGTTAAAGTAAGACTCACATTCAAAAGTGATTCCACGGTCAAACCGAAATATTGTTTCGTAGGACCTATGCATAAACTTGTATAATTCTTTGTATTTTAATAAATAAATTAAAAAAAAAATACTACACGAAAAGGAACTTCATACAAATACAAATGACTTACAACGGAAAATCCTAATTAATAAACTAGTGCTTAAAATAAATTGTTTATTTAAAACTCTTCCTTAAATTTGTAACTTATTACGGCGCACAACCATTATTAACGACAAGGAAAAATCGAACGGTTTATGTTAAATATTAATGCAAATAGCATTGCAAATTACTGTATTTGACTACATGGGTCATACGATATTTCAAAAGGATTCTTATTCCTACCCAGCCCATAATCATTATCACCTACATAATATATGAATACTACGCCATTTTAATCGTTATATTTCAACAGGGCAGTTTTACTTTAAAATTCATACACAGGTTAAATGTAAACGTTAAATGTAAACGTTAAATGTAACTTACACGCGGTACTATTTTTAGCCTGTATGACCTAGACCTTCCATATCAAAATGCGAACAAGTCTTTACGACCGAGAATTTCAGAAACTTCGGAACCATACTTTCCCTTGTAAAAGACAAACTTTTATTATTTCTTATTATTTGGTGTTTTATACTGCTGCTTACTTCACTTTTCTAGAATCTAAATATATTTTTATGAAATCAACCCTTTCGTAAATAAGATAATTTTATAGTAATCATACACATAAGTCTTGCGTAGTCCGAAATGTTATTTCAAGATCTCCACTAATTTATACTGCTGACTATTTAGACTGCCTCGGTGGCGTAGTTGTATTACGGTACGGTTACAAAGCTGAGGTCTCGGGTTCGAGTCCCGGGTCGGGCAAAGTGATATTGGATTTTTCTATTCATTATCAGCCCGGAGTCAGGAATTTGTGCCCGATATGGCGATAGGCTCGCCTATCACATCATGCGACGAAACATACAAGGCGAAATGTGGGTGTCCTGGTGGCGCCTCTGCCTACCCGTTCGGGGATAAAGGCGTGAGTTTATGTATGACTAATTTATACGAGCTGAAAATATTCGAGTCAAACTCGATCGTCATGATCACCCGGACGGGCCGGCCCGTCGACGTCATAATAAAAACGAAAGTACGTTCCAAACCCTTTCGTACATGAACAATATCGAATAGTATCGAAAGTTGGCATCGATCTTATCGTACTACGATCTTTATTGCCACTATCAGTAAAGCTAATTTGAGTTCTATTTTGACGGGTTAGAGTTCGGAATCATATGTGATTTGGACCATAAAGGCCGTATATAGTTCATGATATGTCAGAAAGCATTTACTGGACGAAATGATATGAAAGCGTACATTCTAGAGATAATTGTTTTATTTACAGTGCTGATATTTCCTCATCATTAATCTTAATACACATACTTATATATATTACATATTCACGTAAAGAGACTTGTAGGCCATGACTTGATTGGTACAGCGTATTTTTGTAAAGATTCAAGGATTGATTTCATAGAACAAAACAAATAAGAAAAATGTCTCAAATAAGAAATAATTTTATCCTACAGGACTTCAAAATTATAATACTTATTTATCTTCCCACCAATCCGCATTTGACAAACGTGATGAACTAAATACAAACTGATTTGCATAACATAACCTGCGTACCCAACAGAAGCTTGTAGCACCAAACCAAAATTTGGTTCAATAAAGGGTAATATTGAAAACACGACGGCGGACCCTGATGGAACCCAGAGTAATCGTGACTTTCAAGACAAATGATTATGTAGGCCACGGCATTTCACGGTTCGTCACTATACCGCAGTTTTCAGTACATTTGCTAAATTATGCAGAACTTAAACGTTTGCTAAAGAAGTTTTTTTTTTGCTTTAACCGACTTCATAAAAGAAAAGAAATTATTTCTGAACAAAATGCATATAGTTCGAAACAATTCAGTTTCTATTTGAATTAAAGTAATGTCATAAAGCAAAGGTTTCAAAGAGTGCCGTCCAATTTAGGAAAACGCCGTAGCAGTGTCATGGTGTATGATCGGACGATTACTGTAAAGGCTGAAGTAGAACCTACGTGTAAAAAATGAAACAGACATTATTTTCAAGACCGTTCTGACGATTAAAAACAACAAATAATCGCATGCTACATCCATAATCCACATACGAAAGTAAAACCACTACATCACAAAAGCGAACCAACAAACTCGTTTATCAATAACAATTACACATTACAAACACTGATGCCACACGCAACATCCTCATCAAAGACCTATCTCACGAAAACGTCTCGCCGAATGATTTATGGAAATCGAACTCACGCGGCGAACAATATCCTCGCGAAAATTATTCTAAGCCGGATTCACTTTCGCCCGTAGACTGTAGAGTCAGTCGGCCGCTGATGACCGATGAAGATTAGCTAAAACGCTTTGGTGTTATAAAGTGTGCTGTGTATGGCATGTGATTAACTTGATGTGATCTAATCAGGTTAGGAATTCTAGGCTCTGAGTCGGACACGCTTGGCTATAGATCTGATGCTTGGCCTTAAATAGCTAAAGCAATCTTTGGTGATTATGATTATTGTTTTAAATTTGATAAACAATAATAGAGTATACTCGTTCTTAACATCAGTCATGAAATCTTAACGATTCCCCCAGTCACTAATATGTTAATGTTCTGCAATTTTATTCGATTTTGCAATATTGTATTGTATTAAGACAATTATTAATTTACTACGTATTTCCACTCCAATTCCGACATTGGTATTAATAAAAAAGTCGATCAAATGTTTGCGAAATCTCAAAAAGCAATTAATCACAGTCCTACATAGCCGTTGAAACGAGCGTATTATTACTTGCTGATATTTCCAATAGATATGGCCTGAAGGAATGGTTCTATCAATTATTACTTAACCGCAGATCGCGGTGGAACGTAATCGACATAATACGTGATACCTTGTGCTAGTTACTCGTTAAATAAAATTATTTCAGACAACTTAACAAGACTACGGACATTGCACCGGACTTGCAAGCAGTCCCTATTTATCAAGGGCTATAATAATAGAGTAATATGGCTGGAACTTCGTCAAGTAAAAAAAATATTCTTTTAGTTTCATTTTCAACCCCGCAATCAATGTTTCATTATGTTGCCTTATATTAAGGAAACTTACGTAAACTGGTAAGACTTACATTATTTGAATAATTGTTAAGATAAATTAAAATCAGGGACAGAATATAAAAACCCAGGAAAAACCTTATCACGACATGCTGATGCTTTGATCGTTCGTACATGATTGATAAAGTCAGCTGGATTTGTAAAAAACACTTCATATTGAGAATTAAATTGTTCGATAATCAAATCATTTATTTATTTCCACTGGATATCACAACATAATTTCTCACCTTGCTGTCACCATATAATGGACGAGAACCCTTTTAGATTATGGAGTGTCCCGTCGGCCGAAGAATTCATAGAAATAACGTTATATAATACGCGATAAGGGATCATCAATTATATTAAGGCTGCGCGTTGCTTTTTTATATGAAAGGATGTTATTATTTTTTTTATTTATCTTTCGCTGTATTCGATGGTGAGATGTGACGACGTTACGAAATTCAAACACTATTTTGGCTTTTGGGTTTCATGTACTGGACTAGCTCATTGTAATATTAGGGGCTAAATTTATGTCAATTTTGTTTTCGTTTGAAAAGGTAACTGAGCAAGAGGCATTACTAACTTTACGTATATACTATATATTATCTATTAGCATCTACAAATTCAGGTGAATAGATGCACAGCCGATATTTGGCTCTTATGAAGGGTTTTTTTTTACTGGTAACCAGTCAATAAACTTCAATTCTTAGACCACCCATAACCTCAACTATGCGGCATAACCACACCTATTTTAGGGGAGAACATTCCAGAATCCTACACAAAATTCGATTAACTATAAAAAGCGTACAGATATTACAGATTAACGTCTACCTACCGCACGTTACCAGTTAGCTATAAACGAAGATCATGACTACGATATGCGCGGACGTGTATGCATCATTAATAGAGTTACTACTCGGATTGACGCTGATATTATATCTGTTTGGAGCAAACACAGCTTATGAAACTATAAGCTATTTATGTGGAGGAAAATAGATGTGAACAGCTGATCTCGATTGTAAATAGTGTTAGTTATTTGCTAAATCTGCAAATGATTTTTTATTTGCACCTTAACATTTTATTATTTCCAGATTTGTTAGAAAGTTACAAATATAATTACTACAGCTTGCTTTGGAATATTTACTTATAAAGTTCTTAAGAGACTATCTATTTTTCTTGTAGATAAAAACATACTAGTAAATATAAAAAATGTCGCAATGGACATGTTCTTTCTATAATCCTGGGTCCGCACGGGCGTCGAAGAATCAATACAGTAGCCGGGCATACTTGTATATTCTACCAGATAATCTATCTAAACAGTGACCATCAAATGCAGTACAATAACCGATCTAGCTAATAAACCCACATTTAGCATGTAATAACAATCGCATTTCTCTATGGAAAGGTTTTTTCAGAAATGCAATTTTTCTCGTGTGCGTGTATCGCTCGTTACACACGTTCATTAGTGGTCACCATTAATCATGGTCGCCATCGCGGACCGGTGGTCACCACCGCGTGGTCGCTTGATACTGTAAACTTGATACACGTAATGGCTGCTGCGTATAATGTTCATGTAAATATGTAATGACGTTTTCTTGCTGCTAGAAACTTGGATACTTATATTTTTTACGGCGATAAAGTTCTTGTGTTGATGGTGGCAAATGCAATGATGGACAAATAGAATATTCACATGAGAGATAGTCGTCACTGGAATATCGATAAAATTAACCTGCCCATGGAAAAAACAATTGAAACAGAAACTTATTATTTCTTTTACATCACGTTCGCCTAAGAACACGAATTACGGTTACTTTATTTCTAAAATACATTATGACACACTTAAACCTACTTAACGTTTCTCAAATATTATTTTTAAAATAATCTTTAACACGCATAATGATAAAGGGCATCTTATCGCATCCCTTCACGTTACAACGTAAACAAAAACATTAGTTAACACGAACCTCATACCTTACTGTAAGTGGGTCACAACTCAGAGCAAAAACTCACGGCAACTTCGCAACAGCATCACTTCCATACCTGGAAAAGAAACAGCCATCAATCAAAGCTAACAAAGACGGGAGTCAGTGTTTATCGATAACAGTTCATCGATAAAACAACACTATTGTTTATATCGATAACAGTAAATAGAACAATAAAGTTACTATGTTAAAAAGAGTAATAAAGGTGCTCAACACTGTATATATGTATGTATATTTCCTGTATAAAATTCGTTATTGCAAATTATAGGTAAGCGGTTTTGCCGATAAATAATTTGATACAGTTATTTTATTGTTTTCATTTGAAAACGTTTGCTTGCGTGTATATTTTAATAATGTAATTCTTAATCGTATAAAGCCACGTCATGGCTAATACTCGTATATGAATGAACCGATTCAGAGCGAATGGTACCATTGCTGCACAAAAAACCGAAGTTACTATTGACGCCATTGCATATCAATGCATTACACTAGAGAAGACGTAAGCAATACTTGTAGGAAAGTTTTTGTTAAGTTACTTTAAAATATTATCTGCCTATCGATCACGCTTCGGAAATGTAAACATTTTAACCACACTATAATCATTTGTAAGTGCGTGGTGGCCTGTTGGTAACGGACCAGACGCGGCTGCCTACATGCTCACGGTGGTCGCGGGTTCAAATCCCAGGGCACACCTCTGACTTTTCGGAGTTATGTGTTTATTGATAGTCAATCACCACGCACTTTAACGGTGAAGGAAAACATCGTGAGGAAACCTGCATACCGTAGCGATTTTAAAAGAATTTCTACGGTATGTAAGTCCGCCAACCCGCACTAGGCCAGCGTGGTGGACTATATGGCCTAACTACTCTCAATCGATTCTCTCGATTGTAGAGTAGGCCCGTGCCCTGCAGTGGGACGTATATGGGCTGATATAGAAATAGATAATCATTTGGGTCTCTTTGTGCTTTAGATTAAGCTAACTAGACTCAAAAAAAAATTGTATTTGGAATCTGTTTCCGATATTTGATACCTGTTCAAATAATGATTATCGCGGTTAATTTCACAAATGAGATAATCAAAGACTTTCCGCCTCGATTTTCCTAGCACCCTTCAAATCTCAATTCTTCAACCAATATACCCCGGGAATAAACGACACACTTTCCCAATCCCTACAAAACTACAGTAATCGCAAAAGCATTGTTATTTGATTGCAGTTATGCCGTAAAAAACTGCTTCCGTTCGAAGACGCTTTGTTTCGCCGCGGTAAGTACCGTTTGACGACATTGTGTATGTGTATATGTATATGTGTACATATGTATATGTGTTTGTGTGTGTATTTGACACATGACATTTGTGTTCAATCGGGTGTGATCGTGCGGCGCTCGTCAATCATTGCTACAAGTTGTTAAGTTGTAACTGGAACCTGGATGTGCTAATAGTGATAAATGTTACGCCATTGCGTGTGAAGGAAATTTAAAGCTTATATTTCATTGTCATTTTACTACAGTATTAACACGTGGTAACTGACTGTCTTTGATCGACAAATAACGGTAAATACATTAAAGAGTCTTAGGCATAATACGGACGGACGACTGCTTTGAAATATTGATGCTTTTGGAAACTAATACTTTTAGCATTTTCATATTGTCTGCTAAATTCTGATACGGTTCGTCATATGATCTGTAATAACTATCTTTTCAACAGCACCAATTAAAGACTAAGATTAAACAAAGCACTTATACTCGTACTGGCAATAAACTACACGAAGTAGTGAACAAAGTCAGTATTTCAATGAATATGTAACCATCATTCATTACATAAAAGTAAAGAAGATTCCAACATCGAAATCTGACGAGGCCTAATTTTACGACAAACAAGCCCATAAAATTTTGAAACGTTTCAACAATAAGGCGATAACACCGCTTTCATAACACGTAAAATTTGCCCAACCAACTCCCACGAACAGCATTGACAATTTTAACTACAAACAAGACCATGCCAGACTATAAAGACCATAATTGAGGTACATCACGTTTCATACAAACATTGCGCTACGAATAGATTTAGTTCGCGCACGTTTTGTTTTTACTAATTGTGTGCGCAAATATTTAATGCACTTTACGGATTTAAACTAACCACGAATTCGGAACTAACATAGGAAATGGATGTTATGACGAATCTGCTTTTGATACGGCATGATGCATGGTTGTTCTTAGAATATTACATATGAAATTATTTAGCTGAGCGCGTTGTACTTGTGAGTCGTAAATACAATATCCTCAATGTACGGATGTTTGTTACTTTTTCGCTTAAAAATTACTGAACGAACTTGAATGCAACTTTATAATATTATATCTTATACATCAGAATAACAATGATAATTCATACATACATACATAAACTCACGCCTTTATCCCCGAAGGGGTAGGCGAGGTAGGCGTCATGTCAGTGAAGGAAGCGGCGGGAAGAGAACGAGAGCGAACAATCAGGGCCTCGTCTCGCGCGAGACGTGGTCGTAATCAAAGGAGAGATGATTTGCGCCCTCCATAAAGCACCTACTACTCAAAAGATGATTGTGATTTATGAGTAGAATGGAAGAGAAAGTAAAGTACAATCTACGAAGGGGCTGTCTTAAGAGCCAACTCCTGGAGGGTTGCGGATGCATGCTCGCGCGAATCCCGTGCCCCTCCTTCAAGGGAGATCGTGAAATACCACGGGGTTTTAGTCGGTAGGACGGTCTAATATATAAGACTATTGGTCTTATATATTGGAGCGGTGAGCCCGACATACCATCATGGATCCGTAAATGGATTTCCTCGTGTAATAAAAAAAAAAAAAAAAAAAAAAAAAGAGGCGCCACCAGGACACCCACATTTCGCCTTGTATGTTCCGTCCCATGATGTGATGATTATTCAACCGAACCATGAATGATAATTCAACCGAAAGTAATTTTAAGCTGTCTTGAATTTGAGTGACTCTCTAATAAAAAATAGGACCTGTAATTGCTGTCACTATATTATGTAACAAATCACTCCTAGAAATCTTCAACTTCCGACGTAACACAATCAACTGTTTAAAATTTGAATGAAGATCGTCCCAACCACGATTTCCATACTAAGAAAAAACCAAGACCATTCATGCACGACCGCTACGATCTTAGACTATTTATGGTCATGCTCGGGTCAAGATGGACAGCATATATTATACTCTAAAACTATTGTATTCTCAACCTTATTGGGAAAGACATAAGATCGAGACAAAACAGCGGTCACGGTTGATCAACGTTAGAGTGAAGAAAATATTTCTAAGACAATAGGGATGTTAACACACTTTCGTAGTACCTTTCTCTCGTGGTGCATTGTTTTAAAACTTCAGAATCTTAAATACGTAAATCATTTCTTATATAAATTATGATTAGTTCTAACCAGTTTTATGTTCTTGGATAGAATATTCAATTTAATTTTGTGTGAGAAACTAAACTCTAAATCTAACATGAGGTAAACATTATTTTTAGGTTCGACCATATTTCTAGTATTTTAATCAAGTTTATGAATAGTCTATTACTTTGTTTTTTTATTGGAAATTGCCATTCCGTAACCCAAAACCTCTTTACTTATATTTAAAAGTGCTGTGTAATGTAAGAACACTATCAGCTTCATTTAAATATCAGATTACTGCTGAGCATAGTTCATTTGTTTTTATCAAAATGATAATCAACTGTTTCATAGTAAACTTTCCATGGCTACACATTGAGTATGATTTACGGTAGATGTGTATTATTGTCTTGATTCTTGGATACCCCAAACATGAGAACTTAAACAAATAGCATACAAAATCGCTGTGTTGCTATATTGTAATACTTTAAAGAAGTAATATCACATGACACAATTCAATAATATTTACATAATCAAGGTCGCTTATTATCAATTTATTTACAATCTTATCATTAATTTTAATTTCACAATATCAACATCATTAATATGATAAACATCACCGGGTTCTACTTTTATCAATTTCCTGCAAAACACTGCTTTCCCAAGATAAGCGTACAGTTTGCACGCAATAAATGATTAAGCGGATCACTATATTAAACCAATTACCATGAAATTATTTAATTATTGAACATATAGATTGAGAGACACTTGGATTTTAATTAATATCTTGCTAGAACTATGGGTAAATTATAGTCGTTGTGAAATCAGGTGAAATTCAGCCGTTAGAAATATCATGTCTATAACTAGGTCTCAAGTAATTGGTATCGTACTACTTAATAATATCCCCAAGTATAAATACGGAGATGTAAAAAAATATTAGTTATTACAGGTCTTTAAATGGGATATAAGTTTGGATATAAGCAAGGGCATTGAACCGATCACATAAACAGCATTAGATTAAATGTTAATGACTTATTAAAAACCTAATAAGATAGGCATCGATCTAATCACACTTATAGTATAGGATTATAAATTATCACAATAATACTAATTTTGAATAATCTGTAATCCAATATTTACTAAATATGACATCGATTAAATTTAACTTCACGAACATAAACAATACCAGAGAAATTCAACAAAAAGA
Source organism: Deilephila elpenor (assembly GCA_949752805.1). NCBI lineage: Eukaryota > Metazoa > Arthropoda > Insecta > Lepidoptera > Sphingidae > Deilephila > Deilephila elpenor. The sequence goes on from OX457116.1 coordinate 4,256,544, forward strand.
AATACGAGGTCAAGGTCTCTATTACACATAAGTATAACATTAAAATCAAATTTGCAGAAAGTAATATCAAACTCAAAATGAAGTGTTTGGGTAACAATTATCGAGTAGTGACAGAAACAGTGCTCCACAATACAACATAATAGTTTAAAAAACTAAAATGCGTTTATTTTATTTCAATACTTAAAAAGTAAAATTAATTGATAATGAATTTAAGATTAATAAATTTACTGAAATACATCTATTTTATGGTTAAAAACTAGGGTGCTACAAGCGAAGCTAATAAAAGCGTGTTAATAAATGTCACTCGTACCATAAAGAACGTTAATTAGAGATTTCACACGGTCCGTAGAGTAAATAGTACCAGATACTGTGTTACCAGTTCTGTAAAAGTAGTAGATACGTTGATGACGTCACATTTGTCGGTTGATATCGCATTTAATAGTACTGTGGAGGTCTCGGTCACAGTACATACTGACAAATATGACGCAACTATTTTTACACATCAAAATAGTCGTAAATTCCCAAACAGCAAGGATTATATCACTCAGCTAATCATAGATACTTTGTGAGCCCCTAAGGACGATAAATTGCCTTTTTTACATTTTATAGAAGAATGCTACAAAAACAGTCAGACGGGTCTGTTCATAAATAAAGTATGACGTAAAACAAGTACATAGAATCGCAGATCGTTTATAGTTTTATCATTGATTAGTTCCATAGGATCTTGCAACGATATGACTGCTCAATAATAACAAAGATGTTTACTTAACATTTGGTATAGTCCTAGAGCTGGCACCAATTTTTGGGTAAGTATTTGAGGCAGAGGTATGGGACAAGTTTCCAGCTTGCCTCAAATACCTACTCAAAAACTGATGCCATCTCTCCTACTAGTATGAAAGCAGAAACACATTAAACATAAAAAGAATATTCATCATTTAATCACCTTCATATTCACGAAACCGATCAAGTCATCAAAAACGTACTTATTTGTGCGGTCATTGCCAACTACCGCCGTTTGCAGTATACAATTTCCGCTCCAAAATAAAGTTGTAAAAGCAGAATTAAACAAACTCATTATACAACGGAAACGACAATCAACAGTGCCGATGAAGTTATAACACGGCGATACTAACATCATAGCAATAAATAGCTTGCAATAAGCTAAAAGCCTTCGCCGTATTACATGTCGGAGTAGACATCAGAAAGAAAATCTTTGCGCACGTATCTGGGAATTAGTAGAGAAGGAAGAAACATAGCGAAACAGCGTAGGAGCGTCAGAGACAGAAATAGAAATTGCGGTATAAACTACAATACGTTTTTTATACACAATAGGTCCGGCAAACGAGCAAACAGGTCACCTGATAGCAAGTGACCACTGCAGCCCATGAACATCCACAACGCTTGAATCATAGATGTGTAACCGGCCTATCAGATCGGTAGGGGAGCGGGAAGGAAAAAGGTTGGGACGGGGAGTGAGAGATCGTCAGATGCCCAATACCCCTTTATTGGGCATCTGACGATCTCTCATCGGACGAAACGCGACAGCAAAGCTGTTGCTTCAGTCGATCTCCTGTGAGACAGTGGTACCACCTCGGACGAGTCTGCCCATTCATGCTTGGTTATGACTGACAGCGTTGCTCTACTACTTGAAAAGACTTCTTTTGTTTTCATTTGTTCACGATACCGTATAATATCTCAATGCTTATAGCCTATACTGCGACTGCTCAAATAACCGCCTAAGGTTCTATAATAAAGTACCGTTTTACAGCAAACACCACTTAATTTGATACCGTATTTGACAGAAGCATTCAATTCCAATCCGGTTGGAGTGAAGAAACAACGGAATTGGTAAATTGCTCTGCAGTCCACATAGAATGTGTGAACATGACATTTATGAAAATTATTTATGAGAAAGGCGAAGTTTGTCCACACACGAGTTGCGTGTTTGTGAAGTACTTGAAAGCTATTTGAAGAGATGTAATTAACATATTTTTATTGATGTACATGAAGAAGCTTGTTTTTTTGTTTGTTTTATTTTAGGGAATAACAAGAAGTGTACAATTATGGATTATAAAAGAGAACTATTGATTTACTAACAGCAAATATGCAGAACAGACATCTTGGCGCTATACAATCACATTACAGAACCCCTAGCTGTAGCAAAGGCGACAAATAGAGCTCTTGGGATTTCGGGACGCAATGAGGAGTGATGCATCTTTACCAAAAGCACAAAGTGAACCCAGAGTCGTGCTGTTATACGCAGATTGGTATATCGCGATACACACAAACTTAATGAAATTATAGAAGATACAGATTCGTTTCACATTACATCTTCAGAAATTAATCAGCACCGTAACACCAAAACTATTAATAATAATTTACTGTCGCTCCTTCACACCGTTATAACTGGAAGGACCCTTGGTGGTATAACGTTATCTGCATAATACATTACAAGTATACAATACAGACTTCCTGACTAAGGGGAAAGCCTAGGCCGGATATTAGCTGTTCTAGAGCCATCATCATCTCTCGCAACATCCTGCGTGTGATTAATCACTTAACGATCGTGGTAATCTCACCAAGATGTTACTGCGCAAACATGTGAGAAAATTGTGTTTGTTAGACCTCATTGTTTTTATAAGGGTCGGTAAAGTATCACGGTACAAGATAAGAAACAAACTGAACAGATAGGAGTGCCAACTGTGTAAAGACGATAATATGTCGATGGTCGATACGGGTCTGCTCTGAATAATAATCACGTGTCTACTAGAGTCATAAAAATGACAATACTCGTATTCTACGTGCTCACATCCTACATTTTTGAAACCAAAACTGCAATTTTCCGTTGGTTATCTACGACTGCGTAATCGTCATACGTAAGTCCGTAGAAATTATTTGAAATAGACTAAAACCTGCCATGAGTGCTCAAAAAAACCTTATGAGATTAATTTTGTGACCTTCCATTGCTTACAAGATTCAAAATCTTCATCAAAATTAAAAAGTCTTACATCGTTTGGTACTACTACTCATTTCACTGAGTAATAAACGAATTTGTTGCGATCATCAGATCATGTCATAGCAATTACCAATGCATTTCCCACAAATTAAGAACGCACTTCCCCTCTTTCCAAAAGAATATCTGTTATGCCTTTTCATTAGCTACTTGACTATAAGTTTTGGGGGCATTAGGCCAGTACTTCCTGGATGGCCATTCATCCTCTTACATGTATCAATTTGGCTATCTTTAAGTACATCTAGTTCGGACATACAACGATACGATGCAATTAACATCGAATGCTATTGCGGTGCAATAGTCACCATATTAAGTAGCGAATCATTGTGCTCTCCGTTCGTCTGATAAGTAAAACAAAAGTAACTAATGTTGATTTTAATCGTTGTCTTATTTGGCTTTGAAATCATACAAATTGTTCGATAAACTTTGTAGAACAATAGAATCCACGCGCCTGTTTAAACCAGTGATGTAAGTTCAAACCCATTATTATAATTAATATACCAAGTTTTGTATTAATCCCATTCATCAATAATAATTAGAACACTCGTAAACAAACTTTAACACATTTTTACATACTCATAAAAACAATAAATACAACATAAATAAATAGACAATAATAATTCAAGACGATTTGATTCGACGACATTGAAATGAAATTGAACACCCCGCTAAAATTATGATTTCCTGTGCTCATTAATAAATTGAACCGGAAGAGTCGCACAACTGAGCTGAGTAAGAAATAATTATATTTTTCTTTTTTATAGCTTCATTTTATAAAAGGCATTAAGTATAAGATAATTTAGACCACCCGCGTGCTAGCAAAACATGTAATAGCCGACCTTAATGTGTCAATTTTCAAATAAATAACATCAAAATCTATGGACGTTGTAGTCAGAGTAACTACTGGACATAATGAGACTTTCCGAGACCTCCATAAAATATCCGATACCGTTGTATGATTATAGCAAACACAAAAATGTATTATAAATGTATGAAATGTTATTCAAAGCATAAAGTGATTTACAATAATTTCAATTTGAGCCTGCCATATATACGAAGTGACATCATAAATATGCGTTCTTACAACAAAAAAGTCTACATTATTCTATCAAATAAAATCTGTTGATAATGAAAACAAAATATTATTTTACCTTATTTCTCAGAATGGATAACAGTTTGCGTGAAAGGCATGCGTAGACAAGTTATCAGAGTGGTTGATAATGACTTACTTTTGTATATAATGCAAAGCTCTTATGCAATGTCGCGTCGAGCTACAATTATAGAAATTACTGCTAAAGAAACATTCAATACCATTTTTTTGTATAAATATGGTATTGCAGATTATGTGAGGCTTATTTAAAGTAATTGCAATGCAATGCTTATAAATCAATTCCCGATGTGCCCCTATTCATTTTTAATGTTGTTTGATGTTCAATGACAATGTCAAATCAATAATTAAAATACAGGCATTAAGGAAAAATCATTTCAACATGAAGTCAAAACCTGTGTGTTGTAATAGTGCTAAAATAGTCTAATAAGAAACAGATGATAAACTCATTAAATTAATTAACCTAGATTTAATATTATTAAGAAGTATGAAAAGGCTCACGAAACAAAGACTAAATAAAACCGGAAAAGATGATACTCAACGATAAAAGTCAAAACAAGGATGAATACGTAGTTGAGGCGTAAAACACTATTCTAAAAATGTAGTTTCGCCACTGGTTTTTCTGGTTTTACATTAATACTCACATTGGTTGAGCAAAACACAAGGACACATTAATATATTAAGTATACAATGGTATGAATGGTGAATAACACAAAAGGTTTTGATATTAGACTGGCAAATTACTACGTGCACCCGCAAGTCCCTAAAGATCGTGAGTGTTTTGTCTTGAAAATCTAATTAGCGTCTGAAGACAGTACAAAGACCGAAGTGTGCAGTCTCATTCATGCTGTAGTAAATAACACTTACCACTTCTAAAATAAGATCGAATGTTGATAAATGATGATGGGAAAGCTATTTAAAACATCCAGAAGAAAGAAATAAACACTAACAGGAAGGCTCGTAGAGAACCACGTACAGAATCCTGGAGTAAACGCAAGGAATGTCATATAATTAAGTGTACTGAATTGTTGAGCAAAGCGAATTACATAATTGAAACAATCGCACTTAGAGATGAAGCAGCGTACACCTGCGTATGCGACTGTAGAATAATTACGGGGAAGTGTTAGTAATTACAAGGCAACCGTTACAAATACAGAATCACAAATCTGTATAGTCTACATAAATCATGGTAGAAAACGCCATTGAGCAGCGGGATCTAAATGACCCCCAAAGGCGATTACACTGATTTAATCGACTAATATTAAAATAGTTGATAGAAAAGGTTAGTCGAATGCAATTTTTTTTAATGACTGGCTTTTTTCAAACCTCTCTGACAATGTAATCGATGCTTTCTCAATTTAATTTGTGGCACACTTGAATTTGAATAGAGTAGTATAATTTCGAATATGTTAATACTATTATGGGTGGTCTTCGCGCTATCAATGTTGAAAGGAAACCTGTTTAACAATACATTGCATACTTGTAGAAGTAGGTAATTTCGAACCACATACGTGTACGGCCGTTTTAAATACATTTCGATAGGAATACATACTTTCTAGCAAGAAAGGATGCTGAATACTAACTTAACATCGAATATAAATGAGAGGTGGATAACGAGACATGTAAATCAACATATATTTTCTTGGTAGCCTTGTCTTTCCCAAATAATCAGATTCTGAGCTATACAACGAAATAACGATATACTCGCACACTACCTAAAGCTCCTCCTTCACTCTAATCCATCATCATATTAAAGATCTTTCCCCTTGAGACATAGGCCAAATATAGAGGTATAAAATAAAACAATGAGTTACACACCACTCTTAAGGGAGAAAAACGCCACATCATAGTACGTAATTTACAGAATAAATATACTCAACAGTGACACACATATTTTTGACCTAAAACAAATATACAAGTCTTGTAATAAAACTAGTATCAAGCACTACGAAACACTTTTCGCCAGCAAGTCCTTACACAGCCGGTGCCTTAACTTCGCCACTGGATTTAATCACCAACAAATTAAATTGTTATTGAACAAACCATCTAGGACAGCCTTTCATGTAGGCAAGTGGCATTTAATTCCAACCACACCGTCCAATCTGTATGCATGGGAGTACCGTAGCCCTAGGACCATAAAATGGATATTAACTCCGTGGATTAATGTCTTTTAATAACAATTTACGATCCGGTCCAATAGATTAGTGATAGTTTCACCGTTTATGCTAATCTGTGATATTTTAAAACTGATAGCATTACTCCGACGTGATTTATAGCAGCATTTACTATGTTATTTTTACAATTAATTTAGTAATTACTTGAATTATATTCTAGTGAGGTTTAATATAGGTTAGTGGTTATGGCTGCAGGAAAATTGCAGCATAAATAAATGGAATGAAGCACAAGCAATATTAATATCATAAAGTGAAGCGTTTATTTGGGTCAAATGTTTTTACTTTTCATATCTTTTATAGGTTCTAACGAGTGTGTTTGCAATAATAGAAAAAAATAGCATAGTTATTTAATAAATATATTTTGGACTCATCCAAAAGAATTTATAATTGTGCGGTGTAAGTAAGACCAGGAACAAATTGTGTAATCAACTAAAAACAAAAAAGTATTCGAAAGCGGAACAAAAAATTTCATTGTAAACTAAACACGGTAAAAAGTTAAAATCATTTTTGGATATCGTGGTGTACTATTGCTCTTTGTTTAAAATTGCGGTAAATTGTCATTTATTAATTTTAGCAGATGCGAGAACAGATAACAGCCTTAATAAATGCTATCATCAATAATTTTATATAAACGACACCTGTAACAAAAAATCAGTAAAAATACTTATTGCTATATTTTTACCTTAAATTCTTTTTATTTTACAGCGTCCGTGGCGCAACTGACAGAGACAAAAGGCCACGGGTTCGATCCCCAAATATTGATAAATATATGTTGGATCCACAAGTATTTTAGTAGTAGTTTCTAATACCCATGATACAAGTATAAATAAATGCACTCAACAGTAGGAGTCAGGAGTATGTATGTGACATAGTCCTGACCCCACACTAACATTGAAAATGTTGGGTAAAGACTAAATACTGGTTTTCACTGTTTTTTTTTAATCACTTGCAGCGCTAAAATGAAACACTAACTTTTATATTCTACGACAGTCAGTTAACTAAGTCCGTTGTATAATTCGTTTATTAAATCACGTATGAGTCATAATACGTACCTAAAGCGGTCTAACACCAGTCATTGATGAGCGGACGTCCGCTATATGCAAGAAAAGCAACTCGTACCGAGAATTATACGACGCACGTCCAGTTTTTCCAGATAGCGAATAAATCAAAGGAAATCCTACTAGATTGACAATAATTTCACTCGCATTCAATTCTTTCTTTGTTAATTATTGCTAACACGTGGCTGCCTCGGTGGCGTGGTTGTACTACGGTACGATTACAAAGCTGTGGAGTCGGGTTCGAATCCCGGGTCGGGCAAAGTGATACTGGATTTTTGTATTCATTATCAGCCCGGAGTCAAGAATTAGTGCCCGATATGGCGGTAGACTCGCCCTCTATCACATCGTGGGACGGAACATACAGGACAAAATGTGGGTGTCCTGGTAGCATCTCTGCCTAATCCTTCTGGGAAAAAGGGGTGAGTTTATGTATGTATGTATGAAAACACGTGGATTGTGAGTCATGTTTAATTGCGTTTTATTCAAAACGAAAAAATTTCGTTCAGTTTGGATTCGAGCCTGGCGCAAACTCACATTTGCGCAAACGCACTTGAACGTATGTGGCAGGCTTTAGAAACGATCGGTAATGCCTGCGTCACATGTCTATTCCATGTTGACTATATACGGTTTTGTGTTTTATTTTCCAGTTAATATTTATATGCTGATATTACTCCCACAACGTTTTGTTATATTTTCAGCGATAGCTCTTAAAATCCTTTCAAAAACCGCATGCTGTTGAATACATTAGCCAGCCTAGACTTTGTGGCGTGACTTCAGTCACGTAGCTTATATTATTTTATGTCAACTTTCCGAGACCAGTTTATAGTTTTAATCCCTCTCATGACTTAAACCTGGAAAATATATCAATGAATAATTAAATATTTTAATGTTGAGAAATGGTTTTATCTCATTAAAAATTTAATAATAAGGAGACAGGCCCTAAAATAAACACAATCCTTTATAACAAAATCGAAAACAGCAACACTCAAAATCTCGTACAAAAGTGGTATCTAGGTCAGCGCTATTACGACATTCATTTTAAACAAGCCGAGCACAAAAACCTTTCAATAACCGAACACTCAAACAAATGTTCGTGATAGAAGACAATATGTTGTGCGCATGCGCAGAAACGTTACCTGAATGCAACCGCGCGCACCGGAAAAGGGCGCGACTATTGAACTTTTAGTCGATAAGGCCACAGGGACGTACCCGTTCATTTTTTGTGAATCATTTCGAATTTTCCTAATAGTAGCAGCGGTTGAGACAAAATTGGGGTTTATTGCTTAATCACCGCATGACTGACGCCAAAATTAATAAATAAATACTCCCAATACATCCAACAGTCACATACATAGTCTTGACCCCACACTAAGATCGAGTCTTGTATCGTGGGTATCAGGAACTACGAGAGACTTTTCGGTCTCACAAACACCCAGACCCGAAACAAATATCTGTGGTTCACACAAATATTTGTTTCGGTGCGGGGATCGAACCCGCGGCCTCTCGTTTCACAGCCGGCGTCTAACCAACTGCGCCACGGAGGCTGTCTTAAATCTTTAAACTTTAGTTTGTTACTATGTTTTTAATCTTTAAGGACATTCTATAGTTTTAGTTTACTAGAGTTAACAACATTATAAATACATTTCCACTCTTACTTGGATATATTCATGGCGTCCACCTTCATTCATGTTCGTTAATACCCTTCTATCTTTGGCTAGTCGTAATCAAAGGTAACTTCAAGTTTTCTAAAATAATTTTGAAATTTGTCGTAAAAATAGTTCTGTGGGTACTTGGTCTGATTCTTAAAAAGCTACAAGCGCTTTATAACATCAGCAATCGATTAAAGCCTCATAAATATCGATTCCTCGCATTACCGGGCATCGATCAACCCCACTCATGCGATGTAGTGCATTCGCATAACCGATGTCGGAGGGAGCGGACGTGTGACTCAGGATATTACCCGCTGTGCTTATAAATGCGATTACGTTGATTACAAAGCATGTGTGCATAACAATGCAGAGCAGATGTCGGCAAAAGTTAAAAGGGGGGAAAGAGATTGAATGATTGTGCCGAAATGAAATGAAATCCGAGTGGAATCAATATTACGTTTGCTGAAGGAGCAGTCAGTGTAATATAGAATGTTATTTTGGGCTTGGCGAAAACATAAAACACCAGAGAAATTTAAGTTTTTTTTTTTTGTTTAGGTTAAACAAAATTGAAGACACTCACAATCCTTTTATACATTGTATGTTATACATAACAAAATCAATTGCCAAACCTTAGAATTCGACATAAGGGCTTCACCGTTCACAAAACACAACAACATAACTTAAACTCATAGCATGACCAACACAAGTGAACAGAATGTGTGTTAGATACAAGATTTTGCTTATAAGGAAACGGTGAATTCAACGCAAAACTGTGTCACGGCAACTCATTGCGATCTCAATACAACACACATAGATATCGGAATCTTAATGACTAAATCGTAAAAAATCATTCTAAACACATATCTTTTATTTTTAAATGATTTTACATAAAATTACCCAAAAACAAACTTAATTGAACAATATAACAAACCCACAGAGTAAATCGCTAAAAATTATTCTATATAAACTAGCAACTTGTATTTCAATCTATTTCACCTAATATTATCCAAAAAACAACATAAATAACTTCAATAATATAATTAAACCACAGGAACACAAAAAAATATACTTCAAAGTCGTTTGCAAAAAAGAACTAATAATTGAAGCCATTAACAGGGAAGTAGCGATCTACCGAGTAGCAACTAGCAACAATCCCGTATTGCGTAAAGCCTAACAAAGCAATTAGTATGGAAATGTTTAGTCTCGCTTCGAAGCGCACAGCATTTGTGTTAAATAACAGAAAATGGTTTTTGTACAACCGTGATTTTATTCGACATCGCAGAAAATTATAAAATAATAGACATTTATAAAGTATTTACGTAACGTTTATTATTTTGTGTAATTAAAGACACAAAACAGAATAGGCTGGTATATGTTTAAAATGAAATTACAGCGACAAAGGCTTATTTTAATAAAATAAAAGATTAAGTATAGTTTTATCAAACAAACACAAGTTGTATTAAAAAAAAAACTCAATACTTCCATATCCATACGGACAGCTTCCGTGGCGCAGTTGGTTAGACGCCGCCTGTGAAACGAGAGGCCGCGGGTTCGATCCCCGCACCGAAACAAATATTTGTGTGCTCCACAGGTATTTGTTACGGGTCTGGGTGTTTGTGAGACCGAAAAGTCTCTCGTAGCTTCTGATACCCACGACACAAGACTCGATCTTAGTGTGGGGTCAGGACTGTGTATGTGACTGTTGGGTGTTTTTATTTATATAACTTACTACCATTAACACCCACCTACCACTATAATGAACCCACCCCCCGCAATCTCGTACATATTACATTACACATGAAAAGTAAACATAATTAAGACAAGAGACCAATAAAGTAGTACGAATGACGTCGAGTCGTACCCGCTTTAAGGAAAGCCATGACCCCATGACGGGAGTAAAAATTACTCCAAGACACAAGGAGGCAATGTTACTGGTCACTGAACTTTAAATTCTTATGAGAAAGTTGTTGATAAAGCAGCGATGGAATTAGAAGATCCCGAATTAATTGGGCAATGTGTTTCGTATCGAGGTATCTCCATATCAGTGGAACTAGAAACAAATACGTTCATTGTGTTCTTTAATTAATTGATTATGGATGTTCAGATTATCCAATTAACTATCATTGATATCAATTGTAGTGTTAAGATTCTTTAGATTTTATTACAGAATTGTTAGTAAAAGCTTTCTTTGTTATCGGTGTGTTATTTATTTTTATTATACTTAACTTTTTTTGTAGAAATGTTATGCCAAATTTATTAATTGAAAAGATACTTTTTTTATTTTATTCTGTAAAACCACATCTTCATATTGTACAATTTTGTGTATACTTTACAAAATATAAACTAAAATATTCTTAGATTAGCTTTAAAGGAGAAACATCGCTAGGACTGTTTTAGGTGTGGTTTTAGGATTCGAAAGTACCTAGCACAATTTATTTAATCAAATTAATCTCAATAAATGAATCTATTTTATCAACATCTATTAATATATCGCCCAATATCTCTCTTTATCTTATCGACCCAATTACTAGATTTGTAAATTTTATCTGAATCAAGTCATAAACTATTAAATTCGGAACTGTGCTGTAAAATAACGTTTTTATGTTTGGTTCTATTTATTTAAAATTTTCACAATACTTCCCAAGCAGTTTTATTAAGGACACTGATTCTATTATCCGTTTTCTCCTTAATATTTTCAATAAAATTATTATGTACTGTTTAAACATTGTTTTCTCATGGTTCATTGAAGTTAGTTCTAAATACAGCCTACACTGATGTAATGTAAAACCGCTACTATCATTCCATTAGTATGATTTGTACATTCATAATAAGGTTTGATGGAGGGCCAATTGCTGTATTTAAGTTCGTGAGAAGTTTATTTCATTATGAAATTATCTTTTAATTTATTTTTATGTAATGTCTATTATTATGCAATGCGTCTAAAAGCATCTAAAAGTATTAGTTGTTATCGAACAACAATTATATTATAAAGTTACGAAACTTTAATTCAACAATTAAGAAAAAAAATTGTATATTCTATCATCATTTTCTTCACTGCCGACTGGTCTAGTGGTTGAGTGTATAGGCTGAGCACCGTAATGTGTTAGGTACGATGCCTCAAACGATCAAATTATGTGAAACCTAGCATAGGGATAGATCTGATCTTACTGCATAGTGCATGAGAAATAAGATCTATCTATACTCTGACTATCCTTTACCATTGCTATACAGAATACCATAGGCTAAAAACATTAATAAATTTGTAACTTCACTAAAATATAATAATTTGTAACTTCAGTTTTGCTATAAATATTCAACATTGCTATTGAGGTCCAATTATTTAAAAAGATAAAATCAAACCTTGCTTAATTATTATTTGGTAAAATATAAGGATATATTAAAAATGTTATAATATTTAAAAATATAGTTGGAAATAACTAAAACTTGACCACAGCAATTACAGCAAGCAAAATTTACAAGATGCTATAAAACATAAAGCAAGTAACCCAGTTTAGTATAATTTATAACGTGACAAGGTTTAAATGGACCCTGTTGTAGGACAGAACGTTAATCATCATTGATATATTTCTATACATTCCCTTGGGCAAAAGCTTCATTATATTTACACTATATTCCAGGAGACACATAAAATATAAATAAATCATACAGAGGAAACGAAATAAACAACTAACAAAACAAAAAAATATATACGATTAATCACAACAAAAACTATTATGATCACTAAATCCGAAGACTATGGCCTTATTAATAGACAGTTTTAAAATCTATTTTAGTTATCGAATATTTTGTCCCTTTCGAACGACTTTTGAATTCAAAACATTCGATAACTAAAATAGGTTATTAAACTGTCTATGCATAAGGCAATAAATGTTATATACTTGGAGTAAAGTAAATCAGACAATCAAATAAGAGGTTTTATTATCTGCATGTAATGGATTTACTAGTTAAAAAAAAAAGTTACAAATAATTAAAATAATTTTACTTTCTTCCTAATATACAGTGTTCATTAATCCGACACAAAAGTGTGCTGGCATTAAAACCATAAATACAATGAGGGTACGACATCAAATTACAGAGTCGGATTCAACGTATCGACTATCGTATACACTATACCGCAATGGCAATGACTATAAAATGTGTTGCACTATCACGACATTGCACTATCGACACCGTTCGATCATTTATTATAGCGCCAAAAATAGAAATAAAAAATTTCAACTTCAGTTTAATAATTTAATTTCTTTTTCAGAATTTATGAAGATTTGTTAAATATTTTTTGTTTCCTCAATCATTGTTAATACAAATGTATTTAATTTTGATTTGTAATTTATCTTATTTTTCATCAAAACTTAATTCATGTTCATTACAACACGTGAAGAGTTAAAACAATTTCAATTCACAGCTAAAAGTCGGAATTGTCACTAGTGACACATGACAAATATCGAAGATGTGCATATATTGCTTTCAGATATCAATAGTGCTCTTTAAACTACCCTTATGTTACCAATATACTACCCTATTTCAAATATACCAAACATAATCCGCATACAGAAATAAACGTTCATAAAAATAGACTATTTATTTTTCGAATTAGTTTACGCACAGCTGGTTGAAGATATACAATCAAACAAACTCTAAATACACGAAACTTTAACGTTCTTAGAATCTTAATTAACACTGGCGATGGTATAACTCAATAAAAAGATAATAAGACCTCCACATCGGCCTATTTTAACATTAAAATCTCGTGAGTCATCAACGACAATTCGTGGCAAATAAAAACTACGGGCAGTACTTTGAATCGTATATAATTCAGCATTGAAAATCGGAATAAATATAAAAAACGAAGTACGATTACGTACGATTAGTACGATTTGACAAATCACGTACTCACAGAAACGTGTGTATGTATTGGAAAAGTGATTTAAAAAATTACTTAGATACCTTACTCGTGAATTAAACCTTTAAAATGAGGTTAAAAAAAACCCTCTTGCCTTTAGTCCTCGGTAGGATTTAAATCAATATTTACTAAAGTAGTCAGGGAATATCTATCATATGAATAAAGCCACGGACAAAAGCTAGTCTACAATATTTTGTTTCGACTTCGTGACTTTAAGGTCACGGTGCGACCACAAATCATATTGGAGTGACTCTTCAAACTTCGTAATTCAATCCGAGACGTGGTCAAACTATCTGAGAGTATTGTTTTAGTCTATAATTCAAATGTACAAACTGTTTTTATTACTATCATTCTTGTTATTGAGTTACTGTTGTATCGCTAGAATAACATTAATTTTTAGACGTACATCGACGTTTTGACGTAAATGCTCTTGTGATAGGCGTAAAAAGAAATAAAACAGATTTCAAAATAAATATTGATAGAAAAAGGAGGCAATGTTATGCATCCACTTACGAAACTTTGACAAAAGACCTACCTGAGTGTGATTTTTATCAACACAAGTACCGGTCAAACGCATCCAACACATTTCACGGAAGTTGTGTATTTGATCAAGATATCTTTGTTTGATGATACTTTCTTATAGTATTATTAGCGTTTGTACATTCGTGTTTAGGAACAGGTTTTAGTGTTAACGTTTCATGTCTTGAAATCATTTAACATAACACTGGGGTCTGGCGCAAATAGCTCAACTCGATGTCGATTAATAGCATTCGCAACGTACTCTATCAATTTAAAGTACCAACCGGTACTTTGCCTACTAATAACGCATTATTGTCTAATTTTAAAAGTGAATGGATTTCTCAAGTCCCATTTTACTTACAATGGTGGTCCTACTTGTTGGCGTAGATTCGCAATTAATAAACAACTTGACCCACTATCGTGTACATTTTGAATTGACGATTCATTCCTCGGCAAGTATTAATTAATTTCAAATGTTGAGATTTACGGCGCCGAGTTTTGGCATGATGTGTATGCGTGCCGGTTTGGTAATAAACTTATTAATGTCACTTTCTTCTAAACCGCGCTCTTCAATGTCACAACTTTCTGCGTGTTGTTGAGGTTGACCAAACACTGTGACCGTTTAAGGAAGTCCAAGGCATGAACACTCATTCGATTCATTATGCTCGCTGGGTGAACAGTACAACATCATGTGTGCGTTGACCTTGTCTGTCGGTTTGTGTAGAAAAACACCTTTTTACTACAGATTGCCGCTTCATTCTCAGAATATTACAAGTGAAATCTATTAGCTTTGACTATGATTAGTTTGTAGGTAATTGTTTGAACTATTGCCACGTAAAATGATTGACTCACCATAAATCAAGCTCTGGACAGGGGGAAAGCACTGCGAACCAACACTCCGGCGGTCACTCAAACTCGAACACGAAACAACTTTTTGTCTCGAGTTTAGTGAAACGTATGGTTAGTCTCATACGGCACATAAATTAACACTTTCCACAAAACACATGCTCCAATTCCACAGCACTTATAGCACAACACTGCTGACTCCAAGCGATAGAGGCTCACACACGTTCCTTCACAGTTATCTGTTAAGACACCAGCGTAACAGTGTGAGGCGATTACACGTCCGATTCGCAATGCGAAATTTAGGCGGTCGCAGTTCTGTCGTTTAAAAGCGACAGTTGAACCGACTTTACCGGTCGAAAATGTTCCAAATTCGAATCGGTAAGTCGGTGTTCGTTTGTGGCAACGCAGGTTGAACACACGAGTGAGCTGCGCGGGCAGCGCGAGCAAACTGAGGCGCCGCCTCGCGCCGTGCGCAACCACGCGACGCGTCTAACCGAACCGAATGGACTTCAAACTTTTACTCGACCGAATCGAACGCAGCCTCGTGCATACACAGTTTCCTGTACAACCTCAATACACAAATCGTCCGGGTTATAAGGTTGCAAATAAACTTGCATATTACATACATGGGCAACTTACTTGAACAAGGATCTCAAGATACGACATTCAAGAATGTACGCAACGATTACGACGCGAACAGTAAACGAGAGTCCGAGGCGATATCTTGTGACGTCGATAATAATCTATCATTAATGAAATCGCTGATTATCGAGTTGATTATTTGGAAATTATAAAATTGCATAATTGAAATTGCCGATTGCAATGCCATTTTAAATAAAATATGATTCTCACGTAAATACACTTACACTCGTTAACGGTATGGTGATATGAATTATACAACTCAACCCAAATACTGACAAACCAAAAGCGGATACAATAATAACTGTTCAAACAGTGAGAATGCTGCAATCGGAATCGGGGACGGGGACTGAGGCGTAAGATCTTGATTTAAAGCAGTGTTTATACAAATTAACGCAATCCAAATTCCTTTAGGAAACAACTATCTGTTTGTCAGCATTCCAAGAAGGACAGCTGGTGGTATAATTGGAAGGAGTCGGGTCTATCGCACGCAGAGTTAAATTTAACAGAAAACACAAAACGTATAAAACAGTTACAACCAACAACCATAGATTTTAGAAGCCGCAAAAACACATATTAATTTACAAGTCATATTATTTTTAAAAGATTAAAGAAGAGGAACTAAATTAGTGATAAATAACTCTGAAGATGCCTAATATTTTTTTACTATTTCTATATGCTCCGAAGGATCTCTTTAATTCAACAAGAAGAAAACGTTACACGTGCGGCACGATAATCAGCAATCATAAATGGTAATTAAAAAAATAATTTAAAAATAATTACAAACGTCCATTACTAAAAATAGAATCAATACAGTGCAATACAAAAAGCTGTAAGCGAAGGTAATACCGAGTCATTAGTTGAGCGAGTAAACGAAAGAATTGATGCGGGACGGATACCTGTTCTGGTGTAAAATTTGCATATTCCAGAGTTCAGTGGTTTAAAATATCATACTCGTTCCACATGACAAACGAAGCATTTAAAACAACCATTACTTGTTATTTATTTGATTTTAAACGAAAGAGAACAACAAGAACCAAGAGGAATAAAAGCGTCCAACAACTTGCAAAGATATTTAAGCGGTTCAATTAATATTTATGCAGATTTTATTGGAACCAGTAATACAATTTGTTGTTAATGCATGTGTTACTTAAGACGATAAGCATTTTTAAGTGAACGATTAAGAATTAAAAGCAAAAACGTTATATGAGGTTGCCAGATAAATATTAATACGATACGATACGATTAAAGAAAAGACACCAAACATTATAAGGATAGTGTGATCTATCCAAACAAACCTAAATAAATATATGTATATCTGAAAGCAATTACGAGCATTGATATTTGAAAAGCAAACAGGTATCTTTCAAATATTTGACAAGGTTCACAGGCGATGAAACATGACGGAATGTAGATTCCTATCAAGATCAAACTGATATGAAAGGCCTTGACAGTATAACAATTGTAATTTGAGACCTAGGCAATTCAGAACCAGTTGCTATTTCTACGTAACATTACCTCTTTAAATGTTAGATTACACCTGCCATTTAATTCCTTTTCCCATTTTTTCAGTTGTGTGTTTCAGTTGTATCATTTATGTCATCATCCGAACGGGTTTTGATCAAATCTAGAACTCATGTCCCTGATATTTTGAGGTCGTGTTTTGCCAACGTATTCACAGGAATACAGTTTTCGTATGACTCAAAACTAATAATTATTTTATTCATAAACAGTAAAAACAGAGTACTGTTTTTTAAACCATAATGCCAGCGTAATTGACTATTCATGCGTATAAAAAAATAGTTATAGTCTTTGAAGTACCAAGAAGTGGGGAGAAATAACCATCTATCGCAAGTGTATATTCTATTCTATGTGACTTACCATGAGGTGCAATGCCACTCTTTGCGGCGCCATTATAAAACAAAGCTTATAATATTCCGTGTAGTCCAGTAACCACCAATGACTAGGAAAAACTAATTACACCTTCAATATTATATTTAGCACTCATAAATTCAACGTATCCGCTGTTAAGGATAATTGACATAAATATGTAGTTCGGACAAACATAATTCCCACAATAACGTACTACTTATCCATTTATCTGTGAAATTAGCGTTAAAATATAACAATACTTTTCAAGCGGCATGTCTCTAGTCGTGGTCCGTGGAACCGATGCGGTTGGCGCTAACAAAGTAAGTGTAGCTGTAGCCAGGCTCATTAAAGTGTTCGCCGGTCCTTGGCCGCAAGCGATACGAGCTCACCATTCTAGGTAATAAAAAATTGCACTTTCTCATTGAGCACTAGCCTTTGGAAATATTTTTTGAAATACTTGGATATGTGTTTGTTGTTTGCGATAAACGTTGTACATATCGCCTGTGTTATTTGGAGTTACTTGTCTGTTATGTGATGACTCATTTATTTTATTTATTTAATCCTTTTTTTTCAGAAGCTTGTACTTCTACAGGGTATATCAAGACCGCGACCGAAAACGAAGCCAGGAGGTAGTATTAGTGATATCAAACACAATGCAAATAAAAATTTTACAAAAAAAATCGTCAATTTTTTTTTGTTATTTTTTACATATCGTCGTATTTGAGTGATTAATACATAGTTTTTTCTAAAATAATGAGGTACATTGCTTAATTTTTAAACACGCAATGGTACGTAAGGGTTTAAATTACTATTTTTTCAAAAACTAGGTATTTACCCCTCAAAAACCATGATTTTTAAAAAATTGTAAAAAAAAATCCGTCGCTTATTTTTCAAAATTTTTAGTTGCATTGTGTCTGTAGCCGCTGAAACTACCACCTGGCTTCGTTTTCGGTCGCGGTCTTGATATACCCTGTATAATTTAAATAAACAAAATGAAATTTATTTAATTACATGTTACCCTTGTCATAGTGTCACACACAATTATGCTTTGGAATAGTATACCAATCAATGTGTTTCCTTCTTATTTTAATACCAGATCTTTCCGCCTTATCGTGAAGAAGTAGCTAATTAAGCCAGACGAAGTTACAATCCTGTCGGATAGCTATTTGTTTTTAATAGATATAATATCTGGACGGCATTGCATGATCATCGCAGTTCCCATCACCTGCCATGCAATGACATTCCTGTCTAGAATAAAAAAACTTCACCCAGACATAGAAAAAAAGCAGACATCCTAGTTGCATACTAGATCGCTATCTCATAAATATAGCAACAGTACAGATCTGTTTGCGTGGAAACCATTTAACCTGCACCACCATTTACAGAAGTATTCGATGCATATTCAATACGTTCAAGTGAGGTCCACAGCTCCCATTGCATGTCTGATTACAAACCTGTTAGTGTCACTAAAAATAATACACCAACTCGATTTTATTGGCGGAAAATTAAATGCAAATTTAAGATTTATGATTTGCTTATGCTGTGAGATGCTGATCATAGGTTTCAAATTTAAAGCAAAGAAAGGCACAAGAAGGATAAAATAAATGATGAGTAATCGACCTTAACATACTTATAACTTATTAGATTGTTCCTTTCTACGTTAAGCGACGTATCAAAATCAAGCGGTTTTAAGGTACTCCTTCTTGTAAAATGTAAAACTAACATTTTAAAACTTATACCACCAAAAACCAATAAAATAATGGATACTACGGATCCCTAAATTCCTTATTAAGTAAGATCTCCAATTTATACATTACTAGTGCCAGTAGCATTTAATAGCAACATAAAACAATTCTTTGAGGCAAATAATGGCGCCGTGTGCAACAGAACGCATCACGAACCAAACAACGGTTAAAAAGCATATACGAGTATAAGGCACGCGTGTTACTTCTACTACACATGCTCGAAACTTACGTACCCGTAAACATGTACATACGTGTAAATAAAACAATATAAGCAAGCTCAATGTTAACGAAACAAGAAAATATTAACCAAGGCTATATTTGGCACACAATTTCAAGTAGAAGCATACTATAAAATTGTCACAAATGATGACATAAAGATTACCAGCTCTGACATGCAAAATGATCACAGTGCTATTATAAATCAACTCCAATTTCATTCAAATTATATTTTAATCGTTTATCCGTGTAACAGTAACTCAAATTGGGTAAAATGTGATTCGGAAGCGAATTGCTTTACACGATATTACAGTTTCAAAAACGAATACAAGGTAGTAGTTGTTATGTAACTTTATAAATAACCTTATGCAATGCGGATATAGACTGGTCAAGTGGCCATACATATCACATATTACCGCAACAATAACATAATAAAGCAATCCACATACGCACATCGATATCAATGTTACACTAGATAAGACATTCAGTACAAAAAATGTGTCCCACCTACTTGCGGTGCATGCACCACACATTAATCAGTTTGCTTCGTGACAGTGACAGTGCAGTAAGCCTTATCGCATACGTTTAAAAGTAATAAATGAATGTTTCGCCTTCAAACCGAAAGCAAATCGTCTGAAGTTACAATATTTTAATAAAATACCAGGTAAGTGATGTAATATTGCAGTGTGCTTTTAAAATACGGGGGCAATTTATTTCTTTGACGTGTCTCGTCTATCGGTAGAATATAAGTCAATGCATACGCAGAACAAGACACGCATCTACAAAAATCAAAAAACAAATCCATGAAATAAAATGTTAATTATGAAGAGGAGCATAAATATTCATACGGTGTTGTAAGGTTTAATTAAAAATGTACTGAAAAAAATGCAATCGCATCCACAACTGGTCACACATGGTCATTATGTAAAAAAAGTAAGTACTTTTGAGAAGTTACGACTTATCCTTGAGTTGACGAGTCGGCGTAGTTTCAGAGTAATTTAAGCATGAAAGGAGATGGTCCAGAAATGTATGGACCTTGGGCCATAGTGCTGTACAGTACATGAAATATAGTTCGTGAAATTGGCTTTCGATTTCCGTATTAATTACTGTTATGCGTTGCTTATTAACTTTATACAAAAATAAATATCAAGCCAAGAACAGCAACACTACAAGCAATATGGCGACAATAACGGCCATATTGTTTTGGAATTGCAGCCTGTCAAACATTTTCGTTCTTTAACTGAAATCATGAAATATAAATATATTAATAAAAGTGACGCTTTTAACAACGTATATCATCTTTTGACAACTTATGGACTATAGTATCAACAGATAAATATATAGAAAACAATTATAAATAGTAGCGGGTTTTTAAAAATAAGACATAATATTCAAGTTAAAGATAATGGGTTTGGCATTTTTGAACGAAATGACAATTAGGCATCATGGAGGACAGATTATCGAAGAAAATATTGCTTCTGTACTAAAACAATCACATTTTTGTATAAAGCCCCCCGTTGTCCAAGAAATCTAAATGTATTTTATTTGAATTCCACATTTTTTTCTAGTATTTGTACTAGACGTACACAATACGGCCCAAAATGAAACATCTCCTTTGTTACAACCTTGAGACAGGTGTTACAATGTTAATTAATATTCATAAGCCTAATAGAATCTGCTCAGCCGACCGCAGTGCCCTGCCATAATAACCAACGAATTATACTAAATCTTGTTTTTCATACATGGTGGTTTCAAAAGAATTACGCAGAAACTCTAGGAATTTCATTTCAAATTGTATAGACGTCAAAGTTCCGTAAATATGCTAACGTAGATAATCATAATTCCAATTTAGGATAAGTAGACGTAAGTATGTAAATTAATTTGCATCTAATTAACTTGCAGAAATTCCAGGCCATCGGTACGATAAAAAAGATTATTCTCCAGACAGTATAAAAAAATCAAACGACATTGTAGACACATCCCATCAGCAATAGTAATAATATGGAGTCTCGTACACAAGAATGTACGATAAGCATCTTGGAACACCGATTAACTTTTGTTTTTATCATTTTGCGAAGCCGCTGCAAAGACGTTCCGCGAAACAGAAATTATGAAGAGTACTGATGACAGTGGCACCACAGAGATACGATCGGAAATATCAGAATCATAGGCATTTCGTAATCCTTCTAGCAATCGGCGGTAACTAACAAGCGCGCGAGTAAATACTGAATTTATGCCAAGTTCTTGCATATGAATTTGCGCTTGTCGGTTTGTATCTAGCAATTGAAAGAGAAATTATTGTGAATTAAGAAATGCAGGCTTTTCTATTTACATATTGGAACGAGATGCAAGTTGCTATCGTGTTTCAGCATATTATCGTCGCGTAATGCTTGAAACTTAATGATAGTTGCAATGAAACTAGAAAACTCGATAAGATTTGTGTTAATATGCTAATTAAAGCGTAGGAAAGAGAAATTTCTGTCAACACGTTAGATAGTTCAGATTGCAAACAAATCGAACCTTTGTTTATTGAATCGCCTCTTTTGCTTCAGTGGCTCAGTAAAATCCTTTTGAGTTAGAAAAATAATAGATTAAAAAACTAAAATAATTGATAATGAGTTTAAGATTAGAAAATGGACTGAAATACATTCATTTTATGGTTAAAAAGCTAGGGTGCTTGAGGATAAGAATCTAGTTCATAGAAATCAGAAATCTAAAAAGTTTTTATGTCCTCCTTTCGCCTCAATAAGTAATTTATATTTAGCATGTATATTTATATGTATGTTTATTTATAGAAATATTTATATATGTATGTATATTAAGTGTATTATTGAATTATGTATCATATATTGTGTATATATTGATTATAAATAATTTGTTTATCTATTCCCTTATAAGAGCTTGTTTTTTTTTTTTGTTTTTTTTTTAAATTCTATACTGCCCTCTATTCTTATCCTTTTCTTATATCCATCCAAAGGTTGTCTGTAAGAAATCGCCTAGGGCGATAAGACCGCCAACTGTACTCTTGATTTATATCTGTAAAATATTGTATGCCTTTTGTTTTTTTTTTTGTGTGTGCAGTAAAGAATAAAAATAAATAAATAAAAAATAAATCTATATGCAACTAAATCCTTTAAATTCTTTCAAAATATATAAAAAATGTACCAGTAGGTTGCTGTGGAGATCATTGGTGTAAGCCTGTGTCCAGCAGTGGACTTCCTGTCGCTGAAGATGATGATAACTGTGCGACGAATAAAATATAAGAACGATTTAAATACGAACGAGATACCAGAAATGAGAAACCCTAATGAACGACAAAAACCTTTGCCCTAAACGTAAAGTATAAAATGACAATGGAGTGAAATTCACGTACGCCATTAAATAAAAAACACGTTACAAAGTTAAAAGGTGAAGTACAAACTGCGTGCAACATGACAATGCTTACTTTACATATTAACTCTTGAGAATGTATCTGCACGTACCTAACAGATGTAACACTGAAATACTCTTCAATATTCACAGTGAAGTATGATATAAAGAAGTATAACGATGATTCGTGACGATAGTAAATTCTATTACTGCGTCACATTTTCTTCATTGAGCAAATTAATTAGAAGTCACATCTTTGGTTTTATGGCATTATGAGCTGTGTTGTATGAATTTGATTTGTAGATGTTCTCAGTGCAAACTTTTCAATGCGTGGAACCAAATATTGACGAATATAGAAAAAGTCATAAGTTTCTAAAGCCAGTTATAAGTTGATTTCTCGTAACCTCTGAATGTTGAAAAGAAAGAAGGAAAAGCAGCGGTTGTTCTGTGTTTGCAGAAGAAGAAACAAAAGATTAGGTAGAAAAAGGTATGACCTAGCTATATTACAAGGAATTTAACGGCCATTATCGTACTAATTCCTCATAACAAACACCTATACTTCCGAAGCCTTTCACAAAATTATACGTAAAAGTATACAATTAAACACATTACGACGTAACAGTACAATTCAGCCGACGACCAAAACGCTGGCTTAGACACAAATTATGCCTTAAATAACATAATTAATACTAATTTTGCTAAGTTGTGCAGGATTGCATGTTTAGTGTTCTACCGTCTACCGTGCGAACGGTGACTTGCGCCTACGCATGGGGTCAAGGCGAACTAACTTATGTAGAGGTAATAAATTAATTGAAGTGCTTTCAAAGATAAGGGGTTGCGTTCATTTCGTGACAATTACGATAATCGGTCATGACATTTACTTTTGGAGATTTTTTTTTAGTTTTGGTGAGATTTAGTTTTTTTATAGTGGAAAGGTTTTTGTTTGTTTTGTAAATGCTTATAATATGACTCGGTATTGAAATGGGTTTTCGGTTTTCGTCCCAGTATGTATGGAAGCTACGGTTATTCCTCTGTCAGTCAAAATTAATATATGATTTTGGATTTAATAATAGGTATTGCATATAGATTAACATCAGGCAGACAGTCAGTCTTAAGATCTTTTATGCGCCAACCTTTTGTATATTACTATATACAATATATAATTTGTATATTACTATATATGTTCTTAGGCAGAACGGGTAAATATGAAGACGCGTCGAAATACATAAAAAAAATCGCATTCAACTACTCCTCGCTGTAAACAATTGTTTTTTTTAACCCGGAATTCTTTTTTCAATAACCAAGCAATTGTTAAAAATTAAAGCAAGGTTAAGGCCTTCTGCTTAACTTTAGAATTTTTAGGATGGAAATGCTAGCAAAAAAACATGTTATTAATAAATAGGGACAATCATTATTCATTCGTCATAATTATAATTTTTCCTCAGTGGCGCAGTTGTGCTACGGTACGATTACAATGTACATTATTAAGGGCTCGGGTTCGAATCCCAGGTCGGACAAGTGACATTGTATTTTTCTATTCATTATCGGCCCGGTGTCAGGAATTTGTGCCCGATATGGCGATAGGCTCGCCCCTTTCCCATCGTGGCACGCAACACACAAGGCGAAACGTGGGTTTCTTGGTGCCTACCTAGTGCCTATCCCTTTTGGGAAAAAGGCTTGAATTTATGTATATTTGTATGTAATAAAAATTTTAATGCGGCATTACATATTGATTGATACAATTTAAAATAATATCCATAGAGAATGTCTCTCAATATCATAACTCAGAAATCAACACTTCTTATTACCGATACACTACAAAAGACAATCATTCGACCTCAGACAATAACGGCATCGATAAATCCAATTAAATCTTACATAAAACGGCGTATTCAACCATTACTATGGAAAATTATTACAAAATGACAACATATTTTTTTTACGCAAAACTCTTAGAACACATTGTGTCGGCGGGTGCAAAAGAAACTGGTTTATTCAATGTACCTGACATAACATCAAGTTCACGCGGTGATGTGAATTTTGTGAACCTTATGGAACAATGGTTTCCAGAACCAAGTACATTGGCGGCACCGTTAAACATTCCACGTGAGACGAGACTGCTTCCTGTTGAGGAAATTGGTAAATTATCGGCTTCGAGTCAAATGTTGCGATTTGATGTAGACGAGCAACATGGGCATACCATAGTAGTACTTTTTTAGAGGTAATCAGTAATGGAGAGTTTCCTGAGGCTACTGCTAAAATGGAATTTTGTTAAATTATTAAATGCTAGAAAAGTCGTTTTATCTGAATATTTTTTTCTATATATTTTGATGGCACGATTCACAGTCGGCATACGCTGTCACTAGATTTATTAGCAGATTCAAATGAGAAATATATTTCCTAATTACCTTCGAATAGTAAAGCAATATAAAATGAAGCGAATGCTACTTCATTATCATTTGTGTAATATATTTCAAATAAAAAAAAACACTAGAAAAGCCAATTGATACCGTCGCTAAAAACAGTAATTTCCATTCAGATGCTTATTAAATGTAGAACAAATTAAATTTCAGCCATACATGACTTTAAAACACCCAACAAACCTACAAAACCTTTTAAAAATCCTTATACTAACCATGACATAATTAGGTTCCAGGGCCCTAGATCAAAGTCATTTTACCAACGTTTCTGTTTGAGGGTTAGTACTCTAACATGGATTTAAAAATGTAACTTGAAAGCGAGGCTGGGTAGAGCACACTGGCACAGTAATACATTGACTACACAAAAATATATACCTTAATCCCGTAATAATGAATGACAGCGTAATCGACAACATTTACGAACTCCAAAGCATCAGTATAAACATCACACGCCAACCGACTAGGAAGTTCTACGAACGTCCGTCTACCTTCTACAATAAACACTATCAATTAAAACGCGGAATCGCTTACCTCACAGCCGAGGCGTCAGCAGGCAACAGCCTTAAGTGTTGGTGCTGACAATCAATCTACAAGTAACACTCCAAGCAAGGTATCATTACCACGCCGTACTGACAATTACAGGTCGATGTAACAGTTAAAACATCAGCTTTACGTAAATCTTCGTGCTCTTCCTACTGGCACGTTTTGGTGCGGTTAATTGTTTAAGGGTTACGTGAGTTTTACTAACAGAGAATGAGATGACATGTAATGAGATGTTATCTAGTGATGGTTATGTGTTTTTGGAAATGCATGAAGGCAAGCCCATGAAGATGATACTTATTTATCCAATATCTTGGTCTTCCGCATAACTTTGAGATAAGTGGACAACTAATACATCTAATTTATGTTCTCTTTGATTGCTCAGTTATAATGTTAAAACCTTCTGACGCCTGATGGACTCGTCAATCTTCGACGCATAATGTCATATTCATACACACCTATAAATTCGGACCAGAACGTTCTACGCCAATTCTTAGTTTGGAAACTACGATATAATTTTGTAATAATTTCGTTTACTCCAAAAGAAAATTCAAGAATCGTTACTAATGACCGAATAATGAAAGATATTCAGGTCATATCTTTCACACGATTCTCCTAATTCACCACTGACCTAATGAGTGAATTCCACAAAAAATATACCATCTTGATTCCGCGCTCTTTTATATTCTTCACCTCGTTACACCGTGATTCTAGATGTTACTAATAAAAGCGATCTTTATCGTACTTTTTCACTTTGTGTGGTCGTTTATGATGAAAAAAATCCCGGATGTGGTCATATCAATAACACTACGACGCTTGAAAAAATTTGCGCGACTAAAATTTTATATTCGATTTGACGTAACGTAAATTTAAACGAAGTCGGATTATATTACCATTCGAAATCGTACGATTGTACTTGGTACATATTGGAGCGATCAAAACTAAATCTTTCTTCTGTCTGCTCTCATGTCAAATCCAACAACAAACCATATTAAATGATAATTAATTGAATTACTTGATGATGATACACTATGGAATCCCAGAAAAAATATGCTTTATGGTAACTAACATATATCAGGGTTGTGGTAACTTCAACTGAGGATGTAATTCAAGATCATTACACAACAGACGCCACGACTATCACTATAAATAACACTACTTAAAAACTTCATTTCGAATAATGTCAAACAATTTAGCCATACAGGTGACAGTATTAAAAGATCAAACATCCCATTAGGAAATGTCACATCCCTTTTATACATACAGGGTATATCAAGACCACGACCGAAGACGAAGCCAGGAGGTAGTATTAGTGATATCAAACACAATGCAAGTAAAAATTTTATAAAAAAATTTGTTTTTGTTATTTTTTACATATCGTCGTATTTGAGTATTTGATTAAATAATAATAATAATAAATACACCCAACAGTCACATACATAGTCCTAACCCCACACTAAGATCGAGTCTTGTGTCGTGGGTATTAGAAGCTACGAGAGACTTTTCGGTCTCACAAACACCCAGACCCGAAACAAATACCTGTGGATCACACAAATATTTGTTTCGGTGCGGGGATCGAACCCGCGGCCTCTCGTTTCACAGGCGGCGTCTAACCAACTGCGCCACGGAGGCTGTCGTTTAACCATAGTTTTTCTAAAATAATGACGTACATCGCTTAATTTTTAAACACGCAATGGTACGTAAGGGTTTAAATTACTATTATTGCAAAAACTACCTATTTACCCCTCAAAAACGATCATTTATAAAAAATTGTAAAAAAAAATCCGTCGCTTATTTTGCAAAATTTTTAGTTGCGTTGTGTCTGTAGCCGCTAAAACTACCACCTGGCTTCGTTTTCGGTCGCGGTCTTGATATACCCTGTATAAAACATCTATTTAACATCTCTGACCTATAGGACAAGGCATCTGCCAGCATCTGCACTTTATTGCAGCATATTCCCTGATATGGCGAACATTCCTAAGTTGCTAATATCCAAATACAAATGCCCCTTACGTTCCCACCATTGATATCATCTGCGCAAAATGTAGAGGAAAATAACAGGTGCATTTACACAAAGGGCTATAAACAGCTGCTTTTTTTACCGATGTAATTACCAACCGGTTGTATTTATAAATAGTTTATAGGTCAATGGGTAATTAATCATTTACGTGTAAATATCGGGATGATATTAACTTGTGACGAGGTAACATCTAAGCAGGCAACAAATAAATTAAATTACCCACATCAAGCTGCATTAAATTGAGAAGATCCTACATACCGAGGTAGTAGCCATCTGTCTAACAATGAAAACTATAGAGTTCCAAAAGGTTTCTCATAAAATCCATAGAATTAATTTTCCCAAAGCGATATAAATTTTTTATTTATATTTTCGGCCAGTGTGTAATTACTTTGTCCTGTATAAGAAACTAGCCTCCAGTAACCAATACTGTATACTAATTAAAACATCAACTCGAGAGCAAGTGTCGCCGACCGCAAACAGACAAGGTTATCCACTAGCACCGCGCCTAGGTTTTTTTTATCAAAAGCGCCATCTGGCGGGTATCTACCTACTCAAACACAAATTACTTGCAGTAATCGGTATGGTTAGCTTTATATCGCATCTTTTGGATCACTGTTAATTTCATTTTACTGTTACGAGAAAGTGTCTTTTAATGTTTGTAATTCTGTAATATTAATGTATATTATGAATTATTATAACACTTTCGTTCAGTAAATTGAAATCAATGAGCCTTGTTTGGCAATTTATACATAAACTAAGCCTTCGTACGTTTACAGTGTACACCACTGAACACTGACCAATGTCAGCATAACGTGTCTGTAATGTGTCTGACAAATAGTCCTTTTTATTTCTTTCTCTCTTACTTTCTTTCATAAGAAATTATTCTAGTAATCTAGTGTTTGATAAAGTTTTTTTTGTCACAAGTATTCTGCTACTATGCAGTTAGTATTGATTCCATACTAAGCACGAGTCATGAATAGAATCCTCTTGGTGTAATGATAATAAAACCGATCCAAAAACACAGATAGCATACAATTTTGACTGCAAAACCTATTCCCTCCTAAACGTATTTTCTGACAAAATACTCCAAAACCTCAAAAAGTATTATTTCCTAATCAGCACCATCAATATTTAATCACCAATACTGCTTAACCCATTCCCAAATTAAACAACACTTATCGGATCAACAAACGTGCTCATTTCCGACACAAGCACACGCAATACTTTACTATCACAACATTACACAATCCGACAATCGTAATATGTCGTAAAGCGCGACGAATCTTGTTCATTGTTTGTCACATATTACTATACTCTTCTAGGATAGGGTTGGATACACCGGATACAATTATAGCTTAGAATTTTCTTTAGAGTACGCAATCGAAAGATTGATACGAGTGTCTCAACTCATTGAGTTTATCAAGAATCGAAAGAGGAAGGAATAATGATCATTTCGTGTTAAATAAGTAAACTATTAACAGTATCATTTTCTTATCTATTTTGAATTGAGACATCTTTTTAATGGCTATAAAATAAATATGTAGTAATGAATCGAATGGAGGAAGGAAGGTATTACTTCGTCTTAACTGTGTAGTGTGAAGACAGTTATCCGTAATCATTTCCTTATCTGTACATGAATTTAATCTTACGGTTTCAACTTGGATAAATGATGACACATCCCTAAATTCCAGATCAATGGCAGTGAATCTATTTAACTATGTGCGCTTATCTGTATACAATTACATCAAAGGAGATGCAAGTGAGTAGGTGTCACTTTTATAAGAAATTATACAAATCTACTACAACATGTAATTTTTCTGAGACGGTAATTTTATGTCAGTATCCGTGTACCCCGTTCTTATCTTAATGAAAACTGGCTAAGCTATGGTTAATCAGTCAATACACGCCAAGATGCAGTACTAGAAACAAAACAGCATCAACAAGTTTTGCTTGTCGCAGCGTCGTTGTAGAAGACGACCGTAATAAAGGTAGCAGGAAGTGGCTGGATACAAGCTGCCTCTAGTAGATCGCTACGGAATTCCGAAGAGGCCAATATTCAGTTGTGGACTTCCTATAGCATGAAAAAGTAAAAGGTTGTAGAGTATACACAGCCCTAGCTTCGCAGAAGCGCTAAGAGTACTTCAGTTTACCACTCACTCGTCCAAAGTTTCGCAAACTTCCTCACAATAGCACGGAGCGGCGTTCGTTTGATGTACACGTGTGGTTACGTCATAAATGGAAACAACGTGACTATCATACATGTGTAATGAAAATCACATATTAAATGGTACATTTAGAAAGCTTGAAACTAAAGAAATTCGTGTTTTCTACACGCTTGCAATTCTTGTGCATGAATGCATAAGGCGTAAGGCAGTTGAAATTCACATTGACCAGGTCGTGAAATTCTAACCCAAATAATTTTTGCATTAAAATCACGTTGAGTAACCACTAATAAGTGAAGGCAGAAGAAACATACTACACTGATTTTTAAACACAAACTATGAGACATTACTCAACTAATTGAATTAAATGATGAGGAAAATCACCTCTAAGAACCTCAAAGATCCAATGAAATCAATTCGTCATTTGCTTACGGCATCACCGAGCCCAATATGAATGTTATTAATGTTTTGACACAATCTATTAGTATATAGCTATTATCAAATGACAAGTTATGTTAATCCGGACATGACAACACCATCGTATCGGGGCCACGTATGATACATGAATGGTTATGGTAAACACTGCGCGTTGCGACAAACGCTAAGAATGACGACGGGACGTATTCTACTAAAGTTTGGTTTGATTTTAATGGTATTTCTAAAAGCATAGCCGGTAGATGCAGAATGTTTTCAATAGATCATTGCAGAGATCCTTGGGGAGGTCTGTGTTCAGCATTGGAATTTCTGTGGTTAAAAGGCATAGAGAATTGTTACAAACTAAGGAAAATCTCACATGATAATGAAAGGGGACGCCCATAACAAAATACCCTCTAAATCTGAGAATCGTAAGTGCATTGATGTTCTTTGTATAATATAGGTGGCGATTAAAAAAAAAAATGAGGAGACAAGATAAAAATAATGAAATCTTCGGTGACATCATTCATCAAACGAAACACGATATCTAAATTGGTAATTAACGTCGGTTTTCTGTAAGACTGTAGATTAATTAGAGATTGTCAATGTACCATGATAACAACTTTATATCCTCTTTTTTTATTAGTAATTTAAATTTTAATATTTTATCTGAACACGACATAGTTATACATTAGACAAAGGCAAAAATACATTAACGGTAAAATATTTTACATGGCTATTAATATAATATTTCCATGTTTTATGATACCAGGGTTAAAGTAAACACTAACAGCCTTGTTTATAGACAGCTTTAATACCTATTTTGGTTATCGAATGTTTTGTCCCTATCGAAGGAATTTTGAACTCAATTTGAGCGAAGACAAAACATACTCAACATCTCAAACTAAAATATGTTTTAGAACTGTCTATGAATTAGGCCGTTAACATATGCCGCTAATTCGCTTCTAACTATATTTAGGTATATAAACTTGTCCCTTCTAAATCCGTACCATCGATGGCATAAGTGACAAGTATGGTATTTGCAAGCCATTGTTGGCTACGAAGGTAATCACGATTGAAAAATTTAGAACGAGCCGATAATTACGAAACGCTTAAGGTAAATGAGGTACTACTTATACCTAGTAATACTTTGCAGATGCTTCTTTGTGGGAACAACTAAAAGCAAAAATGATTATTTAAAAAAGCCTAAATAAAAAAGGTTACCGAAATATTATTTTCATTCAGTTTTTACCTTAAAATTTGAATGTGTAAATTAACTGGAATTTATATTCAGATTAAGTGGTAATTAAGAATTATAATGGTAAGCACAAAAAATAATTAACATAAATATGCAATAAACTACATTTACGCCTTCCTTATATTTTTTGCAACAGTATGCATTCATATAATTATTAATTAGATACATTGTTTATCTAAAAAATATCAAATAAAATGGATTATTATACTCGTACACGGCCTATTTCATTAGGACTAATTTCTACGGAATAAACATTTACGTATACTTATCTTTATATCAACACTAATTTTAATTTGATATTGCTAATTTAATATTCTATTTGTCCTTTTCATTTGCGGTCATGTTTTAAATCTTTTATTGTGTAAAATCGTTTCAGATTTTTATCCAAGCTGCAGAATTATTCGGCTTATGACATTATAGCTGACATTTACATTTCTACAAAATTTCTATCTGAGTATTTGCATACATTCCAAAAAACGCGTCACACATTATGCAAACATTCATAGGCTAAACGTATGGGCACATTATAGCGTAACAACGCTTGTAGCCATTCAGATAATTGTGGGCCTAAACGAACCGGAGACACTATTGTTATTCCAAAACGAATACACGGGATTATGCATCCTATTACAACGACATAAGGAGGATTAAAAAATCCGTTAGGGCATGCCCATTCATGAAGACGTGCGCTATTTTTGCTGCAATCCATCAAGTGAAAAGGAAAGTTGTCTTCGTCAAAACGTGACTGATCGTTTAAAAAGTTCTAGTTTCAACTTGTTTCCAACATAATACGATTGTTGACAAGCCACCAAATCAATAGCTTTTTGTTGAGCAGTACTTTTTCTACACTTGGCAATTAACATGCTTTGTATTGTAAACTTGGTTATATTTTTCGGTACATTACTTTTTGTTAGCGCATCCATAATAAGAGAGATTATTGGATTTATTGGATAAAAATTATATTACTGCACATCGATGTGTATATTTCAATGTTTTGTTCTAATGGTCTACGATGCAAATCTCCATATAAAACACATTTCGAAGGAAGAAAGATGAAAGTCAAACGACCTTATTGAATTGTATCTTATACAGAGAGGTAGGGGATTGATATAGGTCACAAAAATGATCCCCACGAAAATGAACTAAGCTTTTTAAAACGTTTTATTGACGTTTACAGTTTCATATCACTGTATTTTGCCCTTGAGGAACTTAAAAAAGAATCAAACGTCTCTTAGTATTTTACCATAATTTTCATAAGAAGTCAATGGACGGAATATTACAAAGAGTCACAGTACATTTTCTTTTCTGAGACCTCCCGTATCTCAAATTCTTTTTTCGTATGCTTTCTTCGTGATAAGCAGTGTAAACATAAATGTGTATTACCCTACAAGGCATACATTGCGTAACGATCTTTCAAGCGGATAAGGAAGTCCTGTGTCTGTGATAACTGATAATGTAGATGGAGGATGCCGAAGGTTCAACAACTTTCAAAGGATGTATATAATATTTTTTAAGATATTTTAGATTATCTGTATGATCTTTTAGCGATACATCAACAACCGTATCCTGATGGAAAATATAATTTCAAATTTTTCATTACGTCTTGAAATACAAATGTCTTCAAAACTAAATTAATATCGTATATATTATATAATATACATTTTCCTATTCGAATATGCAGAGACTATTGAATGGAATCATGTTAATCTCTTACGCTTCATTTGCATCTATACCTTTATACCCATATGTAATTGTTACCAGTTGAAGGTGGTCCTAACATTTCAGGAGATCACTACTTATCATTTTGAGATGCGTTCTCCTCGGGCGTCACCTAACAGCCCTTCACTCCTAATGATTTATTACAAGCAATTTTTAATGTATTATTTATCAACTCTGTGTACAGTGTGGAATATCTAAATTGTTATCCACTTATAATTCCATCCATGTTACATTACGGATTTGACTAAAATATCTTTAGGTCATCGACTCGCGCCATGCAAATGATCGCTTATAGGGTATTGTACCTACGCATGTGACATAATAAAAACAATTCCACCAACATGATACAAGAAATAATACCACTTGCATACAAATGTAGGCATTATGCAAGAGTGCAAGACGATATGACCATTTCTTAACAAGCTTACAGATAAGGTTATCGATATCGATAAAAGATAACAGATATTAAGGTAAACGAAGGCATGAAGAAAGTAACAATAATTTTAAATCGAATAACTACTGGACATAATGAGACATAACATCTTATGTCTCAGGATGGCGAGCGCAGTGGAATGCCAAGCATTGCTTTGTAATTCATGGTGTTGTTTGACTTTCCTACTGTACATGAGCGGTCCTATCGCTTATCAGGCGAATGACATGCTCGTCTCACCATTCACTACAATAAAAAAATATATTGAGAAAACAATATTATAATTAATAAAAATATTCTTCTATATAATTATAAACCACTTAAAACCTTATAATACCTTGAGGATAGAAAACGAACATTCGCTCCACTAAGGAAAGGTGATGATCGCTGATGTTCATGCAGAGCCTATGGCAATCACAAATGTGACTGTTGGAATGCTACGTAACCAAATAGATAGACATCATTGAGATTCAAACAATTTTAGTTACTAAAGTAAATGAGACAACAAAGACACTTCATGCCAATTTTCTGTAGCATAATATTACCGTCCCGGTTGA
This sequence comes from Deilephila elpenor, assembly GCA_949752805.1. NCBI lineage: Eukaryota > Metazoa > Arthropoda > Insecta > Lepidoptera > Sphingidae > Deilephila > Deilephila elpenor. The sequence goes on from OX457116.1 coordinate 4,291,193, forward strand.
ACCGGCCCATTCATGCCTTAGACTGGTTAAAACGTGGCTATAATGTTTACAATTTACTATGTAATGAACAACTCTTAGTTGTACCAAACACATCATGTATTTTAATCGAATTGCTTGTCTTAATGCCGATTTTAATGTGCGTAACTTTAAGACTGAATATAATATGTTCATAATTATCATGTTAATTATCAGAGGATTTCAATAAAATATATTTAGCGGGGGTTTAAAAGTAATTGGAGAACTATATTTCTATATTGTTTAGTTACTTTAATAATTCGCGAGTAGGTACATTTTAAGCCTCATAAAAGCAGCGGTCCCAGACAAGAAATACCTTATTTGCATTACATTTTGTTACCACATTAAATAAATGCCATAAAATTTTCACATAAATGCAATGGCATTTAAATCGTTAAAAAATATACAAAATTACATCACGACTTAAGATAGCTCAAAATCTTAATGCCATGAAATATTGGAATAAGCGATGAAGATAATATCTCTCTAATACCGTCTTTTGGTTACATATACAGTTGCAAACGAAAATGTATGGATAATAAGAATATTTACGATACTTTTTTTTTTAAGTAACATTCTTTAAGAAATATAAGACTAGTGGTATTTTCTATAGCTACCATCAAATAAGCATTGCGTAAGAATTTAGAATATAAACACTTTTATGGATACCCATACCGTGTACTGCATCCCAAATCTTTATACAAGTTTCATTATTACCTAATAACGATTATATTTAGCTCCTAACTTAACGAGCACCCAATTAATTCAATTAATAAATTCCCATCTTTAACTCGCAAAACAACGATTAGTGTACATCTACTGACGCCAAGATATCACAATTATGACCTGAGTGAGCTATTTATAGCTAGCGGCCCGACTTCGCTTTGCCTTTTTCGTACTTTTTCGGGATAAAAAGTAGCCTATGTGTTAATTTAAGGTATCAGCTCCCTCCAAACCAAATTTAATCAAAATTTGACTTTGAAATAAAACTATTTTATACGGATTTTATCGCTATTTACTATTTTATATGTAAAAATTAAACCAAATCGCGATAAAATCCGTATAAAATAGTTTTATTTCAATGTGTAACATTCGCGTAAATCTAAGAAACCATTATAAAATTTGACTTCTTATAATATTAGTAGAAAGAAGGATAATCATAGGCAACATGACAGATGAATGTTGCAGTAAACGTGGTAATATGGAGATCACCATAACATGAGTCTAGATAAAGACAACTAACCCAAAAGGAACTCAAAGAATGCCCATAACAAAAATTTATTTTCACTTCCTAAACATATGAAACAAGATTAATGAGGTTAACTGGAGCACAATAAAACATACATCAACAGGAAGCAATAAAGTTTTTGTTTATTAATATATCAAAACGTAAAGTTACATAAAAGAGAGTAATACAGAAATAGTCCAATTAGAGAATGCGGAAGACGCATCGCAGACCACGGATTGAGACGGTTCTCCCTTCCAAACTGAACACATCACAGATTGAAACGACCACACTGACGCCCTAATAAATCTTATATGGCCCGGTGTAAATCTCTTTAGGGTTTTTGATGAAACTGATCCAAAATATACACACGCTTCTGCGGTTCGACAGGAAACTTATGTCCGAAACGCAATCCGACAATCTAATTTGAGAGCCATTAACTGTTTACTGCATAATGTCTTTAGCTGTAAAAGATTTAAGAACCAGAGGATATTAACAAATACGTTTAGACATAATACAGTCTAACGCCTAATAGTAAGAGATAAAGGCGTTTCAAAAATCAGAGAGTAAAGATAACTACCATTAGCTATCGTTGATATTGATGATACAAATGTCAGAAACTATATCAATCCACATTCCCTTCAAAATGAATTACATTTACCATAACGAATTGACCTCACCCACGCCGTAGGTCAAATTATAGAATTCGATTAACCCTACCGCATTCATGATTTTAATAAACATTCCGTTACACTAGATAATTTAGGTTCCCACTGCAGTGACGATAGTGATTTTGAATACACTATTAAATGAAGACCATAAATCATGATCATAATAAGAGTTTCAAATGTAAACTTACATAACAGAAGAAACTTAATATTTGTATTGCTTAATGATACCTGAGCGGACAAATTATGGTTAACGCAGCTGTTACGGAACTAAATAATGGGAATACAAAGTCACTTGACATTATGGATGAGATTTATGCAATTACTAGATCGGAAGGTGGCATTAATGATTCAATGGTTTTCAAATTAGGTTCAATGAGCCTAGTGCTAAATATTTTAAATGAAACTCTCTCTTTTATTAACGTGAATGATTTGCACTATTTTACATTTAACGGTTTATCCTAATAGCTTGGTAAAGGCGTAAAGAATGTGTATATCACAGGCGTATATTGATTGGTTTACATCCTTGTGAATTATTCACGATAACCATTATTACCATAACACCGACCAACATCCATGGTTTCATCTTAACTCAACGTTATCAGCATTTTATAGTTCTTGGATAAAATATTCGATGGCGCTTCAAACATCTTTTGCATATTATAATACCATAGATTTTTTTCGGAGCTTCGTTTAACGCAGTTCATGAGAAACTAAATCTTAACCACAATTTAATTAGAACAAAAATCAAATTTGTTAGAAATAAACATCAATATAAACCAATTACGTAATCTCCGAAGCATCCTATCTCAACCACGTCCAGAAATTTAAAACTTTGGAGCAAATATATTTAGATGTGATGAAATAACCCTACATTTATCATGCCATATAGACCAGTGTTCCGCATTCACGAGAAAGTTATATAAAAATACATTCGGTGATAGAGCTTGCTTCCCGTGTTTCACATAGATGAGTGTTTGTTCACTAAACAACATATTCATTTACCATGACTACTAAAGTTGCTTTGAAATATGTCGACACAGTATTTTCACGTGATTTGATGTGGTCTTTTATGTGATTATTTCCATAAAACCGGACAATGCACTAAGAAATGTTGAAAAATAACAGCTTTTGTACTTAACTATCTATTTTTCACTATTAAGACATCCGTTGTAATTCCGGCATGATTTAACTTTATTTCAAGATATGGATTCTAATTATCTTTGATAATACGTTCACAATATAAGACTGTATGCTTTTAAGTAAACCAGGATCGTACTTATAAACCTTGCACGCATCTCAAAGAGACATACCAACGGGTTCAGTAGCCAAAACAATCCTAAGAGAGAGCCATATTTAGACATGACTCGAAATAACACATTAGCTGCGAAGGTTAGTGAAGACATAAAGGAGATTAAAGATCACGATAACATACACAAAATACTTTCAGTAACATAGAGAAAACCATGTGGCGGTGACCCCATGTAGTTCGTTTTATATTTGGAAAACAAAATATAATAACAAACGAAGTTATACATTAATTTTGTGAAGTTCCTACTAGCAAGATATGTATGAAGAAAGTGAGTAAGGCAAATGCACAAAAACGTTATTAACAATTCTTATTTTAAACATAAGTAACAATAATAAAATTAAGAAAATAATATTTGCAAAAAAGAATACGAAACGGAATAAATTGTGTTGAAGAATCTTGAAATTAATCTGTTATGGGTTAAGTAAAGGTAACAAAAATCAGTAAAAATAGTTAAGTTCAAGTAGTTAATAGCTGAAGTAAGTTTATCAATTAAAATAAATGACAACTAAATACGTAGATTAACAAAAGACACACGCTTGTGGATCCATGTCAAGTAAAACATAATGACATAACTTGTAAATGATTGTAATTTTAAATGTCAATGAACTCAATCATTTGACAGCAATAACGCTTACTAAACTATTACTGTAATCGTGACGTGAATAAAGAGCGAAATCGTCGAGACAACCGACGACGTTATGTCTTTTTATAAGCAAATGAGCGTGTAATAATTATTTTAATAATTTCCTCACTCAACACTTCCTAAATTAAAATGTAATAAATTACGTGCCATATAAGCTTACATACATATGACGATTAATAAACACCGTTCACGTACATAACTTGTAAGTTGTAGGCTTCGATTAAATATTTACAGCTATAGAATTACGAATTTGAATTTAAAATCTGTAATTCATCATAAGCCGTATCGCGCTAATCGAAATCTCCAGCAGCATACATCTAAATAACAACTTGCTCGGCGTAAAGGAATCTAAAACAAAAATAAAGTTTATGTGATATCCTTAGATATTTTATTAATTATAATCCAATAACTAGCTATTAATACAAGATTTTTATTCATAAGTTGGAATAGGACCGCGGAAAAAAGAGACAAAGATGTTCATAACGTAATCACTTATAGAGCGAATTAGTAATTTCCACTTCATCTAATACTTATTTAATATGAAATAGATGGATGATACAAAACGAGACGCTTCGTAACACAGTGTGACATATAACTACTGTGTAAAGAGAAAGATATTAATGATGACCAAGAAAAAATGATAACAATAATATTATGAAAGAAAAATTCTGTTGAAACATATTACTGGGTACTAATAGCCTTAAGTCAGATTTTCACACAAACCGATAGACAAACAAACCGCACCATAACAGTATGTGCAAAGAACACGAACATTAACTCATAGTAAAAGCGAGCACTAACAAGGTGTAAGGTCACGGTGAATCACTTTCGCATTATCATGTTCACAATCATTTTCCCTTTTGACACGCGTGTAGTGTACGCATTCTGAAAGTGACAACCCAACTGGTAAATATGACGGCTTCTTTCACCGGCCAAATTGTAATTTTCTATTAGCATTAGCAATTGAAATCTTTAGCTGTTCAGGTATAAGTACTAAATTCCCATGGATGGTAATTGATTAAAGGAATAAGGTAGGTGGTGTAACATGCAAATTGATTCAAGATGATATTTATACAGTTGTTTGATTTGTTTGGACCGGCACGTATCTTTATTGGAAACATGTGCAAGTGTTATCTGTGATCAGAGAACTATTCAGCATTGATTGCTAATTGAAAACGCATGCATTTGTTTGTGCCGTCTCACGAGTAGAGAGAAGTAATGCGTTTGCAACGAACTTAATAAAGATTTAATCAGGAAACTATATTTGCTTTACACATAATCTGAATAAACCGTTTACTATAATCATAGAAAATTTGGGGCTTTCAAATCGGTAAATAAAGTTAGAGATTTTGACCTCATATCATTAACAACAACTCTAATTAACACCAATCCAAGTGCGTTGTTATTATATGGAAATAAAGGCAAAAGGGAATGAAGAGAAGAGGTTGAAGCTAACGAGACTATGTTTGTCAGAGTTTGGCAATATTTACACTATATTATTTTACTAATAGCAAACACCTATAACTTCCAATCACGAAACAACACATCACTTATACAACGCGAAACCAATACACAAACCATAATAAATTAACTAACAAACAACACATCAAACAATTGTCAAGCCGTGATTGACACAGCCGCGTGTAATTCAAAGAAATTCACACCTCGGAGTAACTTTCGTCCATTCACCCGTCGAAACGGTTGACATTTACCGACACTCGTGTCTCCGACAGGTGTGGAAGAGTTAAATGGCACGAAACTCTACCAGCTGTGACGAACACTTAACAAATTACGCGTTTCGAGTCATCTCGATGCCAATATCGCCCCGGGTTGAAAAGAAACGACGGATTTATTGTGACAGCTTGAATTACCTAAGTAACCCTTTTTAACGGTGTTTATGCTATTGCCTACTTGCTTGGTGACGCGTGTGTGAAGAAATTGGTCAGTCAGCATGCAGGATGTATGTGTGTTTTTACATGTACAACACAAATATGGAAAGCACTTCACTACAACGGCTTTTGAACAGAACATTTTTTTATTTGCATACTTACATATTAATTTATTGATTATATATTAAGTTTTTAGAGAATTTAAGCCTTTATTTCAAAGATGCCCAAGAAAATCAACAATAGCGTCAAATTATCCAGTCTACTCAAACTCAAACTCAACTCAAAGATATGAATGCCTTGATATTAGACAAAGGACCTCATGATCACGACTATCATTAAAATGTCCACGAGTAATATCACATATTTTATGGCTCACAAAATTAGTCACTGGTTTCACCTGACTCATTTAAGTAAAGTGCCATAAATACACCGTGCGAATTCAAATTTCTCATATCACCTAAATATCACAAAGTTGGCATTGATATGACACTTTACTGCCCAGAGACCAGACTTGTGAAAGCGATTGTCTATGGTGGATCACGAGCGCGATATGTGCCTTTCTCGCTAAATTGTGATCCACAGTACAGATATGATCGGGTATCTGGCCCATTTAAGGGATAAACGTTTTCCCGTTAAGGCTTTTCGGCTCCATAGCGTGCGATTTCTAGACAATTTTGACTTGTTCGCTGCTTGCGGTTCTGTGGGCGGGTTTTTGTGTTCTTTTGATGCTTACATCATTTGCGTGAAAATGGCTTTCTACATTTTTAATTGTTGTGAACCGCATCAAAAATCTTTCTGGTAGTCCAGTGACAGTTGAAGATCAGAAAACATTTCGATTTCTACTTCAGGTGGAAAACAAGTGCGTTTACTTTGCCCTAATTCTAGGTGTCTATTACTATTCAGTTACGATGTAATTAAATTGTCCAATGGCTGAAGTATCTTAGACCTGTACATCGATATATGTAGTTTAAATTCTCTAAATTAACGACGATTCTATTACCGCATAATGGTTCGCGGATCGGATCTCTTTACCACTATGATCTACATCAATAATAACTATCGTCGATATAACAATGGTGGGACAGATTTGATCGTTCGAAAACGAAAGTGCAATTTATGGAGTGCGACCTTCTCTCATAAATCGTCTGTATGAAACGTAACGTACGTTTAATCGACGTGTCCGTGCGCCTACGCATTTCAGATATCATAAATGCAAATATAAACTTGAAAATGAAAGCCATGCTTGCATAGATTAACCAAATTTATTACTCTGTAAACTGCTGTGCAAAGCTGCATACTTGACTTTAAATTTATTATGTTTTAATATAATTTATTAAGAAGTTAAAAACGTATATATATCCATAGAACTGCTATAACAAAATAAAATAAAAATATAAATTAAAAATACAAATTACCCTTGTCGGAACCATTCTGCATGCCATAGGTTTCATGTCAAATTACGGGGTTTCGGGACACGGTTTAAAGTCCAAACCGCACTGACCTAATTCACTAAAAGCTTGTAAAATAATCTCTGAGTTAAAACATACATCCAATTGAAGTAAACCAATTATGGTATAAAAAATGTTTTTAAAATAGATGTGTACTTGCTTAAAAGTAATATTCTTTAAATGGATAAATATCGCTATTCACTGCTGGATGTTGGCCTATGCAAGTAAGCGCCAACCAACCCTTATCATCATATTATATGAATATATAATTCTATTCTATACTACTTCTTCAATACATTTCTACAGTGATGTGCTATTTACCCTGACCTATCAATTTTAGAAAGGTTTCGAGAAAGCTACACAAAAAATAAGATTTCAAGGACTAACTGTTCACGAAGCTGTATTTTAATTGTAGAACACCTACTGTGATGTACCTATACATCATAATTTGTGGGGGGAACGCCCAGAATCATCTTAAAGCACTTAACTGCCTAAAAGTCGTAATTAACGTCGGCAAAAAAAACCTTACACACAACATTATCGTAAGGATTTACAAACCGGTATATGCATGCTCTTGACGTATTAAAATTTAAGTAGGTACATGATATGACGCATGTTTTCACCGATCTATAGAAAGTAGTCCAAATGCACTTATATTTTGACGGACTTTGGGTCTCATGATGTCGCAGAGGCCCGGACTGTAGTTCCGAGTTCGTTGCACAAATATACGCAATTTTTTCAGGAGCTTCGTAGGTTTAAATTCAGGATAAAAATTGTGACTAAATTATCGAAATAAATAGGACCGAGATGCAAGGTTACAATATGTTAGAGATGATAATTTTTAATAAGTAATTCCTATAGCCGCTTCCAACAGGTCCATGTGGGGAAAGCCTGTTCATCAGTGGACCTCCTGTAGCTAAAGAGAGGGAGGGAGAGAGAGAGAGAGAGAGAGAGAGAGACACTACTTAGAAAGTAATAACGTTTATTGAAACATCTGATTGAAAAAACGAATCCAATATCAGTCTCAATTGCATGCCCTTCAACACCCTATCCAGCTGTGATTCACAATACACTAATTTAGATAAAATTCATCGGCATTCGATCATTCCATAACAGAAAAACTCAAAACGATTACAGTAACAGAAGTTAATCAAAAGCTTACAACACAAGCCGAGATAAACAAGAGCGCGCGAGAACAGAACGATTACAAATGCTCAGTGTAATTTACTGCTTATCATTGTCGATGTCATTAAATTGGTCATTTAGCAGGCATTGTGCACGCGTGAAAGTGTCGGCTAGACAAACGGCCAGGCCGACTGTTAGGGACTAATAACTCTCGCTGACAATGCGCGTGGGAGGCTCGAGAGCGAATATTTTGATTACATTAGCACAGCGGCGCCCCTTCCTGAAGTCTTATCTGTGAGATTAAGAATGCCGCGCAATGCTTCCTTGTTTGGTCTTGACTCTTTGGTATCTACAGTTTCGTTTTTAACTTTCATATCAGTTACGAAAGTGTTATGTAAATGTGATCTAGCTTCATTGAGAATTTAAATACGGTTGTTTTACTTACGTGAATAGTTTGCAATCAGTTCTATTATCTCTAATTGAAATAGTTCAAATTGATTTAGGGTCGCATCAAGAAATATTTTTGGATATATTTCAGGAAGGTCAACAGTGTTAATCTTGCGGTTAATAATAGAGATGATTAGTATGAAATAAAATATGTTATGTTTATAATCATGGTAGAATATGCTTTTTGACGAAAAATATGTATGCAAATAGATTCCTCTATTATTTAAAAAACAGAACAGATTTGCTTGTTTCACTAATTTACGATTATCAGAAAGTTCACTTTTACTTGTCAATAAAGCAATGAGCATTGTAACAAAAACCGTGTTTAATTGATCTAAGCTGCAATCACTTTACGCGACAACACTGTTGTTTTCACTATGATACCATTTCGATTTAATATTGCATAATACTTTAACAATGCAAATCTCTGCTTTAATAATCATTTATTTTATTTAAATACCACATAGACTACACACATTTTATGCATCGATAATGAAGAATGTTAACTAATTTTGATTATTAGCACTCCATATTCTCTGGCAAAAATAAAAAATACTAGTGAAAGAATTACTTCGATATGTCAATTAGTTTCCGATTTAGAAGTAAAACAAGTTGTAACCGTACGACCCGGGCTGCCGGTTACGGTGTGACGTCATAGCACAACACGCTCACTGGCTCACTCAGTCCGCTCGTGGTCGCGCACCCGTGCCGTTGAATTTATACCCACAGAGTACTATAATATTACGTTTATACCTAAAGACTTTTAACAATGTCCAATCCAAATACTAGGAAATCATGTGTTGTGCCTAAATGCACAAAAACAACTACCAATTCGCCAGAAAAGTTGCTTTTTATAGTTCCAAAGGACGTTAAAATGCGAAAAAAATGGATAAAGGCTATGAAGAGGTTAGATTCATTTGGAGATAAAAGTACAGTTTATTGTTGTGAAGCTCGCTTCGACGATGAAGCCACATTATAAATGCTATGGTATGTTTACAGCCACCTCTGCTGGCGGCACAATCTTCGCAGGTAACATTTAAAACTTCTTGATCCTTTTCATTGCATTCTAAACTGCAATGATAAGGTGTGGTACGTACGCGGTGTTCTGGCGTGATTCTACATTTAACCGTACATACATCACCTACTCTTTTTACTTGAATATAACCAATAGCATCATCGCCATAGCTGTGGCTTGCCGATCTGAAATAAGTTTCAAATAAAAATAAATGGCCTTACGTATTTTATTAGTAGAAAAAAACAAATAACTAAAAAAGGTTTAGTACATCTGTTCAAACATCTATATTTGCAATAAAAATGAGATTAAAATGGCCTTACGTATTTTGTAAGTAAAAAAATACAAATAAAAAAGGTTTAGTACATCTGTAACGTTCAACCCACTACATCTACATAAGTACCTATCCTACTTCCTACTAATATTATAAATGCGAAAGTTTGTGAGTGTGTGTGTTGGTTATCTTTCACAAAAACAACTACTGAAAGGATCTGGACGAAGTCTGGAATAACACATAGGCTACTTTTAATACTGGGAAAATGTACAGCTTCTGAAGGAAACTGGGGCGAAGCTGCTGGCGGAAGCTAGTTTGCAATAAATCAATATAGGTATGTATGTATTCATTTACATTTACTAAGAAGAGCGTTACCTACCTATATTATACATACGTGCCTACCAATAGCTACAAAACTATGATACATACATATTTGTTGTCTTTAACTTACAAATTTAATGGTAGGTACTAGGTAGGTAGTTCTACTATTTGAGTTGCATTCTTCCATTACGACATTAGTTGGGTATTTTGTTTTGATAAAACAATTTAGAACAGATAAACTATTAAGCATAAGTAGTAACACGGAAATTTCACTTACCGTTGCATTTTTATTCCTCGCATTTCGGCGGCAACGAAATCACTATTTGTTGATAAGTAATGCGTAACCACTAACCACTAATCCATCTATTTTAGGTAGATTATCCGATTGCCCTTTTTCGAATCCTTCATCCATTTTATTAATCGAATAATATTTACTATTATTAAACTATTAACTTAATACGCGAACGAAAACCAACAACAAAACACTGCGCAAGCTATTACAACTACTATAATCGCTGGCGATTTGATACGAAGCGAGTCGTGGCCCGTGCGGCGCGTTGTGAAATGACGTCACAAGCGATCATGTGACTGTAGCGGGACTCGATATTTTTCAAAACTTTGAATACCTATAAAATCAAAACTACTAGGTATTTTTGACTACAACAAAAACTAGTGTGTTTGTATACATAAAGGCTTTACTGAGACAACATTTCAAGCGATTTGGCATACCTAGTAACATTCTCCATTAAAGTATTTAGAAATATTCTGATTCTGATAGAATATAAAATCACTAGAGAAACTCTTTGTTGCTTGCGTTACCCAGTTTGAGATCAAGATCCCTTATGCAATCAATAATTTATACTTTATTCACTCTTTTGCGTTATCAGTTGAGAAACATCGATTTCAAAAATATTTTTGGATTGTTTTTAGGATGCATGAATAGATCCAGTTGATATCAAAAATAACACATAGGTAACCACTTTCTTTGCGGCCCACAACTTGTAAAAGCCATAAGCAAACTCATATACAAAACCGTGGTGTGATATTTATGTTAACACATTGTCTCACCAAAAGAAGAAAGTGTAATGGCTATCTTTATTAGGCAAGATAAGAAATGAAAAACAAATAAAAGAATCAGCGGTGCTAACATTTCAACACGTATGCTTGAGACAGTGGGCGGGATATTTTATTTACAACGTGTATAGCTGCAGACAATTTTCTCAAGCAGCATGAAAATAGTGGTACAAGCAACACTGTATATAAGATGGTTAAAAACGATTTACATGGTTGATCCATACGTCCTATTTGATCCAATCTTAACGGGATATAATATGCACGATATGTGTCTTCAATGATTATGTATCTTCATTAATTTTTGTGATATTTGTCTTTTAAATACAGAGAATCCTTAAATTCTTACTAAAAGGCAAGAAACCGCCACCAGTTCCTGTTCCAACCGCATTACAAGTTAACAATCTGTCATATTCAATTTCCTCAATAATAAATAATGTAAAATCATGTCCAGGCCAAGTTTATCCGACGTTAAGCCGAAGTAAAATCCGTATTCATAACAACGTTATTTACTCCGGTGCATACAAATCCTATTAAATCGAAGTCCGTAGTGGCCGAGTTTGTATTACCGATAAGCAACAAATCCCTCATTGAATAGAATGGTGCAAATCTACGCAACCGACACTGCGGCGAGAATTAAACCCATCTTGGGATTCTGAGACTTGAAATTGTGAAACTAAGCTGGATGTAAATTGGAATTCAATATTGGAGATCGAGCAACGGTTGAAGTTTTTGATGTAGTGAGTAGTGACATAGGCTCTGAAATTTGAAATCCGGTTGATTCATGAAATGGGTATCCGTAGGATCAAATTTTGTACTGAAAACATGATCTTATTTTTGCAAAAGTTGATGTCAGGCGGACATAATACATCCGAGATTTTGATGAAAACGGTTTGAATTACATTCCGTGTAAATAAAATCCATTGTATAAAACCATATTATTAATATTATTTTAATGGTTTTACAACACAATAAGAAAGCAAACAAAATTACCATGAGTAAGGTATAATATTTGCAAAGGTGATTTACCGTATTTCCATTCCGCCATAAATATGTAGGTATTGGTTATTTCTCGTATCATAGCGGGTCCATTGTTTCCCACTAGCATTCCTGTGTCAGACGTCGCCTATCAAAGCATAATATCGCTTTCTCCGGTGAAATTCAGTTCGACACAAATCAACTACCGTACGAATATTTGCAATATTCCGATGTATTGTTCTCACTGACCGTGTTTGTTTACGTTTTGATTGAAATATTGATTGTTTTAATGGAAATTCTGTTCTGTTTACTATACTCGTATTTGTGTGGTTTGCCTTTGACTTCATTATGAAACCTTATATGAATGTTTTAAAATTCTGTATTGTAATGAGAAATAGCCGAACCATTGATCTATCAGTTTTGAAGAATAAACACGAAAAAATAACTAATCACATCGAAATTACAATTATTTTTTTGGCAGAGCCTAGTAATGCAATAAAAGAATATTCACATCGGTTTCATGATGAAGCTTACATCAATACCATCAGCGTATATTCACCTACAGCCAAAGCTCCTTTCCTTCACACGCCTATGATCGGCTCTACCTAGCCTGAATCATCCATCCATCCATCCATCAGCCAAAGGACGTCCACTGCTGAACATAGGCCTCTCCCAATGATTTCCACAGTGACCTGTTGGAGGCAGCCTGCATCCAGCGACGTCCCGCCACCTTTACCAGGTCGTCTGACCATCTTGTGGGTGGACGTCCTACGCTGCGCTTTCCGCTACGTGGAATGAGTCTGAATGCGTCCTATTATATATCTCTATACGTTGTTTCCCCAGTGTTGTTTTAAACATGCAACATTATTTTCCACGCGGTATTCACTACTCGCCCTTTATACCATTTCCCACAAAGAAAGCACCTTAACTGTAGAGTTCTATAAACGAACGTCGGACTCATTGAATCAATTCTGAGCGGTAACCCTTGACCTTATGCCGAACGGAACTCGAGTTGCCATTTACTGGATATAAATTCAGACGGCGCTATTGATACCAGTTATAAATAACTCGCCATTAGATAGCTTCGGTTTGAATCGACCTGCTGCAATTTGAGTTTACTTTTATTTAGGCTCAGTTCCATAAACTAACTTAGATCATTACTTTCATCATCTATCTATCCATACATTTGTGGCGTGTTTGATATTGCTAATGTATGGGATTGACATTTTTAAAGTCAAAGTTACGGACAAGTTAGTTTAATTAATGAACCCTTAATATAGTATTGACAACACAGTTATTGCTAGTTCATACTACATTCTCACGCGTCTTAGTGAATTTTTTCTTTCCATTTGGTTCTTTTATTCAAATTTAGTTGATTTTAGGCATCATCATTTGTAAAACAATTAGGCCTCATATTGCTTAGTTTATTTTCTTTTTGAATAAAATATACATACTATTATCATCATTCAAATTGTTTCTATCTAATATGTCATATACCTCGCATACATTTAGTAGGGCAGAAGACAGTCTGGCAAAACAAATGGATCATCGAATCGAAATAATACTAGTTGTATAATGGGACTATGGTTCAGTTTTGGCGACAAACAAGAGCGGGAGTCTAATAGTCCTTAAACCCTGAACCCTTCCTCTCCATAAGGCGCCTTTTCTACATTAACCACGTTTCATTATCAATCCAATTCACCCACACAAATGTTAAATTTGTTACAATTCAATCAGCAACCGTGCTAGTAATTTTAAGTGTGTTAAGCTATCATTACATTAATACAAAGCATTAATCAGCTCTTGTCTGTTCACAACTAAATGGCCGCCAATCCCTTCCAATTATTAATAGAGTTAGAATCGATTTGTTTGTAGTACCAGTTCTAGATTGTAAAGTGGAATGTTAATACTATTGTTTTGTAAATTTACTTTTAAAACTAAATCCTAGTGAAAAGAAGTCTTTAAACGCAATTTTGTCAACCCAATTATGTACATCAATTAAACGTAATGTTAAGCTGATCCTATGTAGATGTTGCCATACGGCGAAGTAAAAAACTATCAAGATCATTATTAACATTTATGTAAAAGCTTACAATCATACAACCACGATTTCTCTTAAAGCATCAATAACAATCTTATTAAACACACCCTAGATGATTTTAATTTCCAAAGCGAGTAAGAACTGAGACTAATCTGTCTTTTTGTTCTGGATGTCGCGTGTTCGTTTCCCGTCCGGCGTTTTTACACACAAATGACTACGTGACGAGAAGTCAAACGACAATGGGACTAAAGGATTCTTGCAGATCGCGATGATAGTTTAGTGTCGAAGATATGGAGTAGATAGATAAAATTGCAAGGCTTGATTTGTTTAAGATTGTTATTGCAGGCGATAGTAATGTATGTTAATTAGAATATCGAAAACATGTGTCGCAAAAGACAACTTTATGTAAGTTTGTAAAGAATATTCTAAAAACCAAGATGTTGTTTCTTTACGCAAGCAAAGTCAAAAGAAATAGGTAGTATACGTTTTATTACATATCCTAATGATATAAGTAATTACGCTTGTTACATAAACTGTTGCTTAACAGCAGCATCGATATAATTAAATTAGCATCAATATTTCATAGCTCCATATTTTACAATGATGGTATAACTGAAAAGAAAGCAAATATACACGACTCTCTAATTTAAATTTAATGACTACTATATTAGGAGCAAAGCTACATAATACAATGTTTTTATTTTACTGATTTTATAATTGCAGTTTCTAAGCTCACCAGAATTTGAATCAGCTATACGCATTTTTTTTGTTTGGATGAGCCACACACATTAACAAGTATAATTCACTGACTGATTCACAAGTAGGTATTTGTTTCGAGTCTGCGTGTTTGTAAGACCGAAAATTATCTCATAATATCAGGTAAACACGACACAAGACTTGAATCTTAGTGTGGAGTCAGCACTATGTATGCAACTATTAGTGCTGGGTGAATTAATTATTTATTTATAAATAGAATCACACATCCAACCTCATTCGGAACGCGTGCATTAAATACGCGTTACTTGTATCTCCGTATAAGAGCAAATAGCCTCAAATGAGCCGCAGTGCCTTCGTAACAACGATGTGAGAGAAATTTCGTGCTTCCGTGTTCCACCGTGATTGCTTTATGATATGTCATTATGCACTTTTTGTATCGAGATGCACTCGTTTGTAGATGCAATGTTAGGATTAAATTAAAGGTGTATTGACGTGAACTATTTGATTATGATAATTTCTCATCACAGTTGTGTAACACTTTCTATTGATTTATTAAGATAATTTGTAACTAGACAATATCCATAACATTAAACATTTATGTTAAAAATATATCTAGGAAGATATACTTATAATATTTGAAAAAAAAGAGACAGCCAAAAACGATCTCACACCCCACAACTTACACCCAAGCCTGTTTACTTCGATGCCCGACGAAACACTGATGTTCGATGCACAGATTTCCGCTAAAATGAATTCTGTGTCAGCAACCCAATATAGAAATTTCCCTATTAATTAACAGGGAAATGCGCCACAAAAACAAACCCATAACTAAGACATCCCAAATTGCAAGTTGCATCACGACTAACGCTAATGCATACAATAAAAAATTCGTCGCCGGCATATTTCAGACAACAGGCGCCGGTAGCACCGCGCCGCTTCCTCTCTCGATCTATAAACACACCATCAAAACATGTGAGTTTAGATGTTAATTTATATTTATTAGTATAGAATATTTTGCATAAAATCTAGCACAGATAAAAGAAAATATCAACCAAAAGTCTAGCAATAGAAGAGACAGTCTCTAAATAATCAAGTGCTTTCGAACTTTTACAATAGTTTTAAATCTTCTGCTGAAAATAGGCGTCTCCCAAGGATATCTACAGTGACCTGTCGGATGTAGTAAGCATATATTGTAGTATCTTTATGCAACATAAAACATAATTACCACCACTTAAATACACTTCACGTAATCATTAATTACGTAAGTAGCACATTTATGCATGGGTTTAATGACCCGGGCTATTTGATGGAAAATGCTAAAACCTTCCCTTCTTGGTTTATCAAATTGAGATTCGCGAGGTATCATTTAGTCTAAACACAATTTCTCAAATACACAACTTTTGATCATAATCAAAATATCAAACACTCAAACTGTACTTTTGGTAGCCCCAAGCGTCTCATAACCCGTAAACCATTGAAGCGTGTCGTAAACAATAAACGACTTGCCAAGCCTATCTTTATAAATCATTCATCAGAAACGCATAACACTTCGCCAACCGGCTCGGTTGCAATGATCGCTAGTTGCCAGTCATAGACGACATAACGGTCGGAACAATACGGATTCAGAGTAGTCCAGAGGCTCCCAAAGTTTGTTTTGTAGACCCCTCATAACGCGCATACCTATTGGTTTTGGTTAGACCCCTTTGGGTTGAGAACAAGAAGCGGCCTATGTTCAGTTATCCACTACTTATTACACTTTGCAAGATTCGATTGTTTCAAATCAGTGTTTATCAATATAGCCTTTCTTTTCTTTGCTTGAAAGTTTAAAATGCATAATAAAAAGCCACTAAAATTCTATCTGAATTTTGGCGCCACGATTACAATATATTCTTCGAGTCGAGACGCCAAGATATAGACAACTTTGAGTATCAATGGCCTGCTCCGACGACAGTTACATTCGGCCGCAGATGACTGCAGGCTCGCCTACGCACGCTTTGTTCTAACCGATATGCAAGTAGCATGTGTGCTATAGATGAAACAGATGTAGATGTGATCAATAGTCATTACATTTTACTATTCGCAAGTATTATTACTGGCAAACTAATCGGGCCTGTAAATTGACGTGTTGTTTATTAGGTTTATATCTATTTTGTTCTCAAAGGTCAGAAACTGGTAATTTGTTGTGGTATTTCGTAGTTAACCAAAAAAATATACCTTAATGTTTTCCAAAGGTCACATTAATTTAAAATTACTATTTAATATGGGCTCTTATTATATGATGGTCCATGCGACAGGTGGGCGAATATAGCCACGCAGTGGACTCTCACAAAAAGCAAGAGACGACGAGACGGACCTCGGAAAAGAAGGCGCGATGAACTCGTTTACTTCAGTAGCGTATGGACTGCAACAGCAGCAAATGGAGACAAATGTAAGGAGTTGAGGGAGACCTTTGCCCAGCAATGGGACAACATAGGTTAATTTAAAAAATGATACTTTACTTCATAAATCAATGGCGCGATCTATCCCGTCTACACAAAACTTATTCTTTGCCGCGACAATCACCCAGTTACAAAATTTGTCACAGCGTTACATCAACAGCATCTACAAATCGGAAGCTGCGTCCATCCATATTCATAGCGCGTTGTTTGAACTGACAGGATGTATAATTGCTCATTGTTATACTGAATTAAGAGATAAAGAACAGCCACAATTAGATAATCAGTGATGCCGAAAGACATAATTTGTTTCGTAAAGATTCATCGTAATAATTTATCTTGATTAGGCTTTCACAGGGAGGCCTTATACGGTCTCTATCGTAATTTGGAAAACAATTGATGAGTTCATTTAATTTTTTTTTTAATGCGCATACCTAGATGTGATCTGTTAACATGTTTTTTCTACGTATGAGAAGAGGTATTAATAAGCTCTTATAAGTTATAACCAGTGTTTATTTCAGTGCATTACGAGAACGCACCGATAAATAAAATTGACACAATAATTTAAGTAGGAGGAAGCCAACAGTGGTATGAATATTATATTGGAGACACATGAATAACATTTGTGTCAAACGATTTCCTCTAAATGCCCTATTTAATAAAAGTCTAGGGTTTTTCCTGTTTATTCAGACTCGTTTTATTTTAAACATTTGTTGAAATCCAGCAAAATAAATATGAACAATTTACATCTCCACGAGTCGCTTCACCATAGCGTCAACAAAAGTATTTTTTTTTTCCTAATTAGGGACTTTTACATTAATGAAACATACATGCTAATCACCTGCACTATGTTAAAACAAAAGGAACACTAAGTCCTACGTTAAACAGTGTTAAATTACTCAAATAAATTCGGTTTCGCCATCTGGTCGTTTCGCCTTGCAATGGTAGTAATCAGAAAATAGATCTGGAGCATCCACTGGGCGGGCCGTGGAGCGTGAAACGGCTTTGTCTCGGCCGGGCTTCGAACCCACTCTACCGTGAAGAAGATGTCTTTATACTTAACTCTGTTTAACCTGCGGACGAAACGACTTCAAATTAGGAGGTACGGTGCAATTTCTAAACGTTGAGGCGTCTGCCAATGCTATTATTTGATGGTATTTTAAAATCGTTCTTCCCTAGTGAAAACCGGTTTCCCAACCGGAAATCTAAATTATGTACAATTTTACGGATTCAATAAAATATTATCATTTTCATAAAATGCCTGAAGTGAAAGTCATTTATTATGAGATATTCCAATTTCGTATCATCTTTGCGCAGCAGAAATAAAAAAAATACGCTTTTCACTTGTTACGATGACACTTGATTTTATCCAAAAACGTTGACTTTTTCAGGTTTGACCACTTCATTGCTAACGTAATTGAATGTATATAGACTTGAAAATTGAGACCTCCAATAATATTCTTCATCTGCTATTATGCTTATTCTTCATAATATGCCACATTAAAAATTAGAAACTATTATGATCCATTGAATTTTGTTTTATTTTATAATTTTATCAATACATACCTACTTGTCAATTTTAAATTTGAAGAAATTCTTTTGCTAAACAATATTACACATTGGATTTGGCTTATCAGTTTGCCTTATAACACCTACCTAATCAGTAAAATCCATTATATCTGTAATACTGGGACGGTACCTGAAACAAACATTATTCATTATTATAGCTGACATAACAAAGAAACATAATACGACAAGAAAAGTAAAAAACATAACGTCATTAAGCTCTTTTGTCTGTCAGGAGTACATCCTTTGAGCGGAAACTAAACGCACCGAAAAAGGAGAAAAACTAATATTGACAGAACTTCCAGTTTTAGAAAAGTTTGGAGAGCACAAAGGAGACGTAAATACTCATTGTTAGTGACACAAGAGACTTGGTGGCAACGTTGTGGACTTTGGTCGACCACACCCGGTCGAAAGATCCAGATACGCATATTGTATTCGACCCTATACTTTAGAAGCACAGCAAACTTATCAGAATTTAAAAAACTGCTGTTACATTTGATGACATGCCTATTAAATAATATTAGATTTGGTTTGCTCTGAAAATACTATGAAAGGATAAGACTTGGAACAAAAAGGATTTTTTAAAAGCTATGTCATGTGTAACAGTTTTCTCTGTTGCCTTGTAATTTAAATAAAAAAATATCAACAATTACAATGTATGTATACATACAACACATGTACACAATCATACAAATATCTAATACAAAATACAAAAGATATTATTTAAGCATAAGCTACTGTGGCCAAGGTTAAAGATCTAAGTAGCAGATTAAAATAGACCAAGCATCCGAATAACGAAACACAAGGAAGATCAAAAGCAAAGACATTCTTACTCAAGTCCTTTGTAACAAAGTGCTTAGTTTAGGTTATTTTCTCCTATACATCAGCATACTTCTTTAGATCTTTTAGTATCATATTTTTGTTTTAACTTAACAAACCACAAGACGGTTCTGTGAAATTAGATCAATCTGACTTTAATAATGGTTTGCAAGAAGACGTTATCAATCGTGCAGTATTGAGATTAAAATGTGGAATAACTACACGGAACCATGCCTAGCATTTAAAGCAAATATGAATAAAACCAATAGTTTAAAAATTTTAATCCTCTTATATTTAAAACAATAAATATTTTTAATAAATTGTAATGTGAATATTTGGTAAGGTTATAGCGGGCCGCCATTTTTGTTCTAATCTAAGCGATGACCGGAGATGCATTGGCAAGTCGCCAGATGCCAGTGTATTTCAGGACATCCCTTTTATGTGTTTTATTCATTTGGCTTGTTTATTTCTTAACTAGTACTACTACGTTAGAAACTATAATAAGATGTTACAAAACGTTTCGTTTCATTTAATATTTCTACTAATTGTAATGCAAAATGAATGTAAATATTTAAACCTCAATCAAATTCCTTAGTATCTATAAGCATAAAATCGGTAACAGATGTTATAACTTGAATAGTTTGATGATTGGCTTTGTCACATGTTAAGAAGTGAAAAAATACATTTAAAATTCCTCAGTACAATAAAACTCAACATGTACATACATTAATCTGTGCATTATTTATCAAGAGCTGATGTTCCTTAGATATAACTGATTACACATTACGTAACGCACGTGTTTTTACAAAACTTTGACGATGTCTTCCAATCTTCATCATATCGAATTTCCCAAATGACATCACGTAGAAGTTCGTGAGATCAACAACCTCCGCAACAATTACACTAAAGTTATGTAATAGCATCCACTTACGAGAAGCCGAATTCTAACATACACAACATGAAATGAAACATGCAAATAGCAGGCGAGCCTCGCCCGTCCGTCCAGTTAAAGTAGAAAAGAGTTCCAAAGTGTCGGCATGAGAACTAATATAATTACGGATCAATGGGGAACTGTTAACAGTTGCGCAATGTGGAACGTTTTAACGGCAAGTTTACTATTGCCATTGCATCTCATTTACAACCATTTCCATGGAATACGAGTAAGTCTTGTATGGCTTGTTAGTTTTAGATGTTTGTGTAGATGCCATATTTATTTACAGGGCACGAAAATGGGAAACGTTATATATACTTCTGCATAGAAACCTATGACGCAATCGTTTTCGAAGAACTGGCAAAGTTCTGAGAAGTGCATTGTTAGGACTTCACAAAGGACAGTCAGTCGGCATTTAACAATCTAAAATTATGCTATGACGATCCGTTGTCACCTTGTATGCCAGTTTCTTGGTGATAATTGTACCACCATCAAAGACCTTATACCAGAATGAAATATATTCTCAAGAATTTTCAAAATAAAATACTAAGACACAAGTCTCAAAATGATTCGCCATGTGCAAGCAATCAACGCTCAATATTGTCAATTGGTCAGCGCCTACTCGTTTGACACACTTGTTGCAATTAATACAACACTTGGAACTGCATTTGTCTGGAAACCAGTTTTCTGGGTCTGAGGTAATCAAGAAACTTAATTGGAAACTGAAAATTGAGAATATACGACTTTTATTTAAATTTGTAGACAGGTGCGTCACGTCTAGTTAGAAATTACTAGTAAATCTGATGATGTTGGTAATAGATAGAGGGCCATATCACCGTCAATTTTGTAATTTAAAAGGAAATTTATGAATATCCCGGCAAAATTCATCATATAATGCGTTTTGAAAAGGATACTATTTTGTAAGTTAATCTAATGTTGTTAGTTAGTCTAAAGACACAATCATGCCTACATTAGCCGCTTTCTGCGTAGATTTGTCACAATAACTTTCATTAAAAGTGGTTATATTGAAGCTTAAAGATTTATTTCCAAATGTTTATCTCCTCTGTCAATGACCACCGATCCTTATAATTTTATAATATTATCAAAACTATAGTTATTTGAACATGTAGCACATTCAACCTCATCATAGACTCGATCAATGGAACAAAGACCACCCTTGTTCATGCCACCTGCATCAACAATCAATCATAATTCAAGTAATTCTGCATAACTAATAATAATACATTGCACCTTCACTTCTGGATATAAATAAAATGAGACACTAACTACCGAAACAAATTACTGATGAAACACGAAGTCAGGATTAAATAATTGGGTAAGAAAGTAAATTCTGTTTAATTGCAGATCCATTCATTCAATAGAAACAAAATTTGCGACCAAAAAAATAAATTAAAATGAAATTAATAAAGGATCATGTCTATAATTCACCAAAAAGTCCACAAACGTTATTGACATAGTCAACTGTGATTACAATTTAATTACCAGAGGATTGTCAAAATTGTAATAACAACGTTGACTTCCTTTATGTCTTAACTAGAGCTCGATAAAAGTTCGCAATGTAGCCAATTAGAAGACGAACTTCACTTAACACTAGAAGGTACCAAATGTTTTCCTAGTTTAGTATCGAATCTCCATGTCCCGTTAATCCTATAGCACGCTATCAAGAAAGCCCACATTTTGATACCAACTATCGATAATAGCCACGGCACTCAACACGCCTTCGGCTGTCGGTCAGTGTGAAACTTGCAAACGTCCATGGCATCAGCCACGATGCAATCTTGTTGATGCAAAATTATTTACTGATATGACCTGCTTGTGGCACTTTCCAATTTTCTTTTGCTACTTAACACACTACTGGTACGTCAACTCTGGGAGGGTATGCTTATTGTTTAACTACATCATTGTTATCAAATTTGGGGACACTGTTTGCTAGATCTGTTTTAAAGTAATAAAGTTTTAACTTTTTAATAAAGGCCTGCGATGGCTATTGTGCGTTAAATAGGTTGGAGTGACGTCGGTATTCAACATTTGGGTAGATTAACGATAAGCAGTGAAATTTCGGATCTACTTGTGCCTTAATATTCAAATGTACTTTATAAATATTTGCTTAGTATTCCCAATACGTTAATAGTGGTGTGTTTTATCAGAATATCGACTTACGGTAAATTATGAATTGTAGTGTCCATTTGTGCATCATCTACAGTTCACAAACAATAAAACCATTATAATACCGTATTACACAACGCGCCATAATTCTCATTGCCACAATGTTCCCACAGCATCGGACATCAAACCACGACTTGTGTTAATACATTTTATTATTTCCATCTACGTAATGGATTATAAGTAAATCGAAGTGCAAATGTGAGTGGGAACAGTTAATAACACCATAAAGCGACACTATATTGGTGTACATTATGCGACCGACGACGTAGCTGTGAATGTTCTGTTTAAAAGCACTTTATCTTAAACTGCATCGTTATGATACCGTTGAATTGAGCGAATGCCGTTTAAATTTACTTTCGGTCTTTGTATATTTACTTTAATTGAGTCTGACATTTATTTAATGTACGTTTTCTGTACAATTTATCCATGGACTAACTTCAATATCAAGTTTAATAAACGAAACAACTTGACATAGTTCTATTATTTAGTTCTACCTGGCAGTATCCCGGTCAGCAAGAGTCATATCTTTCTTGTCGACACACTGATGTGGTTTTCTAATACCTTGATCGAGTAAAAGTTCTACCACCATCTGCCACTAATACATTACATTTATGTATATATAAAGTTGCTATTCAACATCTATTCCATCGTCATGTTGATACCCCTTTGGGTCAATCTACAGAGTCTTAAACATTCAAGCTTTTATGCTACTAATTGCCTTATCGTGCTGCTAAATCGTTTAATTAAAACTTCACATTGCATTCTCATGGCAGTATCCAATTAAACAATGGGCAGCGACGGCGCGAGGTAGCGAGCCATCGATTCCACATAACTGTACATCGTATTGGCCATAACCTTTAATAAGACCTCGATGTCCGAGCACCGTGTAGTTTCCACATTTAATTCCAGTGCTGTAGTAAACACTACAAAAGCCGAGTTTATTGCACAGCTTAAGAGGCGTAGATAAGGGGGTAATTTAGCGTATGTACTTCAACAGGTTTCACAGAATCCATAGCGAAACTAATGACGAATCAATTTACTAATGTAACCTAAACATTGCCCAATTGATAAAGTTTAATTATTTTTTTGTACAGTTAAGTAAACAAATTACATAATAACGGAAAATAAACGATGCATAGTTATGATTAATAAAACCCTACATCAAACAGACACAAGTGTTTAGTGGGTTAAAGCAACTAATCAAAACATAATACGAGGAATGCTGCCATGTAACAAATTACCTCGTTCTTAACAAATTAACCCACGTGCAAGGGAATGGAACCGCCATAAATCCAACAACAAAAAAACAGTTAGCCCTGTCAAAAGACGTATTAAACTATTTTCCCAATTCCCACAGTTGTAAATCGTCGCATAATTTTCAAATTTAAACACAAATATTTGGGTTCGATAATGTCGTGAAGTCCCACGTGAGTGTACTCGCAATTAGCATGAGAATCTACAACTGTCGCTCTGAATACATTATTCAGTGCATTTGTTAAATAATTTTAACAGTTCCATTGTAATTAGTGCAGCTAGAACATACCTGAATTGCTACCGTTTTACTTTCGTACATTGTTATTTAGTCGGTCTGGTAATTAGTTTTGAATAAAAACGTTAACCAAAAATGCAAGGAATTTTTATGATCACACTTAAGAAATGTAGCTCTAATATAGCTCTATATCAGTAGTTCCCAAACTTATCTTTCTCGTGGACCACTTTCAAAATTTTACTGGTTTCGGTGAACCCCCTGCTGCTACATTACTACCACATTCTTAAAGTCGCCAAAAAATAAAAATTGTATCGCTTCTGAGTTCTGTCCCTATATTCCGATAGGTAAAATAAAAACGAAAAATGGTACATTTTATAACACTTTATTTATTAAAAGAATAGAATTACAAGAAAAATTTATACTTAGGTACTTAAAACAATGTAGGTAGGCCCTTATAATGCTTACATTTTTGCTCTTTACTATCAAAAGCAGAAAAAAATTCTTGGACCCCCATTAACATCCTATGGACCCCCATTTTTTGTTCACGCCTACGTAGACCCCCAGCTAGTCTCCCGTGGACCCCTGGGGGTCCACCTGGACCACTTTGGGAATCAATGCTCTATATGCATGCTGCACATACAGGTCCTCGAAAGAATCTTCCGATAAAACATATGTTCAGCTGATGACAGTTTCTGTGCTTGAAGATAAAGAGATTTATTCTGTCTTCCAAAATTAACAAATCATTAAGCATTGGAAGCTAGTCCTTTAAATTAAGCCAATAGTATATTTTTAACGAACATCTTGAAACAGCAACCATTCCCTATTAGCGCATTCCTTACAATCTAACACAAACTCGGTCAACCCTAATTGCAACTGGCGACGCCGAGAATTCAATTTAACCGCACTGTGAGTTCCTCTAACAACGTCGCACGCGGACAAACCTCGTCTTCTACAATAACATTGAGTGAAATATTGGGCTAGAAAGAAATTGGACAATAAACAATAGTTATTGTTGTTAAATCCAGAAAATCGGAAGGTCCAAAATATAGTTCAACCCGCTTTAGACTTTAATTGAGGAACAGACTTTTGGTCTCAACCGATTTGGTCCAAACTAATTTCTGAGTTGAAGTAAGAGTCAAATGTGTAGTCTTATTTAACAAATTTGTGTAGAAAACAGTTCAATCCAGGACAGTTATAAAAGGTCGTCAAAGTACAAAAAAATAAGCAGGTAAACAATTAAGAACTTAATAAGCTCGCCAAAAAATGGTTGGTGTTAATGGTAGCTCTACCTACTATTTTGTAAATAATTGTAATACTCTTCATAAGCCACCTGCTGATGATTCCAAAGAAGACCCTAGAAGCGCCAACCAAACATTCCGACAAATGTAAAATCCATCACGAAAGTGACAACATGAAAAAAGTTGTTACGTGACGATTACCGATCACGACAATTTAGATGACATAGTATTTTGTAAGGGATAGTGGACATATTATGCGCACGATCACGTAATGCGAGACAAGTGAACTGCGGATGACTGGACCGAGGCAGTGTCATGCTCTTTAATGAATGGCGGAAGTGGTTTATGCTTTTAGACTTTATGCCTTAATTGCCTGCAATTACATACTGTTTAAATTTATAGAAATCTAATCGATCTTATTTGTTGAGGTTGTATAATGTATGATAATTTTATAATAATTATCCGAGCTCATATTAATTAAATTTTATCTTCCTGTCCTAGTATAATCTAAACTGATATTCCTGTTTGAAGTCATGAGATCATCATTGGCTCTTGTTTCATACGTTACATCCCTTCCAAATCAATATCTTTTATTGCGTAGTTATAAACATCATATAGTTCGATGCACGCACTTAATTTCATAATGGGAGTATCAAAACTTATTTCATTGTTAAATATCTGCGCACATTCACTTATTTCCATTATAGATATATCCATAAATCACCTATAGCCATAAGTCAGTACTAGTAATTTACGCATTTTTCATTCAAAATTTCAAACCAGATTTAAAATTATTGTAAAAAGAAATTTCTATTTAAACACCGACCCAATTATTTATAAAGATATTGTGCAGTTATTATTAGTACTTAGTGGCCTCATTAATCATTTTCACCATGAGATCTCGACAAGAGCGTGCAACGATTTTCTGCAATTTCTCACTTGGCTCGGCTTTCGCCAGAATAACCTAGGGTCAAATTGTACAAATAGAGACAATTCCGCTGAACATAAACAAGAAATCAGCGAGTTAAACGATCATTCAAACACTTAACTTTGAACAGACGTCACTTTTAATGCCCCATAAACTTAATAAATATATGTGCAGGAAACTAAAATGCCTAGCTCAAACAAATCCCTATCATTCTGTTGATTATGGACATCAGTCCCTACATTGTCGCCTATATCTTCATTTATAACAGCATCGTCCATTCGCATACATTCTAATTTAAACTTCTCAATATTTGATTTCATACATTGCATAACGCGTCAATCTACAACGACATTCACTAGCAATTTATCAATTAAAGTGGGAACGTCTCGTTTATGGTTTAATATATTACAATGAATGGTATTAAGTACATACTATCAAATAATGTCATATACATCATTAATCATGCATCATGACTGCCTCGGTGGCGTAGTTGTACATTCTGTGGTTGTACTAAGGTAAGAATACAAAGCTGAGGTCTCGGGTTCGAATCCCGGGTCGGGCAAAGTGCTATTGGATGTTTCTATTCATTATTAGCCCGGAGTCAGGAATTTGTGCCCGATATGGCGACAGGCTCGCCCCCTATCACATTATAGGACGAGACATACAAGGCGAAATGTGGGTTTCCTGGTAGCACTTCTGCCTACCCCTTCTGGGAAGAAGGTGTTAGTTTATGTATGTATGTATATACATCGTTCATCATAGACAATATTGTGGGCCTTAATCAGCAATAAAAATGATTTTACACTATGATAATACATGCATGTTACCTCATGGGTATTAGCAGCAAATATAAGAATTAAAGTACTTTGTCATGGTTCTAATTTTCGAATCAAATAATCCACTGTGTAATTTTCGTTTCGTATTAATCAGTGATCTGCCTGGACGTTTTTTAAAATTTTCTCGAGCACATTATTGTTACTGACTAACAATTCATTAAAGATATTCTCCTCAAACATGCAAAAATGTTACCACTAACTCAATTTTGCATTCCTCGTTCTCTCAACCTAATTAATCTTTACATATATTATACAGTATATATTCAACAGTTACATTTGTAGCAAAACAGACGTGACATTATTAGGAACAGTTGAAAGCTATAAAACCATAAAAGACACAACAATGGCCGATAGCATTGATCAGATGCTGCGCTGCCCGTTTTACTGTTGCATCTAAACTAAACGCAGTATCCCAGAAACACAAATGTCGGGGCCGAACGGGAAAGCTCGCTAAGTCATTGCCGTCACGATGAAAACAATAAGGCGAACCGTCATTTACATTACAACTACCGTTTTATAGAAACCTTTGTGGTGTCCGACCGGTGCAAGTCCAAACGCCGAGCAATCTTCATGCATATTTATTGATCATTGTGCTAGGAGTAAAAGTGAAGGTGGGTGCGATAATGTTTGAAGTATTAACCTTTGGTAATGGTGAAGTTGAAAGCGTTTAGAACGAGACCAATAATTATGTAGAACTTTATCTATTCAGTCCATCTTTATAACTATTGCCTCCATAGAAATAAAAACAAATAGTACAGTATTGATTATATCGTTTGTAACATTAAGTTATTAATAAAAACCTTGAAAGTCAGTAACGTAGCTTAGTTGTTATCTTTAATCGAGATTCCAAAATTGCTATTACTTATGATGACCCTCTTGATTTCGTGATGAGAATATTTAAGTCACCTGCTGACTACTAGGCAATAACACGATCCACAACCACTGCGTAAAGATGATATCTAACGCAAAATAAAAAACGACCTATATTTGACCTCAATCATAACTTTACCAAATAGAATACCACTATAAATTAAGGTCTTAAGTTTCATGAGTATTACCTAGTAAGTTTTCTAATGTTAGAATTGTATTCACAATAGTTAATCCAAATGGGTCAACGGCAAAGACACATAAAGACGACCTTATAATGTTCTAATTGCGTTGTGAAACGTCTTCAGCTCACGTTTACACACCTGTCTGCCTTACACATGTTTCTAACGTTTATACAGCAATCTAACTAAATAGGGCAACTTCAAACACAAGGTATTGTAACCAACATTGTAATAATCTAAACAGCTGTACAAACTATATTCGACCCTACACTGCGTGTTTACAATATGTGTTTTCATAACAATGTAATTAAGGGCCTTTTACTTTCTTTGAGGGGTCGGGTGGAAATGATAGTTTTGAGTCTTGTTGGCTATTGACGCTTTGTTGTTTAAGTAGATCTTTAGGGTCTCACGTTAAGGAATCAATCTTTTGTTATGATGCTAATGGCAAAACAGAATTTCACCGCAATTGGATTGTTTTTTGTGTTGATCGTAAATCATAGGCTATATTACGACATGCACACACCCGCGTGGGTGTTTAATGAAAATATTTTACAAAGATTTTGATTACCTCTTACAACTAGTAGCCACGTAATATTGCCATGAAATTAACATCAACAGCGAACAATGGATGCCGCTGAACTTCATAGCACATTCGCTAACTTTTTATGTTGACTTTCCTGACATATTTTAAAACTTGATAGACATTTCCCTTTTCGGTTGCATCATTCAAATTATAATATTTATAGCTGTAGTTTTTATAATGATCAATTTCTATTCAATCCCATTCGATATACTTCAGATAGAACTCCATAACGTCGATGGGATTATATTTCGTTCCGAAAATAGACAGATTACAGACACGACCACACACGGCCCTCGTAATTTCTCAGTGAAATTATTGATGCATTTACAAATTATACCGTGGGGAACTCCAAAAACGCCAACCCCTCGAGATACGGACGTAGATAATGGGCGCTGCAAGGTAAATATAATATAGTAGGTGGGTGTGGTGCGTATGGCACCTAATAAAACTATGAACGACGAATGACAGGAGTTAAACGAAATATTTTCAGGGCAGAAATGAAAGAGGTTGGTTTTTCATTATGTAATTTATTTAACGCAGGGGCGTTTATTTCCTTTATTTCCTAATAGTGATATAGGGATATTACTATTAGGAAATAAAAATACCAACGCAATTCTCATTTTCAGCCATAGGAGGTACTGCCGTTTATAGGCTTCATAGCGACTTGCATCCAGCAGCTTTCTGTTACTTGAATTAGGCATATGTCGAGCTTACATAGCGCCAAAAATATAAACAATATTGGTATCACTGTTGTAGGCACTGCCTGTTACCCCGATTACACTGAGAATTCATAATCTATGGCACAATTAGACTACAACCTAAAGCTACTCATTTTTTATCAAATTGCGGCATCTAGATGACAAAACCTCGTAACATCACATTAATCAAAATCATCAAACTACATTTTGACATTAATAAAGATTGTAGGATGCATCAAATTCCACGTAGCGCATTACATTCCTAATTATGATCTATTTTTTACCAAGTCACGAGTTCGGCCATTACTGGAGACCACCATTTTTTGCTCCCAACTCATCATAATGACACGTAATGATTAGATTACTTCGTTCCCTTGGATAAATTCCGGTGCTATAAAAAAATAATGAATATTCTGTGGTGCCTAGGGGTCAGTAGTATTTGGGACATAGCGTAGGTAAAATTCTCTGCTGCATATTGTCTTAAAATAGTAAATTGAAATATCTCGCTATTAGCCTAATTTTTGTTGATCTTTAAAAAAATATTTGTACAATAATAAAATATTATATTGCATAAGAAATAATTTTTTCTCCTTATTTCTGGAATTTAGTTTATCGTTTATCAACGAAACTATCAGTCATTGCATTCAGGTCCTTATATTTAAGAGATCATTAAGATTTCTTAGGATCAACGTAAAAACAATGATTCAACGTAATAGCTGTGATGTACTACTAATCAGAATTCAACCGTACCTAAACATCAATAATACCAATAATGAATTACAAGAAACACTTAAATCCATTGCGAACAATCAAAGTAACAAACTCAACACAATCGACACAGCAAAACCCTATCAAACATTGATATACAAAAGGGCAACCGACAACTTCCGAACCAAACATGCATAATTAAAAACACGTATAACATTAGCATACATGCGGGCGTACCCGTTCTAGTTTGGTTAACACTCGGTTACGCGCGAAATGGGAGGTGATAATGACCGGTTATCACGTATATAACAATAGCTGATGGATTTGATTAAATATTAAGCCATTATCGGTCATTATGTGAAACGCCCGTCACGAGCGAAGTGTGATGTGCGTGTTGTTGAGTATCTACAGTAAAGAGATTTTGTAACAATGAAGCTTTGTTGCGAAAGTAAAATTCACGTGATGATATTTCGATGGTATTAAAATATACGTCTTGATAGGGACCATAATATTTATTTTGACCGTCTTCAAGGTCTATTGTTTAATACATATAAAAATGCTCTAAACGTAACAATTAAAAGAACAAAATCGACTTTTTAAATGTTAACAAAGTTGCCAAGTCATTTGGTTCTTAGCTAAAAGAAACGGTTAATCCCAGTGTAGCCTTTAATTCCATCGATGATACTTAAACAATAGGACAAATACAACCACAACAAACAACAATTTCAGTACTTCCTGCGCCCATTCCTCAGAAATTAGCCAACAATCCGGCACATGTCGACGGTGTGTCGAATCGATTCCTCTCAGTCACAACACGCCGATACAAATTGACATTTATTCAGGCCGGTACCGTACCATTGGACATAATTCAACGGATTTATACAAAGCTAACGATTGAACGCGCCACTTTCGCCGTCCAGAGCATTTCCCTGTGGCTTTCTTCTGTCAATCTCTGTACCCACACTTAATTGATAGCTACAACACTTGATTCTAACGTTTCAATATTTTCAATGCGCGACGCGGTCTCCTTCATGCTACTGGAACCATTTACCTATCAAAGATAACAGCCAAGTTTAAATTGAATGTTGATAAGTCTAGAATGTTGCCACTGAAAAGGTGGATAAATGATAAACATAAACGAATGCATGCATTGCACAAATGATAAACATAAAGGCTATTTTACTGTTGGAAAACTCTGTAATACATGTCTCGTCTCGTATAAGAAACTGGAAAATAATAATGGGATTGTAAATAAAAATAAGGACCTACAGCAAAATTCTTTTACATTATTATTTAAAAAACAGGACAAAATGCGCTCAAAAGTTTGATTTGAAATCAAAGATCGGGAAGACGGATTGAAATGATGTGTTCTTACTAAATCAAGCAACTTTTAATCACCTTAATTTTCTGTAGTGTACACAGTCTTATACACAAGAAATACAAGCAATTATATAAATACCAAGGAAACCTTCAGGTAATGTGGGCGAGGCGATAACTCGTCCACGTGCTAAACCTGGAAGTATTAAATGACAGCGTGTTCGATACGTTATATTTATCCGTAATTAAACGTGTTCAATCGATTTAATGTTAACGTTTATATAACAAGTGTGAGTTAATGTTAAGTAATATTTGTATCATGTGGGAATAAAATATAAACACACTAAATTGTTGTGACCATTTCCGTAACATCTAAATAAAAATCAATCATATCTGGAACATCATCCTGTTCTAGAAAAACGCTCCCGGGTTTCTTCCACAGCCTTTCTCATTTAACCAATAGGCACATATGCCATTAAACCGCAAAAACTATCTGCATATTATTTAGATTTTATTCAGCTCATGCTTACCGTGTAAAGCCGTCTAGCTACATACTTATTATAAACTCCATTAAATTAAGTTTATCCATAGTATATCTATTTAATAACACACAGTACAAAATTCCTCTGTATGTTTTGACAGCACAAATCATACCAAGTGAGCTTGCGTGTAAACTACAGCTTTGTTTTGTAAGCAAAGTGTAAATATTTACATTCACAATGAATTTGAGGACCTCGATCACAGATGTAATGTTGCTACTGAAACATTCCACCGACTAGTGCGTATAGTATAAGAAACTCTAACGAGTTAATATTATCAAGATATTCCAACGATATTTTTTAAATGAAACATATGGAGGTACGACTGTTTACTCGATGAAACTTTTGAGTTATCTAATACTAGCGGAGAAATTATAAGAAACACTCAAAAAAACCTAGACCTGTCCTGGAAGCATCTCTGCCTACGCCTTCTGGGAAAAAGACGTGTTTACGTATGTATGCATTAGTATAATGTATGTATTATGTTTCTAAAAAAACATCGTGGCGATAACCCCATTATTTGGGCAATATTATAAATCCATTATCCCTACCCCATTTTCTCAATACTAGATCACTCCTCAAGTGTAAATCTAATGACAGTGAAGTAGCACTTAAACACCTAATCTCTTTATAAGTCTCACAGAAAACGGCCTTATTCATAGACAGATTTAAGAACCACTTCAGGTATCGAATGTTTTGTCTTCTTTGCTCAAACTGAATTCTAAAGTCATTCGTCAGAGACAAAAAATTCAATAATTGAAATAGGTTTTAAATCTTTCTATGAATAAGTCCGTAAGTGTATAGACCCCGCGAATACGCTGTTTACTACGGATTATTTTTAACCGCACGTACACGCGTAATGTAAACTAATCGTGAGGGTTAAGACTCCCGCCACGGTAGGAACTATCTGGAACGTCTGTAGTTGTATATCAGAGGCTGGAAGGCTCAGGAGTTAGGATGGGTTATTGGAGAAATTAATGCCAAAATAACAAACAAGGGTATACGGTAACCTGGTCCACGATCAAGTATTTTTCTAAAGGAAAATTATGACTATTTAAAAATTCAGGAATCCATAATAGGAATTTTCGTGCCTCACACCCACCCATAATCGACCCTATTAATATCACATAATATTCATTTTCTAACACATAAGGGCAATATAACATCGCCCGTAACCTTAAACTCGCGTGCAATGTACCAGACCTTGATAGTGCAATGCGGAGGCCCGGCGCATGCGATTTCGCACGTCCATCCATTATAATTTATTAATATATCGATTCTCCACGCCGCGCCGCGCCGCATGGCCTATTTATGTGGGAAAATTGATCTTAATATAAATCGGCTTTGGATTATTATGTTATGTTTCTCGGTACAATACAACAATTTGCATATTAGAAATATTTTTTAGATCACACGCAAAAGAATTGAAAAATCTATTTGCAAATACATATGTTTTAGGCACAGGATTTCTATAATCCTTTTAAGTATATAATATGGAATTGAGATAACATGTAATCGTAACCATCCTTAAGAAACACAGGAAGTCCATTTCTAAACACAGAACTCCTATAAAAATCTTTACAGAAACCTGTTTGAAATATATTTTTACAAATTATTGTTATTACCAAGGAAGAACTTTTGACCTATTTTCTGACACACCTAACTAGAGCTGACAGTTAAAGGTAAGTAAATTATTAACTATGAATGGAATATCAAATGCGATATCGATTGCCGATATAAGTAAGAACCTATACGTACTTTTATTCTTTATAATGTGAACGGTAATTAGCATTCTAATCAGTTTCTTTACGTGCGTGCAATGACACTTAATTATAATTATCTAATACATTAAAACACTTTTCTTTTTAAATAATAAATACAGAGACAAGAACTCAACCACAGGATATTACTTATGCTGATCAATCAATTAGGAACATTCACAGGAAACCGATCAAAAACGCCATTACAAAACTGAGAAATCACGTAACTAAAAACCAAAATTACATAAACACGAGGAAAACGCAACATCCACACATGATATAAGGAGTAGGAGACCTTTAAAGACGACGTAGAAAGTCGGTGTCGTGGGATACGATAGCGGACGACATCGAAATAAAAGATCACATGCAAACGACTCTTGCTCAGATCGAGACGGTAAGGGTCAATAGAATACCAAGATCACAGATATATTAGAACTATTGAAAGTGTTATGCAAGCTTGAGAGCCGGAAGACTGTGGGAGGGGTCCGCAGAGGTCGTGAGGAAACAATTTAAAAGGTACTGTCACGAGCGGTTATTATTAATTTGATAAATATTTTCCAAGAAATACAGAGGACGCAAACTTTACCCACGGGTTTGGACTACTCTGGGGAATTGTACAGGATAACCGGTATCTATACGCAGCAGATATAAAAAATAAAACCAATCTTAGAAAGGAGCTTTAAGGATTACATGGAAAAGATAATAAGCTATTGCCAATATAGTCAGACAACTATTTTGTTAACATCTTTCTATCAGCAAATTAATGTTATTGCTGCATAAAAATAATTTGTAAGCTTATAGTCAGTTTAGTAGACACGAATTTAATAAATAAAGCGTCAATTACTAAACAAATTTAATCGACAGCACGAATTTGAAAAAGGGCGATGATACCACAGAATCATGGTCAAGCGTAACATAAATATTTCAACTGACAACCACTAAATCATTCTCCCATTTATAAATAAATATTACAACCCGTTACGTCAATTTGCATAGCGTTTTAAAAACTGATGGCATTTATAACACAGATAGCAACCACATATTTTTATCGTGATTATACCAAAGATAAAACAACATAATATCACACATTTTACAGTTATTCACGGCGTTTTGGTGAAACTTTCTAATGTGCCCCGAAAAAGGGCAATACCAACGATACGTTGCTACATTTATGCTACCCTTATACATATAGACTTCTACCCTAAAAGTCCATAATATTTATGGCTTATAAACATGCGAGGGGTTAGACACGCATTTTAACGAAAATCTTAACAAGAAAGTTTATACCGTTCTGTTTTAATTAATGAGGATTTATACCGCGACTTCATTTTCTTTGTTGTGTTGGTAACAAGCAATGAGGCTACAGACTAGTAAATTAAATATTTTTATTGCACACGCCCCACGTGTTCATTAGCAAACTGTACAGAACACCTCAAAGATTATGTTAATAAGAATTTACTTAAGATATCAAACCAAACAATTTTTCATAGTGTGGAACAGGAGTTCCAAAATCTGTGGATATTTTAAAGCTTTTCAAAATTGTAACCTCTGTTTAAGTGCTACCGAAAGTATTTTACTGCCGAACGTTTTTATCGCACATCCCACATTAGCACAAAGATAACTACATCGGAGCAACTAACGGTACTGCGCAATTGCAAAAACTAAAACTAGAATATTTAAACGATCAGTTATATTTATCTGACATCGTTTTGAAAGTCATATACACTAACGATGGTACGAAAATTCCTCCTTTAAAATTTCGTATTTCTTGTGTAACCAGCACGTAAGAACATATTGCTTAAAACTCTTAAAAGATTGAGGGCTTTGATTTGACCACCTTTATCAAGTAGCACATTGACACATGCCATAACCATTATGACATAAATATTTGAACACATCTGTCGACCTCTTAAAATGTAGGACAACAAGGCGCCGTGCATCACAGCTGGAGAAAATCATAAACATTAATCTAACGCACATTTGTAGGTAAAGCATTTGGGTCATTATCATATATTAAACAAGATTCCGTGTTGTAAAGATATGAATAGTAATTACACTTCAAGGTTTTGTTGGAATTGAAATATCTGTTGGACTTATTCAATATTCACGCTTGGCAAGATACCAAGTAGTATAATCTTTAATAATGGTTATGGGCATTTGATTACGATTTTTTGCAATCACAAAAAAAAATTTGACGCATGTATATTGTAAATTCAGGAACATATATAAGCTGGGAATTAAATCATTTCCATGATACAATATAATTTCTTATATAAATCCTCGCAAATTGAAGCGAAATTTTTAATGAGCCCAAAAACATGCACAGAACTGTATTCCCTTGCAATTGTCGGATAAATAAAGCTCGTTTGTGACATTACATTCAAAATATAATTACATTCAAGTGCACTGATCTTACTAAGTGAGTTTATCATTACTTATTATCTAAGACCTAAGGTAATGCATTTTGTATTTTTTTTAAGTTGCAGTACGTGTATTACGTATTCTCTTGTTACGTAAATTAATTGCCTCATTAACTAAGTAACAATCGTCAATAAAAATATGAGAATCCTGTCCTGACCTGAAGTCCTGCAATTGAAGATACCAAATATCTGGCGAAAGAGCGAAAACATCAGGAAAGTGGACCCTTACACTGGTCGGGATAACTCTAAATGGAAAGCAGGAAGACCCAAACTCCACACAAATTACCACACACTTACTAAACTACAAAACAATTATTATACTTTCAAATCACAGACTCAAGTTCGTACCGTCCTTGATTGGTGCAGTGCACTCAATTGATGCTCAGTTAATTTGCGCTTGCGCAACCATTATCTCACATATTATACATCCATTATACAATTCAATTACTTGACAACATTGCGGGCTCCACTAGACGATTATTACGCCCTTCATTACGAAGCTGTAAGCCTTAGGCGAAGGCAATAGATTTTTCTTGTAATTGACGTTACGAAACATTATTGCATATTTATGTAATTGAATTAAAATCTTTTATCTAAAGACTGTTATTATGACTTCTTCGGGGACTAGCAATTTATAGACGATACACGTACAAATGCTCACGCCTATAACCTTGAAGGGGCAAGCACAGGTGTTACACACACAATTCACTAAGCTAATTTATGTAAAAAAAATTAATAATTCTAAGTTCTAAGTTAAATCATTATGAAACATGGCTAAAACGTCATAGTGCGCCGACCGTAATATTTAAATTTAAAGCGCGAGAAAAGCGCAATTAGTTAGCAATAAATAATAATGCTTTTCAATTACCGAACATCGCAGCTACTTAAAAAAATCGTGGAGCATGTCGTCAGTACCCGTATTTAATCTAAGAGAATCGCCTATAATGTGTACACTGATCTTACAAGATTAAACAGATACAAAGATACATTAACAACCAACGGCCCTGCTTACGGCCCTTTCTCCATACAAAATAATCACTTTTTGTATTGCATTTTAGCACCCACCATGCGTGCTGAGTTATCGAAACGGCCCTTTGTGGGCAAGCAGTGAGTCAACACTTAATATTGATTGCATTGAAGATCCTTTTGTTTGACGCTGGTTCATTGTTTCAATTAGCTGGGTAATTCTTCGGTTATTATTGGTAGGTTGTTAATGAAATGGTGGGAATAGTTCTCTATTCTGTAGCTTTGTTAAAAAGCGCATTAGCCATTAGCAAACAATATAAATACATTGTTATGATTTCGCTACATTTTCTTGCCTTAATCATTCAGAAATATCTATCGTAAGCATGTACTGAATATTGATATAATATGCCAACAGTGATGCAAAGCATAAATTACAAACTTAATCGAAAGTTTAGTTTAAGTTCTATTAATAAACACGCATAAATGTACCGACCAATACTACGACAATTTCGACAGCACAGATATCGTTTCCGTAGTGTAGCGGTTATCACGTGTGCTTCACACGCACAAGGTCCCCGGTTCGATCCCGGGCGGAAACAGGTTCATCTTTTTTGCATTTTACATTTTTTTATTTCTTTTTTACAATACTTGTTAATTTTTCTTGGAACATTTTCTCATATTTTACATATGAGTACTTAGTTATTTTCAATGGTAATGCTTGTGTCTCCCAATGGACTACGAATTTCGGTAATTGTCGACGCGTGGAATGAGCATTTCACATATCATTCATGTGATTTTTCATTTACGCTACTTATGAAATATCCCATACACACCAAGGAAGCGGAGTGAACATTAGTGCATCGCGATAATGACGCGGAAGAATGTCAACAATGCGTAGACTACCGAACAAGAGGTGGAAAAGGCGGGGTAATTAAATTTAGAAAGCGGCACAGACCCAAGTACTGCACTAGATAGGATAATTTCTTGCCGTCAACGCGGAACTATAACGACCTTCTGACTTGATATGCTATCTGGTACGCTCATCTTTGAGATAGATAAATTGTTTATGCAATCCTAACTAAATTCGGCCATGATTTTCAGAACCTTAAATATTGTCGTGCGTATTTTCTTACGTAGCCGATCTTCTGTCAAAAATCTTTAGTTGTTTAGCAATGTGAGCCATTCATTCACATTAACAACCTCTGGGGATTGGATAGGCTTGAATCGATTTCTAAGTTACAGATAAATTATTAATTCAAATAGCGATTAATCCAGCTGTAGTTTCGGGTTCAATAGAGACTACGCTACGCGTGCTAAGTACCTGGTTATCTAGACAAAGTATCCAATGATGATAAACAATTATTTTTTGCCATTCGTAAGAATTACTTCAGCTTAATTCAATGCTTCTTCATTATTTTCTCAAAATAAATACATAAGCCGGCAAACTGTTTCATAGCTTTTTGAAATGCAGCAAATTATATAGGTTTGTTTACTTTAGCTGTGATTAATACTAATCTACACGTATTAACTACGCCGTACATTTCAGGTCAAGTTCATTATCCATACAGCTCGCCTCTCGTAATAAGCAAAAACTACTTATAAAGTACTTTATTCAATTACCAATATTGCTTTTAATATTTATGCTTGTCCGCATTTGGTATAAAATTAGACAAAGCAATAATTTAAAAGCCGAAACTCAGCTCTTTACAGAAAATAATATTTGCTTTTATTTCCGGGAAACTTGAAAGAAATAACGTCTGCTAAACATTTTTTACTGTCATCAGCATTCGAACTAAGCGTTACTTCAAAGAAAGTTTCAAAAGTATTAATCTTGATATTAAAAATATTTTACTTAACGGATCATAAACATAAAAGGAAATATTATGTCTATGTAAAAATAACTCCATAAAGCGCCAAACACACCACGATTATGGCGTTGCGGTAAATGTATGCATTCAAGCTCATCGTAAGATATTAGTTTAGCGTTTCACGTGATTAACTAAGACCAGAGGAAGATCAATGATCTTCAGAAGACCGCAGTGCCACTGCACTCCTTCTGATGTGGATTATCAAGGGTAATTATAACTTACCAACAGATAATCTGCTTTTTCGTTTCCCGGTCCTTGTGTACAAATTGAGCATCATATTGCCAAGTAATCAAATCGATTACTTTGTCTCCTCCAATCGCAAACATAATATACAAACGTTCATAATTTAAATCCGGCGTAAGTGATGTCTGATTTAATTCCGTTAGTCAATTGGTTCTCCAAATAGTTATTACTGAAGATAGAAAAGTCAAGTGTGCTAAATATAAATATGATGCATTATCGTTATCTTAATCCCAGGTATTCGATGTGTTCTATATTATCAGTTTTACTTATTAGATAACAATATATAATTTCTATTGATCGCCTACATTTTGCCTCGAAGACGCAATCATCTAATCAATTTAAGGCATCCGTCTTTATCCTATTTCAATGTAAAATAGGATGAAGACGAAACAAAAATCCCGGAGTCCAGTGACACTCTTCGTCTTCAATCGGGTGGTGTGCTCAGGCGCATCGTTTACGACGCCATTTTGTTTTTATTGTGCTCTTCCGGTTTCGTAAGACGTGTAAACGTGCTACATCAAAACAAACGACATCTTCGCTATTTCTGGACGGTTACGGAACTTTTACCTTATATGAGATTTTAAAACTATTTGAAACTCCTCAGTACCCCTACAAGCACAAACATATCTTTCGTGCTGAATGCCTCATTCATAGCCCATTCATATTATTCAATAAGGGCCGTAAGAGTGGAGCTGGAAAATTATGCATAAGCATGCCATGTAACCCGCAAGCGGGTCCTATATGTTTCTGTAAAGATCTGTCAATTTCCTTCAGCTACTTAGCATTCCCACATGCTTTATATAAGACTAAAAGTAAAATGTTATTTTTAACCCTTAGCGTCTGTGCCATCCAATTTAAGTAGCATCTTGTAATGTGCGAAAAACACTTTCGTTGATGGCCTTATAGGCCAACATAAGCAAAAAATTACGACATCTTGAGCAGATGTTTTTAGCGACAGATGGATTAGCGTACAAGCTACACAGTTTGCATTTTTTCTGTTGAAAAAAATAAAGACCGCAGGTAAACATACTCGAAGAAAACAACTTCCTTTCATTTTTTACATTTCGTATTGAGGAAGATAATACAATAATTTTTAGAGACTGCCTCGGTGGCGTAGTTGTATTACGGTACGGATACAAAGCTGAGGTCTCGGGTTCGAGTCCCGGGTCGGGCAAAGTGATATTGGATTTTTCTATTCATTATCAGTCCGGAGTCAGGAATTTGTGCCCGATATGGCGATAGGCTCGCCCCCTATCACATCGTGGGATGGAACATACAAGGCGAAATGTGGGTATCCTAGTGGCATCTCTGCCTACCCCTTCGGGGATAAAGGCGTGAGTTTATGTATGTATGTATGTTCGTTTAATAAATGAAACTGTCAGCAGCTCAAGAATTCTTTTCTTCCTTTTGTCCCTCCTTTCCGTCTATTTTCAGATGCCGAGGATAGAGTTTTAAACCTCAAATATCGTGGGTGTATACGGCAATGGTATCTACGCCCATGAGATAGGTATTTTAAGATTTTATTATGAACAAAATACATATCTTCGGAAATGCGATAAAGATACCTAATAACCCAAAGCGCAACCAGAAAAGGCCGCCCTACCAAGGAGCAACCCTACGTGGCGTTGTCACGTTACGTAGCATAGTCGCTGTCACCGGCTGATTGGATTATCGGTCGGCGACCTTTGAACCCGGCGTGAAGCCGTGAACTACGGAATACAGTGACTAATTTCGTAGTCTGATGAGTTACTAGATAGTAAACTTGTTTAATAGTAACTTTGTTAAACACAGGGTCAGCTGTAATGTGAAAAGATAGTAAATTGATTGAGTACAACTTATGTTTTGCTAGATAATAATATGTTTGTTTTTAATTCAGGGTCAGTTGTAATGTCACAAGATAGTAAATTGTTTGGGTGTTAAAACAGCTGTTATAAATAATGCAGTTGTAAATATGTCACCATTATCTCAATATTTATGAATGAAACTTACAATACATTGATTAGTTGTAAATGGTTTTATACAGAAAAAATATTTGACGTATTTGTTTGAGTTAGTGTACACATAAATGTTAGCAGATTAGAGCTTGAAACTGTTAAGCACTTATGATTTTAAAAATATGTACTATCATAAACTAATAATAAGCATATGTGCACCACACACATTTTAAACTCAACTTTAAAGGTGTGACTTTTAATGTTATTGTTTCGACTAATGCTTATTCACAAAGCAGTTACTACAAACTAGGGTAATTTGTGTCAGCGATTCATATAATTGTGTTGGTTTTAGTCAATTATCATTAAATTATTTTTAGTATAGCTAACCCATCCACACAAAGCCGGATAAAGTGTTTGTCCCAGTTACAAGTATCGCAAGCTGTAAAGTACCATAAACTAGATTTTTATTGCAACAATTAACAGCTTTCATTAAATAACTACAAGGTTCTAAAGCATAAAGTTTTATCTTAAACAGGTAATAAAATAGAGCTTGCTATAAGAGTAGGTAAAATTTTAACCTTAACAAGTTAATTGAGCCTTGCTTCTTAAGTTTAGAAACTTTTAGTGAAATGCTGTGCATTGTTCAAGTTAAAGTTCAATTATTAAAGTTTAATTTTTAAAAAAACTTATTTTACACAGGGATTTTGTTAGGTAATGTACTAGATATATTTAGACACACTTACATTAAAAATATTTATAGATTAATA
Source organism: Deilephila elpenor (assembly GCA_949752805.1). NCBI lineage: Eukaryota > Metazoa > Arthropoda > Insecta > Lepidoptera > Sphingidae > Deilephila > Deilephila elpenor. The sequence continues at coordinate 4,333,660 of OX457116.1, forward strand.
CATGTTTTTTATTTAAAAAAAATAGAGTGATAAACTAATTCAATGTTTAAATGTGTTAGGTGCAGGTTGAAACATTCAATGGTTTTAAACTAACTATAGTTTTAAATAATCAATATCATTATTAGAATCACATAGGTGAAGGACAACTTTGCAAACTTTGAAACTATAAATGAGTGCAATGAACGCAATATAAATATAAAATATAAACTTTAATATCATATTGTAACTGATAACTAGGAATGACATATCCAAAGATTAAATAGAATAGCTAGTCACTACAAACGACAAAACTGATAAAGTCATAATTACAAAATCAAGGCGAAACACAACGTCCAGTTACAATGACGCATAATCGATAAATCAAGGTTGAAAGAAATGCAACTGCAGTTTTATGACACCAAAACTGTGGCCAAGTAAATTATAGAAACGATACCGTAAGCGTACATTAATGTAACGGTAGAGCTTATTAAGCTACAATTACGGCGTTCTTTTTTTAATAAGGCATCACTTAATACAAATCACATGGAAGTTATTCGCAAAATTAAGCACTTAAAATAACTTACCCGGCTACAGGTGCATGCAACCAAACTTGCATTGGTCCAACACCAGCACTTTATTACACAAAGAAAAGTTACTTATCACTATCACATCACACACAGCACTTGTTTTATGCACTATTCTCGTGTATTTCCAGTAAAACGTATAAAATATAAATACACGAAAAGTGCATTCATGAACAACAAACTTCCCCACAAACCAACTATACTGCACGCAGTGAACGTGTATAACTCGACTAAATTTAATACATATTCAACCAGCTCATAAAATAATAGCAATAAGAACTATTTTCGGCTGTTTCGAAACTTTATCAAAAATACACGAATGCAGGCTTATTTCAAATGGCTATGAAAAAGTCGTATTATATATTGATTTTTTTGTTACTCGATGGATAATATATATTTTTATCTAAACAAATTGAAAACAAATTTACTTATTATATTATTATTATTAATAAAAACCAGCCAGATCAATCATTGTTTAAAAATCTAATAAGTTTCATAATATCGGTGGCGTATGGAGTGTGAACTTCATTTTAGTAGCTGTAAAAAGCCATCTGTTGGACCAATGGCGAATAAATTTATCTAAATTCTAACGCAATGCCATCTATTGGTACTTTATCAAGATTTCATTACTTAACAATAGATGTCGCTATAATAGAAGAAATTGTCATTAAGAAGGTAAGTAATAATATATACATTAATTAAAACACTTTTATAATATTTGGTTTTTAATCTAAATATTCATTACATTACGAACTATATATAAATCATGAGTTGACAACGATTTAACCAAGTTTTGTTTTTGGCATGCTAAAGGTGCGTTTTCTAGACATCTTCTTACGAGCCAGCTGCAGTTGTTGTAATTTATTATTCACTTCCGCCCAAATCTCGCTTTGTTCTTCAATTGGTATGGTTTTACTGAAAAAATAAGTCTTTTTAATACTACTGAACATGTAAATAAAAAAAAAACTCTTAATTTCTCCAAATATCCTACAAGAAGTATAACTTCAAAAAAGTCGTAAGATCAGATTTTTTTTAATGATTTTATAGAACATAGTCACTTTCCACATATTTTCAGGTATACTAAGAGTTCAGTACTTATCAAATTTCATTAGTATAAAGAAGGTTAAGTTTTACCGGTATTGCTTCATCAAGTCGTATTTCTCCCATGGTGTCTTCCTCAGCTCGCGAGTACGCCTGTTTTTCTCTGTTAGGTACTCCTCAATATTCGAAACTCCTTTCAATTCTTGTCGTTCCCATCTCTCAAGCCATGGTTTTGGTTTTAATTTCACCTAGAGAATTCAAAACTGTTTTAATTGTTCTATTAAGCATAACTTAAACATTTTATACAATCATAGGCTACCAATCTTGTTAACATTTAGAAGCACATTTTAAAAAACAACAATACTTAGAATATATTTTAAAGGTACTTTAAATTTTAAAATAAGCCATGTCGGAAATAAAATTGTAGATATAGGCTTCAGGCTACTTATGTGTAGCTAATGGATAATCCCATGAAGCACACATTGAAAAATATTTTGAGTAATTTAATATTATGTAATTGATGTTGACTTATGTACAGTGGTATTGTTTGTTGTAATGTGTTTTTCACAATATTTATCAATCTATTTATCTATCTATCTACTCAGCCACAGAATGTCCACTGCTGAACATATGCCTCGTTTCCATTCATAACATTTAACTTAATTCATTTTTAACTATCATCAATTATAAAAGTTTATATACCTGCACAGGATTAACAGGGACTGGTGTTCCCTCTGGCAAGATTTCAGGGTCCATGTCCAGAGAGAATGTACTGTATTCAGGCAGAGCATCTCTCAAGTAAAAGAGTTTGTCATCAAGACGCTTCTCAAGACGCAATACTTGTATCTTCTGGATTGTTGGGTCGTAAAGATCATACCTCACCTGGAAATATTAGTTTCGATTGTAGCGAAATTTCTTTTTAACATAACAGCAAAAATGGTAAAAAATATTTCTGTGAAAGTATCCATTTTAAAGTTTTTGAAAATAATAATAATTTGTAAATTTTAAAGTGAAGTAGAATATTGTAGAGACTATAAATTCAGTTCTTTATTTATCAAATACCATAACATCTAAATTTAATTAGTGTTTTTAGCAACTTATAGTAACAAAAAAGATAAAATCTATTCAGCACTCAATTGTGAACATCCTGCAAAATATTTCATTTAATTTCATTCTAAATAGTGAATATATGACAAATCTGAGAATACTCTCACCTCAACACCCTGATGGTCAACAACATTCCTTAAAGTAAACTCAGCTCTCAAGCCACAACCCTTGCGCTCAATGCATATTCCCACAAATCTATTTGTTTTGCCTTGGGCATGGGGATCTGCTATGGTGACAGCAAGAATTGAACCTGGAAAATGAAGGTTATCATATGAACCCAAAATGCTAGCCATTTTTTTTTATTAACCCTACACATTTGTTGATGTGTACCCACACTAAGATACAAGATTTGTATTATGGGATCAGACTCTTACATATATTTCAAAACTGTACTGTAAATAAACAACACATGTACAAAGTGACTATGTCAACTATTAACTCTATGGAATGCAATGGCTCCCTAAAAACTGAATGTTATTGTAATCATATACTGACCAACATAAAACTCAGGAATATCAATCTGCTCTCTTCGCTGTAACATATCAGCTCGTTCCAGCTTTTCTCGAAGACTGTTTCTCCAATTAGGGTTGGGATCGGGTAGAAATTCCGGATACGCATGTCTGTACTCTAAGATTGGGTTCGTCTTTCTGTGTTCTCGTCTTTGTGGTGTCTCCTCTGCATCTTGCTTTTGGGGCTCTTCTACCTTCTCCGGCAGGGTAGACAGAGCACGGAAATCTAAAATAAGTTGTTACTTTAAGTCTATACTTAATAATTCAGCCTCTAGAGTCTATACTCTAGAGGCTGGTTATTTTAATATTTTTTAAAGAAGAAATTATAACCTCTTCGCATGAACCATTTAGCTGCCGACAAAATGTCTGTAGACGATTTTCTGAGAGCCATAGCCATTATGAAATATAGTGTTTGAACTTTTAACGCTGTTTTTCACATAAATAGAAAAATGTTTAAATAATTTTAATACAAAACATTCCTCACGGCTCACAATCACAATTACTTTGACAATTGACACTTGACAGTACGTTTTGTTGATACATATAGTTTAAATGGTATGATTTGAAAATATTTAAAAATATTCATATTATATTTACGTTTAATGTACAAAAGCCATGTTATTTAATATAAACACTACAATTTTTTTTTTAAATCTCATTTAAATTAGTGTTTTTTATTTTAAATATTTTTTTCATCGTAGACATTTCATATTTCAAACTATCTTTGTATTTGCAAGGTTTGGATTTTTGAAACTTATCATTTGTTTCTTAAAAAAAGTAAAAGTAAAAAAATTCTTTCAATTATTAATAAAATAAATTATGAATCTTGGTCTCAAATGGCAATCGCTGTTATTCGTCTGTCAAAAAGACAAATAATAAAACGTCAAACAAACCAAGGAAAATCGATTTCTTGACCCAAATTCCTTTTAAAAAAACTCACTTCCTACTAATTACTTCATAAATCCATGTCCTCGATAATGCAGAAGTGTAATGATGATAATATTCCTTTGGCTGATGACGACCCGCAAGTTATAATTACCGATGATTTGGATAACAATCACTTGGATCATGGTAGGTCTATGGATTCCCTGCCCAGTTCCTACACTGGTGGATCTTCCAGCCCTGGACTGAATGGACCAGCAAGCTTTGAACCAGACTCAGGGATCGACGAGCAGGAGGAAAAAGCACGTCTCATATCACAAGTCTTGGAGCTACAAAACACACTGGATGGTAAGACGTTTTATTTATATGTCAAAAATAATTATTATGACTAGTTATAGGTGTAATGTATACATAATAGCTTTAAATAAATTCTGCATATAAATCCTCTATACTTGACACAAAGTCATTGTTGTCTGCTGTGGCACTGGCTAAATGCTGAATGTGGTAGAACAAAAAAATGTGATATAATTACTCAACTGCATTGATGACATTGTTCATTCATTGTCTTTCTTGTAAATATTAAAAGTAACTGTTAGAGCAAAGAGGTGCTACTGCACAGTGAGTAACCTCATGTCGGTGTAAGACAGGCTGGTTGGTTTTGAATGCTGATTCAAAATGACATGCAAGTCTTTGAATGTGTGAAAAATATTTGAGTAGTCAGTCGTTGTTGAAAACACGAGAGTACATGTTATAAACTATAAATATTTTTCACATTTATATTGTGCTAAGTTCTTACTGTGTAGTGATTAAAGCTTTACCTTATGTACTTCTAACAATTTACATTAAAATGCTATTTTTAAACTCTGCTGAGTATTCATTTCAAGGTCTATGAAGAGACCTGATATTAGTATGCTCTAACAGTAACTTTGTAACTACTATGTATGTACAATATGAGACTATCAGCATATTTATTCGGTACTCAGTGTTATATCAATAAAATTATAAGAGTTTGTAGATCTAGATGAATAAATAATTATTTATGATAAATAATATTCGGATAAGATTATCATATAGATAATAATTATGAAAAAATATTATTCACCTAATTAATATATAGTTGATGTTCTCTCTCTACAAGTACTTTTAAATTAATTTTACAGATCTGTCTCAGAGAGTTGACTCAGTGAAAGAAGAAAACTTAAAGCTACGCTCCGAAAACCAAGTTCTAGGACAGTACATTGAAAATTTAATGTCTGCATCGTCAGTTTTTCAATCAACCACACCAAATGTACATAAGAAGTAATTGATTCCTACTTTATTCTTGCCTGTTAAATGACCACTTAATTTCATCCTTGAATGGTGCATTGTGAAAATAATATGGTCTGTAAATAGTGTGAAATATTTTAACAGTATATTTGAAGTAAAATTTTTATGTCCTAAATGCATTCAGACACAGCCTCCACGGCACAATTGGTTAGACACTAGCTGTGACACGAAAGGCCACTGGTTCAAACCCTGCACCGAAACAAATGTTTGCATTAACCACATATATTTGTTTTGGGTCTGGGTGTTGTGAGATAGAAAAAAATTGGTAGTTTCTGATACCCACAACACAAGACTCGATCTTAGTGTGGGGTCAGGGCTATGCATGTGACTGTTGGGTATATTTATTTATTTTTATTCTGTGATATGAGCATATGGTTTGCTTGAAAGGATATCACTATTGCCAATTAATCACAATAATTGATATCAGAGAGATTTTTACCCATATTTGAGAATCTGAGGAGTAAAAAGCTATAAAATGTTTACTCTTGGAAATTACTAAAATTGTGGTCAAACATTGTGTAAATCTATATTTACTGATAAACATAAAATAATATCAATTGTATGTTTGTTCATGACTAGACTACCACTCACCCCATTATTAGGGAAATTTTAAGTCTGGCAACTATATGGAGATATTAAAATGGTTAGACATACTGTTAAACTATCTTTATAATTTTACAGGCCTATTGTATTTTTTTATTTACAAAAGAAAATTATAAAAGCTATTGCATATTGATTTTTTAGTTTGTGGTTTTCATTTTACGATTGTTTTAAAATGTTTTTTTTTTAATTGCAGATGTGAATACAAATTGAGCTAGCTAGCCTTATAAAATAAGGATTATTATTAAGTGCACTTCATTTATTTTGTGGGAAATATTGATATAATTTGACATACATATGTTAACAAATGAATATTAATGATCTGAATACTATTAAAATGTTATTAATAAAAACTAATGGTTAGTTAATCCCATTCAGTATTAAAAAGAATAAAAATGTAAAGATTATTTATTGTAACAAACTGCCCTAAATATTTATTATATTAATTGTACTATCACATTGCACTTAAAAGTACCTAATATGTTATTAATAAATTGTTTAGTTGCATTAGTTTATATCAACAATATTACATCTCTAACACAGTGGCGTGCCTAGGGTTTTGGAGTAGGGCAAGCCCAATATTATTTTAGTTTTAATAAATGTTTATTTAGAAGGAAAAAAATACTAAGAACGACGAAATCGAATTTACGGCGCGGCGGCAGACCTACCACACAATCTGTACAATATTAGGATTAGATAAAACAAATATAGATAGCTTGTGGTCATGCAACCGTAACTTTTTAATGCACTAACTACTGAGCACTTTTAATACTCGGCATTACACTAGCACAACGATAGCTACTATGCTCCCGTGTTTGACTGCGCAGTTAAGCAATATTGCGGACAGAAATTGTTATAAATACAATAAGGTTAAGTTTTTACAAGTAATTTTAATTACAAGTAATATCATGCCTTTTGAAAGGACCACAAACTCATTGAAATCATAAGAATTAATCCAAACATTCTAATACACAAGTGTCCCTTGAAAAGTATATGTAACACGACTGTTTAATAACCTATATGAATGGGAGCATTTCGAAATCGAATTACGTGGTTTAGTAAACTGAAGCTGAACCGATAAAATGCCTCTTGTGATTTACCACGAATTTAAGAAATGCACAAACTCGGCGTAGTTTTCGCGCCAATTTCAATATAATTGAATTAAATTACCTTTATAACGGCCATGAACACTTTCACCATCACACTAAAACCATAACAAGAAACAATACAAATCATTATCGTCTCAAAAAGTTAAAATAACATTGAAAAAACTAATAATTAACCTACAACCGAACTATTTACAATTTTACAATGTCAAAATACTTAAGAAGTTAGTAGTAATTCGTACAGTATTGCTAGTAAACGAAAAAATAAACATTACAACATGCAATTATAATTTATGAAATAAATATAAAAACTTCATTATATGTATTAAAAAAATGATTAAATAATTTAAAAAAAGAACTAACATAATTTAATAACAATAAATATAATTTAGTTAACAAATAATGTTACTCATGACGACCTTCAAACGTACGATGTTCAGTCAAAACAATTCTGTAGTCAAAAGCTGGGCTTTTGGTTTAGTACTTTATTGCTATATATAGATATCTGTAGCTATACATTCGTAGTGCCAGAGTGTAGCATTTCACCCGTCAGTGTGAAAGAGATAGCATGCTTTGCCAAAAGCCTCGTAAAAGCACACGAGAGAGAAAAAGGCAGATATATGTTTTGCGCGTACCGTCTTTTAAAAAATGCGTGCTACGTTCAACGTGAGAGGTAAAATTATTGAATGAATTTATTTAATGCGTTGCGCAGCGCGGGCGGCGCTTCGGCTCGCCGTCGCAGGCGCTTCATTGAAGAGCGCCATGCCGCGACGGAACGCGGTAAATTCAAAAATTGTAGATGTTTCGTAATTACTGTTTTGTATTAAATGTAATGGTTTCGTTCAGAATTTATTATATACGTATTAAGTAGGGCAAGCCGGGCTTTTGGGCTTGTATGGAAGTACCGCCACTACTCTAACAGAATAATGATTGTTCAGCTCTATTCACAAATCAGTAGTATTGTATATTTATCCCACTTGAAATAATTTGATTGGTAACTAGGGGGCTAACTGTGTATACTGGCATAATACAAGGCATACCACTCAATTGAATTGCCAATAAAATTATCTCGTGTGGAATTAGTTTACTATGTAATAAATCATATAAAGAGCTTAGCTTTTATAGCCGTAGAATCACGGCCTTATTCATAGACAGTTTTCAAATTTTATTTCTATTTTTTATCGAGTGTTTTGTCTTCTTCGCCCAAACTGAAATCAAAAGTCGTTCGAAAGGGACAAAACATTTGATAACTAAAGTAGGTTTTAAAACTGTGTATGAATAAGACTAGTGGCGGTACTTCCATACAAGCCCAAAAGCCCGGCTTGCCCTACTTAATACGTATATAATAAATTCTGAACGAAACCATTACATTTAATACAAAACAGTAATTACGAAACATCTACAATTTTTGAATTTACCGCGTTCCGTCGCGGCATGGCGCTCTTCAATGAAGCGCCTGCGACGGCGAGCCGAAGCGCCGCCCGCGCTGCGCAACGCATTAAATAAATTCATTCAATAATTTTACCTCTCACGTTGAACGTAGCACGCATTTTTTAAAAGACGGTACGCGCAAAACATATATCTGCCTTTTTCTCTCTCGTGTGCTTTTACGAGGCTTTTGGCAAAGCATGCTATCTCTTTCACACTGACGGGTGAAATGCTACACTCTGGCACTACGAATGTATAGCTACAGATATCTATATATAGCAATAAAGTACTAAACCAAAAGCCCAGCTTTTGACTACAGAATTGTTTTGACTGAACATCGTACGTTTGAAGGTCGTCATGAGTAACATTATTTGTTAACTAAATTATATTTATTGTTATTAAATTATGTTAGTTCTTTTTTTAAATTATTTAATCATTTTTTTAATACATATAATGAAGTTTTTATATTTATTTCATAAATTATAATTGCATGTTGTAATGTTTATTTTTTCGTTTACTAGCAATACTGTACGAATTACTACTAACTTCTTAAGTATTTTGACATTGTAAAATTGTAAATAGTTCGGTTGTAGGTTAATTATTAGTTTTTTCAATGTTATTTTAACTTTTTGAGACGATAATGATTTGTATTGTTTCTTGTTATGGTTTTAGTGTGATGGTGAAAGTGTTCATGGCCGTTATAAAGGTAATTTAATTCAATTATATTGAAATTGGCGCGAAAACTACGCCGAGTTTGTGCATTTCTTAAATTCGTGGTAAATCACAAGAGGCATTTTATCGGTTCAGCTTCAGTTTACTAAACCACGTAATTCGATTTCGAAATGCTCCCATTCATATAGGTTATTAAACAGTCGTGTTACATATACTTTTCAAGGGACACTTGTGTATTAGAATGTTTGGATTAATTCTTATGATTTCAATGAGTTTGTGGTCCTTTCAAAAGGCATGATATTACTTGTAATTAAAATTACTTGTAAAAACTTAACCTTATTGTATTTATAACAATTTCTGTCCGCAATATTGCTTAACTGCGCAGTCAAACACGGGAGCATAGTAGCTATCGTTGTGCTAGTGTAATGCCGAGTATTAAAAGTGCTCAGTAGTTAGTGCATTAAAAAGTTACGGTTGCATGACCACAAGCTATCTATATTTGTTTTATCTAATCCTAATATTGTACAGATTGTGTGGTAGGTCTGCCGCCGCGCCGTAAATTCGATTTCGTCGTTCTTAGTATTTTTTTCCTTCTAAATAAACATTTATTAAAACTAAAATAATATTGGGCTTGCCCTACTCCAAAACCCTAGGCACGCCACTGAATAAGACATTAAATGTTTAGATGTACCATCACACTTCTATTATGTTTCAAAAGGACCACTATGCAATATGCACTGTATTGTGGTTAAATTAGATACCACCTTTTTATGCCTTTCTGTCATGCCGGGAGTTGTAGACATAGGGAAAGGCATATTATGAGTACACTTTATTGTATTCGGCAGATTATGGTGCACTTAAATGAAAAAGAACTATTTAATATTGTCTGTAGCTTGTAGAAAAAATGGAATAAATAATATGAAGTTTGCAGAAGGAAATTTCGGGATTATAAAAATCTTTACATAGTTTAAATTTGAATGAGTATAAAATAATTTTGTGGGACACACATTTTCTTTTTAGGTACCATGTAATTTGATAACTATTCACATATATACTTAATTTTCTACACCTTGCTCATATACTCTACTGAATATCTATGATTATTAACAAACTAATAAAGATGTACATTCCAGATTTTGCAAAATCATGTAATGAAATGTTCTCTCTTGGATATTGCCCAGGAAAATACTGCAATGTTTTGTTTTTAAGCTTATAATAATACATTTTTATCAAAAATGTCTAGTTTTATTTAATTTTTCTGTCGCTTTGGTGTTATGTAATGCAGGTGTTATGTAAAGCAATTTCCAGGTCAGGATCCAACTGTGTCAGCTTTTCGATTTGAGAAATATATTACGAAATATCATTATATTCACCCGGTAGAAAAAAATAAGATTTTGACACATTCTGTCAGTATAACTAGTTGCTTGTGTAACAACAGCAAATCTCAAAAGAATTGGAATTGTCTCCGTGGCGCAGTTGGTTAGCCGCCAGCTGTGAAACAAGAAGGTGCGGGTTCGATCCACGATCGACGCCCAAAAGTATTTGTCTCGGGTCTACGTGTTTGTGGGACCGAAAAGTCTCTCGTAGTGTCTGATACCCACGACACTAGACGTAATTGATCTTAAGTCATCTTATTGTGGGGTCAGGACTATCTATGTGACTGTTAGGTGTATTTATTAATAAATTAATTTAATAACTTATAGAAAATTTTCATCAACAATACACGATCGAAGTAGAACAAAGCATGCGACGCGACGTGCCAAAATCAATAAAGAAAATAATGAATCACGATCAACTATGATGTTCTTTGACTAATGTGTGCGTAAAATTCATCCGCCAAATTACGTCATGCAATGTTAATGACTTCATAAAAAGCCGCGAGAGTCACCCATGCGTGTCCTGTCTTGGCCGAACTTCGAGTTCGTGTAGACTGCATGCAGCCGGCCTTACACAACGCTGCGGTCGCATGAAAAACTCGTGACGGATGCGTGACGTGCCGCTGGTGATGCCGTGACTGCACCGTCATCCGATTTTCCTGTTAATCTGATTATTAATTTAGGTATAAAAATGTCGGTTTGATGGCTAATGAAAATGCAGTAGGATTTACCAGATACCTTACAAACATTTTTTGTACCAATTAAGAATATTCATTCATTTTATATTCAGATCACAAAAATAATATGCTATACTTTTTGATGAAAGAAAAGTGATTGTATGTCACAATCAAATAAACATTTTCCGTCGACATTTATCTTGCTACGAACTTTTGTACACTTACCATCAATTACATTTTGACGCGCTGCAACAAGATTAAAATGATTAAATTGCAGTCATATCATAAACAGTATGCTACAACATAAAATCCTTCTTCTTATATCTCTGTGATAAAATCGAAATTCAGTTATGGGATTAGTTGATCATTTTGAATTTTCCGGAATGACTCAGTATAAGTTTAACGATCTGGGAAAATTGTGGTAGATGTATGGTAACACAATATTTGTTGTCTCTTTTACTCCCACAAGAAGCTATCGTATCGATTATGTATAGCCATCTCTGTCTATAATTACGACAAGCCAACGGTGCGATCAGCCGCTTAGCAGTTAGCGATGCGAGCTGCGACGAAAACTGAAAAACTGGAGCCAGTTTTAAATTGACAATTGCGTGGAGCGTACGCTTGTTCTTTTGTGAAAGAAAAAAATAATAAGTTAAAATGCCGAAAAAACTGAAAGTTGTTGTAAAATCTTTATATTCACATGAAATAAGGAAAGATGTGAGCTTGGAGACTTTGAAATCATTGAAGCTGGAAGACGCTTGGCCATTTATCAGGGAAGAAATTGAAATCGAAATCGGCAGCAGCCAGTTGGTCTGCATCCCTCACATTACCGAAGCCGATTTGTACAAAGTCACGTCTCTGTTCGTACCAAATGAGAAAGAAACTAACGGTAAAATGTTCACGCCGCTTGGCGAGCTGAGAAAAAATGTAAATGAAGAGAAATCCAACCCGGACTATGTAAAGTGGCTTGAGCAGGGAGACTTTCAGGAGGCCGATTTCAAATTCCCTCATGAGAGTGTAAAGGTGAGCTTATCGAAATATTTATGTTTTTAGCATTTGCTATGTATACTTGGGTCGGTTAAGGTCATACAATCCAGGACGAATGACCTTGACCCTTGTCTAAAGACGAACGGACGAACTAACACAAGAACAGTTTTTTTTATGTGAACATTGAATACATGCCTTTTATAAATTAATTGATGTCATAGCCCATAGGTGCTGCAGTATCATATAAAAATTATTGATTTATAAATCGAAATTTACTATCTTTTAACTATGTACGAATGTACGCTACGCGCACATTAATTTTATTAAAAAGTTTCGTTAGCGTGTCTCCGACAATAATTATGCAAGATATTTAATTATTCATGTAAATGATAGGAACAGTCGTAAAACAACATACGATTTGTATTAAAAGAAACCGTTTTATTATTTAATGTTAGAACCCAGAAAAAAAATGAAATTAATAATTAAAGAAATCTGTTTAGAATTTACTTAAACAGGACACTGCTCATTGCTCAAGTTAGCCTGGCAAAATGTAAATTAGCATAGCCATAGTTCATTAAGAATTATTTATCAGTTTAAATCTATGTTGAGGACATGTGTGCATTGTGTGTGTTCCCCATTTGGCCCAGTTCATGTTTTGCTAATCATTACTGCCTCATATTCACCTTATAAAATTAATGGACTCATTCTACATCTTGAACAAATTATGTGTTATATTATATGCTGGATATTCTGGATGTAATATTTCAAAGTACGCTGTAATACTGGTTACTGACTAAATAATTGTTAGTTATCCTAGATTTATAATCATAACATATTGGTTCTTACAATATAATGAATATTGTCTTAATTTAATGTAGGTTTGTGATGTTATTCTTGATCATTTCGCAGCTATACATATAATAATTAGCAAACATATTATGGCAAATTATAATACAATACATATTAACCATTGCATATTGTTACATAGTCCAGATTATAGCAGGATGTAGATAAGGAGCATATTAGTTTAAATATTATATTATTCATTGTGAAACTAAATATAATAATATTGTTTTTAATTATAAAGCAATATTGAGTAGTGTAGGTTGAAGATATCCTATATTTATCTTTGAAAATCAAAAAGACATATTTGAAAAAGGCTAAATATTATTGAAGAAAGTTTCATGAAGAATATCACTCATAAAATATGATAATGAATGTATGATTAGTGATGTAATAATAATTGAATATCCTTAATTTGTTCTATAAATACAATATAACAGATACTGGATAGATTCAAGCAACACACATTTAATGAGACTAAGTGATCTGGGAGAATAATGCAAATTGATTAATGGACTATTACATATATACTGCAATGTTATTTATTAATTATTAAACATGCTACTCTTTTGATCAATTTCTGATGTCAGTTGTAATGAAACCTGCCAAACAACTATTAACATTCATTGACTTCAATATTATCAAGGTTCATCCATATTTATTTGTTTGTGACCCTTCAGCAATGCAACCAATTGATACAAGTTTATTGTGAGTGCAGTTATGCACTCTGCAGTTTTAGTAATATAATAATAATACTCTGTGTATGCCATAGAAATATAAAGAAATTGAGTATAGGTATATTGATGAAATAATTGTTTTTGATATTCTAGTGAATGGTATTTCACTATCTGTATAGATTCACAAACTAAAGTGTTTAGATAGAGAATCAATTGATTTAATGTAGAAAATAAATTACTATTATAATTATTTATTTTAATATTAATTACTATGAAAGCTTGTATTAAACTTTAAGCAAGCATATAGGTATTTCCTGTAGAAATTAAAGTAAAACTTGGAAATACTAATGAAAATCTAGGGATATTGTCCTCCAAACTCATTGTTATATGAGTTGAAAGTTTTCTTGCTATTCTTACTATTATTTACTCTAGATATAATGTACAAGACTCAAGACAACAAAATTTTGTGCAACAACATTATGAATATTAATATTAAAATCCACAATATATTATCAGGAAAAACCTGGACCAACAAGGGATTTTTAGCTGATAAAAGTATGGAATAACCTGCTTAAGACAGGAGTTCAACAATATTTTCCCCATGGAAACATATTCATATAATTGAAAATGGAATTTACCTCAAGATTTCGTTGTATCCCTGTTTTATCTATGAAAATGCTTTGGCATTTTCTATTATTCAAATTGTATTGTTTGTGAGAAATTAAGTAAATATTGTAATCTTCAGCCAAAATATGTTCCTCTATAGGGCCTCTACAAACTATTTCCACAGCAATTTTTTTGTTAATCAATATTACTGCAGAAGGTAAAAATAAAGACATAGAATACTAGAACTTTATTTACGCGTTTGCATTGATTCTCTATCTAAATACCTAACAAACCTTATAGTAATTCGAGCTTTAAGCATTGTATACCTATTTTCGACTTAAACCGGTTTTTATCTTACTATCGTAATTTAGTCTGCCACGCAAAAAGAACACAAACTCGTGCTTGACGCATAGTCTACACGGGTGTACGTGCCGACAGTCCACGCTTTCCGTTAGCGAGTATCTTATCGATTTTTTTCCACTGTTTGTATAAAATAGAACTGTAGTTGTACCATTTTGGTACACATTTTATTTTATTTAATGTTCTATAGGATAGCCTACCCGTGTTTTTTGAAGATGTTAGGGTCCTGTTTTTAAGGTCACAGTAACAGTCGGGCTCTATGCAATTTGATGCAATCTAAAAAAAGGCTAATGTTAAAAAATACTGTTATTAATTATTATGAATATTTCCTTCACATACTTCGTACTGAATTAGAATTTGAGTAGACAAATTATAATTTAATATTTTACTAGGTAAGATTACTAAAACATTAGTGATTAGTATTGTTTTAAAATTACACGCAATATGTAAATTTAAATTGTGTGAAAGCAAACGGTCACGGAACGTAAAACACCTGCATAAGTGCAATGGAATACAAAATGAAAACACGTGTTGAAGTAATGTTTTCCTTCATATAATAAGATACACGCATATCACTTACGTACATCCGTCCTGATCATCTTTCTTCTAACGGCCTTATACATAGACAGTTTTGAAGCCTATTTTAGTTATCGAATGTTTTGTTCCTTTCGAACGACTTTAGAATTCAGTTTGAGCGAAGAAGACAAAACATTCGATACCTAAAATAGGTTTTAAATCTGTGTATGAATAAGGCCGTTAAACTATTTAGATGTAGCGCATATTTATATTTTATTCGAAAAAGTGCCTTGAAGTTTAGATTAAAAGACATGGTTCTAAAGGTTAAAGATCCGCATAGTGCTACAGGTATCCGCGCAAATTATGACAAATTAAGTTCTTCAGCCATCAGATAGCTCTATATTGTTATACTATACAATCTGTGATTATTCTTTTAGTATAAAGCTGATGGTCGGCACCTTTGTAGATAATAAGAAGAGTAGCCGGCCGTGTGGCCTGGGGTCAACGACTTCTAGTTCGCCGTTTCAAAATTGTGAGCTGAGTGCATAACTGACTGATATTCTAATGTCAGCAGATCGAGAAAAACCTTTCGTTTCCCATATAAGACAATTGATGGTTTTGCATAATTTTAAAGTTTAATAGTTAATTGTTTGATTTACAATAAAATAAATAATGCCTAGTTTTGTTTACGAAGAGATTTTATTTCGACTGATTTTGATGTATGGTATATAGGTAGCTGATACCCTGAATTTACACATAGGCTTCTTTTTGTCCCGAAAAATGTAGTGTCCCCGGGGGATGAGTAAGGAATTCAAATATACATATTTTATTCTTTCAAACTTAAATGGATGGTACGGGCAGGAGATGACAGGATTGCATACTTTTCGTTTTGGGATAGAATGAGAAATAACGGTACGGTACGGGAAAAGCAACATAGTCGATGGCGGTCACATTGAGTTTAAATATAAAACAGTACGCGAAATATTATGTTGTCGATGTGGACTAAACTGAAGTACTATCTGCGCCCAGGCGAAGCCGGGCCCGACCGTAAGTTTGATTGATATGTATTAGATTCAAATATATTTCTTTTATGTGGATTCGAAATCTTATTAAATACTACGAGCTTTGCTGACAAATTGTGTAAATGTTTACATTTCCTAGTTACGTTATCTACTATCGTTTATGATAAAGTGTTAGTTACCTTTTAGAGTACACATTTGAAAAGGCTATTAAGTGCACAAAGGATATCAGTATTACCTATTTAATGGTTAAAGGTATAAATAAACTCTATTAGTAAGTATGGTTTAAATAAGGATGACATATCATGATGATTATGTATAAACAACTAGGTGATAGGTATAACATTTTATCAAAGAATAATATAATAGTCTCTACAGTCTACGTGTATTTATATTTAGTATTGCTAGACTTCAGAATCTTGGTTCTGCCGTGTTCTAAAGAGGATATTAAAACGTCGATTGCATTTGTTGCTATAATACAGCCCTTTTACCTCTTGATACAAGAAAAAAATAGACACGTTCATCAAAAAGTATGAAAATGGCTCAAAAAAGAATACTACATCATCTAAGGCCAACAACAATTAAGTCATTAGTCCACTAATAGGCTTATGTTAGCAGTGGACTTCTTGTGGCTGAAAAGAGAGAGAGAGAGAGAGTCCACTAATAAAACATCGAAGTGTGTGTGCTGAGATAAATTCTAGGCTTCCTCATACAATTTCAGAGAAGGCTCAAGGAAATGAAATTTATATTGTTTCACTGTGAAACCAATATTTCTCATATAAACAAAATCTATTAACAAGTACATATAGGTAAGTTCAGTGTACCAACGTAGGAAAGCTTCCCGTGTTGATTGTGGAACGAGGGCGGCAGCCATTTGATTTAAACCAGGTGCACTCGACTTATTTACGGCGCAATGTTTATTACTTACGGTAAAAATACACCATCACAATTCAAAGATATTAGTATCAATGTTATCGCACATTAAATCCGTGTTTTGTAGTCTGCATCGTAATAAACAGATATTCGAAAAATCGTGGTTTTGTAGACGATAATACTTGTTTCGCTTGATTGGTTATTTTGATTCAAATTACTCATTTGGCAATAAAAGAATATTACCAAGAAATTTGCTTTATAAAGTATTCATCACGCATGTGTCATGTGTTTTCCGTTAGTGGAGTGATTTGTATACTTCAATGTCGTCGAATGTTTACTTATTATTCATTGTTTTACAATGGGGGCAACCCAGAAACTTTTTCCTACTTACAATAACGTAGGAAGAAAATTTTATTAGTCCGTTACTTATCCGATACTTCCCTCAATATATAAATTCATATAGAAATATATCCAGAAATGAACTTCCTGTAATACTGAAAATGATTACATAAAAACTCATTGCAACCAGGAACTCGTTTGTGAAATAGTCTACTTATGTAAACATTTGGAAACGAGGAAGTTGTATTCACATGATGGTAGCGTTAACCCGAGTTGCAAGCGTGTTATTTATAACGTGACGTGTTCCAGATCACGCTGCAAGACGAGTCGATCAAGAATAAAGTTAGAGTAATCATGGTGAACTTTACGAGGAATACCGTGCCACGAGACAAAGAGCTTGTCAATAACATCTATTTGGATGTGGATAACAACAAAGGTGAGAATTTATTAACATTAAAATAATCCAACTTACTTTAAGTTCCACTACAGAGAGCGGAACTAATCTACCATCGAGAGTTTTATCGAGAGGTCTCAATCTTGTGCGAGCCTAGTAGGCTTTAGAGGCATACATAATACATATTATACTATACGAATTCTTGTAAAATATACATATTGTACACAAAAATAAAAATAAAATGTATCCTTGAAAAAATTTGCCACAAATGATAAAAATGCGTAAAAAATAAAAGAGTATTTTTTTAATTAAAACGTTGTTGACGTCAATATTACGTACGTACATTGATTCTTTTATAAATTGTTTCGTCGCAAAGTTTTTGCGTATTTTTATTTTGTAAAACTTGTTTTTATCAAGAATGGGTAATTCACCGAAAGGATAGATTTAGGGCACGCAGCCAACCGTGAAAGCATAATCGTAGTTTTTCTAGAAACTTGTGTCAAAACCATACTTCACTTTAACAACGCAACATTAAATAAAAGCAGCAAGAGACACTTATTACACATTGGCGGAGTATTTTAGCAATAAAATGACAAACAATTTGACATGCCAAATGGTATGATTCTTATAGAGCACATTTTCCTATGAGGATAGAAAGCTATAAACTTTCATTCATCTACTTTTACAAATTACAATTACAAGTTGGTGTAGACAGGAAAGTTAAAGTCAAGTCAACAAATCAAGGACGCTTGAGAAAATGTGGATCATTCGAATTCACAACACGCATAAACGGTTTCTTGGTTCTTGGTTTTGTAATAACCACATAAAGCTCATTTTGAAATTTAATGGACCGCAGAATTACATCAATAAAGTACTTAATAGGCAATTAGCTCCTTTTAGAAGAATCAAAAATAAAACCTCTATTGGTGTTTAAACCATTTGTTATTGTAGGTAAAGAGAATCTTGATTTTAAATTTAGCAAAAATATTTTCGAACGTTATAGAACTGATCGAATAATTCTATTACTTACTGTAGGAAATATTGCTATCATCCATAAAATATTTTTAGCAATTTTGGGTAGTAAATTTTTATTTTTTTGGAATGCACTGCGTCTTGTGTAAAAAAAAAAATCATGTACAAAAACTCCTAAATTGACTGCCTAAACTATATAGTTATCATGCGTTTGTAGATTAAGACAAGGCTTATATTAATTTATGATGTTTTTCAAGATTATACACGAGTCACGAACACAGAGCGATTTAATCACAATATGGCCCTGCGCAGACGGCACACTTTTTGTGCGATCGAGTCTGCGGCGCACAAAAAGTCTGCATGGCGCGCAAAAAGTCGGTCGCGGATTTTGCACAGACTCAACGCACACGACGCACATCTTCGATCATTTTGTCGGCAGAGCTGTAGGGACGTAGATGCTATGGAAATCGTGCAGAGATCGCGAAGTATTATTTTGTACATGAAGTACAGAAAAAGAAGTTAATTAATTAATTATTTTGTTCAAAATACCAAGGTATAGGTGTTATACATAATAATCAAAGCGATTTTGATATATTGAATCTTGTATCGATTCATTAATCGATAACTGTCATTCGTTCATTATCATTCAATATTGATACCCATCCCTAATTTTTGCATAAGAAAAAATAAACAAATAACCTCTATGTTTTTCATCTAATCGTTTTTTTATAGTTTTGCAAGTTTTATCTCCAATTACTACTAAAAAGTCTAATAAAAACTTAAACTTATCGTATTTTGTTTTTTCTTTAGACGTCATACATGTCCAAACAGGAGCGGAATAAACATTATAGCACACTTCTTCCCACATTTTTCTTTTTAAATGTCAATCATGATATTCTGCCTTAGAAGTATCATAAATTGCTGGTCTGTTTTGTATTTCTTGAATTAACATAGTTACATCGACCTCTGGCGCCATGATAATAGATCGCGTGCGTTACGTCCACCCACCCCTAGCAAATGCAGATTGCCGACTAAAGAGTGCGCCGTCTGCGTTAGCGCGCGTTGAAGCAAACGTTCAATTTTTTTCACACACTTTTTGTGCGGAGCGGCGCGCTGCGGCGCGGTGCGGTCTGCCCGAATTACACGGATTTTTTGTGCGCCGGACTTTTTGCGCGTCGTGTGCGTTACTGCATATAATTGCATAGGTTCTATTTTCACAGACTAAAAAGTGCGTCACGGATAGTCTGTCGTCTGCGCAGGGCCTAAGAGATTGATTTGTATGCGGGAGGTAACAGAAACTCATGAAAACAAGATAATGTAAGGTCTACCGGTATTTCCTAAATTCCGTAGCGACACGAGATGATTTATTACAGTTATTTTTTTAGGAAATATGTATATTTCTATTTTCAATGATTTTTTTGTTGAGTTAAAATAAACTTTCTAGAATTTCCCAGTAGATGCAACATTACATTTACCTAGAACCAATTTTACATTAAATTTGAGCTTGCTTGTATCGATGCTACCGCAGTAAGATACAAAAACATAATCAACAATAATACTCTCTTGAATAATCACGGTAAATAAAATGTTTTTAGGTATATTTCTATATGTATATAATATGTATATTTCTATTTTCAATGTTTTTTTTGTTGAGTTAAAATAAACTTTCTAGAATTTCCCAGTAGATGCAACATTACATTTACCTAGAACCAATTTTACATTAAATTTGAGCTTGCTTGTATCGATGCTACCGCAGAGAGATACAAATACATAAAAATCAACAATAATACTCTCTTGAATAATCACGGTAAATAAAATTACACTGAAACAATAGTTTTAAAAAACATAAAATAAATTGACACAATCTAAATATGATGCAACTTGAACTCCTTCAAAGATTTACCCTTGCCCAACCTATATTCTTGATTAAAAATCAATACGACCTTTGAATTTGTCGCAGATCTGCAAGGCAAGAAGTCAGTCTACATGATCACGAGCGTGCTTATGGCCAAGACAATAGAGTTCAGAGTTACCAGGGGCACATCGTCGAGGATTTTCCACCTGGGCAACGCATCACCCCTTGTCTTCGGCCTTGAAGAGTTCCTAATCGGAGATGACGGCAAACTCGTCGCTAAGGTAAGACGCTCCGTTGATTTTGTTAATAACAATAGCTGTTTCACTTTGAGATGTAAGTATTAGATCGCTTTTGTGATGTCTTATTGTGATATTTAGTTTATTTGGCTTCATATTTTATTTAAAATTTTATGTTTTTGTATTGTGTTGTCCTATTAAATGTGTTGAGCACGAATTTAGAATTTTATTCACGTTAGCTATTGCACGCTGCCCTAACTCAGAATGTTGACAAGTGATGGAAATGAGTGACATTGAATGAAAAGTAATGTAGGAAATTGAATGAATGGAATAATAACTATCTAGAAACGTAGTCTAAAGGCCTCTGGAGAAAGCACAAGAATAAGTGTAGGTCCAATTTTAGCTTGAGGGAGGTACTTTCATCTGAGTGATCATCTATTTCATTAAATTATTGTGTATAACACAATTTCTTAGAATATATAGTCTATAATATAATCAAATGAGTCACAAAAAAATTACGTTGAAAAATCTGGAAGACCTTGACTTTGTACATGCGAACTTTTCTGAAGCGGACCGTGTTGTCAACAATTCGATAATAACGTTAAGGCTGTTAATAGTTATGTTGACTTGTTACATTGTTTAACATGTCCTAGTGAAAAACAATGCGAATTTATTAAAAACAAAACTATATGGAAATGTTACAACTTACAAGTTATGAGTTACGAGTATGACCATAGGATACGTTCCATTAAACACTTAATTATGAAACTCGATGAGGTTGATAAATATCTGGTTTTGGTAATGGAGAACGTATAGCCTGTATTAAAGTAGTAGTCTGTTAAAATTTCCAAATTCGCGTTACATTTTAAGAACCAAATAGCTGGGAAATTTAATGTTCGTTCTAATTCTTATATTTATAACATGTAATGTTGTTTTCCGCGGCATTTCCTTATCAAAGTTTCTGATTTCGATTCGTTTACAAATATCGTATTACTATTTTAGTTACGGTAATTCTACTTGATAAGGAAATTTACATAACAATCTTACTACATTTCTTTCCTTAAGTTTAATGAAGACTGGCAAGTTGCAGTCATATAAAAGAAGTTCTAGAATTTACCGCTTCCTACGTGATTGATCGCGGTTGTACAATCGCGCCAAACTTTACGAGTAACCTTCAAAAAGTCAGGCAAAAACGTGATAAGGGAAACACAAAAGAATATCTCGAGTCATAGTTTTCAATATTTTTCCTTCATTAGCCTTTTATTATTCTGGGATTTTCCTATATGTAATTTATAGTAGTCAATTTTGTAAGTGCAAAGATTGCTGTGATTTTATTTAATGAGAAAATTATAATTATGTCTCTGACCTTTTTCTTCAAACTATAGATGTTAAAATGAATTTAAGAACCATATTTATTTCATCATTTTCCTTATCGACGCATTGATTTAATAAGAGCACACGTAGACTGAATGTAATTTTCAGTCTACTCAGCGTTTTACTTTCTATTTAAAAGTCGTTTTCCTGAGACTAGATATTTTCGAATACGTAGTCGTTGGATAGGCAGCTAGGTTATAAAATAATATTGAGATAAATTTTACTGCAAGATGCATATTGTTTAAATGATTAGCTAAAGACGATTGAGATGATTAGTTAAAGACAAGTTAGACATTCCCGGAGACTCGCTGAGCTTCAATGCTCAGTGTCATTAAAATGTATGCCACTGTTGTTCCTGGCTTACAGGACTTGCAGTGGCGGGTGTGAAGACGGGACAGCCCCAACAAAAAAATGATTAGTAAAGCCACAAAGGCAATGGATATAGGTTTTCACCATAAAATTATTAGGAATTGTAATATTATTGCTTTCTTGTTATTTAACACACCCGACACATTTTCCGCGTATTCCACTTATATTCACGATTCAGTGCTTCACTTCGCATGCGCCAAATATTTTTCATTATTAACAAGTGCATTGTTCCGTACAAACATTTAGGTTCCACCGAGATTTGAACTTGGATCGCTAAATTCAAAGTCCTGAGCGCTAACCATTACATCATGGAATTTGGAACATTATCAGTGCAATGGATGATTCCTGTGAAACTATGATTTACAATATGTTACAAGGACTTATATTGGCTATCGTTTAACCAATGTTAGTGTTGAATGCTTACTGTTTGTTTTAGAACACGAGGGAGTTGCATGATGCTTATCCTATCTAAAGTTATATCCCGAAAATAGACCATTTAACATGGCCATGGCCGATATATATTGTCTATGATTCGTTTCCCATAAAACATTCATTAACAAGCGTGATGACTACACTTTTTCAGAAATGTAAATGTTTCCACAACTTTTTACAATCCACGAGCGCAGTCTCTTATTCATATAATCGAGAATTCTCAGAACTAAAACTAATAAGATAACTCACAAACCAGGATAAAGGAAATTTACTTCGTTTTCCACATCCCCACTCCTTTAAAACATTTGCTTCATGCCTTTGTATTGCTTTGAAAGTGCATGAAAAACTGCCACTACGTAATGTTAGTAAAAACTATGCTTTGTCCTACAATAGTAATGTGATGCAAACGTTACTAAGAATGAATTATTGTTTGCTGCTATTTCGTTTACATTGTAGAATGAAGACATGAAAATAATTCGCTATTTATGTACTTCATTTTCGTTTGATGAATTGAATCTACTTTTTCTATAATTTTGGATATAAATAATCTTAAAGTCATACATAATTTATTACTACTTCCTGTAATTCAATGACAATTTTAAAAGATATTACTTCACTTTATTTAATATGATGTATTTCGTCACCTACACAATTTCTATCAAGATATAAACGCACTTTTATTAGATATACTGAATTGATAAATAACATTGATTTACTAGATAGATTCTAACCTAGATGTCATAAACCTAGAAACATATTTGTGTGATTCAACAAACTATATACTATACGAAGGACATGAAAATGCATTTCACATGATTCCTCGTGTAATAAGAATTCATACCTTCATAACTAAGAATGTGTTTACAGTGATCTCATTACGGCCGGACAAAAGGCTGAGCACGCATTGTTTATGCCACGACGTACCTATGCGCAGATGTGTATGTGATATTGTGTAACATGGATGTATGTATATAGGTACCTACCATTGTTGGTAAAACACGCTGCAAAGTTAAACGTTTAATTGATTATTTTGGTATGTTATTTGGACTACCGGAGAGGTTATTTGAAGATTTGAGTTTTATAAAAAAAGAATAAACGTATTAGTTACTTTTATTATTGATTGGTAAGGGTAGCGTTGCCAGGTCGCCAAACCTAATAGCCGGACAGACCAGCCAGTTTGGCCGAACATTTGGTTAAAAAAGCCGGACACCCTATATTATTGAGGACTTTGTCTTAGTATTAATAGGTACGACAAAAATGTTTTATGTAAAATCAAGTCTTTTTGATTATTATCATAAATCTCGGCGGCAGTGCTCGCTTGTTTGCGAAATGTAAAAAGCCTAACAAAAGCCGGACAAGACGGACACGGTTTATTTTAGCCGGACATGCAATCAAAAAGCCTAACTATGTCCGGCTTTATCCGGACGCCTGGCAACGCTAGGTAAGGGGCTAGGCGGCTTATCTGCTTCTAATTAGTTAAAGCGCATTATTTTGCGTTCGATTTTGACAATTTTATAGTAATTATTGTAGTCCATTTGGCTTGAAAAGCGACCAAGAACCAGTTGAATCGTATTGGATATATTATAGGGACCTAAACGAGTAAAATAAATCAACGATAGTCGTGCCAATTTTTTGTCAATAATAATACCATTAATTATATTCCGACGCATACCTTTAATCCGTTACTCATTAATATTTACCCAATTCTTCATATTTGGCAATACGCCGAGATGACTGATGCAATAAATCTCATAATAGTGGCCATAAAACGAATCGAGAATGCACACATAGCTAAAATTCCGTAGGTATTTCGAATTATCAGTTACTGTATATAGTGTTGTTTTCTCGGTTTAATACTTTATACAAAGTGCATAATATACATTTAAACATAAATAAAACAATGCTTAGTGTTTATCAAAATTCGTAAATCTCTAATAACATGTTGCTTGATTTATAGCTCCAAGATAGAAGTAATTATGATAAGAACCATGGTCATTGCCAAAATAAAGTAATAAAGAGCACTAAATTTAGCGTGTATTTAACGCTATAAAATAATATTTTTTATATTTTATTGTCCCAATGAAATTAAATAATTATATTATATGATAATATACGCAGTTTAAACGATCTATAAATAAGTGTTATTTCACATGCCGCAGTCATAAAAAGATATTCAAGATTTTGAGATCCAATAGGAATACTTTATAATGTAAAAAATAAAGTTTTTACGGGCCATAAATGTTCCTCTCGGACCAATGATACTAATAACGCAAAATGAGTTCATTTCTAAACAATAACAAAACGATAGGCGTTTCAACCCGCGAAACAAACAAGCGATTGATGATCGCCCTTCCGGTGTCCAAAAGCTCATTCTAGGCTCGCTGTAAAAAAATAATGACGATTTGATGACGTTGCGCATTATTCTCCAATTGTTCTCCATTGTCAAATGTCATCTGTCAACACATGGACTCCCACAGGGCTGTAATCCCCACGACAAAAGCCTATACAATAAAATTATCAAAAATATTTATCACTATATCTATTTTTATATCTTCGTAACGCTTATCAAAATGGTCACCAACAAACAACTTATCATGTGAATAAAGAGAAATTGAATTATTTATGTTTATTACATTCATTGTTTTAGTGCACGCTTTTAAAATATTGTTAAATAGCGTTATAAAATTCCAGTAGCTGTTTGCGTCTGATAAGAATGCAAATCTACGTAGTTAAAGTATTATAAAGGATTTGCTCTGAGTTGCTACTTACAAGATTATTCGACGTTGGATCGGTTATTTTTCTTTGAACAGCTAATTTAAAAGAACTTTGTTCTTTACGGGACTAATAACAGTATTTTTTTACCATCACCATTATAAAATGACATCATTTGGGAGTTCCATATTTGATTTTATACTTACATAATTTTATGAGCCCAAGTGTCGATTAACATTTTTTTTTAAATGGCATTAAAATTAGTAACAAGGGTATAAATAAATACACCCAACAGTCGTATCCATGGTCCTGACCCAACATTAAGATCGAGTCTTGTGTCGTGGGTATCAGAAGCTACGAAAGACTTCCGGTTTAACAAACACCCAGACCCGAAACAAATACCTGTGGTTCAAACACATATTAGTTTCGGTGCGGGGATCGAACCCGCGGCATCTCGATTCACAGCCGGCGCCTAACCAACTGCGCCACGGAGGCTGTCAATTGTCAAATGTAGTCCTACTACCATGTTTTAAATGTTTTCAAACTTTGCATGTTTTTAAAGTTAGACTTTGGATGACGTAATCTACTTATATACATGCCTAGCGTATCGAAATAACAAAGGTTTGTTACGCAAAAAAATAAAGGAGTTACAAAACAACGATTTTTTATTATGTAGTGTGCATGTAGGCGTAATTACCGGTTTTCGTTGCCCGACCTGTTAGTGTAATGGTACTATCACGAGTCTTATAAAACTATACCTAATTTATATATCACCAATTTAACAACTTTAATTATTGCGTCACTTTTCAGAATCATAACTTCTGCGCAATATCGTGGAAACAATAAGGCCGTGGCATTTTAAAGTTGTCAGTAAAAACGAGAAACCTAAAAAGTGGAGCAAGTAATTTCGTTTCCGTGGACACAGCTTTCATCTTGCCATTCAAACGCGTTAACCGTGGAATAGTTATTGGTTGATTGAATGTAGTTCGTAATATTATCATACATACATACATTCACGCCTTTATCCCCGAAGGGGTAGGCAGAGGCGCCACCAGGACACCCACATTTCGCCTTGTATGTTCCGTCCTACGATGTGATAGGAGGCGAGCCTATCGCCATATCGGGCACAAATTCCTGACTCCGGACTGATAATGAATAGTAAAATCCAATATCACTTTGCCCGACCCGGGACTCGAACCCGAGACCTCAGCTTTGTAACCGTACCGTAATACAACTACGCCACCGAGGCAGTCGTTCGTAATATCTGCCTAGTATAATATGTTATATTGTATTTAATAGATCGGATGCAGTTATTGCATATTTGATACCGACCCATCTCAGAATTTCAAAATATTACACTGACGCCTGAATACTCAAACGCCACTTAAATATTATATTCCACTTTAGTACGCAAGTCCCGCTTAAATGTAATAATAATAACGTTTATTTAAAGTAACAATTAAAAATTTTGCGTATTCATTACCAGAGGCCCCTAAACTAGGCACAGCCTGTTTCTTGGGGCCTAGTTTAGAGTTTACACACACGTGTTAATTTATAAATTAAAAAAATAATACAAATTAAAATTTTAAAAAGTCTTAATTTAACTTTTAAAACAAAAAACAAATGTACTGCTTAAGTGGGACGTGGGTAGTTAAGTGCAACATAGTATTTCAATGGCTTTTAAGTATTCGGGCGTGATGCACATTAGTGCTATTTGCCACATGACTATACCTACATTGTGTACAGTAGTGATAAGGCAAGATTTTATCATCAAAATATATTGAAACAGTTTTTCCATATTCGTCGTAACCGCACAATAAAGTCAATGTCGTTTCGGACACGCGAAATCAAGGGGAATAACATAAATAAGGACTGGTTTGATATCGAATCGATATCTAGTGCTTAGCGATAACTTTACACTTTATCGAAAGAGTCTTGACGCACAATATTATAATTCCAAAATCACTCAGACTTCAAGTAGGTACGGAAGCTAATTGTTTGATGCACTGATAAATTGCAGACATATTATGTAGATAACAAAGCGCAATATATGCGTCACGAATATATTTAAATCTATTTTAGAAAATCACAACAGATTGCAAAATTAATATTCTTCAAAACATCATCAATCAAGCTAATAATGTTACGTTAATTGTTGTTTTTCAACGCTTGAGGTCTTTACCTATTTTCATGATGTGAGAATATGTGCATTAAATTTCAGGTAAACTATTCTAGTACGTCCGGTAAACATTTTCTAAAGTATGTGTTTACGATAATCTGTAGTGAAAAAAAAAAAACAATAACACACGTAGATAAAACAAACATTATTCTAAATCGATTTGGAAGCCGTTTTAAATGACGCATAACAGTATATTTACATAATATGTGAATATATTATAAACATGTAAAATTAAATTTGCAAATATGTAATTCTCATAGTCATTCTTGGAAGCAAAAAATATTAGCTAAAATAAATTATGTTAATATAAAAACGTGCTTGTCACAATTACTGTGGCTCGCAAATACATTCTATTTAATTTTTAAACCAATAGATGGCAGTATTTACCAGAAAATGATGAAAAATAAAGTAATTATTATTAATATTCATGACAATAGGAACCAGACAGGACGTAAGCTCATGTTTGAAAGTAATTGATTGCAAATATTGATGTTGTATTAAGAACAGTTAATACTTATATGATAATACAAAATGTTGCTAAGAAATACATCAGCATACGTAGCAGGGTGTGTCTCGTTCCGAACACATGATTGGTTCGACGCCAACATTCCTTATCTACATATAATGGCTATCAGCGCTTATTAATTAACATAATTTTATTTTGTATCTACAATACTGTATGTAAATACACCAGACGGATATCGTTTATATGTTAATTTCATATTTTTATCTCACAAATACGTCACTATTATTGTTTTCTAAATTAATAAAAATATTCTCGCATGTACAATCAATTTTTCATGGACAAACACAATATTTCTTTTTTGATTATTAATGTTCGCGAAAGGCTTTCATAATAAATAATCACTTTTTCTAGACAAACATCCAGAATGGAAATTCTAATACGAGAATAGTCATTTGTTAAAAATAAAAAGCGAATAACAAAAGTTCAGGTTCCACCGAGATTTGAACTCGGATCGCTGGATTCAAAGTCCAGAGTGCTAACCATTACACCATGGAACCTTGAGAACGCTTGCCGAAATTACTCTACGCCTTTCACTCACTTAGATGCTATTGTACGCTCACAGAAAAATATTGTTGCCCGTTGACTTGAATTCTTTATGTTGTTATATTTCTATAATAAATATACATAAATTTCTATTGAACTCATAGATTACTTTAAGAATGTATAATGTGAAAATAGTGATCCCGCCTCACATGTATCAAAAAATCAGTTCGTGACGAAATCGTCGTGTGTTTCGACACTGTAACAGCTGAAATAATTTTACATACTAATTCAAACTATATTTATGTTTTGTCTACAGGAGCCGGTGACAATCAAGTCCAAGTTACTTCACTGGAAGAAAGTGGACTCATCTGACCATCTGTACATCCCCGATAAACAGGAGTCGGCTTGCGAAGCGTAGATCAAACATACAATTATTAAATTATTAAAGCACGCTTGCTTTGGACCCATACATTCTACGAGTATGCTTGCAAAAGCAAACAGTAGGGCACTAAAACAAAAACCGTAACATCAACAAAAAAATTACAAACGATATGGCGATAATTGTTGGTGATGCTGTTGCGGTTTGAAGGTCGTAAAGGATCAAAATGGCGGCATTGAAATTAAGAGCATTTTAAAACACGCGCTTAGTGACTTATTAATTAGTACAGTCGTCGCAACATAAGTACTAAAATTATCAAAATCGAGTTTGCAATTTGGCAATAAAGTATTTATTCGGTGTGATTGAGATATTTCGAGTGGAATTTTTATGAGAAGGCAAAGGGAGTTAAAGTAAACATCCACTGGAAAAATTTACTAATAACTAATTAAAATGATAATTTGGACAGCATTTCGAAGGTTATGGGTTTAAAATAAACATGGAAACATTGGCGTAGTTTTATGGCGAATGTTGTAGTTCTAACGAGCATTTACCTTATCAGATGATAATGTTTAAATAGCCATTACTATCGAGCAGTTATTCACGTGGCATAGCCATGACCTAGATCTAAGTTAGACTATTCAACATTTTTTTTGTGCCCAGTGTAGACATTGGGTCCACCATTGTTTTGCGTTTGCATAACTTGTTGCACTGTTCGAGAAACAAAGGTTGCAGTATGTCACAATCAGTAATAGATTAATTAGAAGCAAATTTTAAACCAATCTAAGTACTTGGAGTAGATATAGTTCTAGTGATTATTGGTGTTTAGCAATTAATGTAGATGAACGGATTATTTCGTTAGATACTTAATTAGTATTTTATTGATTATCAATTTGGGCATAACTTTTTCTTACTAATGGTAATGAAATGAATTATCATTCTGAACATTCCAAAGGTTATTTGACTTTAAATATGAATTTGTTTTGTTCAGGAAACTTGCAGTTATTACCACAAAAATCTGTGATTTTTGTTTGAACCAGTATTGCGTGATTTACTTATTTATGACCATGTGACTTAATATTTTAAGTTTGTGATTTTATGTGATTTACTGTGTTTATTTATAAGTTTATAACATGTACTTATGTCTTTCACATTGATTATGAAATAAATGGTGTGTTAATAATTATTGTTTTTTTTATAGATGTCGTATTAGGTACATCTGGTTATAAAATACGTACATTTTCTTTAACCTTGCTTATAATCGTTCTAACTACATTAAATAAATACAACAGCCAGTTACTTACCTCTTATTAAGTCTTAAATCACACAAACATTAGTCTCGATGCAAGCACCAAACCGGTAGCCTCGCAGTCAGTCACGGACTATCAGATACAAACTATTTTAGTTTTATGTAGGTAGTTGAATTTTATTAAGTTAGGTACGTTCATTAATGTTTTATTGGCCCTTGAACTCTGCAAAGATCATAGCGAGTCTATGTAATAAAAAGCAAAGTAGCTACCCACCAAACGACTTTTTGTAATCATGAGAATATTGTAGCGACATCTGTTGGCATGATTGATCAAATAATAAAATATCGATAATAAATTATAATTATGCAGCAATTTTTTTTATTCCATTACTAAACATCCTGAATGACTAACATATTAAGCAGGTTATTATTATTTTTTGGATAATACGTACGGCCTTATTCATAGACAGTTTATAAACCTATTTTAGTTATCGAATGTTTGTCTTCATCGCTCAAAGTAAATTAAAAAGTCGTTCAAAAGGGACAAATCATTCGATAGCTAAATTGCTTTATGAATAAGGCCGGTGCCGCACTGCCTCGGTGGCGTAGTTGTATTACGGTACGGTTACAAAGCTGAGGTCTCGGGTTCGAGTCCCGGGTCGGGCAAAGTGATATTGGATTTTTCTATTCATTATCAGCCCGGAGTCAGGAATTTGTGCCCGATATGGCGATAGGCTCGCCCCCTATCACATCATGGGACGAAACATACAAGGCGAAATGTGGGTGTCCTGGTGGCGCCTCTGCCTACCCCTTCGGGGATAAAGGCGTGAGTTTATGTATGTATGTATGTATGAATAAGGCCGGTAAAATATTATTTTATTATGTTTGAAATCGCATATTAAAGCGACATCTCGCGTCATATACTGTCACTACTAAACATCTTTCGACGTACATTAATTAAAAATATTCTTTCATGCAGGTTTCAGCAACTCAGCATTAATAAAAATTGCCTGCTAGAACTAGTGATGTAACGAATGTTCGCATTCGCATTCGCGAATCGCGAATATTCGCATATTTTTTGGCATTCGCATTCGCATTCGTATTCGCAAGAAACGAAGCGAATGTTTAGCGAATGTTTTTGACAAATAAAATGGAAATTTATACAAATTTTGATGGTTCTGGAAAAATAATACAACTATTATAATTAGCATATTTTTTAATTACTTATAATATTGATAATATCTACGTCTCGTAAGTCTTTCGACTGTACTTATTAAGTTATAGCTTCTATTTTTTTTAACAAAACCAAATGCTATTTAAACAGTTATAAAAAATAATCAACCAAAATTAAACATTTAATATCCAAAATGTTATATTTTTAAAACCTTCATTTTCAATTATTTTTCAATGCAATTAATAAACATACTCAAGAAAACAAAATAATAAATACCTACTTGTAAATAAAATTACAATTTCTTCCTTACAATTAAGAAAACAATATTTATTTGGTTTTAAACATACAAAGTTTTAATGTCTACATTGATAATAATTAACCTTTGGTCTTATTTTAAATATTTTTTCTACTATACTTATATTTATATTATGTTTCTATGATTTAAACTTTAAAGATAATTAAATGGCAATATGTTATTAGCACAGTTGACTATTTCTGGCTTCCTAAACTTAAACTCTTCTAACTCTAATTCTTACTAAGTAAAACTACCTAGTCAGGTCATAAATTCTGTCACATGTTTAATATAAAATAATTGAAACAAGTTTATTCATTATGTAACCATTTATATACCAACATGAACTTAACAAAACATAGATTCTTATGACACTAAAGTTTATTCAAAATGACCTGCGTGATTTTGAATACAGGCCTTCAATCTGCGCGGCCAGTCGTCTATCGCAGCACGAACGAGGTCCATGTCAATATCGGCGGCTGCCTTAATCAAAGATGTCTTGAGTGACTCCAAATTGGGATGAGGCTTTGAGCACGCCTTTTCCTCCGAGTGCTGACATATCTTGTAATCTAACGGATTCAAATCTGGACTGGAGGAGGGCCAGTCTTCGTGCCGGATGAAGTCGATTTCACGCGCCGCCAGCCAGTCTTGTGTGCTCTTCGCTCTATGAGCTGGCGCCGAATCTTGTTGGAATACCCAGTGCCTGTTATTGAACATGGTATGAGAAACAGGTCCCACAAGGTTCGTCAGGACTGTATTTTGATACACAACTGCATTCGTTTTTACACCTTTCTCACAAAAATGTATCTCTGTTAAGCCCCAATAAGAAACTCCCAACCATACCATGAGCGAGGATGGAAAATGACCTCGTTGGACACGCGGAATACGGTTGCTGGCTTCTTCACTACTGTGTGCGTACACCTTATCATTTTGTTTGTTGTAGCTCTCTTCTACGGTAAACATTTTTCATCCGAAAAAAGAATTTCCCGATATTTTTTTCCCGCGTACAGCTTTAACAAAGCGCGGCATCTCTTCAGTCTCAGGTCCATTAGACGAGCATTCAAACGATGTCCTGTTTTTCTTCGATATGCCCGAAGCCCTAAGTCTTCATTTAACACCCTTTTCACCGTGGTTCTGCTTAACCCCATCTGAAGGGCCAACAGTTTCTGCTTACGTTTGGGATTTCTTTGAATTCGCGCCTTCACAGCTTTTATCACTGCTGGAGTCCTAACAGACCGAGGGCGACCACTTCTTGACCTGTCATCTACACTAGAGTCTTCATTGTATCGTTTGATGGTACGATAAACGAATCTTTTGGTTATATTCAAATTTTTTTGTATGTCAAAAAATTGAAATGGCGCGTAACCGCAACGATGCAACGCAATAACTGCAACACGGTCTTCTTTAAGTGTCCACTCCATATTTAAAAATGAGTAAAATTCTAAAAAGTATACATTTTTATTTTCATGAACAATTCGAAATTCGAATTCAATAAACTTTTTTGTGGCCAGCATTCTAAAAGAAAAGTTTTTACTGTGTGACAATACTTATGACCTGACTGTGTAAGTAAAGGAATGTTAAAGGAGATCGGTCGTTTTCCTATGAATATTGGGCCTAGTAGTGGAAACATGGTGGAGACAAATGAGACATAGAAATAAATAATAAGGATTTTTTATCCTTCAAATATAACATAGTCTTCTTAAGCTAGGATACGGGGTTTTTAAGATTTATCCTCTTAAAGTTTTACAAAATCTACCATTTTCTGCTATCTGAATACGTAATGTCATAGTTGGCTTATATTTTAAGTTTGGGATGAGTATGAATATCCATTATTATAAAGTACGTAAGCTTATCAAGGAAGACAGAAAAACACATTTGAATATTTAAAAGTATATTATGTTGATATCAGGTTTATTGTATGTAGTTAGTCACTTTGTCATGCGCTAGTTTAAAAAATATCTGAAGCTACCGTACACAATAATGAAAAAATAAAACAATGATTGAGGATGAATCCATTCAGACATTACAGATCATGTAAGCCTTTGCGCCTTTACGATCGGTGTCTCGTAGTTGTTGGCTTCAGGCGCGCCATCAATGATTTCCCGTAGTTTTTGCTTACATGACGATTATAAACATTTTAACTTATTTATATGCTATAGTATTGTTGAATCGAGGTAAGCAATTGACTGCAAGGGACGCCGTAGAGAATAAACACAACACCCAGCCACAAAACGAAATTATATGATTTTCAAATTAATTCAATTTTAAATACACATTAGTACACGACGAAATAAACAATGCAATTTGACAGATAATAGTCTCGTGACAGATGTCAACTCTATTAATGTTGCTGACAAATACAAAAATGGTAGAAATATTTCATGATATCCTCATTTTTTTATAAATCTAATTCCAATGGTGTAGGATAAAAGTAAATAGAGAAATAAATCTAAAAAAATACGCCAAATTTTTTGGTAGTAATGAATTCCTTGTCCACAGTTGGACCAAATCGACCGATCTCCTTTAAAAATAATAATTTTGAAAAACAACATTCGCATTCGCATTCGTATTCGCGAATGTTAGATATGAATATTCGCATCCGCATTCGCATTCGCGAATGTGAGAAAACTAACATTCGTTACATCACTAGCTAGAACATTTGATGCGTGATATAATAATATAAAAACATTAAAAATACGAATTATTGTTTAATTAACATATTTATTGAATTACACTTAAAAACATAATAATTGACAATTAATATTTCTTTATTGTTTTTCTCAAGAGAGTCATGCGTTGTCGGTGCGCTTCGGTCACGGCCGCGCGTTTGTATGGTCTCAACTCGTCATTACCGAAGCCTGGTATCCACATATTCCATTGTCGTTCTGAAAAAAAAAAGCAATACCATCGTCAGAGACTTGGCGAACTGTTAAATACCTCGAATTAAAATTTTTTCACACCTTTTTCTGGAATATACATTGTGAATGCGACTTTTAATATAATTATTAAAGTTGTGAATACTCGGTATTTGAATAATGGGTAAAATTTTATCCTTTTTTTGTACTTTATCTAGATCTATATTCTAAAATAATTAATTGGGACTCTCAGACAACAGGTTGCTGTGGAAGTCCTTAAGAGGGGCCATGTTCAGCAACAGATATCCTGTGGCTGAAGAGAGAGGAATCACAGATATTCTGCTACACTTCACAAGATTGCTGCAAAATTATTACAATGTTTGGATGCTGTAAATATAGAATGTTCGACTTACC
This sequence comes from Deilephila elpenor, assembly GCA_949752805.1. Classification (NCBI taxonomy): domain Eukaryota; kingdom Metazoa; phylum Arthropoda; class Insecta; order Lepidoptera; family Sphingidae; genus Deilephila; species Deilephila elpenor. Next base: position 4,369,059 of record OX457116.1, read on the forward strand.
TAAATATAACTGCACATCTTTGAGCTCCACTGTCGGAGCATGTCTGTGTTTGGCTAAGGAACAAGCTGCATTAAGTGAGGTATCAATAAAGTCATCAGCAAGTAGCAACAACACATCTTCCACTTCCTCGTCAAGTTGCACTGTTGGGTCTACTTCACGGACCAGTTCTTGAAGACGGGGCCGACTGAGTAACTGAGAAAACATTAAAGTAGACATTGTGTAGGAAATGTCGGGTGGCTCCGCTTGTAACGCAAAACATGAAGTGAATAAGTTGGCTGTATTAACTATTAAGCAGTAATATTTATCTACCTTTAGCAGTGTTAGCGTTAGGATAATATAGTATTGTGAAATGTCAGAAGGGAAGCAATTCGGGCATAGATTTATTATTTTTTGCCTCAGTTTAAATAGTTAATAGAGAATGCTGTTAGTGCTAAAGCCATTACTGTAGCTTAAACTGTCTACAGGTTAGTTGTTTAATTTTTTAGTACTTGTGTTCAAAATATTTTGAGAAAATTAAATACACCTTCAACTAACTGGATAAATCTAACAATGCATTTACAAATTACCAACTTCATAGTTATTATAGAATTGTTAAGATCAAACTTTTAGCACCATACTTGTGGTATTTTTTACAAACATATAATCCCAATCTGCCGTCAAAGCAATAAGCGCAACCAAAATCAAACAAATAATGGCAACTACATGCTTATTAAAAACCACTACAGCATATAAGCATGCAACATTATGCCCAAACGAAAGCACATTGCAACCAGTGCCGGATTAGCTTTATAGCACATGTAGTATGTACCGCGCGCCCCAAGACAATAGTGGCCCCGCGCAACCAATTTCACTCGTTTGCGGGTAGTATTTAAAGACGCAACAAAGTAAGATATTTTTGACGTAGCAATCAATACCAATTCTCATGATACGTAGATGAATCCAAGATTTTTTTTATAGTCAGCAAAATTTACTCTAATTTTTCTCCGCGTTGTACTGTGCTACGAACTCCGCGCAACCCAATCCGACATTGATTACATAGAAAAGCCATTGACCCAGTTAACACCCTCACCTGAGTACTCTGATCTCCACCACCATTCTGACTACTCTTAGCACCAACCTGCGCTTGTGCCCCCATCGGGCTATGCTGCGAAGGAGACCCTTGCACTGTCCCAGATTGCACTTGAGGACTTTGCAAAGAATTGTTGACATACTGTATAGCACCTTGGTTAATACTTCCTATAGTAGGCATGTTGGAAGATTGACTAATGGAATTATTTGACATGATCTGTTTCATGAATATTCCGGAATTTAACGTGGGTTAAAGATTATTTGTGGTTGTTGCAAAACAACTTTTGAGTTTTGACAGATTGATCAAATTCTATTAGTTATAATTTGACAGATATATTCAATGTTGTCATTCTACTCACTGCACAGTGCACAGTCTCATTTATTAAACAGTATTATCTATGGTGCACAGAACACTGAAATTATACTATTATATAAAGTATAAAGCCTATTTTTTTTTAAATTACAACGCCATCTAGTGTCATAAATGTAATGTGACCCAAAATAATAACTGTATTACTGAAATGTATGAAGCAAAATTTAAAACATGAATTTTTTGATAAGTTACGTTCAACTTAACGTAGAAATAATAATTGTAATAAATTTTTTTCTAGCTCTAGTTAAAATAAGTTCTACTGACCCACCTGTGGACAACATCGTATTCATTACAGCCTTTGACTATGGAGTCACGAATTTATGGCCCTAATTAAATAAAATGACGCTGAATCGAATCTACGTCGTCTTTGCCTCTTGTGTAAACAGTTGCTTCTTCTAAATATGGCGTTGCGTAGTGAACCAATCACGATGCGATGCGATAATGCCCCCTCCCGCCTTCTTCATCTACCTCTAAAGAGACCCAAAAATCGACATCTGCGCAAGTAACGGCCAGCGCTCAAGATTCGTGCCGGTAGCTATAGGACATAAAAAGTTTTTAATAGTTCATACAGTTATTAGTAGACAACAGTTTGGAGCACAGGTTTCGAGGCTCGTAAAATATCTGATTAAAGAATTTTGTTTTTTATATTGTGTATCGCGTAACTAATTTTTAGAGGATTTTCTGGGCATTGAAATAAAATACCTAGATAGGTAAATAATTTAATCTTCATCCATCAATGCGTAAGGATCGTATATTTTGTTACGTTCAAAATCATTAGGCGATAGCTCCTTGCTTTTTATTTGTTTTGTAACATCTATCAAAGCTGGCCTCATATCCCAGTTAGCTAATTCCAGTAGTCTGAAAAAAGTAATAATATATTCCAATTTATTAAACATTTTGACCACACTCGGATAGATAAAATTGTTTCTAATCATAAATACTAGAATTGGAAAATAAGGCATAAGGCGAATGTAATTTCGAGTAATTTATGGATTGTTAATTACTTTAATATCTGTAAAATAAGCAAACCCAATTAAATCTACAACGTTTTCTCAGATTGTAATATCTCTTACATCATAGGTGCGTTTTACAAATATGAAATCTATATTTATCAAGTATTTGTCGCTACCCTTTGAACAGCCTTTACCATCAGATGTTATTACACATATGTAAATACTTTGCGAAGCCAAAATTATAAAGTCTAATGTATGGAAAATACTTAAGAACTCACTCTATAGCTACATGTTTTTTTAAACTCGTGATGTTGAGGAATACTTTCAACATAGCTTCTCTTTCTTCTATGCTGGGGTCAACAAGAGCCAGAGGTGCCTCCGGTCTTGTTAATGGAACCTGTAATATGTATACGTTTACTGTGGCCGCCCGCTAGAACTGATAAATAAATAGATAGATACACCCAACAGTCACATTACATAATCCTGACCCTACCCTATGACCGAGTCTTGTGTCGTGGATATCAGAAACTATGACTTTTCGGTCTTACTAATACCCAGACCGCAAACAGATATATATGGAACACACAAAAAAAATCTGCGGGGTTCGAACTTTCACAGCCGGCGTTTAACTGCGCCACAGAGTCAGAAAACTACATAAAACCAATAATTTTATTTACAGACTGTATTTAGAGAAATAGAAAACTGACAGAGGTCAGTCTTTATGAAGTCCATGCAAAGAAACAAGAAAAATATGCGAATTAGAATAATTCCATGACGAGCTGCTATATAAAATATATTTCTTTGTTCTGAAAATACCTTATTTATTAAGGTAAAACCATGCACAAGTATAAACTATTTGTGAAATATCTCGGTGAAATACTGTCTTGAACTCTTGAGACAGCATATGTATTGTTCATCTTTTAATTTATTTATCTTTTTCTTTTTGAAAATTATTTCTTACCCGAAAATTCCTGATTTCATAATTCCATGGAGTTCTTACAAAGAGCATATCATTCATAATGCAGTATACAACATGTGGTTCAGTTAACTTCTTTCGATATGTTTTAAACGTGAATGTCCTACTGAATTTTACATGCACATTCATATTATTGTGATTTTCAAAATAAAGACCATCTATTACCAAAACTAGGAACTGACTCTGTAACAAATGAAATACAATATTTATATAAACGAGTGACGACAAATAAATTTATTTGGCCTGCAATTAAAACCGATACATGTTTTCTTTAAATAACTTTGTTTACATTAAAATCGAAAATAATTAAGGTAAAAGTGTTGCTAACACAAAAAAAAATAACGGCCAACGTTTAAATTAAGTTTACAGTAAAATAATTGTGTTGAAGCACAACATAATATTCTTTTGGCCTTATTCATAGACTGATTTGAAACCTATTTTAGCTATTGAATGTTTTGTCTTTTTCGAACGACTTTAGAATTGGCTATTTGACTAATTTCTGAAAAGTGTTTTAAAGTCTAGATATAATCACTCTATACCTCTTCAAACTATTAATTTATTTTAAAAGAGTTGTTTATAACGAATAAACATATTTTTCAGTTTTATCATCATATATGTCACCAAAACGGTAGGTCACGTGACTTTGAAAAAGTTACGTCACGCTTTATAAATGGTGAATGATCTTAGTGGCAGAGATGAATGAAAATTGTAAATCGTGACATCACACGCTGCACAATGACAGTTTGTCGTGTTTTGTTACATTTAATCAACAGATAAAAAATGGCAAACTTATTTTAGAAAATTTAAATATTTATAATTTAGATAAATGTAAATAAAAATACCTATAATTATTGTTTACCAAAAAGCTATCATATGCAACACATTTTATAATTTATTGCCACAACAGTCAAATACCCAATTCAGTTTGAGTGAAGGAGGCAAAACATTCTATAAGTGAAATACGTTTTAAATATGTCTATGAATAAGGTCTTCAATGTTTATGAAATTATCGTCAGCTATAAAAAGTTCAAATACGCCTACTTATATTTCCTTTTATATAAGATTTTTAGCCTAAAGCAAACTTACATCGTGTGCCAAAACTTGTACGTTGAAGGAGCTGAGATCGTGAATAGTCGTTGGCAACAGCTTAATTTGTTTCACTACAGCCAGCCGACGACGGTATATCATATTGTTGAGCGCGTCAGCCGTTTTTAGATGAGATTCACAGAAGTTTCGCCCATACTGAATATATAATGACATCGCATGTTCTTCAGCCTCTGAGAGAAAAGGAAATTATTTTTCAAATTTATTTGTTTCAAACGTTCACTGCGGCGAACACATATGTTGTGATTTTTTGTGGATGGTGTATTACGGCTATCTGTGTTATTTATATCCATAATAATAGATCAAATAGATAATTCGTCGTTTAGGCGCCATAGACGATGTGTCTATACTAGTAATGCCTCATTCAAGTTAAAATCTTTAACAAGGTATTCCAGTACTCAACTACTAAACGGGTTACGATGACGTTACAGTGACAAATAAATAAATACACCCAACAGTCACATACATAGCCTTCCCCACACACTTAGACCGAATCTTGTGTTGTAGGTATCGAAAAGTATGAAAGACATTTCGGTCTCGCAACCTCTCCGACCCGAAACAAATACCTGTGGATCACACAAATATTTGTTACGGTGCGGAAATCGAACCCGTGGCTTCTCGTTTCACAGGCAGCGTCGAGTCAACTGCTTCACGGAAGCTGTTTAAAATCAGTCTCCCGTTGCCGTACTATCGTTGAGTTCTTGGACACTCTGTATAATAAAACGAATTAAGATATAGATACATACCAGTAAATTGAGTAGATATAGAAAACGAGCACTCTAAATCATAAAATTGATTGATTGCTGGTCTCCGGGGTTGATCGTAGGCTTTAAAGTAATTCGTTATGAAGTTGCTGACAACACTGTGCGTGCTATGGTCCGGGGTTGCAAAAAAATTTCTGACGAAAGGAGGGAATTCTCGATTTGGATTAAGTTTTATTCCGTCCTGTAAAGTTAAACAGCTTCGATTAAATTAATACTACATACGATCCTTAGTGATATACATATCTATTTATTTATTTTTTATTTTAACACTTTGTACATTTCAAAAGTACAGGCGGACTTAATGCCTAAGGGCATTTTCTCCCAGTCAACCTTGAGGTGGTGCAGAGAGACGGAAGCAGGTGTTAATAATAAATGCAGCAAAACATAATAATATATATATGTATATATACAACACAAAATAAAAAGGACAACAAAATATAAATAGGAAAGAGCTAATATTATATATATGAGTACTTACAAATACTACATAAATAAATATGTACGTAAATAAATACTTAAAAATATATACATAAACAACTACATACATAAATAAATATCAACATCAAGGAGGAGAGTTCGTTCCGAACCTTCGTTTTGAAAGCCACCCGTGTTGTGCACGACCTGACTTCGAGTGGGAGTGCGTTCCAGAGAAGAATGGATTGGATAGCAAAAGAAGAGTGAAGAAAGTCAGAGCTATGAGGAGGACACTTTAGAAGGAGATTGCTAGACGAGCGCAGATTTCTAGGATGAGTATCCCTAAGGTAAATGAAGTCAGAAGACAGATAAGAAGGAGGGGTCGGAGACTTAAGAATAGAAAAGAGGGTCGTGAGAGCACGCAACGAGCGGCGCTGGCGGATGGGAAGCCATTTTAGCTGCGAACGGTAAGAAGAGATGTGGTCAAACTTGCGAAGATTAAAAACGAATCGAATGCAGTTATTTAGAAGACGGTCAAGTTTATTGAGTAAATCTGCATTCAGATCAAAATAGCACACATCACCATAGTCGATAACCGGGAGGATTAAGGTTTGCACTAGCATAGTCTTGGTTTTGAACGGGAGGAAATTCTTCAGGCGATACAGAGAACGAAGAGTGCCGATAACTCTCTGACTAACGGAGGTCACCTGAGGTCGCCAGCTCAGGGTGGCGTCGATTTGTAGCCCGAGGTCCTTAACATTTGAACTCCAGGGTATGACGGAGCCATCAAAAATAACAGGTGGGATATTTAAAAAATTCAGTCTGCTAATCATCCTCGGACTGCCGATGACTACATATCCTTCTTGCGTCGATTCTCCAATGCTGGTGATCGTCACCAGGGAAACAATCCTTCGCGCAAGATGTTGTGCCATCTGGTCCGATTTTTTGCGACATGAACCACTCCAGCCACATTCATGTTGAGGGTGTTGTGGATCAGGGGTTACCCTACGATCCGAAACGAAGTTCGAATGTTCGAACATTCGACGTCCGAAATAAGTTATAAGTTTTCCAAGTCTAAAAAACTATTATCTATGGACTATGGCACTTATCATTCGATCCGAACTTAGTCTATGATTACGGCATACGATAGAGGATTCGATTTTGGAGGTTGTCGCCTGGTTTCCGGGTGATATAGCCAAAAATCTCAAGGATTTCCTAGACTCCGGGCTGACAATATATAGAAAAATTCAATATCATTTTGCTCGTCCCGGGGTTCGAACCCACACCTCAGAGTTGTAATCATATCAAAGTTCAATTGCGCCTCTGTGGCAGGTAATTTAAATATAACTGTATTTTACTCACCAATTCACTCAACCGCGGAAATCTCTGTAAAATCTTCTGGATGTAGTCATAAGTATCAAATTCATCACACAGTGGATTGCCGTCCAACCACAGCTTTACAATTTTCTTGTTAAAAACAAATAGCTCTCTTAAAAATACATCTGTTAAACTATTTATCTGTAAAAAGATTGAATACTTTTAGCTACAACATTTCTAGAGGCAGAGTCTCATTGCATATGGGTTACGAACAAGATTTCAGTCTATTCATATTTTTGCTTTAAAAAAATAAAAAAACAGTTATGGAATTATGGTAGCCTTGGAAGAGATACAATTTGAATTTCTCATATTATTGATTAAAATAACTCACATTGTTATCACTTAGGCTTAAAGCAGTGACTTCTCCATTCATAAAGAAGTTTAAAATCGGCAGTGGTGGTTTACTAGAAGCAAAAGATACAACATTTATGACAATATTACACCAAATTAAGGATATTTTATAGAAGATTAAATGCTAAGATTTATAATTATTGAGAATACACGTAATTTTACAGATTAAATTCATACCTCAGGTTGTTTTTGCTTAAATTCAATGACTTGGTAAGTTTTCCCACTTTCAGCATAACACTTTTGAAGTACGACAACATATTTATATTGAAGAAAACTATTCTCTTCTTCAGAAATTCTGAAAATCAAACGAATAGTAATTGGATTTTAACAAATCCGTTGTGATGCAATTATACTGCATAATAAATACAGATTGTTTTATTGGGCGGAACGTGTGTGCGGCTATTACATGCGGTGCGCGTTATTTTCATACTTAATACGCACAAAACGCAACAATGGATGGTTGTTTTGGCGACGCATTTAAATATTAGAAATTTAAAACAACATAAATAAATATTATCCTTACGTGCGTCATTACGAAAATCCGATAAATCCAATTCATGCTCGTCATTGTACCTGCGACTAACAACATCCGAAACTATATCACTCTCGGTTTCATTTTTAGTAAATAAATCTATTGCCATTCTGTCATTGAATACAATATCAACATTGAAAAAATCTCTCTCATATAAGAACTTAAACTCTAATTTAATTATTTTCAGTATAAGATTCAGGTTGCCAGTCCAGAAAGATATGAGTTCATCTTGCACATATGGGTTGATCGGAATCAAGGCGGAGGTAAAATAATTAGCCATTGTATTGAAAAGGGTGTCCTGGCTGCCATGCCAATGTTTTATCTGCAAATAAAAAATATAATATAATCTTGCATCTTGGTAAACATAGCATGGGACATCCTCTGGCCAGATGGCGGGATGACTTGCACAAGAGGGCGGCAGCGACTAGATGCGTAAAACCGCAGACCTGGCTCTGTGGCGTACCCTAGGAGAGGCCTAGGATCGTAATCAAATTCAAATACAGAAATTATTGAACAAATATCTGCCTTTTCTAGCCAGAAATGTTATGTGACTTATTAGTAGGCCAACATTTGGCAAATTCCTGAAAGCTTTATTAGGTTGTCTGTATGGGCAGCCATTTCATGCAAATATTAATATTTAATACCTATTTATGAGATCATTCATTGTATTCTTACAGTGGAAAAATAATAGGTTACTTATTGCCCTGTCTGATATTTAAGCCTGTGGCCTGACAGCCCACACCCACTATTTGTTCCCACTAGATCAATAAGGTTAAATTAGTGACATAGTTTCATAGATAATGAAAAAAGCAACATTACTTACACTAATTTTATGAAAGGAATAATTTTGTTTATCTATTTTGATGCTTAATGATTCAATATGTGAAATAATACTTGGTGTTATTGTCGTCTTATTAAGTAGTTGTTTGATATACTCTCTCTCTTCAGGCTTACACGGGTTCATATTTACTGCTATTCTATCACAATCTAGATTATTGTGCCTGGATACTAAAACTAATTTCTTGGTACAGGATGGTTCTGTAAATAAATGAAAAAGAAAAATATATCAGTGTCTACAGGCCATTATTCAAATAAAATTGCTCTAAATAATTATCTAAGGCGTAAAGACATAGGAGTCATACACAATTTTAAAGTGTATTTTATAGCAAGAAAGACGAGAAAATATGTATTACTTTAAGTATTGATTAGGCAACTAAAATTGTTCGTTGTTTAAACAGAATAACCACAACTAAGTTGATTAATATAAAGGCAAAAAAGTAAAACAATACATATTAGGAAACTAACATCAACCGGTATTTATGAAAGTACAATGATTTAATATAATATACACAACTGAATTCTTGATATCAATCACCAGTAAGTATTTAGTATTATGCCGCTTTAAGGAGTATAATATTTTATTCTCTATTAATATTTTCTAAAAAATATCTTATTCAAAATATTGTTAAAATTCCAATTCCGTATTTACGTCTTACGACGGCTGACGAGTGACGTATGCCGCTAATGTTACCAATAAAAAATATAGTTCAACAAAAAAAAAAATTCTTCGATCATATATAGAATATATATATTAATATATTAATATTAATGAAGAATATATATATTTTATATATTTGATCGAAGAGATTTATGATGACAGAGTCACAGACTAATGAGATTTAAAAAATTAAGATACTTTATCCAATGATTAATAATCATTGGTTTTATGATTTATCCCATAATCCGTAGCACAGAGTACATTATATATCTGAATCTGTAGCCAGGTTTCTGATTTGACAGTAAACTTTTTGTAGAACGGCAATAGCTGTCGAATGTCGCCTGTGGCTGTGAAGTGTGAATGTCGCTAGACCAATGATTATAGAATAAAGAGGATAGAGCATAAGGTCACGTGACACGGGTCACTTTGGTATACAAACATGGCGGCGGCTCCGCCCCAAAAAATAGTGATACGCTAGTACCGAATTTTCTATCGACACCGATCCATCAACAGTGGCATAGATACGACTGAAAAACTTTGAATTTACACTAATATCAGTGTATAAACTTGTACATTTTTAATTTTCGCTTTACATGACAATTGAGTATAAACAGGGGATTTTAGGATTTAACAGTAGTCATTAAAAATGAAATCCAATAAAAATAGGTCGATATTTTGACATTTTTTTCATGCTATGATTTATTTCTTGGGTAAGTTTTACCTGATGATTGGATTTGATTTGTGTCAAATAATACACACGTGAGATAAAATACAACTTTATTAATATCTAGAATTTGCTTGCGACTTCCATTGCGTGTATAAGACAGCTTCCGTGGCGCAGTAGGTTAGACACCGGCTGTAAAACGAGCGGCCGCAGGTTCGGTCTAAAAAATATTATAATATATAGGTAATCTAATAAATATTTTTAATTTTACTTTGTTTGTCGTTCTGAATATATCTAATATATCCCCTCCGGTGTCGATGTGTTGACACATGTGTTTTGACAATGGAAAACAATTGAAAAACAATAGGCTACGTCATCAAAATTTTGACAACACGCTCAAAATGAGCTCTTGGACACCGGAAGTAATATAAAAATCAATGGCACTTTTCGATTTTTTTCCTTTTTTGAAAAATAAACATCAAAATATTTAATAATGATAATATCGATATTAATAATTTCGTATCGAATCCACTCATCCACAGTTTGACATTTCATGCAGGAAACAAAAATGGCGTCATTTTGGGCTATGGGCGGTCCCATAGTGGTTAGTGAACAAAATATTGCCATATTCGAAACTAAGCAGTTATTATTTGTCTCTTTCATTAAGTGACAAGTTACCTTTGTGTAAGTGAGACAGATACATAAATGCACAATTCCGCGTCGATACTCCTAACATAACTATAACTTGATATATTATAGTACTACTTTTGTGCGTCAACCTCTTTATTTTTTAATCATTGCGCTAGACAGTAGACAGTAGACGCTATCAGTCGCTATTGATTACCAATCCTGACCAATCCGTTATTTACTATTTAGTGTTAGAACTATCCGAAGTGATATTTTTACAGTTTTATTTTATTTATTTCATAAATAAAGATGAACACAAATCTCCTTACTTTGTGTAAAATTATACTATTTGTAATAGTTCTAATGAGTGTAATATCACATGTAGTTATAGCTAATTCACCTAAAAAGTTACAAATTGGAGTTAAAAAGCGACCTGCTGAATGTCACATGAAGAGTAAAAAAGGAGATCTACTGCATATGCATTATACGGTATTTAATTTGTTCGTATTAAAAATGTGTAATAAATAACCTCTTAACTCCAAGTGATAACGTATTACTACTTTTTATTTTAGGGTACTTTAGAAGACGGAACGGAATTCGATAGCTCAATCCCCAGAGGAAATCCTTTGACGTTTACCCTTGGATCTGGCCAAGTAATTAAGGGGTGGGATCAGGGACTAATAGGTATGTGTGAAGGAGAACAAAGGAAACTAGTCATCCCTCCAGAACTTGCGTACGGCGAAGCTGGGGCACCGCCGAAGATACCAAAGTCTGCAACGCTTACATTCCACGTTGATCTCGTGAAGATTGACAGAAAAGATGAGCTTTAAATCTCAATTTTTTTACAAAAATAAACAATTTCCTTACAACTGTGTTTCATTCGTTATCACGGCAATAAAAACAAATTGAACTGTAGACTGTATCAAGATTTGGTGGACGTCATTAAATCGTTTTCGCCTAATTATGTTAGTATTATTAAATTGATTGTATCCAAATTTGCTTTGGATCGCACAAAACTAATGCAAAAAATCTTTTGGGATGGTTAAGTACAATTGTTAACTAAAATCTTAAGATAAAATCGTATTGTATTTAAAGATGTACGACGGTCGGTGTTTCAGGATAAGTATATAACTTCGTAGTACAGACCATAAATGTGGTATAAAACAACATCTATAGCAGTAGTATACAGAAAAATATGCCTACGTAGGTAATACATATACAAGCGCCTTCTCAATTTAAATAGCAACGTAGATTTTCAGCGCTGTTAAAAATAAGGACACGTCAAGGAAGTTATAGTTTATGTTCCTTGGGCGTAGGGACACGTAATGGTAAACACTGAATCGCGATAACTGATAAATCTGCTGATAAATAAGAATCGGTATATGTCATGCTATCATTAATCGGTATAAACAATAGTTAAATAGTCCATAAATATTAAATTATTAAAATAAATGTTTACCTTGGTTTACCTTTATATATTTTATAGTTCTAGTTCCATTTCCATTCAGTTTTGAAATCTCCAAGATATTAGATATAGCTTTTGGATATAAAATATTAATAGATTTTTTACATATCTACCTACCAATAGTATAATGAGTGCCATATTTTATGAATTTAATAATTCCATTAATATCGATTATCGATTACAGCAACATTTTGCGAATCACCATCAAGCATATTTTATTTAAAGCACGCGCCGTCCGGTACACTAGTGTCAAAAAACTATTATTATAGTGGCGTTTACTTTGTTTACGTGTATAAATAAAAATTAGTCAGTGACCTTGTGCAATTAAATGAATTAACAATCAGACCAGAACTTGCAATTATGGTGAAAATATTATTCCTCCACCCAGACTTGGGTATCGGTGGAGCCGAGCGGTTGGTACTGGATGCCGCATTAGCGTTTAAAAAGAAGGGTCACGAAGTCGCTTTTTACACTAATCATCACGATCCAACGCACTGTTTCGCTGAGACACGTGATGGAACGTTTCCTGTGACCGTGGTGGGAGATTGGATACCCCGGTCTATATTCGGCAGGTTTAAAGCGGCCTGCGCGTATGTCCGCATGGTGTACGCAGCTGTTTATCTAGCGTGGTATGTCATTCCTGCTGAAGAGCCTACCCTAGTCTTCTGTGATTTGATATCCTTATGCATTCCGTTCATAAAAATGGCCCGAGGACCGTTCAGAGTTGTATTCTATTGCCACCATCCTGACAAGTTACTCAGCTCCGAAGGCGGCTTTTTAAAGAAATTATACAGAGCGCCCTTGAACTGGCTGGAAGAGCTGACCACTGCTCGAGCCGACAAGGTTCTAGTCAACAGTAAATACACAGCAAGGGTATATCAAGATGCATTTCAAAGCATAAAAGATGTTCCTGATATTTGTTACCCCTCTATAAACACTGAGTTCTTTAGAACAACACAACCAAAACCTTTGAAGGAGATAGTTCCTGTTGGTACAGATAAGTTCATATTCCTATCCATTAACAGGTATGAAAGAAAGAAGAATCTACAACTGGCCTTAAGGGCTTTTGAACAACTAAAGCATATACTTAACGAAAATGATTGGAACAGAGTTCATTTAATAATGGCAGGAGGTTTTGACCCCATTAATTTGGAAAATATGGAGCATTACATAGAATTGACAGACTTAGCTATTGAACTAGACATTGAAGATAAAGTTACATTTATGAAATCACCCAAAGATGCTGAGAAGGTAGCCCTACTGTATAATTGCAAGGCCCTTGTGTATACTCCATCAAATGAGCATTTTGGAATTGTGCCATTGGAAGCTATGTACTACAAAAAGCCAGTGATAGCAGTTAACAGTGGTGGGCCCACTGAGACTATTGTGAATGAGGTTACGGGATTCCTATGCCAACCGACCAGTGAATCATTTGCTGAAGCAATGAGCAAGTTGGTACTAAGCCCTGAATTGGGAGACAAATTAGGTGAAGCAGGATTAAAGAGGTTTGAAACAAAGTTTTCGTTTGATGCATTTACAGAACAGTTAGATGGTATTTTGACAAGAGAAAGGCAGATTGTTTCTGAACATAGGGCTATTGAGTATGAGCAGAAGAAAAAGAAATAACAGAGCGCCGACACTCCAACAATATATGATATTGTTTGAGTGTACCCTACCAAAGAAATACTATGATTACATTGTAATTTGGTTGGATAATTAAATGGTAGTATTTGATGTGATTTTCAAAAGAAACATAATATGCACAATAATAATAAAATCTATAAGATAATATAGCATTAATATCTCCAATGATAGTTATTGGATTTAAAAAAAATAGCTTGTGTTTGCTGCATAATAAATTATTGCTTATTGCTTCATTTATAAAATCAGAAGATAGAACCGGTAAAATAAATAAATTTCACACAATTTACTACCATTTAATGAATGAACAATTATTTTTTTATAAACCCAAATATTTTGTAAAAGAACTTTGCTTACTTTGATTTTGTATTTTTTTGAATTTAAAAGTTTCTATGACGTCTTCAATAGTATAAAAAAGCTAATGCTTCAAAGTATTTGTAACATTTCAACTTGACTAACATATTTGTTGTGTGATATTTTTGTAAATTAAATTAATGTTAAATAATTATTGTAGATGTTTGTAGAAAATTATTCATGTTATTTTGTATTCATTGACATTCTATACATGATATTGAATAAATAAAAAGAATACCAGAACATAGGTATACAATGGTCTAATATTGTAATATGTTGTAAGCAATGTATGAGGATCTCACTATGCTTTTGTCAATTGAAGATATTCTAGTCTTCAGAAAATGGCTTAACTACATCTTAAAATACATCGATTCAGGGTCATTTATGGCCTTATTCATAGAGATTTAAAACCTATCTTAGTTATCGAATATTTTGTCCGTTTCGAACGAGTTTAGAATTCAGTTTGAGCAAAGAAGCATATGGAAAACTGTTGATGCATATTTCTCAAGCCCCATATACATCAGGAGAGTGCCACGCCTCGAAGATTCGATTTTCATAAGGATATAAAAAAGTTGCATCATGTAAACATTGTCAGAACACGAAAGTCTATGATGGTTAAATCATGCGATAATGGCATAAGATTCTCGTCGCGAGAAACTCCCCTATATCATGTAAAAACTATATCATGCAGATAATTACTTTTATTATTATGTACTCTGTATATTCAATCCATCTACATTAATTTTACAACTCTAATCACAAAATGAATAATTTCAGCTGAAGTTGGCATAATTTATATAGTAATAGGCCATTTATAATGTCTTGATAAAATTGGAAGACTAATATTTTGTGCTAATATGTTTCTGTTCAATGTTTAAACATCCATGTTTTTGTTATTTTATCAAGTCCGTGAATATTTGTGTCACATTATGGTCCTAGATTTTTTTTAAAATAATGCGTTAACAATTTTTTAATTACTGTTTCTCTATCAATATCACAAACATAGGTATTTTGTAAGTGTTGATTTTTTGCCATATAATTTATTTCCCCATATACCAAATAGTATTGAACGCAATTAGGTTGATATTGTATGGTATGCAACATTTCTTGTTAAAATTCTGACCATACCAATATTTCAATTATGTGCTTTCTTCCATATTATAATATTTTTTTCAGCTATAGCTAACTACACCAGTTGTTACATAAATGGCTACATAATAGCTTTGTAAATGTGAATAATGTGCATAAAAACTAAGTTTCTTAATTATTTTTGTGTTTTATTTTGTCTGAGATTATTTTTTTTTATTAATAAGGACACCAATAAATGTGACCTACGACACCACAACAGGAGATGGTAACAGACAGCACCAATTGATGTAAATAGTTGAAGGAAAAGTAATAGGATCTTGGACCTTATTACTTTATTAATAGTGTGGTAGGTACTAGAAGCTATTGTACAAACATATAGTATGAAGCCAGAAGCTATCGCCACAAAATTTGTCTGAGCTAAGGGAATAATGTGTATTTTTAATAAATCTAAAACAGCATATTTGTAGGTACAGAGGAACATATTTAACTGCAGTTGCTAGTAGTAAAATCAGGATATAACTTTTCTATTTAATAAATTACAATTTATTGTGTAAAATAATTTATTACATAATTTATTCGATAATAATCTTGTTTGTAGTGTCATACACTTTCTCGACGTTTTCTGGTGGCAATGGATCCATGATTTCAAACTGCAGGTCGTATTGTTGGTCGAGTCCCATATAGCTGTCACTTAATACGTACACCGTGTATATTATACGACCTGGAATCAAATATTAGTAAAGAATGTTTATTATTTCATCCAACTTCTGCTATGAACATGGATTATGTGGTAATAGGTCCCAATATCACTTTGCCCGACCCGGGACAAAGTGATATTGGAGTTTTCTATTCATTATCAGCCCGGAGTCAGGAATTTGTGCCCGATATGGCGATAGGCTCGCCCCCTATCACATCGTGGGACGGAACATACAAGGCGAAATGTGGGTGTCCTAGTGGCGCCTCTGCCTCCCCCTTCGGGGATAAAGTCGTGAGTTTATGTAGGTCCAATACAGGTAAGTTGGTTTGTTGGAAAACATGGACGTTTTTAGACGTATTGGCTTATGATTAATCAATTTTAATGTAACTAGGTAACTTCTTATGTGTATAGTATTTTTTTGCTCTTAAGATTGATAGCTACCCCAATTTTACATTGTTTTTTAGATTTCCTTCAAAAAAGGTTTACAAATTACAACTAACCTCGTTGCGAAGGCGTGTAGAAAGTGACCTGTGCAGTGCCCTTAGGCGGGACTCGTTTCAGTGCGTGCAGTTCTCCGTTATCCACAGTGCCGAGGGTTATAAACCACCCCTCGTTCTTGCCGCGGGGGAAGCGTGGGCACAGCACGTTGTTAGGGTTGCCGCCGCGCCGTTGCATCTGTATTACTAGGGTGTATTCCTGTACATAACAATGCAATCATATAAATAATACGGCTGTGAAACGCCGCAGGCCGCGGGTTTTCCACACCGAATAAAAAAAGGTAACATTTTTTTGAACAATTCTTCGTCCACAGATAGAACATTATTTTGTTTACCTGTTCAGCGTGTATAGGGAGCCATTGATCTCTTGTGATAGGTTGCGCTATCCTTTTGTCTTGCTCGTGGTCCGCGTCAAACCAAAGCCCTCGGATGTATAGTTTCAAATCCAATGTGGGCAAGTCACATATCGCCTGAAACAATATAATATTATTTAATAAAAACATCCAACAATCACATACATAGTCCTGAGCCCATACTAAGTTCGGGTCTTGGGTCGTGGGTATCAGAAAATATGAGACTTTTCGGTCCCACAAATACCCAGATCCGAAATAAATACTTGTGGGTCACACAAATATTTGTCACGGTCCCGCGGAACCCGCGGCCTCTCGTTGCACACCCGGCGTCTAACCAACTGCGCCACGGTGGCTGTCGAATATTATTTTATGAACTCGACAAGGTATGGTAAAATAAGTGTTCTAGATTATCGATATTATTCTACTAGATAAGAGTTTTAATTACTTTATTAACGTATTTGTGCTTGTATGGAATAGTTCCCTATTTTGTTAAGTTGACATATTATGTCTATTTTTATCACTTTAAAGTATTTCAATAGACTCATAGCAATCATTTTATAATTTATTGTTATGTTTCCATCATCCTTAATAGCTTAATTCAAAACCATCTTACCCTATGAATCTGTTCAATTTGATTCTCTTCAAACTCTTTCCTCATATACTTGGCTAAGAGCTCATAGTTCCTCATGCAGGCCACCTTCAACCCATTCAGCATGGTACAGGGTTTATTGGTGTCTCTGAAAAATATAATGAATAACTGCTAAGATTCAGGATATCTTTAAAAAAGATACCTCGATGCCATAGACTACTATAATTTTAGACATACTTATTTATAGAACTACCGGAAAATCATGCAAGGCAGTTATAATATAGCAATTACTATGTTTCTATTTTTTAAATTTATTCATTTGTGACAATATCTTGACTAGTTTCTTTTATTATACAGGGTGAATTTTTCAAATGGGCGGGGATGGCCAATCCGAGACTATGAAAAATAGCGAAAAATGCTAAAAGGAGTCACGATCCCGATTTTGATCAAAACCAAAACTGCAGACATTAATTTTTGAAATATCAATATCCCTAGTGAGGAATCGAACCCGAAGATTTTTTTAAAAGATACATGCTGCATTATTACACCATTCGATAATGTTGCTAATAAGGATTATATTCTTGGACGCCCTGTATAGGTACGATAAAGTCACCATAATGAACCTGATGGTAAGGGCTTTACAATTCAAAGGGTATGCACTAGCGAGAAAATCTCTCGTCAGTTTATACAAAAATTCTTCATATAACTACCCAGTGAGGCAGACAATTTTTTTTGAATTAACATACTATATGAAAAAAAATCCGTGTCAGCCCATATATGTCCCACAGCAGGGCAAGAGCCTACTCTACAATCGATGGTACGATTGAGAGCGGTTAGGCCATATAGTCGACGACACTGGCCTAGTGCAGGTTGGCGGACTTTACATACCATAGAAATTCTTACAAATCGCTATGGTATGCAGGTTTCCTCACGACTTTGTGAAGAAAATTAATAAATGATATAGCTCACCTGGTCATATGCGAGAACAGATACAAATGCTGGGAGTCCACGTGTGGGAGCGTTGTGAGTGGAGAGTCGGTGGGCCAGCGGGCTTGCACAATGCTCTGCATCAACATCTGGCAGGACAGACACACGGACAGCCAACCATTCTCCGCTGATGTGTCTATCATTGCCTGTGGAAGTATATTCATTACTTATTTTGATATTCATAACCGATAATACGTATATAACATTTTATTATATTTATATATACAGGATTATTTTGATTTCAGTGCACTACAAGTAAAAAATTTACATTAATGACAATTAAATTTATATCAGCTCATATTTTTTTTTAAACTTATAGTATTCATATTCAGTTACCTGCATTATCCTAATAGTCTGGTCCAGCACAGACTTGGTGTCAGTTAGATAGTCTGAGTTAGGCAATGGTAACCGGGTCATGTGAGCTTGCAGTAATAAAAATGCTTTCACGTTTGACGAGTCGAGTGAAAGAGCATCGACGGGCAGGCGACATTGTTGTGCTAATTCGCTGTAATATAACGGGTCATTAGGTTTTATTCAATAGATCCGGCAAACGAGAAAACAAGTCAACTGATGGTAATTGACTGCCCCCCATCAACGTTCATAACGCTTGGATCATAGAAGCGTTGACCATCAAATTGGGAGAGGAGCGGAAAGGAAAAAATATGGGAAGAGAGCAGACAGAAGACGACAGAAATAAGAAAGCAAAGCTACACGTCGATTTCGTGTGAGATAGTGTTACCGCCCCGGACGAGTCTGCCCACTCATGCTGAGTCATGAATGACAACAGCGCGGCTCTACCACTTATAAAGTCATAAAGCTGTGTCTGATGAAATTATGCCGTAGGTACTAAGAACGCTAGAGTCTATTTCAACTACTTTTCAGAAGAGCAAAACAGTTATTTTTGTAGCAAATATCTATATAAAATAATTGTTTAGTTAATAAAAATATATATTAAAATTCGTGCACAGGATAAAGCTAACTTTAAACACGGATTAGATACAAAATTGACGTACGTATTTGACATAAAACAGTTATTGAAGTTATACTTCTTTTGGCGCGATAGAGAAAAATGATGAGAGTGAATTTTTACGATGCGCACGCACTCCGACACATGAATTCTACATCGTGAAGTTAGTTCTAGGTGGCATGAAAATCGATAACTATGTTCAAGTTGTATATTCTAGTATTTTTTATCCTCAGAAATAGTTGTCGATTTTGACTTTAGTTTAACTTCAAAAGTTCACTTTAAAGGGTTAATGTAGTGATTTTAATTATTAAGAATAATTAACAAATATACCCACCCGTTCTGTATATCTTCGTTATGTCTGACAGGCAACGTTGCATATTCCTCACAGTCGGACAAAACTCTCAGGAGATCGTCTGGTCTCATGCCGGAGTGCAAGTTGGCAGTAAAATGAGCCATGGTTTTGTAAGATAAGTAGTAGTATGAGGCAATGCGGCCCATCCATGTTGTGTGTACTGTGCGTTGGTCCTAGAATTTATATAAAAAAGATTTAACTTACAAGCATTGGAATATTTTTTCGTGATAGATTTGCTCATTATTTGTCTTTTGTATAATATTTTACTAAGGAATTTTAATATGACTCCTATTTTTAAAATGTTTGAGTATATTGGTTGACATATGGTGATTGTGTTGTTTTTCCATCACCCGTATAGAACGTTTATACAAACATTTCAAACACCCTGTATACCTTAATGATTAATCTGTTTAAACCAACATTTAACATTTACCAGTGCCGAAAGCGACACCTTTATTTAATGCTCAGAATCGTTACGGAAATACGTTAAAAAATCCTATCATATAACAACTTAAAAAGGTCTATACAAACTGCATCTAAAATATTTTTTGGTGTTACCTCTTCAATCTCAACACAATTAGCCATAGACAGCTTGTCCAACGATGTCTGCACTAGATTGGATAAGTAATAGTTGATATCCTGAGGCTCTATACTCTCTAGGTTGTAGTAAGAAGGGTTCTTTAGTAATCGGCGGAAGAAATATGTCCACGTCAAGTAGTCTAGAATATCTTGTTTTGTGTGCACTGTACCTGAAATAAAATATATTTAAAATTTGAGGTTTTTTTTAGTATAAGTTAATTTTCTAGATCGATTGATTTCTTGGTTGATGTAATACAAATTCACAACAATAATAGAGTTTCATATTAAAAAAAGAACAAAACAAAAATTACTTGGTTATAATTTTTTATATTATTATTAGGACCGATTCGGTAAATCGGCGTTCGGATAATCGGCGTTTTACTGTAAAATGAGTTTAATGGATGTTGAACAAACAATTGACCTTTGATTTTATAGTGGGTATCCGGACTGACGCATTTTATTTCGGATATTATCTTTATCCCGGGTTCAATGAAAGACTCATTTGGCTCATTTTATTACCAGCCTTCAGTTTGACCCTTATCCCAGAAAGAAATTAAGTTTAATACATTTATTTCGCATGATTGGACTTCTGGTCGTGATATTTCTTGGGCCGAAAAACTCATACAAAATGCTCGACTATTAAATTGAACTTCAAACCTCACGACGCATACAGACCACATGTTACTAAACGATAAGTTACTTGACTGAAACTTTAACATACCAGCGACAATTTCAGCGTTAAGGTGGTCGGCCAACACTTCTAATAAACTGGACTCAACCGGGAATGGTTCGTAAAGGAATTTCTTGTAGAAGTTTTTCTTCTGATCGTGGACCAACACCACCGCTACTCCTTCGTTGTCATACTGAAAATAATAATAATATTTTACATCAATACGAATTACAATGTTTCCGACACACAATGTTATCTTATGTAGTTTATTAAAGATATGCTTTTGCTTCGGTTTTATAAATGTTGCTAACACTGTTATTTCCCCTCTAAGATGCACTAACTACCCTGGTCCCACTTATTCAGTACCTACATTAAAGCGGGACTATATCGATTATTTTGTTAATCGATCATATCGATTATTTTATATCACTCATATCGATTATGTTTGTATTCGATCATATCGATTATTTTTTAATCGATTGTACTAACCTGCGGTCGTCCAGCCCTGCCCATCATCTGCAGCACATCTGTGATGGGCATGTCCACGTATCGTTTCTGCTTGCCGTCGTAATATTCCGTGCCTTTGATCACCACGAGATGGGCGGGGAAGTTCACACCCCACGCTAATGTCGCAGTACAGATTAACACCTGTTAAAATTAATTGAAGTTTAGTTTGTTTAAGGTCTGTTGTATTGTATAAAAACATTGTATTGAC
Organism: Deilephila elpenor; assembly: GCA_949752805.1. Taxonomy (NCBI): domain Eukaryota; kingdom Metazoa; phylum Arthropoda; class Insecta; order Lepidoptera; family Sphingidae; genus Deilephila; species Deilephila elpenor. Next base: position 4,390,715 of record OX457116.1, read on the forward strand.
TTTTATGGGTTTTAGCAATTATCTGGTGTTGGGTGTATGATATTTATAAAAGACAATAATTAATAATTTTGATGTCGATATTTTATAAAAGTGACTGAAAATTATCGATTAAGCATACGACATAATATTTAAATTGTCGGACACTTCCAAAATAATTATCGATATTGTGTTTTCTTTGATTTAAAATAATAAACTACACTTTTACACCATGGCCACTTTCAATGGTATGACTATCACTGCTACGACTGCTCAGGGACAGTGTGTTATAACTTTTTAATGATAAGGTGGTAAGTTTCAACACAATAGACATTTTACCTGTATTTTCTGATTAATAAACAACTCTTCGACAGTATTCCTGTCTCTTTCGTGCAATCCTGCATGATGCAAGCCGATGCCGAAAGCCAGAGTCAGCTTGAGATTAGATTCGCGAATATTCGATAAGATCTGTTCCATTTCTGACTCTTTCATGTGAAGCCATTGTTTGGGGTTGTCTTCTGCTGCCAAATATGCTATTAGGTCTAACGCCGTGAGCCTGAGAGATAAATATGTATACTGAGACTTGGTTAACGATTTTTTTATAAGATTGTGCACTGACATTACTACTGTGTTTACTAATGAACATTTTAAAAGTGTAAGTTATCAGTCAAATAATCTGAAATTGATGGTTTCATAAACAAGTGAGAGATAAGACCGCCAGTAACGCTTACAGCATTACAGACGTCCTGGTCGAGATTTCCACGGTGCCCTATAAATACTAACCAAATCGAAGCGAAAAACTGTAAATCATAGATAACACACTATAGGTTATAGTAAATTCCGGCATGCGGCGCCTTTTCAGCACTGGCACTATAGGAACGTCGCCCAACCGCGCCCTACCCTAACGCCGGCACTTCGACCGCCATCTTTTTTGTTAGTTTTTTCCTTTTTTGTTTGCAGTTAAGAATAAATCAATAATTGTACTAATACTATATTTGTATACCTGGTCTGCCGCCTACTGGATACGAACACGAGCGCGGGCGCGGCGGGCGAGTGCGTGCGTATCGCCTGGAACGTTGGCTTGTTCATGGTCATCATGCGCGGACAATAATGCCGGCCCGGGTGACCCGATATGTGCACCTGGGGAAGTGTATTTAATTAAAAACACTGAAAATTATTTAATACAAAATTTAAAAAAGTATTTAAAAAAAACAGTTATATTGGTCTAAAGTCACGTAAGCTTCGGTGCATCGTGAATGAAGATTTAATAGTGTAACCTTTCTAATTCAGTACATGTTTTGTATCTTCAGTTTGCTTAACAAAGGCAGGACTGAATAATATCTTAAGACCGTGCCTATTCACTCTAGCTCTGATGTAATATCTCGAAAAATCATGTAAATCGCAAGTGCAATAATGAAAATAAATAAGATAGTGACAATAGACAAGGTATTAATATTACCTCTAAAGGCACAGGTCGGACTGACGGCCTGAAGTTGTAAAGGCCCATTTCCCCGATATTGAGCCAATTGGCAAGGTCCTTAGCATTGGCAAGTGCAGTGGATAGACCAATGATCCGCAGTCGACGAGACGTGTGCGATTCTATGAAATTAGTCCTGTGAATTAAATATTACAGTTGGGTAAGTGTAGCAAAATGTATTTCGATACATTTTATTAATTTTTTGTAGGAAAGCTCCGATTTGCGAAGTGGCTTTGTTGCTCAGAGACAACCGTTGCCCATTAACACATTCAGATTTTGTAGGTAGTAATTACGTTATACGTATTTTTATAGTATTCTAATGTCTATTGAAGAATTGCCGAAAAACTGGCACTTTGGACATTGACAATGAAGACAAATCTTGGTTTTGGCTTGGGTAATACTTAATAGATTAAAAATCTCATTAAAACATTACCTCGACACTATAACCTCTAGTACAGGCCCTCTATCTTCACCCAGAAGGTGAATTTCATCTATAACGATAAGCGCGACGTCGCGGACGTAATTTCTCGTCTGCCATGAACGACTTATTCCGTCCCATTTCTCCGGTGTCGTCACTATGACGTGCGAGCTTCTTATTGCTCGAATGTCGGGCGTCACGTCACCTGGTAATAGAAATATTTAAAAGGGATGCATTTTTTTAAAGTATGGAATATTAATATTTTATTTATTACGTTCAATAAATCCAAATTATTTTAAGGATTAAGGGTTTTCTTGAGGTTAGAGATTGACAAATGTAGTTTTATTATTTAGTATACCCTTATGTTAATTGCGTTTACCTGTCAATTCAACAACTTTTTTGCCCAGTTTTTCCTCGAGTCGTATTTTCCAATCTTTGATACGTTCCTTGACAAGAGCTTTCAGGGGCGCAATGTAGACTACCTAAAATATAATGCAAAATAAACAGTTAATATAAATCTCCTAAGTAACCTTTTATATATTTTTTATCGAAGGCCAGCAACCTTTATATTCACCACTATAGCATTTTTTAATTCTCAAAAGGCTATAAAAGCAGATAGATCAATGCAAGTTCCAATAAAGATTAAAAAAATAATCAAAAGACGATGCTTTGAAATATTTCTGGTCTTTATATACATAAATAATGAAATCTCATAGCCACAACATTGAAGTGAACCCAAATATATTTCAAACATACATTTTAAAACATTTTCCGTACCCAAATACAAAGCCGACAAAAAATCATACCTTACAATTCGGGTACTGGTTAAACACCCTAAACATGGCAATCTCAGCGACGATAGTTTTCCCCGACCCAGTGGGGGCGCCTAGTAACACATTATTATCGGTATGGTACAGGCAGTGGAATATCTGCGTTTGTATCGGGTTGAAGTGGGTGAAGTTGTAGAGCATCTCAAATGAGGGGTCGTTCAGAGCAGTCACTGGCAACGGTTGAAGTTCTAGCAGATCTGAAAGGGATAAAGTTTGTGTTATCGATATTTGTAAGGATAGAATAAAGAACCACACTAAGATTAGGATATATTTTAGTAAGGCGAGGACTGATAAAGACTATTATTATAATGTGATTTATTGTAATTTTAAATGTATATGATTTAGAAGATTACGTACAGTGCGTACAAATGGGTGCGTATGATACGCAAAAGTGCGTGCTTATCGCTATCAACTCTTATACTTCTGTTATATTACAACGTTCCTTCGTTGTTTTGTTTACTTTATATAAAATCAAATTATACTAAAAGAGATATACAACATACATAAGTATTAAACTACAATATTTAGAAACTCTTAGGGCTGTAACATATATGTGGAATTTACTATAAATTACGTACCTGTGTGTGGAGGATGAGTTTCTGGTAAAATTAGATGTTGGAATGTCAGTGGAAGTACACTCTCCGATCCTAGCCACCTAAAAATAAGATTTCAAATTCTTAATATATTTCAAGATTACAGTGATATAGTTTTCTTGATGAGGTTTGGTCATATCTTTGTCAAACTAGAGGAGTATATGGGTAAAATAATATGAAGGATTCTATTTACTGAGGGTGCAAAAGAAAACCTAGGTTTATGTTATAGAGAAAAATTTAAGAGACATTAGTAATACAATCCAGGATGATTACTATAAACTTTGAAATAAAACAATTTTATACGGATTTTATCGCGATTTGGTTTAATTTTTACATTTTTTAACTTCCCGACGTTTCGATTACTTTACAGCTTTCATGGTCACGGGGCGGACTACTATAAACTTATTATAAAAGTGATATAAACAATTAAGTTTGTACCTTTCTGACGTTGCTCTGATGTAGTATTGTGGTGGCAACGGTTCCTGTATGGGTATTGTTATTATGAGTTCTTGTGGCTCATTTGTGATTACCTGAAAAAACAAACAAATATTGATAGATAATCTCGTGTACAAACAAAAATAACTTTTAAGTCAATATTATTGGCGCAACCAAATTGAATAACGATGCTTGTGGTACTGACCATAACTCATCGTTAACACGTAACGAAATTAATCCCAAAAAAGGAGTTGAAAATCTATACAAAGTGGATATAATAAAATATCCCAATATTCATTGAAACAGTAAATTAGTTACCTGTTTTTTGGTGATTAGAAAGTATTCGTGATAATACATAATGTCGGTATCTGGATCCTCCACCCATATCCAAAATGCTTCGGGCGCTTTGCCGTGGTATTTGTCGTTCCATCTGTAAATTGTAAACTATTACTTCATCTTCCTTTGACGCATATTACTTTTATAACTTCAATATTCTGTATTTGTATTAGCCAATATAGGTCCATCGAGAGTGCGATTGAGAGGGGTTAGGCCATAAAGTCCACTATTACATTTTTATAAAGTTGAAATTTGCGTCTTACAGATTGGATCATCTGATAAAAAATGAAGACTACCACTACCCTTTAGTTGGAAAGTAGACGGTGTATAGCGGAACTTTGAAGATAAGCGTCTGAAATGATATGGAATATGGATGTAACGCTAGTTTTTATAACATTTTTATAAAACACGTACTTCTTTACACGTCGATTTAGTCGATGTATATTTATCGATAATCAATAAGCGTATTTTCTAAACGATTCAATTAAATCCAACATTTGTGAGTTGTGTTAAACAATGTCTTACTTGAAATTAGGTGTGATTGTGAGACGTATCCGGAGTACAGTTCTCGTGATCGGGTGTAGGCTAGCTTCCATATCTAGCAGGGGAAATTCTTCGGCACATTTCTTTAGGTGACGCCCATTCTTCGGATTGCGTATAAGATCACCTGCGAAACAAATTTAAGTATAATTCTTCCATTCAAGAAGTTACTTCAGTATAATATATCGACAGTTTAGTACAAAGCAATTTGAACTTTATGTAAAACTACTAGAGTTCATATTGCAATTATAAAGTTTGGTAGCGTGCATAACAGAAACGAATCATCGTTAATAAGCTACCTTGGTGACTTATCTCTGGTTCGATGTGTCACAAATCTATGGGTTAGACCGGAACCCACCAGTTATCACTTGTGCTAATAATTATCGATATCGATAAATGCTCACCTAACTCCTTCCAGTCCATATCTCGTATCTGATCGGGTTTCAGCATCGGATATTCGATGTGTTTCAACGTCTCTATGGTAAAACAGTTGAACTGTCGCATGTCGCTGTAGAAGTCCCATTGTTGCAGTTCGAGCATTTTCGCCATTTTCAAATATAACCCGGCCATGTATGCGTTGTTTTTGCGTAGGGTTATTTCGAATAGAGCTCTTATTATACGGACTGCGTTCTGAAATTGGCAGCATAATGTTACTGTTATGGACGATAAAAGGCGATTTTTATTACCGATATTAAATATTTTTTGTGATTATAATAATTTTTGTTGGTAAAGCTAAGGTAAAGTTACATTGTATCTGTTTCACAACTTATAAGAGTAGGTATTTATTACTTTTAGACACCGCACAATATAGTACAAGGAATATCAATTATAATAGCTTTAACGCATTCTATAGATATATAATGTAATTTTATTTCATTTCATCGACAAACTCTTACGATAATATTATTAACACTTACTTGGCTGATATAATTCAAGTCAGATTGCAGTGAGGATCCATTAATCCTCCCTCTAGACAAGTAAGTCTGCAGTAAAATGTTTATTTTCCAGTGAATGTCTTCTGGCGTGTCTTCGATACGGAGCTCGCAATATCGGTCGTTTAGACTCCATAATTCTGTTAGCTCTTCTTTCCGCACCTAGATATTAAAATTCAAATAATTATATTATAATTATAGTCGATTATTATCTGTATTTCCTTAGGTGTTTAGAGATGAATACAAAAAAAAAAAATAGAAATTCATTCTTAGATCCTACGCTGTAATGATTTGGTTCAGAATCCAGGGTAAGGAATAACTGTTGAATTAAAAAATGTAATATTTTTCGAGCTTCAAATATAATTGTTGCGTTACATTATTACTTAAGAACATAAGTAGACATTTAAATTAATTAGAGACACATCTAGTGGCTTATTAATATTTGTTTGATAAATTGTTTTAATAAAATACTGGGCATCGTAACTTTACCTTGAGTTGTTGGAAATCGGAACACCTGGTAAGCATTTCCAAAACGTATCCCTGTGTCATAGATTTGCGCACCATAGAATTGAAAACTTCCATAGTTTCACACGTTATGTAGTAGTGACTCGCAGTACGGCCCAAATCTGACAAATTCATATTAGAATTACATAAATAACTTAGTATATAAATATGGTGTTTTTTTATCTATGTTGATAATTTTAATAATATATTGGTGGTAGAAACATGACGTTATTAAAGGATAACACGATCACTACTAGTCTGTCAAAAAACTTCATAATTTGTATAGCGTTAGGTAATCGACATTCAGTAGATCATCGAAAAAAAAAAGACGATGGTCAGCGAGAACAAGATCGTATGGAGATTATTATCAAATTTTTTGTTTGTTTTATGAAGTTTCGTTCTAAATAAATAAGAAAAAAACACAATTTAAAAAACATTTTTTTTGTAGTTGCAATGTAAAAATAATAATAAAATGATAATACTAACCCGTAATATTAAGATCGCCGGTGCGTTCGTTGTACCGTATCATGTGCGTCTTGTCCAGTTGCATCGCAGCCGCTGTGATGAATTCACGGCGTTTAGTCTCCAACATCGGCTCTTCTTGTACGTCGTTGTATGTTAGACCGTATACCTGGGAAAAATAATTTGATTATATCGATAATAAAATACAGTTTCAGATTCGATATTAAAGATAAATCTTCTTCTTCCTCGAGTGCCTCTTCAGTGCTGAAGGTTGGCCGTCAGCTTCTTGTATTTATCCTTGTCCTTAGCCAGATGGAATAGTTGTATAAGATAAATCTAGATTGTAAAAAATGGAATATATTTAAAATCTATCTACTTAAAAATCATTACAGAATATAAACTGTTAGAATTACTTCCTAAATAAAATAGGAAATTCCGTCATTATAAATATTCGTCTTTATTGATTCTTATCGATATTATCATGGCTAGTACGTGATTGCCAACAACCAATTACGATACGACTATATTCTATAATATGTATCATTTTACCTGCGGATTGATCCTCATTCTGACGAATAAATACGTGTAGCTCAACCATTCGACCGCCTCGTCTATATTTGTCACAGTGCCGAGAGCCACCTAAAAACAATATAAACATTAATTAGTATCTACTACATTCAGAATCTATCTATATCTATATCAGCCCATATACGTCCCACTGCAGGGCACGGGCCTACTCTACAATCGAGAGAATCGATTGAGAGTGGTTAGGCCATATAGTCCACCATGCTGGCCTAGTGCGGGTTGGCGGACTTACATACCGTAGAAATTCTTTAAAATCGCCAGGGTATGCAGGTTTCCTCACGATGTTTTCCTTCACCGTTGAAGTGCGTGGTGATTGACTATCAATACACACGTAACTCCGAAAAGTCAGAGGTGTGCCCTGGGATTTGAACCCGCGACCACCGTGAATATGTAGGCAGCCGCGTCTGGTCCGTTACCAACAGGCCACCACGCACTTGACTTGACATTCAGAATATTATATTATAATTTTTCTGATGACGTAAGGCCTTTGTCCATTTGCATTTGAAAAAATATAGAAAAAGGGGTTATTTTATCTGTAACAGTCGTTGACAAATGAATTTTAATTTATTTCTTTATCACATACGTAGTAAGAAAAGGGAAACAGAATATTCTTAAATATCACAGTATATCCCCCCAAGTAATGTACTTAAATTTAAAAAAAGTTATCGATATAATTTTACAAAATATATTTTTGGATAGATATCTCACCTCAGCATTTAAATTATCAGCGAGTAGATTGATGAAGTTACTTTCAATCGGGAACTGATTGGTCATCGACTTGAGATAGTGCGTGAGTTTATCGTGAGTTGTAATTATTATGCCGGTGCCTGAGGTGTCGAATTGCGGCCGACCGGCTCGACCGAAGATTTGTAGCACATCCAAAATACTCAGGTCGACGAATGTTCCGTGACTTTGGTCGTAGATCTCTGTGCCCTAGAGAAAAAAAAGACTTTATATTTTATCAATCCTGTAAAAAAACTAAAACATTTTTTTAGTTTATCCGATTATCAAGTATAGATTTTGAAAGCGGAACAGTATATAATTTAGTATTTAATTTATAATCTAAAAGCGTATGATATCGTGAAAATAAAAACCAGGTTCGATATTGTTTATCACGTCAGAATAATAACCGACAAAGTCAAAAGAAATAACTTTTATTCGTTTAAAAAGCAACTTACTCTGATGATAACTGCATGGGCCGGTAAGTTCACACCCCACGCGAGCGTCGATGTGCAAACTAGAACCCTTATGTAGCCTTCAGCGAAATATTTCTCCACCATATTCCTGAAAAAATTATGTATTTAGATACCGATATTTTATTTTGATATCATTGATCAATGCTATACAATCAAGCTACGAGAATCCATGTAGTGTTTTTGCTTTAATAGTTATGTTAGCCCTTAAACGACTGCCAGATAACCGAAAATGTGTAGATTGATCCAGAGCCGCGAAAGAGATACCTTTATGATAAGCCTTAACATACTCCACACCTTGTAACATCCAGAATACTATTTGTCTATAATATTTATTAAGTTTTCCTCACCTATCACTCCTCAGCATACCAGCATGGTGACAGGCAAACCCACAAGCAAACAACTCAGCCAATTGCTTATTAGGGCTGCTACTTATCGACTTTTTGGCCTTCAAAAACCCGCCAGAATCTTCCGGCTCAAAGTATTTGAGATGGCCCTTCTTTTGAGCGATCTCTTTGAGGATCATTGCGGTCGTGTGCGTCGCGTTACGTGCGTGGACGAACACCATCACTTGGTGGCCTTTTTGGACCATGTCTGCCGCTTTGTCGTAGCATATCTCGTTCATTGTTTGTATCTGGAAGTTGTTGATAGACAATCGAGTAAGTGGCTTTCGTGATAGAAAATGCTTACCTATGAATTTGAGAAACTATAGGTGTGTTTCTAGTCTTCTACATAGGAGATGTGAGGAGAAATAAGTTAATGGTTTAATAAGACCTCTATAATATCGAATCAAAAAAATATTATTTTTACTTTTTACTATTTTGGTCGAAAATTATATCGATATATTTTTTTTACTTTGTTATCTAGGATAGTGTAGAAAATATGTATAAAAGGATATGTATATTTACATGTCTAAGATGAGCTCCGCCGCCACTGCCCACTTCTTTGACACCAATGAATTGTTGTTCCAACGGCACAGGACGGAAACGAGAATCGAAGAAAAATAGACCGATATTTGGATTTACTCGTAAGAATCTAAAAGGAAAAATACAAAATTAAGGTTTGCAAATTAAGGATCCGATAAGCGATTTTATATTAAACATAATATTTCTTATAAACTAAGTTTGTTTATTAATAGTACTTATATTTATAATCGATAAAAATTTGCAAATATACATCTCAATGTTGCACATAGATTTTATCAATATTTTTTTGTATAGAAAGTCAACAATTTCCTTCTCTTTAAATATGTGGAACCCAAACAAAAATACGAACAAAATGTTGATTAAAAATATTCTTACCTGGCCACATCTAGATAGTTAGGTAGTGTAGCAGATAGGCCCACAATCCGTATCATATTCTGTGTAGACTCGACTTGGCGTAACGTCCTTGCAACAATGGCTTCTACAATCGGCCCCCTGTCACCGTGCAGTAAATGTATCTCGTCGATGATTATCAATTTCACTATCGATGCTAGTTCAGTATCCGCTAAAATTGAAAAAGCATTCGTGATTTTTTTAATAGAAAAATCGTCTTAATTATTGCCACCCTAAAGTCCATTTTTAAATGTAAGTGTTTAGACTTTAGCATATCAGACGTAATATTAGTGTATAATAAAGTTTATAAACAAAATAGACTATAGTAACATTGAATTTGAATAAGCTATGTTGGTGGGCACAAACGTAATATCGAAGAATTTATTAGTAATTTTCCACTGTTTATTAAAATAAATAGAAAATCTAAAAACACGATACTAAGGAGATTATGTAAAGGGATTAATAATACTTACTTGCTCCTTTTCTAGTTACAACATCCCATTTCTCCGGCGTTGTGACAATCATCTGCGTTTGTTGCACTTCAGTTTTTGTTAATTTCATATCACCAGTCAATTCTCGAACCAAAACACCAAGTCCTTTTAATCGTTTGCCGAAACTGGCCGTCATTTCTGAGGCTAAAGCTTTCATTGGGGCTATGTAGATGATCTAAAAAAAAATGATCTTAACGTATACTATTTCTTTTATTTGGTAAAATAGATAATAAATAAACAGAATATTAATTAATCTAGAGTTTCTTGCCTTCTCTAGTGAAAACTGCTTTCCGAACCAGGTGGTGGCGTTCAAAAAATGACTAAATCTAAATAATGTTGAACATTTTAATGGATTCAGTAAATTATTTTCATTTTCAATGGTTAATTATGTTAGAAATACTTATTTGTTTGTAATTATTACACAGTATTGTTAAATCCACATTTTAATTTCAACAGAATGTACATCATCATCATCATCAGCCCGTTGCAGTCCACTGCTGGACCTAGACCTTGCATAAAGTAGCAGACCGGGCTCTGTGGTGTACCTTGGGAGAAGCCTAAAGTACACATCTCTCTCTCTCGTCAGTAACAGGTAGTCCACAGCTGAGCATAGATCTCCCCCATGTAAAGAAAAAGTACACATACCTTAAACTTATTTTTCATGATAACATCATTCTCAATGTGTTGTTTTATCTGATGGACTACAGTAAGTAGGGCGATGTTAGTTTTACCCGCACCGGTTGGCGCACAAATCAACAAGTTCTCATTAGTATTGTACGCTGTTTGAAACACCACAGACTGTATTCTATTCAGCTCTTTGGTATTCTCAAATGCCATTTGACCGATCTGTAATAAAAAAAAAGTACAGTCACATACATGGTCCTGACTCCACACTAAAATCGAGTCTTGTGTCATAGGTATCAAAAACGACGAGACTTTTCGGTCTCAAACGCAGACCCGAAACAAATATCTGTGGATTGCACAAACATTTGTCTCGATTTCGGGATCAAACCCACGGCCTCTTGTTTAACAGCCGGCGTCTAACCAACTGCGCCATCGAGCACAGTAATTCCAAGTAACGTTTTATTTTTAAAAATATATTTTTTATTCATAAACAGCATTGAAGAGGCCAGCAAAAATATTTATGAATCCACTATGAATGTAAAATTAATACATTCTTACATGTATAAATAATAAATCTATCTTTTAAAATAAATAATAATAAAAGATGTATGTAAGAGGACAATGAATGCATGACCTTTCCCAATAGTCACTGTGGATTTATTTGGGCCTTTGTTAAGAAATGGGCTTCTCTTGGTGATAATTATAATAATGAAATATAAAATATATTATTACCTCATCCAAAGAGGATATAGGAACTCTTTTATTGCCAACTTCCAGTGGTGCTGGCTCATTTTTGGGTATAATAACTTCTTCATACTCTTTTGTGTCTTTCCGTATTGCGTTTTCAGGTAGGATCAACTTTAAACCGGACACAAAACCTGTGGATACAGAAGGATAAGTCATTGTAGGTAAATTGTGATAAAAATTGTAAGGACAACAGCAATAAAAAAATAATAAGTTATATTTTTGAAAATACAAAAATAATAAGTTAATATTTTCCGCGCGAGATATTTATAAAAATTAAAATAGTTTTCTATTTGGCAATAAAAATAAAAGTTGCTTTATGTTTAATTTTTGAAGGAGATTGAATTAATTGTTAAATAAATATTTAAATAAAGAGTCATGCATTCTTGTATGTTTAAAATGTTTGATATATTTATAAAACACAATACCTGCTGCATTTTTGGCATTTATCGACGAATCATAAACATGAGGATACTGCACTTTCGTTTGGAAATATGATATTTTCTGTAACACCGGATCAGTATTGCTCGATGACCTTGTTGCTGAAAATGGTACTACTGGTTTTGACAGTTCTGCTATCCTGCAACAAAAAAAAAACGAAGTGATTCCCAGATTCCAACAAAATATGTCTTTATATTAAAGTATCGGTAGTTGTACTATGGTACGATTACAAAGCCGAGGTCTCGGGTTCGAATCCCGGGTCGGGCAAAGTGATATTGGGTTTGTCTATTCATTATCAGCTCGGAGTCAGGTATTTGTGCCCGATACGGCGATAGGCTCACTCCCTATCACATCGTAGGACGGTACGTACAAGGCGAAACGAGGGTGTCCTGGTGGCGCCTCTGCCTATCCCATCTGGGATAAAAGCGTTAGTTTATGTATGTATGTTAAAGTATCCAAAACGAACCTTTTTGCTCTCATCTGTGCAATGTTTAGTTCATGTTCCTCATCATCATTGTCGTTCTTTTTAGACGCTTTAGCTTTCTTCTCTTCTTTCCTGACTATCTTGGCAAGCATTTTCTCCTGTTCTGACAAAACTGACACTTGGCAGAGGTATTGAGGCATTTTATTTTCAGGTAGTGTGGCTGCAACTAGAACAATAAATTACAATAAATAATATAGTATTTAAAATATAATATCATTGTATGTTTTTTCATAAAGAAAACACATTTCACAATTACAAAACATCACATGCGCGCCCTATCAATAGTTTCTTTTTAAATACTGTTTTAAAAATATAATATGTTATCCAAAATCTAGAATATAAAAGTTACAGAACATTTGTGACGTCATCGCCATTTCATTACTAGCCTGACAGAGATTAAATATATTTTTATGGAGTTTTGACTTAAATATTTTATTTAAGTATAATTTGCTCTTGTGTGTAAGAATATACACAATCAAACTACTTTTTTAAAAGAATTATAATTAGTATTACTTACTTTCAGACAATGTTGGCTGTGGTTGAGGTGCTCTCAGACTATTTATGATATCTTGCCGATGTTTCAAAACCTCTTGAATGAATTCAAACTTATCAAAGCCAAGTAATTCAAATAGATCGTTTTGCATCTCGTCATTACTTCGCGGTGAATTTAGTAGTGTTATTATAGATTGCAGAATATCAGCACTTGATATATCTTCCGTATTTATATATAACTGTTGAATTTCAGACTCCAGCCATGTTTTTCCAAACTAATAAAACAATATTATTTGTCACTCTGTTTGCTACATTTTTATTGCATAAACCTTGATTTAAGAAGTATTTTGTGTTATTAGGTAATTTTTGGTTATGGGCGGTCTTATCGCTTATAGCGATTTTAACCAGAAAAATATTAATTACATAATCTGCATATTTTTAAACCCATAAAAAATGGTTCGTTAACTAATTTGTAATAATTTTATGCAGTTTATAGAAATTAATTTTGGAGCAAATAAAAAAATAAGTACCTCTACCTTTGATTCAGGTGGTGTTTTATCTACTTTACTTGCAGCAGAATTTTCTTTTGGTACATTTTGTTTATCATACTTCATTGAGAAATCTTTTACAAAATTACTGGCAGTAGCTGGCTTTTTAGTTAACTTTGCAAGAGGTTTCTTTGCAGGTTTGTATGGTATGTAGAGGCACTGTATGTTCTCCCCCCAATACCTGACATTTTCTTTATTTGATTCGCTCATTTCTGTCCTGATGTAATCTTTTGTGTCTTCTGATATTTCATTAGATATTTCTGTAACAATCTGTAGAACAACAATAACATGAACAGCCTGAAGTTTTGCTAAATATTGGAATAAGACAGAAAAGTAGCTTTATCTATATAAGATGGTATGACATATTAGATGAAAAAAACCTTAGGCTAGGAAATAGACCCCACTACTTCAAATAAATATTTTATGAGAACAATATTTTTGTAGATTAACACCTTTCCTATTCTGTATCTGTATCAGCCCATATACGTCCCACTGCAGGGCACAAGCCTCTTCTACAATCTAGAGTACGATTGGGAGGGGTTAGGCCATATAGTCCACCATGCTGGCCAATAATAACAAAATAACTAGATGAGGCAATAGGTCTTTGTATAAACAATTATGGAATAAAATAATATTTTCTCACCCCACAAATTTTGTTTGCCGTGGTTGACATAACAGTACCAAACATCTGTCGTAGTTTGGAAAGATGCTTTAGCATCACAATGTCCTCATCTATGAACATCCTCAGGGTCAGTACTGCTGCATCCTCTATTATTTCATCTGGCTGGTCTCCAGTGAGGAGTTTACATGCTTCTTTTAACTGAGCCAGGAGATTTAACAGTTCTGATACATTGGGTTCATTTTGTTTGATGTAGTTTTGTATGTCTGTATAGGACTTGAATCTAAAAGGATGGTTAAATTTTGATGAAAACAAAAACAAACAATTTTTTTTTTTATGAGAAATAATTTATCTTATAAGAATATTATATTAGTTTTATAGTGCTATAATCTTGCATAATTTATTTTCGTGTTTAAAAAGATTACAAACTCACTGTTGTAAATTTTGTGGTCTGATCAAGTTGGGTTTTGTAGGATCAATGACTGGCTTCAAACACCTGGGCTTGTCCAGCTGTGTGTGTGCCCTAAGAGCTCTTGTTAAACGAGGCAGCTCAATCATTGCTCTATTTATATGTGTTTAATCTGTAAGCAAACATATTATGGTTTTAAATATTTTATACTTTACCCATCTCTCTTCTTGTTGCCCTTTTAACACCTTTGTTTGTGGTCAGCTGAGCCTTATATTATGCATTAATGTTGCAGATAAAAATAATTTTGTAATGTTTGTTACACCTGGTGTTAACTATTTTAGAAAGCTCAGTTATAAAACTAAATACAAAAATGCTGCAGGGTACACGATATATGTTTTAGGCCTGAGTTTGGTGACAACCAAAAAATTACATGATATCTTCTTGTGAGGTTACAACTACCGTCTATAAGTGCAACTTTTATTTATATGGTTTTTTTTAATAATGTCACTTGAGTAAAATAAATGATATACTTCACACATCACACTAGAAATATAAAATAGTTATCCATCAGTATAATAATATAGAATGTAAATCGACACGTCAATATGAGAAATATAGTAAAATACAAGGGAATTGCGTGGATTTACGTTCCTTTGGTAGGATAGTTAATAAATATATTTTTATTGTAAAAGTTGAAAGTACTGTTTCTCTTTTAATACTTTCATCAAACATATTTACGATTCTTTAATATGGTGCAATACTCGAAACACCGACAAGCTAAAACTTTAAGATTATCGTATACTATACTTACTTGGAAAAATTCACTGAATAATTTAACTTAAACTAAAGAACGGAACGATAACAAATGTAGTTAATTAAAATAGTAATAAATAACACTGATTTAAATTACTTTAATACAAACTAAATACATAGCTGACTAAAAGAAACCAAAGTGGATAATTCACAGGGGATATTTTTTTTCAAGTCGAAACACAGATTACTTAGTACTACAGATGGTTATGTCCCATAGATAAAATTTCTTCTCCGAGAACCTCAACTATAGAACATGACAGATTTTTTTTTTTAATTTTCGCATATCGCTCCTGCATTGGCTCCTCCTATTTTTGCCTACAATGCTCAATTTCTGGCTCGGGATATATGTCTTTTAAGCCATCTTGTCGCTCTATACCTTGGTTGTTATTAATAATTTAATTTGTTTTTAGGAAAATTGGGTAGTAAAATGAAAATACATTTATTAATTACTTCTTCACTTTATTTTTCTTATAATACCTATTGACGGCTTTTTTTTGCATTGGTGGCAAATTTTTATTTTTTAATCTAACAATATCTGTGCCCTTTATCTTATTTATTATATTGCACCAATTATTCATTGTTAATCTCAAAGATACATCTAGAAAATATCCCAGAACGACATTCCTGTGTACATTGCAATCAAGGAAGTCAAATGAATACTTGGATAAAATATGTTTTTTAATTTCTTTAAGTATACATTTTTTTTCAGGTTGATTTTCCAAGTATTCATTTGCTTCCCGAATTATATCACCAAAACATCTCACGGCCTGCTCTGATGGGTAGGCCAATTTTCTTTCTCGTACACTTTTGTATTCTCTAATCGATATATAATTATGAATGGTAGAAATTGAACTAGTATCTTTTTCAATTAAATTCATCTTACATTGCTTGCAATTAATTTTTATTAATATTTTACTTACGACCCACCCAGCAGTGTATGCACGTGAGTGAACATGAAGACGTTCTTGTGCTACTGTTGTAGGAATATTTTCTAGATTTACAAAACCTACATTGGAGGATTCAGGTGAAGATTCAAGATTATTTTTATTGTATGTGAAAAGATTCTTTAATATTATCAACTGCTCACCTGAATCCTCTTCACAATTGTAACTCTCAGTATGGAATTTGATGAATCTTGTGATTAACAATGACTTAAAGGTGTGTTTAAAAGTAGCACAATTAGGATTTATATTTCGTGAATTATAGGCTCGCACTTGACCAAAGAAATTTTCGATTGGGTCAGAATTAAAATATCTAGGCCGCATTACTTTAATTCCTTTACTTTTAAAAAAATTCCACAACCTCTTATAACTGTCTATTGTTGTGACCCAATTTTTTAATGTGGGCACACTTTTCTCTTTGCTCGTTTTATTTTCAACAAATTTTATATTTTGTAGATTTTTAATCGCTTTGTTCCAAAATTTTAAGTGGTCCGAAGTCCCTGTTAAAGCTTGCCTTAAAGGCTTTTTATTTTTATCACTAATATTTGTCCCATTGCAAGAGTCAAAGAGGTCGTCAAAGAACGATACTGTTTCAGCGGTATTAAGAAGTGTTGGGCTCACTGGCGTTCCATCAGCAAATTTTGCTACAACAATAATATATATGATTCATATTTTATAATTACATTAAACAGAGTGTTAAAATAGTTAACTAACAAAACTTACAAAATTGGGCGGAGTAAGACAAAGTAGCTGCAACTGTCTTGCTAAAAACTCTTACACAATTTTTTACCTGCAAAGAAAAAAAAGTAACTAATTTATTTTGATCAATGTTTAAATTCTACAATGAGATAGACTACATATAATGATAAAATACCTTCATTTTCTTAATTTTTTCTGGAATGACATGTTCATCATTCAATTTGTGCAGCAGTCGCATCTGCGCATGATTGCAGTCCGTTTTGTATACTGCTACAATATCATCCCACTTTGATATTTTGCCATTAATTTTGATATCCTTTAATAGAAAATTATTTCTTAACCCCTTTATGAGGTGGGGTGGATCATATATCACACTTAATTTATGCCCATTAAGTGCTATAAAATCATCTGAAAATAAAGTTATTCTGTTTAATTTCCTATTGCTATATGTTTCTTCTTATGTTGAAAATGAAAATTCTTATGTTTCTTCAATAAGTTTTTTTTCGTGCATAGGTATGTTTGAATACAAAAATGGAAATTGTTCTTCATAGCATGTATTCGATTCCAGTTATTAAGTAGTTTTACTTCTATACAAGATTTACCCTCACCCCCTTAAAATAAGGTAATATTTACTCACCAATTTTTTGGCCTGTGATTAACTGTTCTTTACGTGTGTCTTCTTGTAGACTCCTTAAAGCAGATTGAAATGCTGTTCCCTGGTCACATACAAGAGCCACTGGCAACAGACCCGTATGGCTGATGGCTGTGATCATTTTTGAAATAATGACTTTTATTTCAGTTGCAGATGCTGCTCCTTTGCAGAAATAAAATGCTAACGGCTGAAGCCATTTATGTATTGAGCCTCGTAACAGAAATACCAGAGCATGATCTGCAAATTCATTTTTCTTCTCTAGTGTATCCACCAACCCTATTATGCTGTCATTTCTCCTATCATATGTTATAGCGGTTTCAAGTGCTATCTCGTCAAAGATAAGAGAACAATATTTTTTGTTTTCTGTCCATGTTTTAACCTGAAATCAAATATTATTAATTATCAAAGATTATTCAAATATTATAAAATATCATTAAGATACGACATTACATTCCATTTTAGCCAAATTTAGAAATTCCTTAAGTTTTATTCAGGCAAATTAATTATGTGATAAATATAAGTAACAAAATATTACCTCTTCTTTGATAGCTTCAAATATTTGGATATTGATTCCAGTATCAATATTCAGACCCAAAACCAATTTATTGAGGGTGGTCTTTGAGGGTAAAATAAAGATTTTTTGCAAAAACCTATAGCATCGAGGACTTTGTTTCATAATAGATAATGCAATTAGTTTTTCTTCGTCAGAAAATCGTCTTCCCTTGGCTTTATTGGAGCATTGCTTAATTTGCATCCATAAAATTTTCTTAGCAAATGGATTCATTTTTCTGGTTAACTTTTCAAAAGTTTTCTCTTTAGAAAACTTCAATGCCCTGCATGCTCTTAAACTATATTTTAACTGCTTCTGGGACTTGCGATATTCAGAATACAGTTTGCTATATGTTGGTGAAAGTAATTGCTGAGAAACAATTAACTTCCTTTTTCGCACAGGCATGAGAGTTTTCATATGACTGTCTGCACCTGAAAATAGCAAAAGTTTATATACTATTAAAAAAGTTATATAACATAGCTAATTTGGTAAATTATTTATATGAAAGAAAAACATAAAACAACTAATAATTTTTTGGTATTATGGTTTACTAAATTTTTTTGAAATACTGAAGTAAAATAGTATGTTGTGACCAAAACTTATTTTGTGAATAATATCTAGTAGTAAATTTTATTATGATTATTGTATAATCACTAGTTTACCTTTTAAAGTAACTGCTTGAGAAGTGGAAGGTAATGCTTCTTCTATAACATCTTTACTTTCAGATTGCATAGTAGCGGTCACTGAAATGAAAGAAAAATAGATTAATAATCTTATTCACTGTTGCCTAGTTTGTTTGCCCCTTTATATCCTTATCCTTAAAATTATGAAAGAGGGTCAAACAATCTGCAAATTAGTCTATTTGGATTTCTATATATTTTTTTGGAAACAAGCAACAAATAAGGTGAACCTTATTCAATTGGGTATTTGATTCATTTTTTTTTATTCTATTCGTCAAAAAGTATCCATAACCAAAATCTAACAAACAAAGAATTTTGTAAATCCATTCAGAATTTAAAAAGTTAGAAACGTGTTAAATCTTGTAGTGGGGGTAAAAGAAAAGGGATGCAAAACAAAATTAGTGACGTCACTATTCTTAATATGCATTATAGTGTGCGGGTGTGAAAGAGACGGCAAGATGTCCCCACTACGTCCCCACTCTTTCATTTAAAATACTAATATTTGCCTCATGTTACAAGCTACTTTATCACTGTTTTCACAAAAATGTTTTGTTTTAATGGCACTTCTGCTTGTCTGCAAAATAATACAAAAATTCGATGATAGTCAAATACCCAATTGTGTACACTTCAGTAAAGCATAATTGTTAACAACTAGCCATAAACCAGCAAACGAACCATCTGTGTCATTGTTCAAGTAATTTTTTGGGAACAAGTATTCACATTTTTCTATTGTGTACACTTCAGTAAAATATAATTGTTTATGACTAGCAAACCAACCATCTGTGCCATTGTACAAGTAGTATATATATTTTTGGGAACAATCATCCACAGTTTTCTATTGTGAACACTTTGGTAAAGTATCATTTGTTAACAATAAAATTACTAGCCATAAACCAGCAAACCAACTATCTGTTATCTCATCCATTATTGTTAAAATACTATAACAAATTCTCAGGAATATTATTCGAAGTGTCAATATTTTATCTACATACTAGCTTCTGCCAGCAGCTTTGCCTGCGTATTTATGGGTATCTCACATCACATACTTAATTGTAGTAAAAAGCTTTAGTGCAAAAATGCAACATCAACCATCAGTTATTAGCGACACCAGGGCCATCTACTTGAAATGTTGAATATCCAAATATATCCCAAGGGAAATAATTATCAGGATAAAAAGTAATCCAATATTTCATTTAAATCCGTTCAGTAGTTTTTGTGTAAAAGAATAACAAACATCCATCCATCCATACACACTTTCATGTATAAAATACTAGTAGGATGCATTTTGCTTATTTTCAAAAAAAATATTCAATCAGTTTCTTAAAAATAAGCTATTCATTGTTCAATTATGACATTCTATACACCTCCAAAATGCTCTAACATGGTAAAATATTAAAATAAGGCATACTAATTATTTACTTACCAATATCCGAGCCAATATTTTTCTTAGCAGCTTCAATCTTACAATATGTATGATCAAAATGCTTACTTTTCTTACAATAATTATGTTCTAGTAGATTTCCTGCAATAAATTGAGTTATATAATAAAATTTTCTACGATATTATAGTTTATATAAACAAAATAAAATAGGTAAACAAGCAAATGAATCAAAATATTTATTTAAAAACAATACTGGTATAAAATGGCCTGGAGAGCTTTTAAATTTAAAATTAGATTTTTTCTAAAAGCCATGAGTACTAATAGAGTTATGGAGTTACGGGGATATCCAATGAAGTTATTTTTAAATCATGGGAGTTTTGTAATTGAATTGGTTATAATAAAGGCATTAAATATACACTTACCTAAGTGGCCAAGAGGATCAGGTCGAGGAATACCACTGTTAATTTCACTTTGAGAAAATAACGTCGGGTAGGCACCAACACGGAGACGAGGCCTCCGAGGAGTAGGTGAAATAAATCTCTTTTCAAAGTGTTTCTGGCATACGTGGCATTTACGAAGTTCTTCCAACCTTAAACTACGCAATCTATCACAGTTAATGCACTGTAACCACTTTTGGAGTCTTGTCTCCCTATTAGGAAATCTAAACATATTAACGTCCTTTCGTTTACTTGCACAACTCACAACACAGCATGCGTTGAACATGTTGCACAAATTATCACTACAGTTTCAAAATTGAGAGGATAAGTTACGGAATTTAATCAACGCAAAACTTCACTCGATCAACTTCAAAACTGTAATGACCGGTAAACTGTTCCATTTGAAAATTTGACATAAATATGGCGACAGTACAATGGCGACGCAGGGCTGAAGAGAGAGGTGAGAGGAGCGGGGTAACTGTCATGTTCAATAGTTGAGCCCATAGATTAAAAAGGCGAAATTTTATAGTATGAAGATTACCAGCCGTGAGTCGAAACTTCACATTTCACAATGACAGCTTGTCGGTAAACTAGAGTTGTACACTATGAATTAGTCACGTAAAATCGATGATTCGACTATTTTTTATTAGATTATATAGATTAGTTGCACAATATTAGTGGTTTCCATCCATATAGGTGGTTATTGTTACTTTAATGTGTTTCACAGCATATGTGACAAAGTTAGTTAAGACGTCGACTATGAAACGAGGTCGTCGAATCGAATCTCCTCTTTCGCAGCGAGACAATGATTTGTACTTTGTAGGACGCTCAAATACCTGTTTGCGACATCGAAAAGTCTTTCGTAGTTTCTGATACTTATGAGTGCGAGACTTTAAGCTCGACGGTTGGGACTATTGGGTTTATTTATTAATGATTAAAGTAATCATTCTACTATTTAGTTATTAAAGTAATCAGTCTATTTCGTTTTAATAATTTCGTTGATCTACGCTTAGAATATAACAAAAAACGAATAATGTCAAGGAATAAGTAAAAGGAAAGGACAAGTGGTATTAAATTTTCTTTATTTCAGTGAAGCAATCATTACAATATGTTGGTACATACATAAGTACAATATGTTATTAATTCATTAATTATAGATTTCGTTTGATGATGTGATAAGGATTACAGTGATATTTCAATTTGATATCTACCAATAGATATTTGCGGTAATTTTAAACTATTTATCTTATTAAGTATCTAACACTTTAAGCCATAAATGAATATTTAGATACATTATATTTTAACATTGTTTTAAAAACAACTACACTCATATTTTTAATTGATTAACATTTAAGTACTTTATTACTTATCGGAGAACAATACAGGTGTATTTATATGTTTTCCCCTGTATATAAGTACTTAGTATATTTTAATTTTGTTTCCTACAAACGTTGTTTGTGAGAAATATATTTATAAGTATATCTTTTATAAAACATTGAATGGTGGTTAATGATTGCGCCTGGTATGATGCGCATTAGGTATTTAATGTTTTAAGGAACTTTTCCCAAACAACGTTTATAGGTATAAGGAAATACAGACAAAGAAGCACGGTTACTTTAAATCTAACCTAAAATGAGTTTACTCTTATTTTAAAATGATTAAATTTAATCTACAGTCTACTTATCATTTTAAATTAATTTCAATCACTACAACTTACTCCCACGACCTAAGATAACATACGGAAGGGCAAACTTACACAAACAAACTAGTTGAAACACGTCGCATATATATTTCTATACACTCTCTATTTATCTAAGTCCTAAATGGTTTCCTCTGTAGATTATATTTAATGTTTTTGAAATAAAAGTAATCACATTCCTACTTCTTATCTTATCATACTTATAAATATTTTCTGGTGTATTTTTAACGTACCTTACAGTGATTCGACCTCAATTTATGAAATACAGTGAAACAATAATAAAAACCTGAAATAAGTATATATTTTTTTCAATCAAATTATAGTTTTTATTTTAAATATTTGAACTTATAATGTCACAAATAAAATACTTATATTATAGCCGCCAAATAAAATATCTGAACTCAAATTGTAACAAGTCTAATAAATTGTACTAATACTTAGTGTATTTCAGAAACCGAGGCATGTACTTACAAATCTAAATACATTTCCTATTAAGACATTCAACAATAACGTAGTGCATTGTACACATTTGAATGAAAAGTCGATCTTGACCATGTAGGTTGATAAAAAACATGGCGAATCAAGATGGAACGGACAGGGCACTCACTCCTAAGATATGAGCACACCACTTCTTCCGCGGCTCAACCATTCATCACACGACATATTTTTTACTCTCCCACAAGATCAACTCTTAATCGACTATCTACATATGATTTTCTAATATCATTATAATTGTTTGAACTTGCTGAAAATTACTGGCCTTTTATTCCCGCCTTTATTATAAATTTAATTATGAACTGGTAAGTGAATATTCATTTCAAACACCTATTCAACTATGTGATTATATTTTACAATTTCTAACTACGAAGCTGTTTTTACACATATTAAATACACACAGTAAAATATCTCGAATGTTTTAGATACAGTTACATCAGATAGATTATATATTTTTAAAAATATTGGCCAGTTACGATTAATTTTATTTAAAAACGTAAGATAGCACGAATTTCATTCTTATAGTTAAACCTAGATCACTTAAACAAACAACAATTTGAATAAGTACAAATTTTTCGTTCCAAATAGAAATCACGGTTATAGATTTTATATAGCTACATTTACGAAAGCGATTAAAACACTATACATTTTAATTTTATACTTATAAATGGGTTCAAAATATATGTTAACAATTACTTTAAACAGTTAGGAAACATAAAACATAGTTGTGTACATAAAGACGTCAAGATAAACACGGAGTGGGTAAGTAAGTCTTTACAAATAGTAAAATCACCAATTTATATGAACTACGCTGTTGCATTAATAAATTTTCAAGCAAAAAATAAATTTGGTTTTTATCAAATAGTATCGTTTTTCTAGAATATAATGTCTTAAAAAAATATTGGTCCAATAAAACGCAAGAACGTCGACTATTTCCGTGACAAAATAAATATTATAAAGAAAATACAAATTTTCTACAAGCCTTATCTAATTGTTAGCAAATAGGTATCAATTTCAGTGGTAAATTTTATAACAAAGAAAGATCATCTAAAAATACACTATTTATATTTCACAGAGCCGAGTGATACAAAACAAATCGTGTCTAAGACGCGTGATTTTGAAAATATACCAATTTAGGATACATTGTTAGATAGAATATTTGGAGGCAGAAACAGTTATAATTATATGATATCAACTTTACGATATATACCGATCAACACTAAGTAACTTCTAAAGAAAAACATATTACAAAGGTTTGATGATGTATGTACTGATGTGACATTGCCGCTGGTTGGTATTCTGTAAAGAAAATCAATTTTAGTATAATTTAAACTTATGCAGTAAGGATAGTGTTTTCCATCGTTGCTAAAAATATTACTCCTTCTAAAATTCACAATTTGGTACTAATCGAAACCATATTGACCATACCTCAGCTGTTATCCTCCTTACAAGATGTTTACAGACCTAAAACATTTAAAAAAATGATTAAAACGGTTCTCAAAAAAATCTCTGGAAGGATTTCAAAACATTTGAATTATTAGTGGCAAAATTGATGTGCTTTTCAACAATCCAATTAACAGACAACACATTTGAATGAAACCGTGTAAAGTGGTATAATTTGTTTTGTGTAACTTGAAATCATGCATGTAAACGATTGATCGATGGTTTCACATAGTCGATTATTTACGCGTTAACACAATAGCGAGTAGGGACTTCCCGAACAAGAGATATTTTTAATAAATAAGACGGAAAATGCATACGGTTTTCATTATATTTGATTGATTTAATTCATTAATTTTCCACTATAATGTAGTCAACTTGATAAGCATTAAAAGCTCAGCTAATATATTTATGTTAAGCTTTAACGTTAAAGCTATTTAAATGCGTCATATGTACCTAATGTTCCTCAAATATCATCAATATCTCGCATATATTCGTATATTTCTAAGCAATCTAATAGACGGGGTTCAATCTGGGACAAGCAACGCATTCTTGGATGTTGAATAAATATTATGTCAAGCATTTTATAAGATCTAGTTACATGTCTAATGGTTAATTAATTCGTCTTACATTTTAAAATTAATATATATTTATATGAAGAGCAATTCCAGACACAAGAGTAACACATTTGCAAAATAAAGCTGAACTTAACTATAAGCAAACCATTCATATCAATTTTATGATTGAGGTAGAGTATTATGTTAATATTTTATATACACATTTGAGTATAATTTAGGAGTAGTTTATACTATATGGATTTTTAGTCCTTTTTTGTGAACTGTACAACATGTAAGAGTGCTGTTGTGTTCCATGTCTGTGTTAAAATCTCCAGCAATTGATACGAATGATAACTTACAGTGAGGCTAGAAGATTTCGAAATGGCATGAAATCCGACAGAGACAGAAACGAATTGACAATAGAACAGATAAAGCCAACACTTATCATCAACAACGACAATTCGCCCACTTACCAACATAGGCATAGTACCAATAATGTAATGATAAAAATAACAACATACGTTATATACTAGGTTTTAACATTATAACAAGTAACTTCTAAATTAAACTTCGGTTACCGAAACTTGTTCACACAAAGTTGGCTGAAAATTTGGAGAAAATAATGGCATGATTAGTCTAAAAACTTAAAGAGACATGTATGTATATGTAAGTGTTAAAAGATATACGTACCAATGATTAGAGCCAAGATGATGATTCCGATCACAGCTGCAATTATCATCATCTGGAAAGTGGGAAGGAATTACGGTTTAGAGCCATTTTACCAATACTTTTCCATTTCTTTTGTTTTTATATCAATACATGTAATCTTTGGAATTGTTGTATTTTAGACTGTGAATTCTTGATGTCTTCCTAAGAAAATGTATAGCTCTATGAGCTAATATTAATGTTATTGTTGAACAAGGAACTAGCCTACTAGAGTTTGGAACCGAACCCGCGACCACCAGTTCGGATAGTTCATTTTCCCTTGCCAAAAAGCCTCCATGCACTATCAAACACATTTCAAAAGTGATAGATTTATTGTTGAAGTTTTCGCATGGCAGTTTTTAATGTCAAACTAACAAGTGTAGTCATTTTGTAGGCCTGATGACATTTTCCACATTTATGTCGAAAATGTGTTTGTCTTTTGTGTTGCAGATTTAAGTCATCTTAGATGATAGCCTCCACAATTTTCCTTTTAATTTTTCGTTTGAAATACTTGACGCTGGCAGAATTGCGGGGTGTTATTAGCGCAAAGGCCATAAAAATAAGAACTGAACTGAACTGACATTTTCCACTCGCACAAATCATATGATTAATTATGAAATAATAATTTAAGTAAACAGACAGATGTTCTTCTTTTACCACGTGTAGGTACACAATTTTTCCGAAAAATACTTACTTTTGAAGTTCCTCAGAAGTCTAAATAGCAATTACCTACTTGGATACAAACTGCTATTATACGCACTTGAGACTTACATTTAACTTTTTAGCGTCAAAACCTTTCTAAAATCAATATTAACAATTGTTACTCATATCCTCATACTCCTATAGCAATTAGGTAGCGTTTTGTCATTATAATATCAATAAACTGTCATGTCTGTTAAAACATATTATTTTCCTTATCGTGCCATGTGGTGTGGCCAAACACCGCACTTGAATATTTTTTCGTGTCTTGTGATTCAACAGCTGGCGTTGTAAGAGTTGGCATTCGTCCAAAGTGCACCTAACGAATGTTTTATAAAAAAGATTTGCAATACACTAAATAAGTCAGTCCACACACGATTATTACGTCAAAAGCCGTGTATCTGACGAAGTTTCTTGCTGGTAACATCTCAGAAGCCTTTTTCAGAATCTCGGTGTTTATTAACTTTTATACTTGTAATTCCAAAAAAAAAACCTCTTATTTAACCTTCGTAAAAGATAATAGCTAAAAATTTAAACTTTTCCGCATTGTGTGGAAATATAGTAGATACAGTAATGTAATCTCTAGACACCCAATTGAGAATGTGTGGTACTTCAGCCTGTTAAATTTTTATGAAGTAAGTTATCTTACGAATGTTAATTACATTGTTTGCTGTTCGACATATTTAATCATCATTATCAACAGGAACAAGTCCTTTGTTGGACATAGACCTCCAAGCAATGTTTTCGTAGCGGTCGTCTGTTCACCTTTGTTTTACCTTTAAATTCTGCAGCCAAAACTTGCTTTTCAGTTTTCCAGCCTGCTGCTCGAACTGTGAGGCTCCTTGCTGCAATGCATCTGTAAAATAATTACGCATTTTTAAAAATATTGGCATCAAAAGATCCAAATGCTGTGGCAGGATAGTATCCACTCGCACAAAGAGCATTGTTTGCGAAGGTGGTAAATCTGTCATAGTGATTTATACTTTAATTGGATGATGGGAATTCTGTCTTCTTCAAAGTTGGATGCATATAGGATAAGCCGAAAACGATGGCAGGTCAGACCCGGGTAAATACGAATATAGTACCGCCAGCTTTGAATCTCCGGTAATCCATTCACCCAACGAAACGCAACAGCTAAGCTGTTATTTGATTGACAGTGTTCCGATCCCTATAAAGTTCACCTGTATATTTTCTTTAACGACATACTGCCAAGTTCTACTGTTCACACTACTAACCCGCTAAATTATGAAGCCTAGTTAGCATACTGCTTAACGAAATAAAAATATTTTATCTTCTACAATGTCTATAATTCCATTCTGGAGCTTTCAAACACAGCTCTCTAAAATCTTGACCCATTTTCCAACGGCGTCTTTTTCATGTCGGTTCTCAGTGTTATGTAGGCCAGCGCAACTTTTTTGACAGATTTTCAGTGCTTTCTTTGAGTATCGCTTAAGAGCTATTTAACTTTTGCCCACTTATAACAAAACCGAATTAAGTGAGGAATAATAAGGTGTAATGTAGTGTGAGAAAATTTATAAGCAGAATGAAGAGTGACGAGTTTGCTGTCGTTTTATTTTGTGAGTGAGATTGCTGGAGGGCCTAAACTTCCATCCATATTCCATAGTTTTTCCTTTCCTTTCTCCTTCCAGATTCCCTTTATGTTGTAGATGTTCATGGGTAGCGGTGGTTGTTTACCAGATGAAGCTTTTCCTCATGTGGTGGATCTACACAAAAAACATTTTACAAGCACTGTGACTCCTTTCTTACCTGCTCTATCATCAAGCTCTGAGAGTTTCTGATCTCTCTCCAGCACCTTCTCCACGTTTGTCTTCATGATATCTACCACCTGCAATTATATTTGAGTATTAATGTTAGTGACACAATACTTATTTGCTATTTAGTCAAGCATAAGGCTTTATATAAGTTAGTGGAATTAGAAGTAACAACTTTACTAAAACATTTTTTGTAAAGTTTTAATAGTAATATGGTCAGGTGACTGCATAGATAGTAAATACAGCGTTATCATATATCCAGCCTATTGTCATAATTATATAACCTGCTCAGTGTTCGTAAACAAATGTATAATGGTACTTGAACATTGACCCTGGAAATCGATATGCTTGTTAGGGTCATTGTAGCGGGATTTACACCTTGCGGATCAGAATAGCCTATTGTCAGCATGTAATCTTTGAAACAAAAGCTATAAGATTCGTGTTTCGTTTGAGTGCTTTTATATTTAAAAGGATATTGAAAGCTTAGAAAAATCTGATACTTCAACTGGTGGTACAAATCTCATATGTAAGAGGCCACTTGGTTAGCTACCACTGCAATATCTATTTCTACCGCCAAACAACACTGTCAAGCCACTGTTGTGTTCCGGTTTGAAGGACATTATTGCCAGAGTAACTACTGGACATAATGAGACTTAACATCTTATGTCTCAGGATGGCGAGCGCAGTGAAATGCTAAGCATTGTTTTATAATTCATGGTGGTGTTTGGTTTAACTACTGTCCTTGAGCGGTCGTATCGCTTATCATCAGGCGAATTACACGCTCGTCTCACCTTTCATCGCAATAAAAAACCCTAACATGCAGGATATAATGAGGCTTAAATGATGCACCTATTCCAGAAGATTATAAACAACAAATCGATGATGTAAATGCAACTAAAACTGTTCGTCAGAAACTTATATTTTTAGTAACTACAGGTGAATCAGGCAGTGCAGGTGCGTCTTCATGTTTTGATTCTGATCGGGTCGGAGAGTAATTGGGGCAATCTCTATGCTGACGTGTATCGTCGACTAAATATTATGCTAAACTACTCTCAGAGCTTAATTGAATTAATGTGACTTTGAATGATGATATAAAATTATGGGAAAAGAGGACTGGCATCAAATATGGTCAACGATTGTAAATTAATCTCAGGTGTTAATTAGACTTTATTATATTGATAATTTTATTTCGAGTGTTCTTACAGCTTCAAAATATTTTTTAAGAGCCTTTGAGAGATTGATTTGAGCCTTTGATGGAGACTGTAAGTAAGACAATTTTTTTGATGACGTGTATTTGTGTCAATTATATGTTGAAATTTTTTGTCAAAAATCTTTTGTATTATCCGTCGGAAATATCTGTGGACCTGAATAATTAACGTCATTGGAACATAAGTTCAGCAAATTCAAAATATATGTTAAACAAATTGTATTAAAATAGAAAAACGAATAAGAATTAGAATTCGCATCCATCTCAAAACATTTTTAATGTAAAATAACATAGTAGATAGGAGTACACAAAAAAATGAAATGTGAACCGCATTCCAACTAGGTTTACAGATATTTCCGAGGTGTTATAATGTTCACAATTGAATAGGAGATTGATATAATAAAGATGTTCTTTTATATTTCAAAGACGACAATATGAATTTATTACTAATGCTGGTAGTCTTATCAGTTTAATTGTCTAAGTTTTAAAATTAGTAATACATACATACATACATAAACTCACGCCTTTATCCCCGAAGGGGTAGGCAGAGGCGCCACCAGGACACCCACATTTCGCCTTATATGTTCCGTCCCATGATGTGATAGGGGGCGAGCCTATCGCCATATCGGGCACAAATTCCTGACTCCGGGCTGATAATGAATAGAAAAATCCAATACCACTTTGCCCGACCCGGGACTTGAACCCAAGACCTCAGCTTTGTAGCCGTACCGTAATACAACTACGCCACCGAGGCAGTCAATTAAATTAGTAATCAAATTAGTAATAATATTACTTTATTCTAGACTAAATAACATAGTTAATTTAAACTTTACCACGAACTAGCTAAAGATAACTCAAAGCACTTTATTCTAGATAGCAAACTTATTCCCTATTAATAAAACAACTTGTTGAAAAGTTAACATAATTCCGGGAAACTCTCGCCAATTTGAGGTCGTATTTGTTTATGTAACAAGTTTCTGGGAATATTCAAATATCCGTCGTCCTGCATAACGATTGAGTGACCACTGAGTGAGATTTCCCTCGGGTTTTGCCACGTCTTCCGAGTTATTTGTGGCTATAAATTTAGTTCCATTTTATCAAGAAGGTTTTGTGAGAAATTCATGTTTCGTGTATGGTTCTTTTGGAAGGATATCAATTATTAAGCTTATCAATCCAAGCTAAGCACGGAATCAAGGTTTTATTACTTTAATCCCACCTATTGAATTCGTATTCAAAACAAATTACCATACACGAAGTCTATTATATATGCTTTTAGATTATTTCTACAACGTGGGATAAAGGCGTGAGTTTATGTATGTAGGTAAATTAACAGCCTTTGTATCAGTGTGTGAGTTGAAAATGTTGAATGTTCTAGCTTACGGCCAACCAAGGTTGAACTCTCATAATACGACGAGATGTATGAAAAATGCGCCATATTGTTGGAGCATTGTGAGCCATGTGTAGTTAGTATGTGGACGTTAAATTTCCTGCCTCCACTCGCATCCACTTCTCTTCGGATATTGTATACGTAGATTTTGTCTTTGTTCGAGATTTTTCTAAAATTGTCCACTCTTTCATTGTTACCATTTGTTTGATTATTTTTGTCTTTTGCTGGCACTGAAGGTGTATGTTTAAAGGTATTAACTGAATCTAGGTTGTGTAATAATTTTGGAAATTCTTCAGTACCAATACTTTACTATAATTATGTATTTTAAACTTCACTTGTTGCTACGTGTTTGTAAAATTATTTTCAAATGCGGAAAAATACCCTGATACATGCTTTGTTGCTTAACCTAATCACAAAAGCATAATTAGCAAAAATATTTAAGCCATATGTTTTCTTGAATACGTCACGTTATCCTTCTAGGCTTTTATCGACCCAAAAAAACATTCACCACAATATAAAACAAACAGCTGTTACAATAGCACTGTGACATGCCATCGCCTAACCCATTACAAATTTAAAATTTCATCACCCAGGCACACATAAAGAAGGCATTAAACAACTTTTAACAAAAGAATATAATGAAATAAAATGAGTAAATATTATTCTAATATAAGTAATGTAACACATTCCTTTGCAGTGCATTTAAGAAGAAAAAAGATCCTCCCTGACCGAGGCAGAATAATTAACCTTCCTTATTCTTCAATCGTTAAAAAAAGTAAAAAGTAATAAATACCTCATCGACTTGTGCCTGCGTCTGCTGCAAGCGACGCTGGGCGGCTATCTGTTGTGGAGTCTTCGGTCCGCCCACGGGCATGTCGCCATCGCCGGCGGGCGCCAGTCCACCCTCTGTCGCCCTGTGACGTCATGAACATTATTGATATTGAAGGGAATGGTGATTATGTTACACTTTGTATACATATATCTAAAGGTTGGTATCGTCGTACTGGTATTAGTTTTTTTATACTTAGAACAGCCTTCTTCAGTGCAATAAATAATGGATAAAAGAATGTAGAGATCGATTGAAGATTTAGAGAGGAGGGACAATAAGAGTTTAACGAAAGAGATACAAAAAGTAAGCAGGGATGAGACTGATGCTTGTATCTTATCAATCCTATATCATAATCAGTGACATTGTAAACATCAGAAGGAACTCAAATTGAGAAAGATAGAATCCTAAAATAATTGACGGCTCAGCAAAATGAAAATCCTCGCCACTGCCTGCCCTAATAGAATATAGGAGTGTCGTTATGTCTGTAAATGTGATTTTTATCGACAGTGTTCATATTATTGGCTTTGACTGCTAATATTTCTTTACTCTTATCACGGCTGCCATCATCTCCTATAAGTTTATGTTCTCAATAAATTTTCACAGAATTTCGAATTTAAGGTTTTGTCTAGTTTAAAATGTTTCATTGCTGAAAACTTTCTTTAGGTACGTATTATTCGTATTGAAGATACTAATCCAACGCCCTAAGACTCTTATTTTCCAATAAAAGTATAAGATCGGGTAACAAGCTCACAGAGATCCACTAAATCAAAGCGGACTCCTCGTTATCCACGTAAGTGCTCTGACACCGAAATCCGATCTCAGGTCGAGGTCAACAGACTTCAGAATGGTGTTTGAGTGTTCACAATTACCTGGCAATACATTTCCTTTTACGATTGATTCAATTTGAACTCAAAGCATTGCTTTCATCAGATACGAACTTTAAGGTACGTTTGTAACAGTCATTGGAATTAAAATTGTTGCGCTCGAAGCTAATTTTTGTAGATGGCTGAATTACTTTGAACTTCAGTTGGAAAATACGCTTAATTGTTTCCGCATGCTTATTCTATATTGTAGCAATTAATAATTTTATTTGATATCAGATTTGATTTGAGACTTTATTTTACTACAACCGTCCAATTTAATGCGACGGATATTAACTGTGTGTTTTAATTTAACCCTGAAATTATTTCTATAATAACATGTCAATAGTAATTCACTAAGATCTGTATATGAATATCCAGGAAGCAATTTACATAAATCATAGAATTAGCAGCCATTTCAAATGGAATTGAAACCCAATTAATTCCAAAGGCATAACAAAATAGACTAAATAAAAATAAACTAAAATAAATTGCCATAATACAGCAGTTTGTAGAGACAATATTTCTATTTCCTCGTAATACTTTCATTAGAGGCTCCTTTGTGCCCTCCTTGTGAACTCCATAATTGCTTTCAAGTAGATTGGATTCAAAGGTCAAACTGTTGAGCTGAGAGGAAATAAGTTTCTTAATCATGTTTTATAGAGTTTCTGTGTTGTGTACTAGGTAAAGTAGAGAGGATAGCTAGAGTAAAGTTTGTTGTAAATGTTCGTTAATGAATACTGCGTTCATGCACTATAGAAATAGTTTTTAGTTAATTTGAGGGTAAGGGCGTTAATTAAAAATAAATAAGACTTAAAGAAAAGAAGATGAAATCAGAACACAGTCGCGTTGCTGATAGAGTTTCTAGACTCTTTCTTTGCAAATAAAACACATTTTGAATCTTTCGCAGTATCGCTGAACAGTTTAAAAGGTCTTGCAGAACTATAGGTACTTTAAATAAGAAAATGTAGTAATTGCCAATCACGCAAAGCAAATTCATTGCAATTTTAATATAAATTAATACAGTCCACTGCCCAGAGTAATTGCTATTCCATTTCCAATAATCCTCTTATAAAAATGATCGAGTTTATATTCACTGGTTACGATAATAGTTTTGAAAGGACCTTTGGTATTTGACTCCCACGCTTGCACGTGTATCCGAGATGGAATTTCACAAGGGAATTTATTAAAAGTTACCCTGTCTTCTTTGCTGTAAAATTGCTTTTAGGAATTTTAATACTGCTTTTTGAGTCGATTATTATATTTTACTTTTAGTAATTTACAATTTGACCTTTTAACGCTTTAGATAAATAATAGTGTTATTATATTATATTGTCTGGAATATTGAACAGCTCAATGATACGTTTTTTAGTAATTACACATATTGTTTTAAAGAACAGTTTTGAGGTTTAAAATCGTCGTGAATTTCAGTGTAATGAGCTTAACGAAACAACACTTTAAATCATGAATGACACAGCCGTAGAAGAAACATGATCTGTTTCAAAAACAACATCTATCATTCTATAACGTGTACTTTGACTGATGAATCCGAATTCAATATGAAAAAAACATTCTATATTTATTTGTTTAATTTCCAAAATAAACCTCCTATAATTCAAAGAGGCGATCTGCTTCAAAGATAAATAAATCTATATATTTCATTTATTAAATAAACACAAATCCGGGGCCAAAAATACATAACAATGCATTTTCTAGCCAGATGGAAATAATAGCCCAATATATAGAACAATTAATATAGAATCACCAAGTCATTACATGACAAAATCCAGCTAAGTATAGAAAATGAGTTTCACACACAGAATACAAAATGTGTCACACATTTATTATTCCGTTTGGTTATCTTTGCGAAGGCAGTACCGGAAACAGCTTATTTCATGACATTTATAAATACATAGGACATTTCATCGGAACCAGTAAATGATATTTCGTTTCCGTTTATTTTTGTTCTATGTATTGCTAGGTTATTTTTATACCCTTTGCTGCTCGGAAAATATTCACGTGAGATTTCTGCTACAAAGCATAAAGCAAACAGTTTTTTTCTTTTTTCAACCCTCATCCTATGCTTAGGTTTGTTGGCGTATTAATTTTGACGAATATTTTAGCTAATTAATTAT
Organism: Deilephila elpenor; assembly: GCA_949752805.1. NCBI lineage: Eukaryota > Metazoa > Arthropoda > Insecta > Lepidoptera > Sphingidae > Deilephila > Deilephila elpenor. The sequence goes on from OX457116.1 coordinate 4,425,102, forward strand.
TTTTAATTTTAAGGAGCCAGCTTTTTATCAACTATTTCAGGATAGGCTTAAGTTAGTAGATCATGTTGGCTTAACGAAGTTTTGTCCACAGCGGCGTCGAATGTCTCGGGTTTGATATCATACATTTTTAATTATTCTTCGTACGTGTGTATAATGATGGCAAACTTTAAGCACAGCGAGGAAGGAGGAATTTGAAGGACATTGTAGCCAGAGTAACTACTGGACATAATGAGACTTAACATCTTATGTCTCAGGATGGCAAGCGCAGTGGAATGCTAAACATTGCTTTGTAATTCATTACAAAGAGACAAACAAGTACCAGAGATTTCACTATACGAATATGAAAGTCATGTGACAACCGGATCAAATTAAAGTTGTGAACTAAAAGCAAACTCATTAATCCCTTTCAACCTTAGTGGAACATTGTGACCAACTGTGGGACTTACATCGGCTGATAAAAGTTGCCAACCATATTTTTAAAAGTGTTTGAAAGGATGGATTGGTAATGCTTTAAATAAATAGGAATTGGAGTATTTGGATTAGAATTGGATTCCGATTCTTTGAAATCTCGGCATAATAAATTCCCGCGTAGCCTAGATTCGTTGGTAAATTGAAATTGCTTTCCATTGTGGACGTCTGTAGCGCTTGAACGGAGAAATAATGCTTTCCATTATAATTTACATTCCTTTAATACATGTTATTTGCTGTGAAAAATTATGGCAAAAGAGGAATTAAATGTTTGCTCGTTTATGCTCGTTTGTAATTAGTCTACGGTAGATGCTTACTTAACATTTTGTTTTTAGAGGGCTTAGTAAAATGAAAGATTACAAAAATGTATTAAATCATCACAAAAAATTGAATAGGGATCATTATAATACGCCCTACAAAGTAGGTAAATAATCTATCAATAGCTATCAGAAATTGATAGATTGATATTAGTGGTCCAAGGAAAAGTAGACGGCAAAAGAGCTCGGGGACGTGCTCCTACACGTTGGACAGACTTAATTAAATTCACGACACACCGCTATGAATAAATGCTTCAACTCCGCTAAACATCGAGACACGTGGAGACACATCGGGAGAACGGCTGCTCAGCAATCAGGTTAAACATGACCACGACCACTCTGTCAAGAGTGCACGACTACGAAAAAGAATCTATAAATTCTGGAAATAAGTTTAGGTACTATCAACAGTGCCGATTCAATACATATTAAGTACTACATGGTATGAAATCTTTCATATTGTGATACACGCATGACTGCGAAAAGTCAGAGGTGTGCCCTGGGATTTGAAACCGGGACCGTTGTGACCATCAGGCCACCACGCACTTCATGTTTACATCCGCTTTATGTTTACGTTCAATTAATTTTTCCTTTGTTTTCTTTTCGTGAACAAACAATTTGGTTCTTTGGTCGAGCAAGGTATTATTTTTGTGAAAAAAGGTAATTTTTGGGGCATTGGAGAACTCTTTCATTAATCATTCCTTTGTGGCAAAATTAAATATTCATTTTACAGCCAAAGAGTTGGGGTTTTTATGAGCAATCCTTTTATTATCCTGAGAGCGTTTAAGCTTTTATTTTTTGTAACATTTTTGTATATAAAGTCTATGTTATCTATGTTTTAATGCCTAATAGTAAGGTATCGGCCCTTGGGTTCGGTTGCTGATCGGGTAATCTAGTTTGTGTTCCTTTTAAAATTAGATATCATTTTACTTTATTTTCCTTCAGTAAAATATTTCACACACATTCATACGCTTCGGCAAGTTATACAAAAAACCGAGGAATATAACTTGCCGCTTTGTTTAGCGTTTGTGGACTATGAGAAAGCCTTTGATTCGATCGAGACCTGGGCTGTGCTAGAGTCTCTCCAGCGATGCCACATAGACTATCGGTACATCGAAGTGTTGAAGTGTATATACAACAACGCCACCATGTCGGTCCGAGTACAAGATCAGAGCACGAAGGCTATTCCACTACAGAGAGGCGTGAGACAGGGAGATGTCATATCTCCGAAACTGTTCACTGCCGCGCTGGAAAACGCCTTCAAGCTCTTGCAGTGGAAAGGATTCGGCATCAACATCAACGGCGAGTATATCACTCACCTTCGATTTGCCGACGATATTGTAGTCTTGGCAGAATCGCTGGAGAACCTTAGCACTATGCTCGAAGACCTCAATCGAGTCTCCCAACAGGTGGGTCTTAAAATGAACATGGACAAAACGAAGATCATGTCGAATGTCCATGTAGTGCCCACCCCCATTGGAGTTGGGGGCTCGACTCTTGAAGTTGTAGACGAATATGTCTATTTAGGACAAGTGGTCCGGTTAGGCAGGTCTAACTTCGAGAGAGAGGTCAATCGTCGAATCCAACTCGGTTGGGCAGCGTTCGGGAAACTACGCGACGTCTTCTTATCCAAAATACCTCAGTGCCTCAAATCGAAAGTCTTCGATAGTTGTGTGTTGCCAGTGATGACATACGGCACCGAGACGTGGCCTCTCACTATGGGCCTTATTAGGCGGCTCAAAGTCACTCAACGAGCTATGGAGAGGGCTATGCTCGGGGTTTCCCTACGAGATCGAATCAGAAATGAGGAGATCCGTAGGAGAACTAAAGTAACCGACATAGCCCAGCGGATTAGTAAGTTGAAGTGGCAATGGGCGGGGCACATAGCGCGGAGAACTGATGGCCGATGGGGCCAAAAAGTTCTCGAATGGAGGCCACGTAGCGGAAAACGCAGCGTAGGACGTCCACCCACAAGATGGTCAGACGACCTGGTAAAGGTGGCGGGACGTCGCTGGATGCAGGCTGCCTCCAACAGGTCACTGTGGAAATCATTGGGAGAGGCCTATGTTCAGCAGTGGACGTCCTTTGGCTGATGGATGGATGGAAAATATTTCAGCAATTTATTTAGGTAATATACCCACATTACTTCTAAATACAAACAAGCTCTCTTCTCTTTGTATTTCCTACAGGTATACATGTGTATAACTAACTTACTGTATGCGGGTTATTAAAAGCCCATTACTATCATATCCATTCCTTTTGTTTAATTTAATGTATCTGAAATAATGTGTTACTTAATAATACATTTGATCGCAATTAGTATATTAAAAGCTTTTGTTATTGACTCGGACGGCGCTGTCGTACAAATGTCATGAGGACAACTTTACCACCAGTATTTTTAAATGACTGATTCCAGGATTCGTGTGATTTTGCTTTACCATCTGAAAGTATAGAGTTGGGTAATGAATTATGCATACTTGTGTTTGTTCTACTATAGAATCCTAAATCATTATCCGTCCCTCTTTCAATTAAATAATAAAAACTAATTTATCGCTGATTTATATTAATCGTGTATACTATTTACTTTATGCCTGTCGATGCCAATGATTGGGCATTGATATTTATTCGATTGAGAAGGTTTTGGCCCTTATTCTATATCGTTGCCTTTTTGTGAGTTGGTAGAGTTTCCTCGTCTTTCAGTGGTGTCAAAACTAAGGTTTGTACAATAATTCATTCGGATCTTAATGAAATACCACGCACATTACCACTATCTTCAGTGACAGAAAGTCCCCATACTTCGCCACTGCAAAAGTTTTGGATTTTACCAAAAAGCTAATTACTAACGGACCGTTATGCCAATAAATGCCACATTTGGCAACCGAATTGGCGAGCGTTGAATATACTTCTCATTAATTCTTATTTACGACATAAAACCGCCTGACAATCCACAATAGCGCTCATCGCGAAGAGCTTGGGAATTAGGTTACATTTTATCCAACAAATTGAGGTCGCGAGAAAAAGCTGGATCAAAGAGATGACATTTCATTCGATATCGACTGTGCCCGCATACTCCGTGCTGTAGTAAATCGCGTGATGCTTTGTCGCGTTTCGAAAGCCTTATCGATTTGGAAAAAAGGTCTTTGTGTGTTTTAAGTGTCACGGAGTTACGACGAGACATGTCAAAGTTTGACCTGAAAATGGAGCAAAGGGTTATTGGTTTAATCTTTGAAAATCATGCACAAGAAATTGGGAGGATTGACCAAAAGGGGTGCGAGAAGAAGAGGTTGAATGTAAATCTTTAAAAAAAAAACAAGAAATTGGGAGAATTGACCGAAAGGGGTGCGATTACAAGTGGTTCAATATTAGGGTCACAGACCGGTTTTAAAATCTAAGTAAGTAATCTAAGGCAGAATTAGCCGTTGTCTTCGAAACTAGACATAAAAAGTCAGAACCCGACAAGCGACAAACATGTGAGAGTCGCTAGAAGGATTTTTATTTGCTATCCCATTGCTATGCTATTTGGATGGAAACGAACATATAACCAGATATAGAGTCTTCAGTCATCTCACTACCTCACTGAACGAAACACAGCAGCCAAGTTGTTGCTTCATATCGGCTTACCGTGTAGTCCAGTCATTACGTCGGAAAAATCGGGAAATAAATGAAAATGAACCGAGAAAGCCAAATTTTGGATATTACGTGGGGGATGGCAAGAAAAGCTTAAGTTCAAATTGTCGACCAAAATAACCTTGTGCAATTTCCGCCATCTTGAAAAAAGGGTTAAATTCAGTTTTTTCATCATAACTTGGTTCCCCGTTGAGATACGAATTTTTTTATAGAATACTTTTTTGTTGCTCTTTTCGCGATCTACAATTAAGGTCCCATGCATTTTTGACGTATCGATCGTCGTTTTCGAGATATCAAAAATATATAACATTGGAAAGTCGAAGTTCATCGGACCCTCGAGAAGAATCCGAACCTCCGGTCATCGGTAGAATTATTCAAGCACGAAAAGGTCGATCCGGAGATGCTAGCTTGCGCGGGAAAGCTGTTCCTTATCGCTCTTTATGGTGGTCGTAAAGAGGACACGACGATGGATATTTTGCGATTCCATCGCTTCGCAAAATCAATGACGACAAGCAAGACGAATAATCTTTCACTGCTCCCACCAACGGAAAGTGCAGTCCGCCAACACGTTTTCCGGACATATTTACAAGTACAAAAGTGGCTCGGAATTTTTAAAGATCCTCAAGAATGGGGTTGGCGACAAACAAATAACGGGCTCGAACCAATTTGCACCACAGCCGCACCCGCTCCACCTGAACTTTTGAAACTCATTTCGTGCAAATGCAAAGGAAAGTGTGGAGCTGCTTGTGGCTGCAGGAAAGCAGGAATCCATTGCTCCGTTATTTGCCTGCACTGCAGTGGACAGACATGTGACAATGTCGCCAGAGTCGAAATTTTATTCAACGACGATCACGACGATTTCGATGATTACGATTTTTCGACCGTCACAACATCATTTCCTGCGATTGAAGAGGTTTCACGACTCGAAGAGTCTACGGAGGAGGAACTTGAACAGCCAGGACCATCCAAACGACGAAAAACGTGTGAAAAAAATTACCACTTGTAATCATTATGTTTGCTGCATAAAAATTATTTCATCAATAAATTTCATGTATTTGATATCTAATTTGGCTGGTTTATGAATTTTTTTTTGTATTGCAGTAATTCCCTGAACCATTTTCCATCCATTTTGACGCGTGGATACAATCGATATTTTTGATCGATATCTCGAAAACGACGATCGATACGTGAAAAATGCAAGGGACCTTAATTGTAGATCGCGAGAAGAGCAACAAAAAAGTATTCTATAAAAAATTTCGTATCTCAACGGGGAACCAAGTTATGATGAAAAAACTGAATTTAACCCTTTTTTCAAGATGGCGGAAATTGCACAAGGTTATTTTGGTCGACAATTTGAACTTAAGCTTTTCTAGCCACCCCCCACGTGATATCCAAAATTTGGCTTTCTCGGTTCATTTTCACTTTTAAATGTATATAATGACTGGACTAGTGGGACAATGACAGGCAGATAATCCCGATAGAGCTAATGCATTTGTACTTTTAGCGACCAAGGCAAGGCACTACAAGTGGTTGAAGATGATGATAATCTAAATTTAATACCACATAAATAAATACACCCAACAGTCAAACACATAGTCCCAACCCGCACCGAGATCAATCTTGTATCGTGGGTATCAGGAACTTGGAGAGACTTTTCGGTCTCACAAACACCTAAAGATATAACAACTATTCGTGTAGAATTTTAAAATATAGCTCTAAAATTTTGAAACAAAACTAACCCCTGTGTGATTGATACGCCGCGCCGTTTGACCTAGTTGCAACGCTTTTCAATTATCGGCTACCGCCTCCAGTTCCCGTGAGTACACTATGCATTCTATATATTTTAGTTTTTTCATTTTTCATTTCATTCTAAATTGCATTTCTCGATAGATGTAGAGTACATTTTATTAAAAGACTGTTGATAGATATTTTAGATTTTAATCATATTCGGATTTTCTCGCTGTCACAAGTTTTGTTATAAATAACGTAAGAAATAAGCTAACTGAACCACAGATGGCTCTAATGGCATCCTTTTCTATCTTTTCGGCTGACTTCCGAAGATGTTTGAAGTTATGTCCGTATATTATAAACATATCTGTGTTATATATAAAGAGAAATAGGGTGACATTTTTTTAAAGTAATGTATTTATTTTATTTCAATCTCAGATATTGATCTAGTAGCATAAATGTGCTAACCATTCTCAATCGATTCTCTCGATTGTAGAGTAGGCCCGTGCCCAGCAGTGGGACGTATATGGGCTGATACAGACAGACAGACATATATGTGCTGTGACCCGTGAGAGTTCAGTTGCCAGGTCAGGCGTTCCACAAAGTTTTAGCTTTTCGTTTTGAAAATCTTATGAGTTGGTTGGGACTTGAATTGTTTCCGATATGGCGATAGGCTCGCCCCCTTTCACATCGTGGGACGGAACACACAAGGCGAAACATAGGTGTCCTGGTTGTTACTCAGGGAACCTCTACCTACCCATTCTAGGAAAAAGGCGTGAATTTATGTATGTATGTAAATAATGGCGCTACTGAAAATAGCTATATGTAATGACATAATATGGATTGTGGCATTATCAATTATAACTTTTTATCGTCTGTACGTAGACAGAAAATTCAATATCTCATTGAGGTAGGTAGACTAATTTGTTATTTGTGGAAACTATTTATTTATTTATACATTCTTTATTGAACACCAAATACATAAAAAAATTAAAAAAATGAAAACCGGCTTAAATAAAGGGGACAATCGATCTATCAATTATCCAAATTATTCCAAATTGTAAAATAAACTCCCGATGACTAGATTATTTTTTCAAGAATGATGACGTCATAGAACATCACAGAAAATCAATATTCGGTTCCATTTACATAAAATTCAGTATAAGTATTTTTGGATGCCTTGAAAAAAAACCATGTGATATAAATCACATATCTATAACCCATGAGTAATTTTTGATGTAAAAGTTTGTTATTCATGATAAAAAAAAGGATTTTTTTTTTGTGAAAATGTAGGTTTTTTTTATAATTAAATACTCCACATTTAATTTTCTGTATAATACTTAATGCTTATTTTTTGTATGTTTTTTATTACTGTCCAACAATAAATTATTTCTTTCTTTCTTTCTTTCTTTTTTTCCACATATATAAAGACTGTAAATTTCTTTGTGTGACAGCGAATCAAAAACCTGATCAATATAAAACAACTGTTGCTATTCGTTCATATTATTTTTTATCATTATAAAAAATATATTATACAAAATGAATACTCATTATTTCCACTAAAACGCAAAAAATGCTGTCCAAAATTATGTCACTGGGTCACGTACTCTACCAGTAATTTAATATGTTATTTAAAAAGTCACACAATAAATAATATTACTCACATTTCTCCTGCTGTCGCTTCTACCTCGAGGAACGGAAAGACGTGGCTGGGGCCCCGGTGCTATCGATTTGTCACAGCGACAGTCCAACCGGTGATTCTAAAGTCAATGCACACGGTTCGGAAAACTCCCGTACTGTATTACCTCGCGACCCAACACTAAGTGAATGTAATTTATGAATGGGAAGCTCTCACTAGATTTCCCCGACAATATCGGCCAATGATCTATTTTTAGTCACACCTTTTTCAGGCTGAAAGGCCTCCGGACTATATCAAAACTTAACGCATGAACACACACAGTTAGCTCGACGTACGTACGGTATAGGAAAGTCAAAACGTTGTCGCAAAATGTGGATTTCGGAAAATGTGGACACGAGAAGAAAACCTTCCGCGACTAGGTTTCCCGTTTTGTATGGCAGAGGGAGCGTCTGTATTTGCAATAATAACGACGTATTGTCTAAAAATACCAACTGGGTTTGCTTAAGTAAAACCAACCCTATTTCAAACATCACAAAGTTCAAAATATCTTGTGTTGTATGGTAAAACCGCGCATGTGTGATGGGTCCGCTTAGGGTTGTGTGAGTCAAGTTATCGGCGCATGCGTGTTGGATCGGTCAGATGTTAACAAAAATCAATTCGCGTTGGTACGTGGGAGTTACGTAATGAGTGAGACATGCCCCTAATTGGTATTAATCTTGTAAAAAAGAATAAACCCCCTTTTATGATGATAAAAGTATGTTGTATAATTTACCAATTACTTAGGTCTATTGTTTAGTTATTATTGAAAGATATTATATACAGGCATGACGAATGAGCGTAGGCGTCAGAGAAAGACGATTTGACGTAAGAGGTGGGATGGAAGCCTCTCAAAGAACATACTACTAGAACATTTGTCTTTTGTCCTGAGGGCGGTTTCCAAGCAGTTTCACATAAGGTTCTAAAGCATCATTTATTTGGAATAATTTATAAAATAGGTCGATGTCGGAAAAGCGTTCGTTCGTTCAATTATAAGCCAAATCGTTCTGCAACATGCATATAAATTATGTAGCGCCGACACAGTTAAGTGTAGAATAAAGAAAGATTATTTCTGAGTAAGGAAATTGACTTGAACAGGTCGCTTTGAAAATATTGGGTAAAGGTCTATATTCTTCTGATGTTTAAAGATGATGGAAATAAACATGTAGGAAATTTTCCATATATTACAGAAGGTTTCACCATTATAGAATATCCGGTCATCCGGACATTGTAGCCAGAGTGACTACTAGACAAAATGAGACTTATGTCTCAAAATCTTATGTCTCAGCATGGCAAGCGCAGTGGAATGCCAAGCATTGCTTTGTAAATCATTGTATTGTCTGGTTTTGCTACTGTCCATGAGCGGTCGTATCGCTTACCATCAGGCGAATGGCATGCTCGTCTCGCCATTTAATGATATAAAAAAGAGGCAATTAGTGCTGTGTAATTTACGCCTTTTTGACCTAATAACAGCATAATTGGATCATGTTAAGTTAAGTTAAGGTTAGAAGTGCTGGTCGAACATTCCATTTCGTATGGTTTATCCGATAGAAAATACATTTTTTTTATTCTGCACAATTTCTTCTTAGGTTGGTACTTAATTACCTTTCATTAGATTAACCCCAACCCTACGTACGTGTGGGATTCTGTGTATGGAATAAAGGGAAGTGTAAGAAAACACTCTGAAGAATATCGAAGTAAAATAGCATTTCTATAACGTTTAGTTCAGTGACGTTCCTTAAGGTTTCGCAAAATGCCTAATTTTAAGTATCAATTAAAAACAACATTCTATAAATAAAAATATACCCAATATACGTAAAAATATTACAACAATGTGTAAAGCGCTTCGTAACTAAATCAGATTAACGAAACCTGAGGGCGCGAGTTCAAATTCTTAATCCATTTTGCTTGTTAAAGTTAAATCAACTTTTCAATATAAAATTAAAATAATTTTCTGTTAAAATACAGCCGTGACAACGCTAGGTGGAACGAATTACATACAAACTTAAATATTATAGTCATAACGTTTTAAAAAAGGAATAACCATTACTTTGGTATTTACTTTAATCATTTACTAGGTTTTCATGTAAGTTTTCTTCAATCAATTTAGGTTGTTGATTGCTACTGGAAGTTTTTATATCTATCTATCTATATCAGCCCATATACGTCCCACTGCAGGGCACAGGCCTACTCTACAATCGAGAGAATCGATTGAGAGTGGTTAGGCCATATAGTCCACCACGCTGGCCTAGTGCGGGTTGGCGGACTTACATACCGTAGAAATTCTTTAAAATCGCTACGGTATGCAGGTTTCCTCACGATGTTTTCCTTCACCGTTAAAGTGCGTGGTGATTGACTATCAATACACACATAACTCCGAAAAGTCAGAGGTGTGCCCTGGGATTTGAACCCACGACCACCGTGAACATGTAGGCAGCCGCGTCTGGTCCGTTACCAACAGGCCACCACGCACTTTTTTATATAAAAAAGAAAAGTTATAAATTTTTCTATACCTTGGGAACTGTACTTTTATTTTGTCGAAAGATCCTTTTTTGTACCTGTGATATCGTGCATGCAAAATCATTATGATCTGCTGAGTAGTGAAGATGTGCAAGCGTAGCAGATAAAACAATCACATTACCATAAATGTTATATTATTAAGAATCTTATTCTATCTATGTATTCAGTTTCAGGAAGTCCATTGCTGGACATAGGCCTTCCCCAAGGATCTTCACATCGACTTCAGCCAGCATACAGCGATATCCTTATTACATACATACATACATAAACTCACGCCTTTATCCCCGAAGGTGTAGGCAGAGGTGCCACCAGGACACCCACATTTCGCCTTGCATGTTACGTCCCACGATGTGATAGGGGGCGAGCCTATCGCCATATCGGGCACAAATTCCTGACTCCGGGCTGATAATGAATAGAAAAACCAATATCACTTTGCCCGACCCGGGATTCGAACCCGAGACTTCAGCTTTGTAACCGTACCGTAATACAACTACGCCAAAGAGGCAGTCTATCCTTATTACGTATGTATAATGTATATGTATAGAATTAGTGAAAAACTCTCAAAATGTCACCCCGACCTGGGAATAGAAACAAGCATCTCAATGTTCAAATCCCATAATCTTCCACTAGTCTTTCAACTATAAAAACCTTCGCAGGGCGTTGCAACAGCCTTGTATGTCTGTTAATTGCACACATCAACCTACTATTATGGTTTATTAGCCTAAATAACGCTGACACGTGTCATACTCGCTCGCCTTGCATGCGACATTGGCTGACCCCAGTCTACTTGCAGGGCATTTCCGAGTTCCAACGTATGCTTCCTTATTTCTCGCCGTATTTGGATTGAATGAGTTTGATTTATCAGTTTCAAATGTTGTTTTTACCCGACTAACATTATTTTTATTGAATGTTAAGACGACCATGCCATTGCCATTCGCCTGTTGGTAAGCGATACGACCCCTCATGGACGCTAGCAAAACCAAACAACACCGTGAAAATTACAAAGCAATGCTTAGCATTTCACTGTGCTCGCCATTCTGAGACATAAGATGTTAAGTCTTATTATGTCCATATGTTACTCTGGCTGGAGTCTGACAACAATGTCCTTCAAACTGAACACAACAGGTCATTTAAGCTGCTGTTAGGCGGGAGAACTAACTTTGACGATGACTTTAACTTTGGTACGACATACAATCGCCATACAATTGTGACGTATTTGACATTGCTAATGTAAGGGATTGACGTTTTCAAAGTCAAAGTTATGGGCAAAGTTAGTTTGTGCAATTGGCCCTTAGACATTGCCATATGTGACACCTAGCCAGACGGCCTCTCACATATGACAGATCTACCACCAGTAACACAAAATGATTTCAACAATATATGTAGGTATGTCTGACAGCAAAAAGACAGTTGTACTGACCGGATGATAAGCATAATGATGCCTATATAGAGTATTTAGCGAGGAATGGTCATCTTTAATAAGACAATTGTGCCGAATTACTTGAAACCAGATATACAAAGACTGACTTCGTAACACAAGACACTTTCGGTGACATTTTTGCAAGTGATGTCCATGTATATACAAGCGACGTAATGAAGCAGACAATAGGTAAAGGTGGATAGACCACTTGGTGAAGGCGGCACATGTAAACTGAATGCAGTCTGCTAACGACAAATACCTCAGAAATTAATACATATATACAGGGTATATCAAGACTGCGACCGAAAACGAAGCCAGGTGGTAGTGTTAGTGAGTTTAGACACAATGCACGTAAAAATTTTGTAATTTTTTACTTATCGTCGTATTTGGGTGTTAAATACGTAGTTTTCCAAAAATAATGATGTAGACCTCTTTATTTTTAAACACTCAATGTTACGTAAGGGTTTGAATTATTATGTTCGTAAAAACTAGATATTTACCACACAAACAAGACGATTTAAAAAAAAATCTAAATAAATGTCTGGCTGTTTTGGTAAATTTTTTATTTGCATCGTGTCTGTAACCACTTAAACTACCACCTGGCTTCGTTTTCGGTAGCAGTATTGATTGTCTTGATAGTATTATGAACAAACTACACATATAAATTACTAATAGCGCCTATACCTGATACCTTTGACGTACACAGTGGTTTGCATAAACCGGCATAAACGGTCCATTACTTGAGGTAAATGTCGCCAATTAGACATGACATTTAGGTTCCCTCGACGAAGTGCGGTTCAATTCAATGTATATGTTAGAATATATAGTACTGCTTTGCAAAGGATAATTATAGTTTAATATAGTTTAGTTCTCAAAAGAATTACAAATTGACTTAATTGAGAAATTACATTTGTATTCTAACAGCCTTATTCATACACAGTCTAAAAACCTATCTTAGTTATCGCATGTGTCTTCTTCGCTCAAATTGGATTCAAAACTCGCTCGAAAGAAAAAGTCATTCTATAACTACATAAGGTTTTAAAACTGTTTATGAATAAAGCCGTTATAGTTTATTGTTTTATTTCATATATCCTTGAAAGGGTACATAGAAATTTTACTAGAGCCACCCTTAGCGTTTATTTTCTCCTCGAGATCGAGAGGCGAAACCGTCCAAAGCTTGACCCAAAGATTTAAATAGATATGATGAACAAGTTGATTGGTAAATATGTACTGAGGCATTTTCTTTTTTTATCTTAATGTTGATTCAACTATCTTATAAATTTTGCTCTAGATGTTTTGGTGATCTCTGTAAAACTGTTAAAACTGTATGAGTTCATAATTTACTTCTGTATGTTGGCTTAGTACGGCAGTGACCTCATGGCAGAGCCAGTTGTTTTGGCCGACCGTGAACGCCGGAAAGTAGGCAAAGTGGAGGAAATTAAGCAGGAAATCGGTCTCTGTCGACAGGGATCGTTAACCTCTAGTATGACATACTATGTCATTTCTTTCATGAATATTTTTTGTGGCTATTAGTTTCGTCAATTAACTATATTTATAACTTAATTCATGTTGATGAGATTTGAGATGCTGTTATGCAATTAATGTTATCATTATAATTAATAAAGAAGTCTAACTGCAGTACTCAGAGACATTTAATATCAATTATATCATTACTTAGGTTAGGTTTTACGAAGAGGATCTATACCAAGGGACAATTTCATTGACATTAAACGCCTCTAAATGCGGTGGTAAGCAAGAAACATTACAGAACGAAAAATCAATAGCCTTTCAAATGGTATATCTACTAAACTATATTCCATTAAGCTAATAACAGCCTGCATAATAGGTCGCCTATAATTTAATCCATTGTGCTCTGCAACTGGCCTCTATTGGCATAAAAGTATTTTAATCCGAGGTAATAACCTATCTAGTTCATGATTCCCGCTTTACAACATAGGGAAGTAGAATATAATTTATTTTTAACATTTTACTATTTGATTAATTATGTTGTGGTTTTTAATACTCACTGAGCTTTAATAATTGTTATTATATTGCCTGTTGTTTTCGATCCTGCTTACATTTCTTTGCAGTAATCTGTGATGCCGGGATGGTCTTTAAGTGGTAGAGCTACGTAATACCATCGGCTTAGATTATTGCTCGGGTTGTTTTGTCTTTTGAAAGTTTACATAGTCTTACAGAATATTTAGGCTTCGTTCTTGCATAACCTACGATAGGTGAGAGTTGCAGGAGACTCACATTTTTAAAATAATAAATGTAACTATTCATTTTTACTATTCGTGGTTAAAAGATTACATTTTAAAAGGCGCAAAAGTGGACGCTACATTGTATTATTCCATATTTCATTTTTATCGTAACCATATTGAAAGTGCGACGCGTGTGCAAATGTAACCGTCGATAAAAGTAAATATACGGTTTATAATGAAAAATAAAATATGTGGACATGTATTTCTTTAATAGGTAAATACATCAACTATTATAATCTTTATTAGACAATTCATTATTATATTCAGGTTAAAACGGTTCTCAAATTGTATGGATTCAAAATCACATTTAAATTAAATCAATTTCACATTGTCATTATGATTACAATAATTTAAATGTGGGTATTACTTTGGCGTAGCGATTACGATTACTTATTGATGGCATTGCTATATATACGTAAAAATTGCCTCTGTCTTTGTAATATATAAAAGCAAAATCAAGACACAAGTTTTCCTAAAAACGTCAAATTTCTCAATTAAAAAAATGTCTATTAGATTAGAAACCCCAACAAGCCAACTTTACCCATCCAATCATCAAAATTACTAACAGTTCCCGTATAAGTTTGAAGCTGTATATTGTACACCCTGTACTAAGTAAAACATTTCACATGTATTTAAATAACAACTTCCTGTTCGGTCGCAAAACGTTTGCGTTTTAGAAATCCTATTTCGAGTTTAACAAAGCGTCCTCCGGCTATTCATCGACCCCACCTTTGTCTACTTTGAAGGATCCTACTTCAGTTTACCTTCCGGTATCCTCTTGAGAAATATCTCTCCCTGAAATATCTGTATTTATGTATACGTTTAGATTGCCTCGGTGGCGCATTTGAGTAAAGTAGTAAAGCTGAGGTCTCGGGTTCGAATCCCGGATCGGGCAAGGTGATATTGGATTTATTCATTATCTGCCTGGAGTTAGGAATTTGTGGCGATAGGCTCGCACCTTATCACACCGTCGCGTGGGACGTAAAAGGCAAGGCGAAACAGGGTGTCCTGGTTGCTACCAGGGGAACCTCTGCCTACCCCTTCCGGGAAAAGGCGTGAGTTGATGTATGTATGTATACGTTTGTCAATAATTTGCTTATTGACAAACGGGCTGATAATTGTCAGCTCATCTCAAGCATAATAGTAAAAACATGTACAAAAATATAAACAAAATAATCTGTATCAGAAATTCACTTTTGGTAAAATTAACTAGATTTTCGTATCGCTTACCATCAGGCGAATGGCATGCTCGGCTCGCCATTCAACGCAATAAAAAAACTCGCCTCTCAAGTTAAAAGTATTTTTAGTTGAATACCCCTACCGGTATAGTTTAAAGCATTATTCTTTGTAATACCAGACGCATTCACCTTTAATATTTTCAGTTATTTTTATACCTCTCCGTTCGGTGCAGCATTTTGTCTGGGTAAGAAGCTTTAAGTATTTTCTTGTTAGAGTAGCGGTTTTGAGTGTTCCTTTAAATAGATATTAAAAATGGAAAAGTAGCTCTCCAGTTTCTCTGTTTCTATGTAAGACGCTTATATTCGTACATCGAGCTAATGTATTCTACAACTATTTTATTAACCATCGGGTGATAATTAATTCAAAAGTTAGCGTGGATGCTATTGAATAAATAATTACAAATAAACAATGAACGTAAAGAAATAACTTATTGTTGTAATAAGCCGGTATAAAACACAGATATCACAGTCGGTCTCATTAGCGCAACCGTTCTCATACAACGAAGCGTACAGACAATTGAAAAAAAATATACCCCGAGACGAGACGGAAAATGAAAATTGATAGACGTAATTAAATTAATGTAATAAGGAGGGTGTGTTTGGGAGCGTATTTTTTGTATGACACACTTTTATGCTTTGGTTTTATAAGGGAAGTCATTTAAAAAATATTCATGTTCAAAATTTGACTTTCCTACTTGAAAAGTTCGTAAAGCATCTGCATTTCCATGAGTTTTTCTGGGCGGTGAAAAAGTTGCCAAATTTCTCTGGAAGCAAGCCGCTTCAAACAATACGCTATGAAAATCCTTTGATACCTTTAGATGTGGACTTCGTGGTCAAGATGATGAGGAATAAAAAAATATAAAAGCGCCCTTCACTAGGATGAATGGAAATTAAGTTCAACGAACATTAATTAATATTTAATGAACAAGTTAGTGAGACTCACAATCACAAGTGATTTCACGGTCAAACCGAAATACAGTTTCGTGGACCTTTAAATAAATAAAATAAAATATACTTTCTCTCAATTCGTTGAGATTATTATAAAAATGGAGTTAAGTTTAAGAATTAGAAAATAACTTTGTTTCCCTTCCATTTCAGCCACTAAACGAGTGCGTGTTAGCCGATATATGCAACCACACCTGGATTCCGGAGTGCGCAGTAGAGGAAGACTTTCACCGATTATTTCTAGATGAGTGCGATTTGTTTGAATACAACTGTGATAGAGATGCAAGTTAGTATTTATTTATAGTAAACATTAGTCACATTTTAGGAGTTTTCATGATGTCGGGCTTGTTTCATCGTCGATAATACTTGAATATCATTGTTTTGTCTCCACAAATTCAGACAATCAATGTATATTACTCTAAATTTCTGGCTTGGGTAAATTTCATATTAAGTAAATATAACAATCAAAACTAGTTATGACTCCACGCTGAGACCCAAGCCTTAAGGATTGGTTTACAGAAATTACCCTCCAACTTAGTAAGTTCATGGGTGAAAGAACAGTATTCGCAAAAACTTTGATAAGGCCTGTCGCTTAATGGATCGATAAGTGTTCACTTGTTTTCAGAGTTCATAATAACAAACTACTCCGACTGCTTCGGGGCGTCTGCTTGTCCAACATTGCCGCATACCCACGGCAAGAAGACCAAGAAACGAGTCCTTAGGATAGGAGATGCCAAATACGTAGAAGAAGAACGAGAACTAGTGTACGGGACTACAATACCAATGTTGCCCTGGCACATGCTTCATGGTAAGCGAAGGTACACCCCAACTCCTCGGAAGAAGAGGAGTCACAGCAGAGTGGCGACCACACTGCAACTGGTGTTCACGCAGAAGAGAACGGTGGTGCTGAAACGCGTCTCGGTGATGAAGAATGGGAGAATGATGGTCAAAGTTGTGAAAGGGTTCGCGGAACAACCTAGAAGGCAAGGCGATACGGATTTTCTGGAGTAGTGTATAATGGTGCAGTTTTGTTTGTTTTTATTAAATTCATGCCATATTAATTGTCATTTTATTTTATTTGGTTGGTTTCAAAAACATCAGTCACTGTCGGACTTCGTTTATGAGGTTGCTGGATTTAATCTTCACCCTCAGTTAATATGATATGTCGTTTCTGTTTGGTCGTAAGATGTCCCTGCTACGAATTATAAAGTAATATATGAATCAGCTTCGTCAATGTTTAGCTATTTAAAAGCAGAAATAGTACGGAATTTAAAATAATAAGGTAAAAATGTAGGGTAAATGTGCAAATAATTATGTTAATTGTTACACGAGAGAAGGAATTGTTTTATTAACTGATACTAGTACTTGCTCAGTTGAAATTTAGAGAAATATCAAAATAAATATGGGTTTTTATATAACATACATAGCACATAGGTATACTAAAATAATACGAAATCGATAAATCCTATAACACTTTAGAAATTCATTTGCAGTAAATAATTTTATTGTTAGCATATATTATGACGATAACTTACAATGCCATGCATAGAGTTAACATTGAAATGGATATATGTATAGAATGTTGAACAATATGAAATTTAATTTCCTAAATAGGTTTTAAATAGTCCTTTAAAGTAATAAAAATGATACAGTTTCTGTTTGGTAATAAGATTAAAGCTAAATAATTTAATTTGGGTTTGGATGAATTAAAACGGCAATAATGTAGATTGTTATTTCAGTAGCTGTTTACTTATTTTCGCTGTCACTTCAACATTATATTCCTGTGAGTATCACATTTGTTAGAAGCATTAATTCAACAGGAATTTGCCTTATAAACATATTTTGTAACTAAAAACTTATTTGCATTTTATATAACAATATGTACGTACATCTTTATTTCAACAGCCTCCAGATCCTTGTCTTTTGGCAAGTTTTTGCAATCACACGTGGGTTCCACAATGCGGTCAAGAAGTTAAAGACTTTAATAAACGATGGTTCCTTGATGAATGTGATTTGTATGAATACAATTGCGATTACAAAAAGAGTAAGGTTTATGAATGTTTATTTGTACAAATCATGGTTTGTCATCAAATCTGATGAATTATTTATCATTTCCAGATTATACGAATGTTGGGAATGAAGAATGTCCAAACAATACCTCTGTCAACACTACCATTACCGATACAACAACTACACCAACCACTACGACTACAACAACTACAACAACCACTACAACAACAACAACTACTACAACAACCACTACACCACAACCAACAACAACACTCCCAACAACACTAGGTACTGACAATCATTCTATACCTAATTACACTAACTGCACAAGAGGTATACATTCAACATTATCATTAACCGACAGCACCAGCACCTTAGCGGTAACTACAGCAACAGAACCAACAACAACAACCCAAATAAGTACAACGGTAAATACCACTGATGTTGAGAAACTAAATTTTACACCTATCGTTGATGAAAATACAATTCCTTTGAGTACAGATGACGCAACAGAAACTACTCCGTCAGCTGCGGAAACTACAGGAGAAACGATGGTAACTACAAATAATATTACAAGTCAATCAACTCAATTGACAACAGCATCTCTTCAATCTACAGCGACATCAGTCATGAATATAACTACGACACAATTAACAACAACAGCGCCTCAATCTTCAGCTACAACAGTCCCATCTACAGTGACAAATACGACAGGAACTAATATTGTTCCTACATCACCGTCTTTAGTAATATGCGGAACGTATCCCCATGATTGTGATAGGCCTGTAACTTGGGAGACCACGATGGAAGGAGAAACGAGGGACTTCTTCCAAATTCTTAGAGAGCGATATGGTACTCAAATGCATGTTATGAGAGACACCACTCATTTTCCTAGAAGAGCTGTTAGGTTATTTGGTGACAGAAATTCTTTTGTATTTGGCAGGCACAGCGAAAGTTTTAGAGGAAAGCGTTGAGATGTAAATTTTTTTATGTGATACAATCACGGATATAAAGTTTTGAGAAGAATATGATATTAAAATAAAGGATTTTTAAATAAATAACACGTAGGATAAAAAGTCATATTTTTATTGGAAATTTTTTAAGAAAATTATAGGAAGGTATGGATGAATTGAATACAAGATTCTTTCGGAATATTGTAAATATTGCGTATAAAAATACTGAACGAACAAGAAGTGAAATTAGTATTTTTATTTAGCTTTATGCGGGCCTACTCCGAATTCTCTGCGCGACCCAAAGGTTGACTGGGAGAGAATGCCTCAGGCATTAAGTCCGCCGTTATACGTTGTATAATAAGCAAATAAATAATTAAAACTTTTCAACGTGTAGCACTTATAGATAAAGCCTTATAACAAAGATATAAATTGCCCACAATTAAAACTATGAGAGACTGTTATCTGGATATCCGTCGACTTTGAATTGTTTTAGTTTACTAATTACGCGTGTTAACAGTTTGTAGACAATCGTAGCATTGAAGCGGTCTGGTGCGGACAAAGCTGTCATAATGTCTCAGATGTTAGATATGTACGTGGGAACAAATAAGGTCGAATCTGTTGGATCGTTTTGTATTACTTATTCAGCTTAAGGACGCTGTCAGTCACATTGTTGTTGGCCGTATAATTAATACAGGCGCTTTTGTTGCATGTTGTGTTTTTACGTTCATTGAATTTAGTTTGTTAGTTTATGTTTGGTAATAAATAGCAAATCATTTAAAAGATTTGGCGGATTTTTTGTTGTTGTATGTAAGTAGTGTTTATGATATAAAAAGTTTATAATTATAAATACTTCATTTTTCAAATTAAATGTTAGTCTTTAAATTAAACTATTAGAATACAAATTAGTATGTAAGTAGCAAAGTGGCCAACTGCGGTAATGTCAAGGCAGTGTATTGTGTTCGGATCTCAGTGGTAGAGAAATAACAAGACGGTCAGTATACGCGAATTAGGTGTTGCAATCACCTCAGACACAGTTTGAGGCTGCATAAAACTTACATACATTTTCAAAGTCTATTTTCTAATCCTAACTTTTACAATAGCGTGTCAAAATATTTTTGACATCGATTGTGTCTTTGCTATATTTTAAAATCGATTACAAATCGTGTGCAATCGATTTTATATCGTATGAGAAATGATGACATTAGTGTAGTGACGTTCCAATCCGTTTAACGAAATGTGTTATACAATATTGCAGCATGTATAATATCATGAATATATAAATGTGTAATTTTATTTGTTAAATCGCTACTGGAGATGTCAAAAATTACGTCACAGTGTACAGTCAGTTTAAGTAACATTATTATAGAGACCAACGCATATAATATGCCTATGATGCAGTTTCTATAATTTATCTATCTTTAACAAGAGATTTCGTTAGATATTTCTATGCATTTTATGTTTTAGTAAACAAAGATAGAGAGATATAGATATGGTGTATTTATTTGTAGAAGCTGGGTAAGATGAATATACATGTCTATATTTGTTTATTGAAGTATAAAATTGTAACGAAATAATAACGGTAGTTGTATTAAGCTCTAGTTAAAGATAGATAGGATATAGAGAACGGTCGTAAGTCTTCTATATGAAGATAAGATTATCCAAGCCTAGTAGATTTGTCGACGTCCCATCTCGGTTATGACTTATGATATGCTGGGTCAGGAGTCAGGACATCTCCCAAATGTATGAAATGATCTGTCAAAACGTCTTACAAGACGTCATTTTTACAGAAGTCACTTTTGCGAAATAATTTTTATTAGTTTTTATACGTAGGTACTGCAATAATTTCCTTCTATGTAATAATTAACAAGATCTTTTGTAAAAGTTCCTACTGTGTCAATAAAGGTAGCATAAAGCAATACTGCGGTTCGAAAAGTTTGCTAGCGATACTGTTTAACCTGTTGACGCAATTGTTTCGCAATGTACTTAGGTTCAGTAAGATTTCTACTAGTCTTAGAGAGGGGACCTTAGATGGACAACTATATGCAAACAAATATGTATATTATGTTTTATGAAGAAATGTGAATGGAGCCTACACTTTGATAGCTCGTTACGTTGATTTTGCAAGCTTGCTGACCCTTCGCAATCGAGAATTCCATAGTGCAGTACAAAGAAATAAAACAATTTGAGATAAGATTATTAAAATTCTTGAATAAGAGCCATGTATCGGCAAGTGCAACGTTAGATCTCCACTAACATGGCGGATGGATGAAGTGATACATTTTAAAGAGATCCACCGAACGCTGCCTACTTCCAACATGTCCCTGTGGAAATGTTTAATATATGGACACAAAATAAAAAGAAAAATGAGTTTATTAGTTACAAAAACACAATACTATCGGCCTTATTTATATACAGATTTAAAACCTATTTTAGTTATCGAGTTTTTATCTTCTTTGCTCAGACTGAATTCTAAAGTTGTTCGAGAGGGACACACCATTCGATAACTAAAATAGATTTTTAAAGTGTCTATGAATAAGGCCCTATGTTTATTTATCTTACACAGAAACACAATAATTTTATACATTAAGAACAGATAAGCTTAGACAAAGAAAACTATAAGTTTTGTTCAACAGTGAATGTCTTGTGGCTGTTGATGTGGTTGATGATAATGATTGAAAATAGGCGTGAAATCTACAAAAGCCACTAGCAATCTATAATTGAACCGATTCAGTATTGATTTTAAGCGGTCTGCAACTAAAAATAGGCTTGTCTATGCTTTTAGATTGACCTATATTTAACTCCATTACGCTTTGTGAATAGTGTTTTTTTTCCAAACGTTTTATAAATTACAAAATGTGTGAGTACTGAAATAGAATCATCATGGGAAAAATAGTAACAGAGTTAGGTCTGGTCATACAGGTTGTTATGAAAATCAATGAGAAGGTGATGATTAAGTTCAGTAGTCGATTTCCTGTTTACCGTTCGGACACTCTCATGGGGACTCACACCAGGTTATTAGGTTCAACTTAGTTCTAGTGTACACGTTCTTTTGTTTCGATCAGGCCAGCATTATTGCATCGGCTGGCATCATACGTCAAGTTATTGGCGTCAAGTACACTGCACTCATTTTTCCGTCCCAGTATAAAATAGGTTCACCGCTGGATCATGTTTCTATACTTTATGCATAAATGCCTCGTTAATAAAAAAAGAAAATGGTTTCAATTTTTTTTGTTATTCTTAAATACTCGTTGAAAAAAAAACGTGTTGAATTTTTATTGTTCATATAGTTTTATATGTAATACCTCGTTAGCAAATTCTTAGAAGATGAAGCTGTGACCACAACAGTTGCGTAACAAAGTAACTACATCAAGGAAAAAAGACATTAATAACAAATACACGCGTAATCTTAATGCTTGATGCAATACGAAGTAACTTGTTCAGTGATCTTGACTTTCAATCGGAGTTCGTTTGTTGCATCACTTTGTGTTTATGTTTGCCTAGTAACTGGACTGTTGTGATTTTTCTTGACCGCAATAAATGTGTCAATATTATGTTGTTACTATATTTTGACACATAAGTCGCATTCAAACCGTGAGGCCAGGCTGGCTACTAGCTGGCATCCCACGAATGTCTCGAGAAAACGTGGAAGAACAAAAATGCGTCGAAAGACGAGTCGGATGCATTCGAGCCAAAAATTGCAAAAGCTCGCCGAGGACATAGTCATATGGAGGAATAAAGGGGAGGCCTTTGCCCAGCAGTGGGACGAAATATAGGAAAAAAAAAGAATTAGATACTACATTAGTGGTCATCTTATACCTGTTGCGTTTGTTAATTGATGACATAATGACGTCATCGGTTTTGCTTGGCAGTGAGCACACAACGCAATTATAGTTAAAGAAATGTATTATCTTATCGTACAGGCACACACAGAATCCGGCATTAATAAT
This sequence comes from Deilephila elpenor, assembly GCA_949752805.1. Taxonomy (NCBI): domain Eukaryota; kingdom Metazoa; phylum Arthropoda; class Insecta; order Lepidoptera; family Sphingidae; genus Deilephila; species Deilephila elpenor. The sequence goes on from OX457116.1 coordinate 4,448,211, forward strand.
ATAATTTTGCTCCAACAATATATATGTCTTATTATGTACGAAAATTAAATAACTTATTTCGAAAAATGTATTGAGGCTCTTCATTTGCATACAAAACCATAAAATACCCAAGGTTACAAATCTAACTTATTGAGAAATATTTCACAAAAGTTTGACGTTATTATTTAAGCAGATGTCTTAAATCTTCAGCGATTTTAATACAAACTTTAATTTGTATGGATATTTACGAGTGGAATTTCTAATTCACATCAACTTTGAAGGCGGCTCGCGTAAAGGTCTTTGTTCCGTCAGGCGGCAAACAGGAGTGGGTGCTATTGAGGTCGGCTATTTTTAATTATCGTCTTGGGCCTTAAATAAACTACTCTACTTTAGTAGATGGCATTTGCTGGAATTCGCGGGGTTCGGATTGATTCCCAGAGGAATATAGTCTAACTAGGAGTGCACCGGGCAATGAACCTGTAGTCTTAAATACGGTGGTCCTTTAAAAGTAAAGTGTGTATTAAATTATCGCTGACTCTTAGAGTGAAGAAAAACCTAGTAAGGATACCTGCGCACTTGAAAAGTTCTTTCAAATATTACGGGGGCCTGTGAAGTCTACCAATTACGACTTAACTGCTGTATGATGAATCAGATCGTTGTAGACAATGGTGGAAAACTAACTCATCATTTATTATCTGGAATACAATGTAACTATTTGGCATCAGGTGAACTGTACTCGCTTTCTCTTGATGGTATGAATGGCAAAGAAAATGTTTTTGTACTCATTGATTAAACATCATTGGAAATACAAATAGGAAAAACATTTTTTTTTTATTTAGCTCAGTAACAGTATTTTAAACCCTACCCAATACACACGAAACATTATGAATGTTTACAAGAACACCTGCGCACACTTTGTTTACAAAGAAGCTTTATTTTGTATGCTTGTTGGTAATGTTACGAAAACTCACTTGAGTCACGTATTGAATCTTGTGACACTAAGGCCAGAGCGGACTCTGATGCCAAGCGCAGAACATTCGAGATTTTCAAAACCTTGTGAGATTGTGCAAAAGTATGATGATACTATTATAAAGTATTCGTCGAGGTGGGATGGCTATCACTCTCCAGCCGAGACAACTATGCTGGCTAGCTCCGAATTAAAATGTTTACAGAAGCCATTTACGTAGTAATATTAGCTCAATGATACAGGCTGATCCCGAAATAGGACAAGGTTGCGTGAAATGAAATCAAAATCAAGATATTCTTTACTTAAATGGTTTTTCACAAGTTCTTTTGAATGGTTCATTACTGCGACCACCAATTCGGAACGTGTTGTAGCTGTGAAGAAGAAACAGCGTAAGAAACTCCCTCAGCAACACGTCAACGTCAACTGTCTTCTTTTTTTGTTTTGTATTTTTAAAGCCATTTTTAATTACAATGGTCCATGTCACAAATGTCGTGGGCCACTATGTTAGATTTTCCACTATGTCGTAGTGTGGTCGCCATCCGGGAATAAACGAATATTCTTCCATCATCTCTTGGGTGTCCGCCAATCTCACCTACCAAACAAAACGTCACAGAAACGATGTAGCTTCACAATATTTTTTGTGAGATAGTACTATTTACCTTGCTACTACAAGCAAGCGAAGTGTCGGACGCCCACCCCCAAGGTGGACGGACGACCTGGTTAAGGTCGCAGGAAGTTGCTGGATACAGGCCACTTCCAACTGGTGGATGTGGAGATCTACTGGGAGGCTTATTTCAACAGTGAACTTCCTGTAGCTGGAGAGGGAGTACTACTACCCGACTCAAGATGAGTTACATGTATATATGTACAGTAGTTTTAATTGACTGCCTCGGTGGCGTAGTTGTAGTTCGGTATCGCCCCCTATCACATCATGGGACGGAACATACAAGGCGAAATGTGGGTGTCCCGGTGGCGCCTCTGCCTACCCCTTCTGGGATAACGGCGTGAGTTTATGTATGTAAGTAGTTTTAATTCAAAACAAGGCTATACCACTTAAGACCCTACAAAGTATACTAATTGAAAATGCATTAAATTTCACGTAAACTATTACCCGCCAGCAAGTTTACATGTTGATAAAGCCATTGTATGGTAGAATTTAATTATCTCTATATCTGCCGTTGACATGCGCATAAACTGCGATCAATCTAGCTGAAGCACAGACGATATTGCGCGTTAATTGTTTTATTCCGTCATAAGCATTATTAATAGGCTATATTGTGATGCTGATGAGGTCTATTGAAAGAATAACGTTGATTTACTCTTTTGTTTTGCTTTCTAATTAATCGATTCTTTTTGTGTGTGTTATTTATGTCTAAGTTATATGGATTTCTTTTGGTTCAGTTTGGGTTATTGTGAATTAATCAACGGATAATGTTTCTTTTAATTTACCCTTGTGCCAGTATATCGAAATTTAATGGTTTGATTTTTACTGTTACAGAACAAAATATGTTACAGAAAAGAAGCATCATATTTTATGTAGATGTTTTCTACGGAAAAATTACTTACATTATAATTACATTACTCTACAATTGAGGGCGCGCAATAAAAAGAAGTGACAAAGATACAGTCGGAAGACGGAAAGTAGCACCGGACGGGAAAAGTCAGGTATAATGAATAAGTAATGAAATTACGAGTACCTTTTTCATAAATAATTATCAGTATTCAGTTGTTACAGATACGCACGACACTAGACTTCTATGTTAATTTGGGGTCAAGACTACGTGTAACTTTTAAATGTATTTGTTTTTTTTATTGCCGTTATAGGCAGACGAGCTAGCGGCCTGACTGGTGGAAAGCGGCTACCGCTGCCCATAGACCTTCGCAGTGCCAGGGGTCCAGCACAACAAAGTCGCTGCCTACCTTGACCTTGCATATGTATTAATAACTTCGATAAAGAATACTCACTAATATATAATCAGGAATACCAAGGATGGTTGCAGGAAGCTACTGAATACAGGCCGCTTTCAACAGGTTGCCGTAGAAATCCTTAAGAGAAATCCTTATAAAGTTATGATACCTAGTTTATTAGTGACCATCTTGTAGGTGATTATGTTGAAAGATTTATTTATCATAATTAAGGGATTAGTATTCCTAATTAAGTAATTGGAGGAGGCCTATGTCCAGCAGTGGACTTCCTGTTGTATTTATTAGAACTACCAGAGGTGGTTACAAATTTCACTTACACTAAATAAATACAAAATATATTTAAATAAAAGCAACACCTGTTAAAGGCCGTCACAACATGCGCTGTTCGTGAAAAACATCGATACAGTTAATTATGAATAAACAGGAAGTACTTTTGCTTAATATCTACTTATTAGATGATGATCAATAAACAGGAACTACGTTAATTTAATATTACTTTCAATAAACACGTCAGGCTGTTAATATAAATGACGTCATTCAACTTGTATTCCGCTCTTGTTAAGTATACGTAATAAAATTTGCATATCACGTGCTTTCGGCTGGATTTAAATTCACAAGCGCCTACAAACCTTTACATTGTTTTCGGTTGTGACCGTAATTTCTCTTAATAATTTACTATGAAGTAACTACTATGACGTAAAGAATTTAGGTCATTTTTAACACGCTTTTATTAGCTTCGCCTGTATGTACATATGTATGTAACGGAATCTTTGAAGTCGATTTTCGAGTACTTCAAAATGTCGAATTGATTTGAAATTTTGCACACTGATCACGGACCGATGATAATATAATAATAAAAACAGTTTTTGATGTATTTATGTATGTCTTTCCTAGGACCTTCAAGATTTAAATTAAAAAAAATATATAAAGGTGGGCAATTATCGCGCAGCTTATCCTTAGAGGTGAAACACATTCATTTTATGGTTGAAAGCTAGGGTGCTTACAACAATTCTTTATCCTCAAGCACCCTACCTTTTGAACCATACAATGTATGTGTTTCACCCCAATTTCTAATCTTAAAGTCATTAACAATTATTTTGACTTTTTTATTTGGGTCTTTTACGAAAGCGTGTCTTTTAGATTTTTAAACTATTATATATATTTAATTTCTAGTTCCCGTGATGTTTATTTTAGAGACTGGTATTTCTTTGTGTTTTGTTTCGTTTGCTGGCAGATATTGTTTTGTATTTCTATGACTGTTAATTTATCGCCTTAACGTGATATTGTGTACTCGTGTACTATTTAACGTGTTTTTGATATTATTTATTTTCTAATGTTTTTTGGTAATGGTTAGTCATACAGAATAATATATTGGATTTACGGAAATGAGTTAGTGTCCTGACGTTGAATTCGAATGCGTATATGTTATGATATAGTTTAAAGCCGAAGAAGATAGTTTTTTGCACCGGAAATAACGGCTATGGCCTTCATAAGATTTTTTTATACAGATTTTTATGTCAGCGCGTCATCAGTATTTCCAAATGGACTTAAGACAGCAGATGCGGTAATTTGGGGTAATCTTTGTCTAATAGAAACAATTCACACCAAATAGTCAACAATACAATTGCTCCCTTTTCACATTGCGCGACAATTTATAATTTTAAATACATTTAAAATATTTAGCCACCATAACGTAACAGTCAAACAATATATGAACAATAAAAACCCTTTTCCCACTGCACGACAATTTTTATATTTAAATACAATACGTTTCAAAATACATATTTTTTAGCGAAATTGCGGTCAAGCGTATACCAAACGAGGTTGTTAAAATTACATTTTTGATATTCAAGGTTCCGTAATTTTGGAAAATGGCATTAAAATGTTACAAGGCCCTGATTGTTAGCAACGTAATGATGTTATTACAGACAAAAGGAAACATTAGATCAGGCCTAGGAAAGTTCGAAACGGTAATATAAGTTAAGATCAAGGCAGTTTGAAGTTGGTTCTAGTGTTTCAAAGGTAGGTTTGTTACACAAGAACACTTGCTTTGTGAAATATCATAGGCGTAGACCTAAGAAGATACATTTACACATACATACATTCATAAACTCACGCCTTTATCCCCGAAGGGGTAGGAAGGTGTCGCCTCTGCGCAACCAGGACACCCACATTTCGCATTGTATGTTCCGTCCCACGATGTGATAGGAAGCGAGTCTATCGCCATATCGGGCACAAATTCCTGACTCCGGGCTAATAATTAATAGGAAAATCCAATATCACTTTGCCCGACCCGGGACTCGAACCCGAGACCTCACCTTTGTAACCGTACCTCACATGTTCCTAATTGTTGAATTGGTAGCCCAAGATACAGCCAGTTTGACTTCTAACTCACGGAGCGTGCAAGCTGTCAAATAAAAATGATAATATTGTGATAATGGAAATTAAGCTGTGTTTGTTTATATTAGCAATTCATTATTATATGCGAGACAATAACTGTCTGCATTCTGTATGAATTTCGTAAGTCGAGTCCGTTTGTAGTGATGTACGAAATTTAAACAGTACGTTAACTTAATTTAGAATATACAAGAGCATTTGTTTTTATATACGCTCCTACCTAGCACAGGACTTTTCTACAAACGAGAACTCGGTTAAGAAGCTTTAGGCCACAGCCTACCTAGAAGAACTGTTGGGTTGGCGCCCTTCACATACCATATAAATACTTGTACAGATTTATAATTATATGCTGATTTCTCACGACGTATTCTTTAACGTCAATATGCGTGGTTACGTATCCTTCAACGTTAAAATACGTAGTTATTGACAATCAATACACCTATAACTCCTGTAAGTCAGAGGTGTGTCTTGTTGTTTGAAATGTTGACTCAGTCTCGACAGTTCACGTGCGGTTTGCTACCAAACAGCCAACACGCACTTACTGATGTACCTAATTTTCTAGTCACGAACATTTGTATATCCTTTGTTCTTTAAATAATCAATTAAAAGAGTATATAAGCAAGCTCAATAGTCAATAAGATAATATAAACTATTACCATACTGGTATTATTTACACTGTGCATTAACTCACGTGACGCCAACCTTGAACCAAATTCCGTAATGAATTCTGTGAATGCAGTCTATCACATGACTTTATAATGTGAGAAATTAGCGACTTCCTTTCCGCAGTAGGCTTTACCAAGGATAATTAATAAATTCGTATCTTCATGTAAATATTAATTACCGAATTTCCTGCGATATCGGTTTGAAATATCATTGGATTTGCTGCGCCAATTGACTTGCGTGAAACAGACTTCAAAGTACATACTACCGCTGGTTTTATAGACTTAAGAAGGATTTATTTACTTATTTTTTAGCCAATGTTATCATATATTTACATGTATACTCAACACGAGTTTAAAGCCATGTTGTCAATGACTTGGCTGTAATAAAGCGATCGGTCGCTTCTAATGCACCTTTAAATTGAAATGTATAAGTTAATTATTCGGTTTAAGGACATCGTGGAGAAATCTGAATTCGGGAGAATTCTTCAAAAGAATTTCAATATTGTACTCCAACCATGAGCAATAGATAATTTTTAGTTTTCACATACAGGGTATATTCAGACTGCGACCGAAAACGAAGCCAGGAGATAGTTTTAGTGATTACAGACACAATGCAACTAAAAATTGCGCAAAAAAGCGACAGATTTTTTGCAATTTTTAAATATCATCGTGTGGGTGATAAATATCAATAATACAAAGTCTTTATATATTTTTTGCGTAATTTTTAGTTGCATAGTGTCTGAAGACACAAGCTTATATACCACCTGGCTTCGTTTTTAGTTGCAGTCTGGATATGCCCCGTATAATGTTAGAAGTTAGTAAAAACCTATCCCTTTCATTTGAAATTAATGCCTGTAGTCGTGACTTTAAGGGCGGGAGGAATAAAAGTGCTTAAATATTATAGACTAGCTTCTTCTCGCAAACTTCTTCTGCGTGATTAACTTTATTTGGAATTTTCAATCCTGTCCCGTCCCGTCCCTTTATATCCTACCCGGCCCGTTTCATTCTCAATCAAGGCATGTAATGCAGTCCCACCCCATGCGTTTGAGTATAAAAAAGTAACAAATATTTCGGAATTCCTTCCACATCCCTCATCCAACGGACAAACAGACAAAAATTCTAAAAACCTTTGTTTTGGGTTCTATCGCGTTAATACAAAGTCCCTATATTAGTTTTTGTTATTTATCTTCCATGTACAGACATTGGTTACAAAATTATATGAATAGATAAAGTATTTGCAACTTCTATAAACCTCAACGCTACCAGGATATTATCTAAACAAAACCGTTTCTAAATACATATCCAATAAGATTACACAAACCAGTTTCAAATTCAACTTCATATATTCCGTACTTGTTCTCAATCGATACTATAGATTCCGCTTATTGCTCATTACTGCGCGGAAGTGGTTCCGTGCGGAAATAAACGCCGCCGCAGGGCACAGGCAAGGCGAGCCGGTAGCTAATTCCGCCCAGAGAGTGATTGATGGACCTCGTATATTGTTTTAGGTTGAATAAGTGTTAGATTTATGTCGAATAGGAGTCGTGTTTCGATCTTTTATTTGTTAGCCTCGTCGTGCTTAGTAGAACGTGTTTAAGCGAATTTCTTTTTTTTAATTCTTATTATCAAGACACATTCTTTCATGTTTTTATTTAAATTAATGGCGAGACGAGCATGCCATTCGCCTGATGGTAAGCAATACGACCGCTCGTGTGTGGAATCAAAACCAAATAACACCAAGCGGAGACCAAACCTCTACCTGTTTAGCTCAGATAAGCCGACTTGTGTCGCCAATTGGTTTTAGAATATCCTATCTCTAGAATGTGTATTTACAAATGTTATTAGGCAAACTGTAGAATTAATTTCATTACATTCTTAGGGTTTACAGGGTCGGTATTCAGTGTCGAAAATTAGCATGCAGCAGAACTAGTATAAGCTACGGGTCCCAAAAAGTTCCCCAGCACAACTTTAAAATCCATTTGAGGCACTATAGAGAAGCACTTTTGGAAACTTAAGAATATATAGAAGTTTCAATAACAGCATGCAAAGAATTAATTTCGAGCATTGAAGCTCGACGACCCTCTTAGGTACATTAGTTTATCTTTAGCCCGTAACGAAATAAATAAAACGGAAAAAATAGGAGTTGGTTCCATAGCAAACTAAGTACCCCTAAACACCAAATGCTTTGGGCCCCTTGTTTAATCCGACACTGCCAGAATACATTTCAAACGGGTCCAAACCTGTAATTATTGCCACAAAGTTACACAGATAAATAAACTCTATTAATACAGAAATTAACAACGAAGTTGCCGATAGTTTCACAACAAATGTGCCGGTTGTCGGTGTAAATCTTTATTAAAAGCATGTATCTGGGTTAATACAGTGTAAGACGTGGATAAACTGAAGTGTAGTGGGTGGGGCGCGTAGTTCTTGCACCTGAATGTTTTGATTAAATATATTGCCAGGGACCCAATAACATTTTTTATTTTATTTATTGTTAATAAGTAAGGATTACGTCTGTCATTACTGGGATAATGTTGAATGGAGCCGAAAGTATCGCCAAATGTCAAACGGAAAAAGTGCTATCAAATAATTGCCCGGAAACGATTTAACAACTTATTCAAATATTGAGGAATTATGAACAAATGAAAGAAAATAGTAAAAGTAGTAACAAATGATAAATCTTTAATGTTAGTATTAGAAAAATCCAAATGCACCTTAAACCAGGCAATAAGCTTACAATATCGCCTCACACAAGGTGGGTTGAACTCTAAAAACCTTCACGTCGACATAATTTTCAAGAGCGAACTCCGTCGACACGTGTAATTCCATCTCGACACGTCTAGTCTCAAGGGCTTAATTTTACGTTTCGTAGAATCTCGAGTTTGCAACACGTGGGTGTAAAGAGCAAGGGATGTCTGAAAGATCCAAATATTACTTTGATGTTAGTCAAATTAATTTAGAACTTTTATAAAAATGTACTGTAACAGTGTTAACCATAATCGCCCACTACTAAGAATGGGAATCCTTCGTAATTGCGACCTTTGACATTAGACTGAGCGGGCTTATATAAAAATTGAATGCTGAAAGACAGTAAAGTCGTAGACTGATATGATTATTGAAGATTTAGGTTTCAATTCCGATATTCTATTTCTTCAGTCAAACAGCAGTGTAAATGCACTGTGTTCCGGTTTGAAGGGTATTTTATTTTATTTTTATTTTATTAAACTTCATACAATGAATTTGTACAGGCAGACTTTATGCCAACGGCATTTTCTACCAGACAACCTTTTTATTGTATTTATTGTAGCCAGAGTAACTACTGGACATGATGAGACTTAACATCTTTTGTCTCAGGGTGGCGAGCGCAATGGAATGCTAAGCATTGCTTTGTAATTAATGGTGTTGTTTGGTTTTCCTACTGTCCATGAGCGGTCGTATCGTTTACTATTAGGCGAATGGCATGCTCGTCTCGCCATTCAGTGCAATAGAAATAAAATAATTTTTAATAAAAAATAAAAACCGACTTCAAAGTGCTACTACAAAGTAACAAATAATATATATTTCATCGTGCTAGTACACAATGATTAATGTTCTTATTGACTTGACTAGCTAACAAATCTTAAATACGTAATATTTTGAAGGCGGGTCGCTAAGTGCCGAACATGTACCTACGCCTTACGCTTAACATTAATTTGTTTAAGAAATTCTAGCGAAAAACATGCAAGATTTACACGGAATATTAATTTGTCTTAATATATCAGGCCGTAATCGTCCACTGTTGAGCATGGGACACAACATACCCTTTCTTGTACTTAAATGCCATTATTTCATGCAGGTTTCCTGACTATGATTTAAATATATCACTATTAAAGAGTTTGGTAATTGAATATCATCAACACACAAGTGACTCCGATAATTCCGGAGGTGTATACCCTGGAATTATAACCGTGACGGTGGTCAACCGTCTCGTGGATCATATCTAGATAATTATCAACAGGCTACCACACACATGTAAGACACATAGAAATTCTATCAAAACTTCAATAAATTTACACGTAGGATTAGCACATTATATTCATTTGTGTTTAATTTACTTACGTGCCTTTCTGAGCCAACATTGCAGGATCTACATGTAATATCAAATGGTGTAACATTTGCTTAAATTTATACGTGTTTGTTATTTAGCGACCCGCCTTCAAAATATTACGTATTTAAGATTTGTTAGCTAGTCAAGTCAATAAGAACATTAATCATTGTGTACTAGCACGATGAAATATATATTATTTGTTACTTTGTAGTAGCACTTTGAAGTCGGTTTTTATTTTTTATTAAAAATTATTTTATTTGTCCCTTTTTAGTTTTCATAGGCATCGTAATGATGAGAAAGGTGATCATAATATAATCAAAACGTAGTCTTTAAATTTTACGAATCCTTCAGACCAAACATGATATTATTGCTGTGAAATTATGAGAAGATTGTAAGTCATTATAATCATGATATCCGCTATTGTTAGACACCGACCAGGTCGGATTCTCTTAGTTTACGTCGGTAATTTACGTATCTATTTCTCTCACTCTCCCTCTTCTTCACCTACTGTTTATAGTAAAACTTTTTGTCGAATTGATTACCTCCTCTTTTGAAGTCGGTCAAAAAATATTGTAGGATCTATTTTATATATGCAGCAGAATTTCATATTATGCATGCCAGAATTATAAACTATGTACCTATAACATACTGTATGTTTATATACACACTATGCAATTTTGAAAAAATTAAGTTTGTCAAGTCGAGCCTAATTATTTCGACCCGATGCAACACGGCAATTTGTTTTATTACCAAATAGAGTAAAGTACTAAATATACTATTATATCTATAATGGCCTTGATTGTTAATTAATAGAAGATGCACAAAAGCTTACAAATTACTAAAATATGCGAAGGCTGCGTGATTGAATTTGTAGAGACTGCATCGCTTAGATATAAAATGCAGTTATATGCATCGTTGTCATTACGCAAGACCGTTATTAGCATTAGCGGTATTATCTTCGAAAATTCATACATCATTGATTTATTTTGTATAGTATCAATAAATATATATTCTAATTTAATTCTAAGCCTTAAAATTGAATGGATTAATACCAGTACTTTGATTTTGATCCTCTGCCTGTTTAGTTCTTCCTGATAATTATGTATAAATGCATCAAAGAATGCAAAGTAGGAGAAGATAGTCCAAATCCAATTGTATTAAAAATCTTAAGGCTTGTTTACAAAGCCTTTTGTGTTACCGACGAAAATAAAATAGAATAACGCATAAAAGCTTTTCAATACACGACTTATAGTATAAGGAATAAAACTCAGAATTCTGAGAAGATGATGCTTGAAGAAACAATATCTGTAGGGTCTAGCCATGAATGAATTTGCACTTTGTTAGTTTTGGGAATAGTATCTGCTTGAATGGAAACCACTTTGTACATAATGATCACTATGTTTCAATTCCGCATCGCGATGTTGCGATCGCTGATGCAAGAATGATGGGTTTTGTAATCAGCTTCGGAAAAGTAAATAATCATCAGCAATGTAATCAAAAGTCAGTTACATCTTGTCGGACGCTGATGTAGACAACACTACATTGGTCATCAAATACGATGCTATTATTCCCGTTTTGTTCAAAGAGGTCATTCCTCTTTAGCCGATACTTCCGACACTACTGCAATACCAAGTATATTGACTATAGTAACTTCCACTGGCCAGTAAAAAAAAACAAAATTACGTTTAGATCCAGTTCTGCCATCACCTTTTCCATTCCCGGAAGCAGTTCCAAGGTCAGTTGTACAAAGGCTATATATTGAAGCGGCTGTATGCGCCGGCGCAGTGTTCGCTCGGACTGCGCTCCGGTGGCCGTGACTTTAGTTTCAATGTAAGTGCGGTTGCGGAATATGTGTGCGGAATGTGGTTGTGTTGAGGTTTTGTTTTTTTTAATAAGGCGTCGATCAAATTCTTTGGTCAATTTGTGTGTCAACCTCTTTGGTAAAGTTGGTGGCTAAATATTTGAATTAAGAAGAGTTTTTTTTTTATTTGTTGTGAAGTGTATCTATTAAAGGGTTGATAAAAGCTCGTTTAGGATATTTTTAGATAAAATTACAGTGAATAAACGGTTATAAATAACGTAAACATTAATGCGGTGAAGTTATCTATTGAAAATTGTTAATATTTATTAAAATTACTATTAAATGGGTAACGTGGTGTGTGATAGTGGAGGCGAGATAATCAATAGAAATAACATGTATTGTTTACAAAATGTCGCATTATTCTCGCGGCAATGAGTATGGGTTAGATGTCTGTATTGGGAAAATAATTAGCTATGAGTTCAAAAATCTCGTATCCGTTTTCCGGGACTATTTGCGCTTGTCATGGCGATGGCTGCACTCCCTATAACAATACATTGGGATGAAAATAAAGTCGTCGAACTTTTAGGCCTATAGATAGCTTTGTCTACCCTTTCGGGTATACTCGTATAACCATTTTTAATTTTCTATCTTATTACATTTTTCATAATTCATATAATTCCTTTACTATATTCACATAAACCTCAAGTTCTGAACCGCATAAGCTGTAACTTCGCCGACATCTCATGAATTAATTTAAACTTAATTCGCATGCTAAGTTTAACTTCAGCTTGTTACGTAAGCTTAGTACGGAGATCCAAATACCTTGTTTCCTGCTACATAATATTGTAATCACTGTAAGACCCGATATCTGTAATGCCTCTGGCGAGATTTAGTAAAATTGACGTCTCAAGTAATGTTGAAAGGATAAATAATGTTTTAAGAAATATTGTTTGATTTCTTAGATTTACGCGAATGTTACACATTGAAATGTGTCCGCCCCGTGACCACGAAAGCTGTAAAGTAATCGAAACGCCGGGAAGTTAAAAAATGTAAAAAATTAAACCAAATCGCGATAAAATCCGTATAAAATAGTTTTATTTCAAAATATTGTTTGAGTTATTAATGTTCGTTATGAATTATTTTAATGTGTTATTGTGAACTAAAATATAACGTGACTTAACAATGTTTTTGCTAATATTATAAATGACGAAGATAAAGGTTTGATTTTTTTCTTTTATTCATAGTTTTAGATACACGTTTTATGGAATAAATTTGGCCTCTAACTACTGAATAGTGCTTTAGCTTATGTTGAAAAAATGATTTTTTATTGAATTAAAAATACATACATACATACATAAACTCACGCCTTTATCCCAGAAGGGGTAGGTAGAGGCGCCACCAGGACACCTACATTTCGCCTTGTATGTTCCGTCCCATGATGTGATAGGGGGCCTATCGCCATATAAATATATTTTTGATATAAATATATTGTTTGTTAATCTCATAAAAGCCTTTTAAAGCTAAACCACAAACTGTAAAACAAAACAACATTCTCATTAAATCACGATAAATTGCTATTTATACATCCACTACAGTCTACACCAAAGGTATTAAGGTTAATTTGTTTTGATTTTATTGATTGCATGCACTGTTTACTCGTAATTGGTTGTGCAACTCGAATTTATATTTACGCGTAATTCACTCGCTTATTCCGACGACATCGTCCGTGTAGAATTAGTTCATATTTTCCACGGGTAACGTGGATTTTTCCGGTACAAAAGTAGTCTATGTGTTCCAGCCCATAAACTTTTTCAATGCATAATAAAATTTCGAGCAGTTGAGAGCTTGGAGAAGGATAAACTAACAAACATGCTTAATATACATGGATTTATAATTTTAGAACGGTATGTTGTATCTGTAAAACGAAAAATATTTTTTTTAACTCTTGCTCTAGTCAAAGCTTTCACGGGGCAGGTATTAAAATTTTATTGTTTTAGTATTTAAAAATACTATAATAATATTTTTTTATTGCTATTTACTTTAAAATGTTATTACACTAAAAGGGATTTAGGATTTCGTACCAAAAAACGTGAAAGGGAACCTTTTAAAGATAACTTCGTGCTGCCTTTGTTTGTCTGTCTAGAAAACTGACAGGATAGTTTCTATTGAATACGATCCATTTGTGGCAAGAAGCAAGATCTCATAATCAAAGAATAGGGTAGACCAGGGACGAAAGTAACGCGGCATTATTGTTAAACTTGTAACTTTAATCCTTTCACCTTACGTATATACTCTACAATTATTTATAATATCGCAAAGCAATTTTTTTTGTGTATTAATTTTTAATAATAGTCAGAATCAAGGAAGAATAATGGAATGGACCAAAGTCAAAGACCAATATTTCATGTGTAGTAATTAGTATTTTGTGATCTAATAAGGTTTACGAGGTATTACAAGAAAACTAAAAATCATTACATTCATCTCTGGTCTCCCCTACTGCATAAGAACCTATAAGAAAAATTTAGGTTTTATTTATTTTTGCAATTAAATCTTACTAGATGCGCAAATTCAACTTGCACTGAGCCAGTTTTTTTTATTACAGAACCTTTGTAAACGATATAGTAATTTTAAATAAAAAGTCTCTTTAATTATATTATACTAGCCTCAAAGATCCCACTGCTGGGCAAAGGCCTCCCCTAAATTTTTCCATAAATCTCTGTTGAGAGCAATTTGCAATTTGCTTATTTTAAGTGACTATCAGGCAATGCAATACCAGTTTTTAAATTCTGCACACACGATTATTAAAATTCAGAAGATGTGGAATTACCAAACGGCGCGGCGCCGGCTTGCATACCTGTTTTATAATGATTTTGTAATTGCATTATAAATATTAATTATTTATGCTAATGTTTACTACTGCTGCGCTTAAATGATTTTTTAAATGTATTTTCAATGTACGCTCCTTACAAAAAGTAAGTTTGTTAAGGAAATCATTGGTAGATGTTCCCTAATGCACTTAAAATGTCAAGATTTCTTCTTACTAAGGATAAAACTTAGAAATTACAAGAAAATAATATGTAATTACCGCGTATAACTACCCAAATATTACCCCAATTTCTTAGATAAAGAGTGCTTCATTAAAAGCCCGTCGAACCGATTAACGCTAAGAGAAAAACGGACGTACTCGACGGCACTTGAAACATCTCTTGACGACCCAATTAGTAGTTTCGATTGACAACCACTAAGGACTTACTATGGATGTGTTTTTATCTATATTAGGTTAGTTGTGGGATTAAATTTAGGGGTAATTCATACAGTTGTTTGTGTGGATTGGTTAAGAAATAAGATTTAATAGTAAGGCACTTGACTTTAGTTACAAGACGTAGCTACAGGTGTAAGAAAATTGTGCTAGTAAACGAAATCACATGGTTTGTTGATAGTCTGTGACCATCGACCATTGAAAATAACTAGATATTTTTGTATTTCCATCCATCGCCATATTCAGATCAAAAATATATGGAATGTTTAATATAATAGTAATTACAAAAAAAGTAATGTAAAGCAAAAATTAATTAACTAAAGCTCATGATCAATGACGACACGACGACCACAAACGTTTTTACGCCATACATTGCGGCGTAAACAGACTTAAGCCCTGGTCTGACGAACGGTACCTGCGGCACTGCGGCAAGCAACGCAGTCCAAGCAACTAAGGAGGTTTCACAGATAGGTTTCACTCTGTGCGTAAATCCATTGACCAATGGGAGAGCCGAAACTTGACAACAAATATTATTATGACAATTTTGCATTGAAGTCTTCACGGGTCTCCATGACAACGGATAACAATTATTTGAGTTCAAAAATATATAGAATTTCTTAAAAAATTGTTTGTGCGTCATTCTAAACGAAGTCGGTAAAAAGTCAAATAAGACCATTTTCTCAAATATTGATATTTGACATAATTAGTTTATATTTTCTCATGTAAATTCGCGTGTTATTATTTTATTTTTTTCTGCTAATAAACCTATTCTTTGATCAAGTTATATTTCACTGGACTTATATAGATACCTACTCTTAAATTATCGCTGATTGAACCGTAATTTGATAAAAACAAATTGTATTACTATTATAAAAATAAATTATTTTGTTATAAATTATCACAAGCAAAACCTGGATCAATACTGATGGACACTTTTTACAATAATCATTTAATTGTACTTTTTATCTAAATTCACAATACGGAGCGCAAATAATACATGTAGGTATAGGTAGGTAGTAGGTATATATCTACACAACCTACAGTACATCGGCAGTTCTTGATCCTAGGTTTAACTTTATTTGCATACATACATAAATAAAGTCACGCCTTTATCCCAGAAGGGGAGGGCTTGGGCGCTACCAGGACCCCCACATTTCGCCTTGTATGTTCCGTCCCATGATGTGATAGGGGGCGAGCCTATCAACATATCGGGCACAAATTCCTGATTCCAGGCTGATGATGAATAGAAAAACTCAATATCAGGTTGCCCGACCCGGGATTCGAACCCGAGACCTCAGCTTTGTAGTCGTACCGTAGTACAACTACGCCACCGAGGCAGTCTTAAAAAATTGTCGCACTCCGTTCGCACTAACATTTCGTTACTCACGTTCGACATCGGTTTCTAAATATGCTTTCGAGCAGGCTAGAATAATAGTGTTTGACGGCAAGAGCTGATTATTTCTTACTGGTGGATATTGTCATTGGATTTAAAATTGTAATATATCAGATGCATTGCGGTTACATTTTGGTGCTCATATGAAGAAAAAAAAATGGGCACACTGCCATCGGAGATTTTTTGCCTTTTATTATCAAATGTTAATGCGTTTTCTCTATCTTGATATAAAACACAAGGGCTCCTGCTATTATTTCTGTCAAAATATCGACAAATAAATCCATTCCGCAATGTCGCATGCCGCGGCGATTAGACGAGAATGACTGCGCGCCGTGCGTTATATCCACCCCCCGCATCACCGCTTGCCCCTCAACGCAGACGCATACTGCGACGGAACAAAAGGCAATACTTGACGTTATTCATATAAATCTGTGCCGCTACCGCAAACCGCTGTCAGTTTCTATCAAGCGACCAAAATGTCATCATGGAGTTGACCCTTCACCGTGCGCGCTGGCTGACGCATACCGCAATAGAACAAAAGACAAATGATGACGTTTTTCATACAAAACCGAGTCTGACACCGCATTGAACGCAACGCAGTGCCGCGCGCACCGTTCTGCAGATCAGGGCTTTAGTCTATGCTTTGCAGTTTAATTAAACATGAGTTATAAGGCGAATGAATATTGGTTTCTACCTATCTAAATTCGTATTACAATACCTTAATATGTTCTCTCTAATTATAATTACAGTATTGAATTTATAGAGTGAATATACGTGCTAGCGGTTATCACTAATTAGGATTGAATAGATCGAAATCTATCTCACTTAACATCTGGCATTAAGTATTACCTTGACTTTCGAGACAACAATTGGTACATGTATTGAATAACAGAGCATTACAATGAATATCAGTTAGTGTTTCATTGTGCAGTTACTTTGAATGTTAAAGGTTTTTTTGAAGTAGTCTTAAAAGATTTGTGAGATTCATTATATTAATGGTCTAGATTATTTTTGTCGTTTTAATATCATCGATCCTAAATGATTGAAATCCTAGGTTTGATAGATCCTAGGATGATCCTATAATGCTTCAATAACAACGTTTAATGTGTAATGGCTTAACAAATGGCTTTATTCATAGACAAATTTAAAACCTATTTGAGTTCAACCTATCAAATGTTTTGTCTCTTTCGAACTTGAGAATTCAGTTTGAGCGAAGAAGATAAAACATTCGATAGCTCATAGCTAAAATTGCCCTGTGGTCCGGGGGTGCAAGAATTCCGCCACGGTATTCCCTGCCCGTCGTAAGAAGCGACCTAAAGGGGTCATCGGAGTCGCTGGGCACACTGCGGGGGCGGTGTACCCACACGTATAACGACTCCGAGATGCAAGACAGAGCCTCGTCTCTGTCAAGGACGCCCACAACACCTTAAACGGGCGTCCAAAAAATAGGCGTAAGTGGGTGTCATCCGCGCCTCCTACACTGAAGGAACACCGATGGTTTTGCGCGGGGCGGTAATGCGGACGTAAATCGGGGCGCTTTTCGCCCTGGGATGTCCGGTACCGCCCACAATGCGTGTGACGATTAACGAGGGGTTTTTAGTCAGTATGCTGGAGTAGATATTGTTAGGGACCCAGCTCGGTCACAACATCCGCATTGTTCCGAGCTGGAAGGCCAGTGACACTGACATACCCCTTTCGACCTCCCCCGGGGTACCGAAAAGCTCATAGCTAAAATAGGTTTTAAATCTGTCTAAGATTAAGCCCGTTGGCATGACAATCTTAATGCTTGAATCGTTAGGATAGGGTTTACGACATAAATGGGAACTTAGCTTAGCTGTTCAACTTTAGAAATATAGTTATTCTCCACCACGCTGGTCTAGTGCGGGTTGGCGGACTTTACATATCATAGAAATATTACATGGAGGTATGCAGGTTTCCTCACGATGTTATCCTGCATCATTATAGTGCGCGACGATTGTCTACCAATATACACATGACTTCAAATCACCGTGAAAATTTTGGCAGTCGCGTCTGGTCCATTTACTGACAGACCACCACGCACTTGTAAAAATAATGTACCAAAATCTAATTTGAACAATTTTTTATTTCAGATCAAAATGCGTCTCCTCATCCTGGCATCAGCCATCCTGGGTATCACCCAGGCACTCCCCAGCCTCCTCTTCACCCAGCCCTTGCAGCCAGTGGGCATCCAATACGCGCCGAGCGTGGCCGTTCAACCGCACCCAGCGGTCGAACTGACAGCAGCCAGTGAAGCCCTACTTCCCCGTCACCTGCTAAAGTCTCGAGACTTCTACGACAACCCATCCATCGCTGCTGGCTTGGCTAAAGAGTCCTGGTTTACTAATAAGGAGATGCAGGTTGTGGAAAGGGAGGCAGAGAAGATTCCGAGGCAGAATATATTCCATCTGGTCAAGAGTGCTGGGTTTTTGGACCGTCATTAATAATTTTGGACTTATGATCATACGCTACTGAAAATGCAATGTTGAATAGGCATGAGTGGTGGATACCTGTTTATCATTATTATACTCATCGGTTTTAATTGTTTTGCCTTTATTACACTAGATAATTTTCTGTTTAAAACCATTTTTTGTCATTTAGTGCGTATCAGAAGTAATTTTTAACTTTGATATCTATTCCAACAATTTTAAGTATTTTTCGTGTAGTGATTGTATGGTACTGTAAAAGACAATGTCTCCACCAATTATAAGTAATAGTTAAAAATGCAACGATACTTGTTATTTAACTTAAGATTTAATATAATTTATTTCGTATTTTTTTTAGATTATTAGTAAGATTAAGTTATGGACATGTTATTTTGTAAGCATAAGTTTAATTTAAACGTCACCTTGTACATTATACTTTATAGTCTAACTGTATGTTTGTTTATTCTAAGTCATTATTTATGCGAATATAAGAAATGTGAAATATTGTAAATATATTTATCATAATGTATGTGTAATGCTGTGATCTCGAAGCAATAAGTACTCTGTAAGTTATTGTTTCATATTTTTATTGTTTAATAAAAATTCTATGTTGATACTCGTTACGTTTTTATGAGGTTGTCCATGTCGCAATTTTCGCTGTATTCTGGCTTTTTGAAACTTCGTCCTCTTTTGCAAGTCACCCAACATTCGTGGTGTGGTTTCTGAACGAAATCTGAAATTATAGAGTGTATTCATTTAATTATATTCGTTTTAAAACGAGTTACGAGGGTAGTGTGGTGTTTCATCCTAAATTATAATCTAGTGAAATTGTCCAATGGCTTCTAAATTCTCACAGATTCGCACTTTGTGAATGAAGTACAGAGAAGATTTTCATAATGTTAAGCGATACATATAGGCAGTATACTAGAAGCTATTCTAGTTTCCTTTGGGCAATAGCAGTATTAATTAACTGAGTCTGTCCTGAAAGCCTGGATCGACAGTGGCACACATTTAATAAAACCGAGTAGGTACTTAGCTCGGTGAGTCTCTCGGAATGTCTACTTTGTCTAACCGCCGACGAAACTAATTAATTAGTGAAAGGAATTAGGAGGTTGAAATAATATTCCTAACGAAAATTCGTATATTAAACTAGCCGCTAAATCAATACAATTCAAGCTGTATTCATTCACATCAAACATCTTGATGGATAAAAATCAAAAGGCTTTAGATAAATAAAGCAATGGGAGACACTAAACTGAAGATTTGTTTGTATCTCTATGAGTATTTTGTAGCTTCAAGTTCAAAATCAATAACCCAATACCCATGGCAACACCAATTTCATTGAAAAGCAATACCGCCCAGAATTCCAGTGAAAACATTCAATGGCAATATTCCTCGAATTTTGCGAGCGTAAACATTCCGGCATTTATACATCATGCCGTGGACCCTACATCTGTGTGTGGCTCAAAGGTTATATTAAACTAACAGTTCTATGGCGCCGGCGTGGGCGTCAAGTTTAGGGTGACCATAAGGTCGGAATTTCTAGAATTTCATAGGATTTATTTACCACTTAAATAAGAAAATACCAACTGGTTTAAAAAAAGTTGCACGCATTTTATATTTGTGTTATCGAAATGAAGAGTATTTGCTCCTAGCTGTGGTTGAAGATTTAGGGAGAGAGAGAGAGAGTGATAGACTGTGAGAGGGAGAATGAGAGAGAATTCTGGTATCAAAACCTTTACAAAGTTTCTGGAGCTTAAGTGTCAAAAATTGAGACTGATGGCTTAATGGATATTTTAAGGCAGAAAGAGCGAGGTTAATTTATCTGTATTTCTTCAACGATTATAGCATTTATTACTACTAATAACATATTTTAAATTAAAACCAAGATATCCTACCGGCTTGCTCCCGTGCTTCATAAAAATCCATCTTTATGCTACTTTATATTATCTCTACACTGCGTGGGCAAAATGCTTATTATGATTTTGTTAATATTAAACAAAGGGCGGAATATTACAGTAAGGAAAAAATCGCAGTAAGCAAAATTTTTTAGCAACATGTACATAATATTTTTTGTAATCGGTTTAATTAAACAACTTCTATTATTTGGTAAGTACACAATAGAACACTTAAATGGTAATAGATAATGGTAAAAAAACAAATTAAGATTTATTTTGATCTCTTATAATAAGAATTACAAAAAAGCCTAAATAATATAGCTATCTTGACTATAATATTCTTTTCAGT
Source organism: Deilephila elpenor (assembly GCA_949752805.1). Classification (NCBI taxonomy): domain Eukaryota; kingdom Metazoa; phylum Arthropoda; class Insecta; order Lepidoptera; family Sphingidae; genus Deilephila; species Deilephila elpenor. Next base: position 4,469,379 of record OX457116.1, read on the forward strand.
GGGAAAACAGTAATAATCAAAGTCTCATAATATTGAAATCCCAATCACACATCAGAAATCATAGCCACACTTGTCAAAGACCACTAGGAATGACCCCAATCCTTTTGATTTACTCATATTTCCTCTTTGCGGCGAAGGACGTATTATAGGTCTCAAAGCAATGGCTTTCTCTCAAAGCCTAGTTTTCACGTAGCATTGTAAGCGATACGTACGCAATATTAAAAGCGATCTTGCTTTTGAAGTATGTTTTTATAAAAGTCGACAAAATGAGCGTGAAATATATTAAGAGGTACGTGAACTTTAAGTAGACAATCATCTTTTGACTTTGTAAGCCAATTTGTCCTTTGAAACGTGACGAATTTTTTTATTGGTATATTTTGCTTTGTACGCAGAAATGTTGTATTTAGGGTGGAATTTATGAAGTTACAGGAGTGTTCTTAGCTCAGAATGTAATATAATAAAAAAGAAAATAGCAACCTGGTCAACTGGCTGCCGATTACTAAGACAAGGCATAAAATGTGGAGTACATTAGTATTGTAAGGCCATTATTTCAGTTCTCTGGAGAAAGATGACCATTCCTCAACAGTATACGCTCTGTCTGGATTTACCATCGGGTGTATAAATTACAACACAGTAGAATGAAGAAGCATTTGAACAAGTCAGAATAGTTGCGTTAACCGGTAATAGCCAAGTGCGTTTGCCAAACGCGAGTTTGCACCAGTCCCGAATCAAACATTGGAACGAAGTTTGCGCAGTTATTTGCCCACACACGTTCCAGTAGGTGCACTCAGACTTGCAGTTATATTTACGCGTGTGGCGACCATAAGAGATCATAATATTAGACTATTGCCTATTATACTCCTATTGGACGTGCATACACTTGCCATCACACGCGCAGTTGCAGAACCAGGAAAATAAAAAATTCTTACCTTTTTTACTGTCGCAGTTAAACTCGTGCATATCACACGTGTCAATAAAGGTCCTCATCTCGCCGCAGGAATCGATCCCGCACACCGCCACTTGGTCATGTCGACATATGTCCGCTATTTTGCATTCCTCCTCCAACTGACAAATTATATCAAAAGTTTTAATTGTAAACAGCCGATACAACTTCGGCTTTTTTAAATATTTATAAAACATTTTTTAAATATAATATAAAAAGATGGACGACGCTTGCACGTGTGTCAAAAATCTATCCCAAATTCTAAATACGATTATTCAATTTTGTCATCATCGAATTAGTTATGAATAGACGGTAAAAAGTATTTTAAAAGAAGATTGCATGTTCAAAAGAAAAAGTGACTTCTTGAATACATACATAACATACATACATAAACTCACGCCTTTATCCCAGAAGTAATGAATAGAATAGAAAGGTAATAAATAGAAAAACACAATATCACTTTACCCGACCCGGGATACCTACTTCTTGAATTTAACAATTAATTTTCAAGCTCAATGCCTCTTCCCCTCTAGTCCCTACTCTCTTTTAGCCTTTCCTTTTCTATCCTATTTAAAAAGTAACTGGCAAAGCATTTATGATCCAGGCGTTGTAGATGTTCATGAACGATGGGAGAGCCCGCCTGTCACACGTGGCTATTTTAGTAGGATCCTAAAGGTGATGTTAATAATACGAGTACTTGAGGATGCACATAAAAATTCTTAACATTATGTTAAAAATACTTTTATTAGTAGTGGACTTCTATTGGTTGAGAATTATTTTACCTTATCGCTGTCTATGTGACTATAACACTTTTCTATATACGTTATTGTTATGAGAAATACAATTGAATTTAACATTTTTATTCGTCAATTTTTATTGCTAGTTTTTCCAAGTTGTCGTCATCTCTGTAGCGTGTTTCATCATACTACTTTTCGAAGTGAACAATACTAATATTACCAATACGAAAGGGTGTTTGTAAATTCGTCTTTTTTACACAACTAGAGATCAAAGATCAAGATATTTTTGCATGGAGGCAGTTATTGATCTAGGAAATGTAATAATCTTTTATCCTCAAAATAAACGGATCCTATGCAGGGGCCGCACAAAGTTAAATTAAGAAAATGTAATATAGGTACGAAATAGGTACACTACGAGACGCCCTGGTCGCACAAGAGGATGTTTTTTTCTTAAGTCCCACTCATACGTGAAACTCTTTGAACTGCGAGACGCAAGCCTTTTTGGCCCACAAGATCGTCCAAAATGGGCCGTATAGTACCTATCGTCTCTGTTACGACGAAATAGTTCTAAAATTTATTATCACGCGGACAAAGACACGGTTCAAAACTAGTCTCGAAAACATTTTGCGTAAAAGTAATAAAACATGGCTGTATTACGAGCAACATTGAAACGGGCGAAATATTTGTATTAACGCTCGGTTTGCGATGCGCAGGTGCGCTTCGATTCCCACAGGAGGGCTTTTTGGGTCAGTGGATATTTGGGATAGTAAAATCACTGCATGATGTAGTTTTTATAGGAATTTGGTAGGATCGAAAGTGGAACTACAAGATGGACGGATGTCCTAACACTTAGATAGAGGTTGCATGTCATTGGATGCAAGCCGCTTCTAATTGACAGCCTCCGTGGCGCAGTTGGTTAGATGCCGCCTGTGAAACGAGAGGCCGTGGGTTCGTTCCCCGCACCGAGACAAATGTTTGTGTGAACCACAAGTATTTGTTTCGGGTCTGGGTGTTTGTGAGACCGAAAAGTCTCTCGTAGTTCCTGATACCCACAACACAAGACTCGATCTTAGTGTGGGGTCAGGACTATGTATGTGACTGTTGGGTGTATTTATTTATTTATTTAATAAGTCGCTATGATAACCTTAGGAAAGCCAGTACAGCAGTGAATATCTCGTGGCTACAGATGTTAATGGACCTTTGTAGCTAATGAATACTGGACGTTAGGAGCATTAGAGTACTTAATAATAAATTATTTTAGTATGACTCCAGTTTATAGGCAGGTGTGTTGTTTACATGCGACCTGTTCATCATATTCTTCGTGATAAAAACATGATTTTTTTTTTATGAAAAAATGACTGCCTCGGTGGCGTAGTTGTATTACGGTACGGCTACAAAGCTGAGGTCTCGGGTTCGAGTCCCGGGTCGGGCAAAGTGGTATTGGATTTTTCTATTCATTATCAGCCCGGAGTCAGGAATTTGTGCCCGATATGGCGATAGGCTCGCCCCCTATCACATCATGGGCGGAACATACAAGGCGAAATGTGGGTGTCCTGGTGGCGCCTCTGCCTACCCCTTCGGGGATAAAGGCGTGAGTTTATGTATGTATGTATGTTTTTTTTATGAAATAGGCCTATGTTATTCAATAGGATGATCTACAGGCTGATAAGTTGATACGAAATAAAAAAAGGCACAGTTTTGTATTTTTTCTTAATATTTTTATTTATAATCTGTTAACGGTTTTGATGTTGAGATTGCAGTCGGTTCTGTACTCTGGTTTCTTGAAGGATCGCCCTCTTTTACACGTGACCCAGCACTCGTGGATAGGACGCTGTTTGAAATCTGAAATATAAGATTTATCACGTAATTTTATAAGTTCAAGACTTGGTATTTCAATAGACATTTAAATAAATTATAGTTATTTCCATCCAAGTATAATAGTTATGATATAAAATTATTACACCTGTTTTGATTATTCAAGTTGATGTTAAGTTATAATGATTACTGAGTGTTTTGATTTTTCAAGTTCTTGTTGAGTAATAATAAATAAATAAACACACCCAACAGTCACATACATAGTCCTAACCCCACACTAAGATCGAGTCTTGTTTCGTGGGTATCAGGAACTGGGTCAATCTCCAAATCGGGCGTATTCGTGTGATCGCTCTGGTGCTTTTCAGTTATTGATATTTAATAGTAATTATGTATCTCATTAAAAATAATGATGTTCAAATAGCACATTTTTACTATTGGCCTTCAATTTACACATATAGTTATTGAAATATTTAAGTTCAAAAAAATTCGCGACCAGAGTAATCATAATTGGTGCCAGAGCAATCATAAATGGTGAAATCAGTGAAACAAATATAAATATATTGAATAAAATATTATTTATTTAGCCGATTTATTTATTCAGTCTTACAAATAAAAAAAAACGAAATATTTTATATAACATAATTGCTAAAATAACAAATTAACTTAAAATTAAAATATCAACTTTTGGCTTAGTTTCATTTATTTGGACTTAATTAAATCACTTCTAGGTTAATGAGACAAAATTAAAAACCTTTTGAAATCAACCTTCAATACCTACAGGCTTTTATAGTTATAAAATGACTTAGACTCATTAAAATATAATTTAAAGTATTAAATATTAGTTTTTAAAAAGTATTTAAAGAAAACTAAGGTTTATAAAAAACAAAATTAAATTCTTAAAAATAAACATTTTATAAAAAAAATTACAGTCTTTTCAAGATTATTACAGATTTGTAATAATCACATTTTCCTTAACTATATATTTAGTCGAAAGTAAAGAATTAAATAGAACAACACAAAGTACAATGCAATTCATAATATGATCAGATCAGATTGAAATATTGTTTGCAAATTATAATGATACAAATTTTAACACCAAGTAAAAAAAATACAATTTCTATAAGGCTTAGTTGATCAACAAACTAAGAATATATTAAGGTTTATTGGAAGCTCAGAAAATTTAAAAGTCATCAGAGTCGGAGTCAGGTAAATATTCTGCTGCAGCAACCTTTGTCAAGGTGTTATCCTTTTGCAACGAAGATAAAACTACCTCGGAAATACTTGGAGTAATTAAATTTTCATAGTCAATAGATGGAACTTCATCCAAAAAACTGTTCGGCAGGTCCGAGTTGTGTAATGATTGTTGACTTTGATTTGCAGTTATAGTCTGTCTATTATTTAGCATTTGTAGGAGCTGAATTTGCTTCTCTTGATTGTAATTTTTTGAACGCTTAACCAGCGAAGGTCGGCTTGTCTTCCTTGGTGCCCGTGACATGTTTGTCTTTGAGGTGCTTTGGTTCGAATCGCTATTAAGTTAGTAAAAGCCTAAGTGTTTGCCGTGCGGACATTGTACAGCCTCTTGTGAGCAGTTGTCTAAATCACAGCTTAGTCGCCTCATAGCCAAATGTTTTTAGTATTTGCTGAAAAATAGATTTAGAACGTACAATTAATGCAAAATATCATCGCTCTGGTCTTTTTGGACAGAGCAATCACAGTCATAGCGATCAGAAAAAGTCACAAAATCATCAATATAGCCGAATTTAAAAGCAGTAGAAAGTTGTGATTACCTCTCATAAAAAACATCATAAAGATCACTTAATTCAAATAAAAAAACATATTCTCAAGCTTATTATTCAATTTAAATAGCATGCCATAGCAATCATAAAATTCGAGAACCAAATCCAGAGCAATCATAAACTTACCTTCGTAATGTTGGAGCACGGGAACGTGGCACACAAGTATCCTCCTCGGCGGTTAGACCACTACTGGCGTTACCCCGAGGGAGGGGAATAGAGTGTCTATAACGCATAACCAGGAATGAGCGCGATATTTTACCTCAGCGCAGAGCGATGAGATAAAATGCCCGGTCACGATTTTAAGTTCAAATTGTGGCAAAAGTATTGTTCATATAACTAAAAATATTTTATTTTGATGAAGATTAACTATCTGTTATGTAATCTAAATAAGTTGTTTCATATGAACCTTCTCATTAAAAAGTTAAAAAATATTTTTTTCATTCAATCGGGAGTTCGGTCAACCCAGAGCGATCAGGATTTTAGGGTTTAAGATTTTTTTTAAAATATTTATAATAAACTTATTCATAATATTAGCGTTGTACCACGTAGATTAGGCACCGAACTGTATATAAAAAAATATCTTGAAAACGTTTTTCGATTTTAAAAGGGACTTATTCAGCCCGACACGAAAAAAAATGCCTTTGGAGATCGACCCAACTACGAGAGACTTTTCGATTATAAACCCAAACCCAAAACAAATATCTTTTCACACAAACATTTGTGTCGGTTCGGAGATCGAACACGCGGCCTCTCGTTTCGCTGCCGGTGTCTAACCAACTGCGCCACGGAGGCTGTCGTAAGAGTCGGTTATTGTCATACTTTATAAGCTGCCTATAACTTATAAAAGTGTGTGTATACTTAGACTCTTAACTGTGTCAACTTCGGTTCAATAAAGCAGTCTGTTTTGACCTTATTCACCTCGAAAATATTAATTGATTTACACTCGTTTTTCCCTCTTTATTGGTCTTAAAGTAATAAAGCGTATGTTTAATTAAAAGTAATACGTTCTTCTGACAAAAGTAAGACAGATTGTGGAACTTTTAGAACTACGGAGTGAAGAAGAAACAAAGCCACAGCTAAAAGCTAGTACAATGCAAATAAGACACTAATGAATTAATATAATTCATTTCTCGTAGTTTCAGTACAAATGTAACAAGCTTAATTGACTGAAGCCGGCGGGAATGAAGTTTGAAATGAAGTACACGCCAGTTTTAATGAATTATTCATATTTGTATGAAGCGTTCTGTTCGGAGCACAGACAAATATCACAATGGTTTTATATCAACAGCGTTTATTTTTTCAGGCCGACTTCTTTGGGCCTAGTATTTAAATAGAAGCCTTGTTTATCTTTGTAGGCGTAATTGAATACCAGTATTGAATTAATTAAAATCACTTTGTAGGAGGACAATGTAGGGTTTTAAATTGGTAGTGATGACAGCTGATGAGGGGTAATGGTTCCCAGTAGACGGCATATATAAAGCTTTGAACCTACAATATGGAATGCTATCATCAGGTCCCTGTGGAAATCCCTGATGGAGACCCATTTTCAGTAACTTCTTATGACGCTTTTTTTTTTAATAATGAAGAGTTTTGTTTATTGCATCGAATAGCGAGACGAGCACGCCATTCACCTTATGATAAGCGTTACAACCGCTCAAGGCATAGCAAAACTAAACAAACCTGAATTACAAAGTAATGCTTGGCATTCCACTGCGCTCGCCATACTAAACATTACATGTTAAGTCTCATTATGTCCAGTAGTACTCAGCCTACAATGTCCATCAAACCGGAACAACAGTGCATTTCCACTGATATTTGGCGGGAGAATTAGACATTGCGGTGGTACCTACCCAGGCGGCCTCTCACGTATGAGAGACCTACCAGTAGAGTAGCGAACGAAAGCCGTCTACGAAAGAAGAAGTCAAGAAGAAAATCAGCGATTATTTTTGTGACAGACTAATATTCGCTTCAGGTTTGGGCGTGGTGGGAGCAATTAGTCCCTCGATGTTTATGAGATCCATAACCCTTGAGGTAGGTATGTTCTGTGTGAAGAGTATTAATACTCACCCTTTTTACTATCACAATTGAACTCGTGCATGTCACAAGTATCGATAAAGGTCCTCATCTCGCCACAGGAGTCGATCCCGCACATCGGGACTTTGTCGTGAACACACAAGTCTGCTATTTTGCACTCTTCTTCGTTCTGTGAAGCGATTTTTTTTAAATAAGGTCATAGATCCGAAAGACATTCGATACGAACAAACTATTCAGTAAAAGCTTCCGAGAGTAAGATATATCTTGTCGTGGGTATCAGAAACTACGCCAGATTTTTTGTATCACAACACTTAAACCCGAAAAGAAACATTATTTTACTACACAATAATTTTAGCGCGCGAGTCGAAGCCGCGGCCTCTCCTTTTCTAACCGGCTTCTTAGCCAACTGCACCACGAAGGTTTTCACGACGATGATTCTTTTGCTTATTTATCGTATATTTTTTTTTATCTCAACTTACAATATGCTTGTATCTACGTGTGTTGATAATATGTCCATGTATTCATGATACTCGCCCGAATTAATCTGGCTTAAGCAACAACCCGGCGACCTTTAAGAAAAGAATCGTGTCGGCAACAAGCGCCCGCACGTGTTGACCGCCGACATGTTGGCGACGCAAGCGCTCTGATCAGTTGCCCGGCGACATTCAACAACGTCATAAGAATGTTCCTCAAGTCATGTCGAGCCGCTGACATGTCGACAAAGTTTTCTGACTTGCAATGGGTAAAGCTGCCAACTAGCCCGCCAAACAAAAAGTTGCTGACATAGGCCAGCGCAGCGGGTCGGCGGCTTTGGCGTGCAGTGCACTTTTAAATATTCATTTCATTTGATGTTAATCTACGTGTCACTGCGACCATTACGGGATTTACAAACGGGACGAGACGGGACTGAATTCAGCGCAACGAAGCAAAATACGTATTATCAAGTAATTTTATTATCTAGTTTTATGTCATAAGAGATTAATGCAATATTTATTGTACGTAAATACTCGATTTTTCGCTTCAATTTTATTCAATATGAGTGTTTTTTTCATAGTTATTTAAGTATTTTTTATACGCTCTTTATGAGCTTCAGACGTATATAACGGAATCTTTGAACATTATTTTTTATATAATAAGGATTAAGAAAAATTGTACTTACTTTAATACTTTCACTATGGCTGCTTACAGGAGCTATGAAGTAGATTAAAAAAGCTGCAAATAACATATATTATGTGTAAATTAGAAAAAATATTATTAGAATGTTGGATAAAATCTTACAAACTTAAAGAACGTTAATAAATAAATACACACAACAGTCACATACATAGTCCTGACCTCACCCTAAGATTGAATCTTGTGTTGTGGGTATCAGAAACTACGACAGACTTTTCGGTCTCATAAACACCCAGACCCGAAACAAATACCTGTGGATCACACAAGTATTTGTCTCGTGCGGGGTTCGAACCCGCGGCCTCTCGTTTCACACGCATCGTCTAACCAACTGCGCCACGGAGGCTGTCAAATGAATAACCCAGTGGTATTTTTTCACAATACTTATCAATATTAGTATTTAGATTATTATTTTTGAATATTATAACATTCAAAAATAATAATCTGAATACTGAATAATAACACCGCTGACTACATCCCTCAAAGCGAAGAGTCAAATTATATCTCTTTGGGATGAGATAATGGCACTAGACAGGTCAAAGTCGAATAAAAAGGGACCTTTGTCCAGTAGCTCATAAAGGGCTAGCAAAAACAATAACTACGTTGAATTACAAAAATCCTTTTTGCACTAATTAGCATACCTTTTTTTGTCTTATTTCTCCAAATTACTACCAAAAAAGATTTTGATAATTGAAATTGACAGATTTATAAAATATTCAGACTAAAGTAAGGTAACCCATGTGTCCTCGAAGGGGTGGGCAGAAGGGCCACATACAGTTCGTCGAGGTTATATCAGACCTAACATTCAATAGGTTCATATCTATGATGAGGTTTCGAAATGAGAAAGGCATGCAAAATGCATATCCTGCTTGGGATTTGAATCCAGGACTGTTGTCTTTTTCTAAACCAATGAAGCTATAATATTTCAGCATTAAAATAATTTTGATCGTAACCTTTGACAAACCACATTTTGGTAAAGATTGGAATTACTAAATTAATTTACGTTTGAATTCAAGTAAACATTAAAACCCCACTCCACAATATAAAAGTAACTTCCATACCTAATAAAATGAACATAATTTTTCATTATAAACAATAAAAAGTTGTTCTCGCATCGGCACTTGTGTTGCTTCTGAATTCTTACAAATACTTCAGATATCAAAGGCAATAACGTTTATTGGAAACTTTATTGCTATGGATTGCGACGTGGAGATTTTTATTATATAGGCAATTTCTTTGAAAGATGACTCACGAGAATTCTTTAGAAAAGGCGAGTTAATGGAAAAATACTGGAATAAAATAATATATTTAGGTACTTCAGGTTAAGATAAGGTCGTACTAAATGTCATTCATGGCGACAGACTCCGTGGTGCAGTTGGTTTGACGCTGGCTGTGAAAGGAGAGGCCACGGGTTCGATTCCCGGTCCGAAACAAATATTTGTGTGATCCACAGGTATTTGTTTCGGGTCTGGGTGTTTGTGGGACCGAAAAAATCTCTCGTAGTTTTTGATACCCACGACACAAGACTCGATCTTAGTTTGGGGTCAGGACTTTGTATGTGACTTGGGAGTACTTATTAATTTAAAAAGAAGTATTTTTACTGCCTACGCAGGCAGACAAGCGTGCGGCTTGCCTGATGGTAAGCGATCATCGCTGCTCATGGACCTTCGCAATGCCAGGGGTCCAGCATAACAAAGTCGCTACCTACCTTGAGGAGAGTACTCTCTTTAAACCTCGCTTAAAGAAGGACAGGTCAGGTGCTCAGGAAATACCGAAGTAGGAGTTCATTCCAGAGCTTGTACGTGCGTAGTAAAAAAGAACGCTGAAAACGTACCGTCCGAGAACGGATAGTTTCCAGGTGGTAGGAATGAACTCTACTGCGGTGACGGGTGGTGTGATGGTAGAATGGCGACAGTGGTACCAGCTTAAACAGCTCCTCAGAGCACTCCCCGTAATAATATACCATGTGTATAATATTCCATTTTTCAACAATGTTCGTGTTCGTAGTGCACTTGACACGACAGCTGCGTTTGTGTGATCCACAAGTATTTGTTTCACGTCTGCGTATTGTGAGACCAAAGGATCTTTCGTAATTTTTGATACCAACAACGCAAGACGTGTACTTTAATGTCGTAATCCAAAAAGGTGTAACAATACTTGAACTATTTCCCAAAACGTTTACGATTCTATCGGTGTGGTAGATTTTAGGTACTAGAGGCGGAAATATACTATTAATTGTTGATTTAATACATACATTATGATCAAATGAATCAGTCGAACTTTATTAAAAAATGGAGTTTCAAGTCCACACCCGATTAAAATAAAATGGCGTGTTAAACACGACGTATGAAATGATGTAATTTAATAACTGAAGGGCGTATCGAGTCCCTAATGCAATCACAACATGTTTAATAACTATAAATCATAGCGGATTGCTGGCATTCCAATAATCTTGATCGTTTTGGGTAGAATCTATGAGGGCACGATGAGAAATAATACTAGATTATACTATTTTAACTATGTGGTAAGTTCTTCGTAGACCTCCTAAAATAAGTTTTTAAGTATCATCGGTTTGTTTGATTCTGCAGCTAAGAAGGAGTGTGTAAGCTCTGTTGTGGTCCGGTTTGAAGGATTAAACATACATACATACATAAACTCACGCCTTTATCCCCGAAGGGGTAGGCAGAGGCGCCACTAGGACACCCACATTTCGCCTTGCATGTTCCGTCCCATGATGTGATAAGGGGGTGAGCCTATCGCCACTCGACTGCCTCGGTGGCGTGGTTGTATTGCGGTACGACTACAAAGCTGAGGTCTCGGGTTCGAATCCCAGGTCAGGCAAAGTGATATTGGATTTTTCTGTTCATTATTAGCCCGGAGTCAGGAAATTGTGCCCGATATGAAGAATTAAACTCAGTTAAATATATGGGGGTCTTTTCACCCCTAATTATTAGACACTTCACATCTTATGCTGTGCAAAGCGTGGTTTAATTATAAGTCTGTCTTCTCAGCAGTGTTTTTCCTGTTTGTGGGCAGGCGTGTTGCTCACCATCAAGCGATAGACTAGCTCGTCTTATGACTGTCATTAAAAAAACACAAGCAAAATTATATGACTCAAATAAAAAACAAATTCCTTTGTCAAAGTCCTAGTGGCAAGGATAAAAAATGTTCCAGATTTTGAAGTTCAGTAGGTCTCTAGAGAACAATAACATTCTTTGAACTCGCAACAAAATAATTCAGAATCGTACAAGTGTCTCCTCACTTGGGAGTCAAATTATTGGGTTGAGTGTTATTATGAGTATCGCAAGATATCTTTATTTCTACTGTGAGTCTGTCCGTTTATTCTCTAGTAAACATTTGTCTTTGTTCACGTTTCTACTTTTACTGAAGTAGTTCAATACAGGAATGTAACAATATTTATTAAGTTTAGTAAATAAACAGCACCGGGTCTATTAAGATGTATGTACATAATAAGCCCATCTAATAAACACTTGATGATACGTCAGACGAGAACTTCAAGAAGGTAGATAATTAACTCCGCAGAAGTCAATGGCGATTGCTGATTCAACATAATTAATTGGAAGAATTTTGTGAAGGCCTTTCTTCAAAGTAGATACTCTGTGGCCGATGATGATAGCAAGTAAAATCACATAATTAAATATCACAAAATAAGAGCGTTTGGATGTGATAATTACAAGGATCAAGACGATTGAGGTGTCCTATTCAATTATAGAGTGTATAAGTGGCGTAAGTACAGCTTCCGGACCTACTTGTGGAACGCACTTAGCGAGGACTTCTCCTGGTCATCATGGAGTTCTATAATTTAGGTAATATTCAGTTTTAAAATGTTTTAATTTTTGTGAGAAAATCTATATTGGATAAAGATCCCAAAACAATACTTTTTTACAATTACCCCCTGATTTTGTGCAATATGTTGTTTAGCAGTGACTTGGCCTTTTGGTATAATTCCTATTCTTAATAACATACTTAAGCTTTGTCTATTGTTTTTAATAAGTTCCTAATTTATTTCAGTTATTCTGTTTATGGTTGTGGCCCAAACGTCTCAAACAGTGATAGATACTCTGGAAGATGTACTTGTTTATCCCCTGGAAGCACCGTCGGTAAGAATAGAAACATTATATACACTAGTCAAAGTAGAACGGGTCAAAATTTAATATATTTCTTCATATCCTTATCACAATTAGCTGTTTGTATATTTGACTTTCATTACCATCTTCAGCGTTCCCAGTTATTTTTCCATTGTAAGCGATTCGTCAGATTTTGCAATAGATCCGATTTTTCCTTAAAAATATCACAATACCATTAAATATGACTACCGCGTTTGTAAGAAATTTGTGGTTTTTGCCAGAAAATAGAAAAGCGAGAAGCTACAAGCGCAAAACATTTTGGCTCATTGACCGATTTTATTGAAGAAAAACTTATTCATCATTCACAAGCGCTGGAACACATTGTGAAAGTGATAGGATCGATTGAAGAACTGGTGAAGAAATTAATAGCCAACGTCAGTCGAATTGTTGCAAAGCCGAAACTGCCAGAGAAAGTAGAGGTACATCAAAAGAGTAGACGAAGTAACAGCGAAAATAACGACGATAATGTAAATCCATTTGTTAAATTAAGTAAAAGTATTCCTAAATACGGTAATTTAATGAAAGATGTGATCATGCAAGAGATTCAGAGAGGCACTGATCCTACTCCGCTTGTAGAGGAGAATGTGGATTGACCTAATGAGCAGGTAAGTGCGATGTGATTTTTTTGAAGCGATTAATCATCAAATATCCTAATTGACCAATAAATACGGCCAGGAAATCGCTTTAAAAAAGTTACGCACACTTACCTTTTAGATTTAGTAATTTGTAATTTCATTGTAAAAGCAATTTGATCGTAAATATATTGTATACCACAATAGGTGCTTTGATTTTTATTTGGACATCTATTCAGTCCTTAATTTTGGTCCGCTGACACTCATTATTCGTATGTAAATAATTTATATATGCGGAATATTCTCCAATAGGCGCAATTTAGTAACATCACTTAAAAATATAAGATTTTCTATCTTTCCAGTTATTGTCCCGCCGTTCTAATGGAGGTGGTCCCAAGACACTTCCAAGCTTATCAGATAAAAATGCGTTTAGTCCGTGGTGTTCCATCGCCGTTCTTTGTACTAGAAGCATTAGTCCTGTATGTGGTTACGATGAGAATTTCGGTTACGGCAAATTTGAAGACATTTGCCATATGTTGCAAGTTAATTGTTACTGGAAATATAGTAAGTACTTCATATTATTTAAGATTTTATTGATTTGGAGTTTTATTGGAGTTTATTTCGTTGTTTTATTTTTTAGATTTCTCATTGGTGCTTTCTTGCAAGCCGACACTGTGATGCAAGTCATACTCGTAGTTGCTTATTGTAATAATACTTGGAAATATTATAAAATAAAGAATTGAGGAAAATTCATTCTTGATTTTTAATTTACTTTTCAGTATTCTTATAACCGCTAAAAATTAAAAAGTGCGGTGTCTTCTTTATTTGATTTCTTATCCAACACCCGTACCGAGTTCTTTGGGGTTTGGACATATTCCATCATCTTCTTTGACATGCCTGTAAACTATCGAAAAATAATAATTAGTAACAAAATAAACACCAACATACAGGGCAATTTGTAATTGTATGACTACATATTTATTACATACATAAACATAATATATAAAATCACACTTTTTCCTAAAAGAGGTAGGCAGAGGTGCTACCAGAACACCCATATTTCGCCATGTATGTTCCGTCCCACGATTTAATAGGGGGCGAGCATATCGCCATATCGGGCACAAATTCCTGACTCTGGGCTGATAATGAATAGAAAAATCCAATATCACTTTGCCTGACCCGAGATTCGAACCCGAGACTTCAGCTTTGTAATAGTACCGTAGTGCAACTAGGCCACCGAGGCGGTCACATTACACATAAGTCACACAGTACATGTTTATTGGTAGTAGGTACTACGAGTAAAGACTATTGAAAGCTACACAGACTTTGTATTTTAAAAGCCCTTTTACTAAACGGTTTATATACAAGTATAATAGATGATCTCTGCACCATTTTAAGGTGGACTTGTAGAGAATGCCTCTACAATGCCTCTACTACGTATTTGTATATGAAGTTAAATAAAATAAAATAAAACATAAAAAAGATAAGGATAGTGTTTGATGTCATGTAATTAAATATTTATGTTCTACAATGAACTGTTGACAACAAAGTCTTCAGAAGTCTTGAAAGCAATTCTAACCATAATATTACTCTTTACTGTACTGTTTCAGCCCATATAAGTTCCACTGTAGGGCACGAGCCTCCTCTACAATCGAGAGTCCGATTGAGAGGGGTTAGGCTATATAGTCCACAACGCTGGCCTAGGGCGTGTTGGCTAATTTTACATTTTGCGAGTTAATATTACTCACCCATGTTGTATTCGCAGGAGTATTCGTACAAATCGCACAAATCTAAGAAAGTTCTCGCTTCGTTAACAGATTTGCCGCATATGATGACCGTGTCGTGGAAACATGAATACGCGTGCTCACATAATTTCTTTAGCTCTGACTGAAACAAACAATTTATTTAAATACACCCAACAGTCACATAGCCCTGACTCTAAGATCGAGTCTTGTGTCGTGGATATCAGAAACTACGAGATACTTTTTGGTCTCACAAACACTCAGACCCGAAACAAATACTTGCGGTCCACACACACATTTGTCTCGGTGCGCCGGGGATCGAACCCGCGGCCCCTCGTTTCACAGGCGGCGTCTAAACAACCGCGCCACTGAGGCTATGAATTTATCGTGGGTTTTAAATAAATGTTTAATAATATAGAAAAAGACAACAAATGGGGAAAAAGTATTAATATAATAAAGTTTAAAAAGTAAACATCATGGGCCTAAATCTTGTATAACATATATGTATTGTATAACACATTTTCTTGAATAAATTTACGAAAAGACATACTTACCAAATGAGCCTTATCGCCAACAATATGACATTGAACCACAGTCACCAACAACACACTTAAATAAAACAGCATCTCGAACAACTCAATCGTTAAAATGACCCCTCAATACCTTAATTAAATAAATTGATCCCGTTAATTAATTAAATTGGCCTTATTAACGTACTCACTGTATGGGCGACGTAGCATAAAGTAAGTTGAATGTATACAAAGGATGTTTGTATGTTGTTGTTAATTAACAGGCTTATATGGCCATGTTCCAGGGAATTTAACGCTGTAAGCGGATGTGTAGTGCGTGGGTGTTATGAGGCTTGGATGTCTGACAATTATGTTTGGGTGGGAATTTAGTGAGGTGGATGTAATAGAAATTATATAGAAATGCTTTGTGATAATTTTATAGCATTGTTTTATTAATCAGTAATTAATTGTTGTATCTGGCTCACAAATATTAGTCTCGGTTCTGGGTGTTTGTGAGACCGAAATGTCTCTTGTAGTTTTTGATATCCAGGACACAAGATTTAATTGATCTTAATGTGGGGTCAGGACTATGTATGTAACTGTTGGGTGTATTATTTATTATTATTCCTTACTTTTCATGACTGAGTACTAAAACCTCCCAATTCGATTGAAATGTAATCTAAATATCCGAAATATTGTCTAAATAGGAAGTAGTTCCAGTATGTATATTTTTAACGTACGATTTTTTAATATATCATACAGGGTATATCAAGACTGCGACCGAAAACGAAGCCAGGTGGTAGTATTAGTGACTTCGGACACAATGCAACTAAAATTTTCGAAAAAAAATATCGTCTATTTTTTTTTGCAAATTTTACTTGTCGTATTTGGATGGTAAATACACAGATTTCTTAAAATAATAATGTACATCTTTTTATTTTTAAAGACATAATGGTACGCAATAGTTTAAATTACTATTTTCATAAAAACTAGGTATTTACCACCCAAATATGATGATATTTAAAGAAATGCAAAATAATTCTGTCGCTTTTTTGGCGATATTTTTGATTGCGTTGTGTCTGTAACTAATAAATCTACCACCTGGCTTCGTTTTCGGTCGCAGTCTTGATATACCAGGTAGAGTTTGTAATAGGATTCGAACTGGTTTAACTAGAGTGTGAGATACAAATTGATGCTGTTAATTATTTTACTAATGAAAGAAGTAGTTAAGTTTCACTCTCAAGCCTTTGTATAAAATTAGAGGAAGTGTTAACAAAATATTTTTGGATAAATTTTGCACTGGATAATTGTTTGACATTCGATTGGCAAATATGTAGGAAGATGGCTGTTTGTCCAACTAACACTGGTTTGAATCGGGTATTGATTTGTATACAGTCTATACGTATTTGTAGCATATGACAACCTCCGTGGTGCAGTTGGTTAGATGACAACTGTGGACAAGAGACCGACTCCCGCTTCTTTCGGTCCCCGTTTGTCGGACCGAAATGTTTGTCGTAGTTTTTGATACCCAACACTCAAGACTCTATCTCTGTGTGGACTATGTATGTGACTGTGGGTGTGTTTATTTATTTGCTGATGTTCCGTTTGAATACATGAAAGCATATTATGTTACAGTTGTCATAGCTACCCTCGATACAGGAGTATGATGTAGCGTTTCACATTTGAATACATAAGAGTATATTATATATGTATATTCAGCTACCCTCGAGACAGGTGTAGGTTATCGTGTTACTGTATAATTTTAAACTAAAATAATAAAGATTAAAACAATTTTAATGGAGATTGTACTGAGCTTCATATACATTTTAAATTCGTATTCTGAATTATAAATCACGAAGCGCTGTAGGAGTCACTTGTGGCATAACTACACCTGCTTGACTACGTTACGTACTTCTCATACATACATACGTAAACTCACGCCTTTATCCCAGAAAGGGTAGGCAGAGACGCCACCAGGACACCTACATTTCGCCTTGTATGTTTCATACCATGATGTGATAGGCTTATCGCCATTTCAGGCACAAATTCCTGACTCCGGGCTGATAATGAATAGAAAAACCCAATATCATTTGCCCGACCCGGGATTCGAACCCGAGACCTCAGCTTTGTAGTCGTACCGTAGTACAACTACGCCACCGAGGTAGTCTTACTTCTCACGTACTTCTCAATGATAAATTATTATGAGAATTTTATCTTTACGTAAAAAAAGTTCATTAAACATAGATCGCCCCCAAGGAATTCACCAGTGACTTATTGGAATCGGCCTTCTAACAACTTCCTACAAAAGATGTAAAAATAAAATAAAATATTCCGACATTGCCTTTATTTACCCAATACACAATTAATAATTAAATATACATAAACAATAATATTGTTTAATTATTTGCCAATTAATAATAATATACAATGGTTTTATTTAGCAGCCAATTAATCGTCGTAGTAGCTGTTTGTAGGGCGACGGGATACGGTGAGGAGGGACTTGTCCTCGGGGCACGCTGTCTGTTTGTAATCTGTGAATGAATACGTCTATTATAATTGGGAAAACAATTGTGAGGAGTTTGCGTTCGATTTTGATTGAAGAAACTTGACTACTTTGGAAGTTAAAGTCCAATCTAATTTAATAGTCAATAAAGTCTAATTCTTAATAAACCTATTAGATCCATTTTTTCAATATTATTGCATCAAAATTGTCTTCGGTGACATGAACTCATTTTATGTACGATGCCCTCAAAATTTCTAACATTGGGAGCTTTACTCATTATCATAAAAGCATGAATAATGCAAAAACACGCACATACATTGCTTAAAAAAATGATCGTCTAAAATATCTTACACAAGCAAAAATTTAATTATGAAAAGGTCAATATACTAAAAAGGCTCTAACCTTTAGTAACTTAATAAAACGGGGCCGGTGAGATATATGGAAAATTTTCGTTATTTTCCGAATGTGTATGATATATAAGATTGGATGGATCATGGATGATGTATTGTTGTCTAATAATAAAGGAAATTTCAAAATAAATACTCAACTAAATTCAGTTTTGATTCAGACGTTCAGTTTTATATGTACAACGAATCAATAATATCTTTTCATTCATTCAATCCAATTATCAGAGGCCTGGAATTAATTAAATCTTCTGTATTAGCTATGCGCTATACACCGGCAGTAATGTTTTGTAAAAAAATGATTGGTGTATGACTCCGGGCTGATAATATAATTAATAGAAAAATCCAATATCAGTTTGCCCGAACCGGGATTTGAACCCGAGACCTCAGCTTTGTAACCATACAGTAGTAAAACTACGCCACTGAGGCAGTCATAGTCATAAATGATTTAGATATGTCAGCAATCAGCTTTTGATCAGATTTTAATACTTTTTTTTTTCAACATCCCAGTGCCAATACTACAAGTCATCTAGGTTCGGCATTTCAGTAAAACCCTGACGTTTTATCTCGTCCCAAATATCGCACAATGGAAGGGCGTATAGTTTGTATGCGGGTGCTCTGTTGAAGCTAGGTCCACACTCAAAGAGATGTAAATGAGTGATAGATAGCCTTCGAGATTGCGCTTTCTGCCTGATATCGACTCTTTCCTTCAGGTCCAAAGATGGATTTATAGAGTTGAAATTGTGCTGATGCAGAATAAGAATTGTGATCAAAATTTTGATGGTTTCATAGGTAGTGCTATAACATACTTTATTTATATTATATTACATGTTTTAAGAACATGAACAGAACATGTTTTATTTATATTATATTATCTTGTATTTCTTAGTATATATGTAGGTGGTGTATGTATGTATATTATGTAACTTATGCTTAAATTGTCTGTTATATTGTATATTAGTATATGTAAATATGGGTATATGTATGTATGTATATGTATATATATAAATGTATTATTTTTGTTAATGTACTCTTGTTGCACGTCAAGCCCAATTTTTCAATCCAACAATTCCAGTTCATCCAAAGGTTGCCAGGAAGAAATCGCTCAATGCGATATGGTCACCGATTGTACTATTTAATTTTTTATTTGTATCACATTCCTTTGTAACTTGTTATGTACAATAAAGAGTATACATAAAATACTTTTTTTGGGTATAGCAATATTTTCATTTGCTAAATGCATGATTGAGTCCTAGTTCAAATCCTAGGTGGGGCAATACAAATAGTGTGAGTTTTGCGTTTTAAAAATCTCATATTAATTTATACTACAATAAGCGTAATGTTGGAGGCTCTTGATAGATGACCTTAGAGAATTTAAAAGAAATCGGTGAACGCAAACCAATTCCGACATGTGACTGTAGAACTCTTTAGGGGCGCCATGTAGCGTTGGACTTCATATGGCTTGGGTATTGACACAAAACATTCACTCTTATACCCAAGGAGTAAGGTATACTAACTTCGTCGTCTAATGCAGTTGAAGTCAAACATATCGCACAGGTCTCGGAAGCCCATGATGTCTCCGGCGTGGCTGATGCCGCAGATGGGGATCCGGTCGTGGTTGCACACCTTCGCCATGCTGCACCACTTGGCACCCATCTGTAATTATTGATTGTGTTTTAGCGTCCTATGAGGAACTTATTAGTGTAGCTGTGCAGGTACTATCTATGGGGCAATATATAAAAAAATATGTATGAAGTACTTTTGTTTACATCTTAATGGATACAATTATTGGGTTTCCATATTTCATCTGGTAAAGGGTACATATTTCTTCTTTATGGGCATAAAGTGAATACGTTGTAAGTTATTATAAGTTATTAAAACCGTCCAGACGGTTTTTTGTAGTCCGCCTAGTTTTTGGAAAATGAGTTGAATTGTGTCGTGAACATTTTCTTAAGTAAATTAATTTACTTACAAATAATCCACACCATAGACAAATTACAAGACAATATACAAGACAGTATAGTCAACAATTTCGGCTATAAACAAAATTGCGCAACAAAATGCCCGTGAAAGATAGAAAATTGGGCACAAGTTCATAAATTATAAACGCTTTTACTGGTACGAGTTGTTGGTAACAAAATAACAGTACCTTATTTCATGGGTTTATTTATAGCAACTCCTTTCGATTGTAGAGGGGGATCATGCCCTGCAGTGGGACCTATATAGGCTATAGTCTTATTTTTAAGAAATTAGTAATTTAAATGAAACATTACTTTTTTTACCTTCCGCCCCATCGCTATGTCTTCGTTGTCACGATCTTGAGGAGGCCCATGAGCTAACGCTACACATATGATGAAGAGAACAAAGAAAGCTGCGAACAAATAAACATATTTTATCCCGGGTTTATTGAGTTTCGTAGTATTTTCTTTGTTTTTACTTGTGCAGGATATTGCCCCAAGTTATTTTTAGACTTGGCTAGCTTTTATCGATTTTAAAGTCAATTGCATGTCTGCTTATTGACGTCACTGCAGACCAACTTCGGGCTTTTAAAACCAATTTTCAATTAGTTTGAAATTGTGGCTTATTGCAATGATATATCTTTGTCAGCTAGATATATAGATGTACATAATTACCATATTCCCCTGTAGAGTACTGACATTTCCAGAGCGTGAGATTACTAATTTTATTATACTGTGAGTCAGACCAGTGATTATTTAGTAACACTACGCGTGTTTGAAGATATTGATTGAGTCATAAAGTGAAAACGGGACTCTTGTTCCAAACAATTCCTGCATATAATTTCAAAATATTTAGGCCTTGTTCATAGACAATTTTAAAACCAATTATAGTTAACAAATGTTTTGTCTTTTTCGCTCCAATTGAACTCAAAAGTCGTTCGAAAGGGACAAAACATTCGATAACTAAAATGCGATTTATAATTGCCTATGAATAAGGCTGTTTATTTTTATCAAACTATACTTCTATATCAATATCAGCTACATTTAATTTACCTGATACAAATAGGTTGGATGCCATGTCGTGCAATAAACCCGCGTCTTCAGGAGACACAAGACAAATGGCTGGCCCCTCGCCTATGCTCATGTATTCGCATCGTTTGTCTATTGTCCACGCTTTGTATAAACTTCCCGTTACCATTACTGGGTCTAGGAATACAGCTATTTTGAAAACAATTTATGTTTGTGGTATGTTTTTGCATTTAGTGTTTGATGTTATTGTGAAATCTGGAAATATTTTATTGATAAGTATTATTAAGACAAGAAACTTGTATTATTTTCAAATATCATATTAATTAATAACAAGGTTAGGGCAATTTTATGGGTTATAGTTAAATTATAAAACCTTAATTGTAATTTTCGATTGTAACTATTGCACCTTCATAATTGTAACCTGTTTTGTGAAAAAAGTAATAAATACCGATGGGAAAATAAAAAAAAAGCGAAGAAACGAAACGGTGGCTAATTAAAAGCTCTATCTTTTCTCTCTTCAAGCCTTTTTAAATTTCAATCTTTTAATCTTCTTATTAAAATTATATTAAAGTCTAACTTTTAACAATAAATAAATAATTAGAATAAACAGCAAAAAGAGTCAAAAAAATAAAGATACTATCGTCTCGCAGTGTAAAATATAATACCAAATTATTCAATTTAAAAAGGTTGTATCAAGTATCAACCACCATAAAAGAAACCACATATTATGACCAATTGGCATCGCATTTACCCGTTTTATATTCACAGTTGAACTCTAGTAAATCGCATCTGTCTAGGAACCATCGTATTTCTTTACTTCTGGGATCTAAGCCGCACAGTTTTTTGCCAGTGTGAAAACAAATGAAGGCGTCTAGACATGTCGGCTGTAATGTTAAAGGATTACGTAAAAATATTTGCCAGCTTTTACAAGCTTATAATGAAATTGCAGTGTCTGTGTGTTTTTTTGGTCAATCGCGAGCTGAATTAGTTAATCCCTTCTTATCTTGTGGAATCGAATTTAACATATTGATTCAGTTCTGTTGACACGTTTGTTAAGATTCACCTTCTGTATCTGCATCAGCTCTTTATCATATAAGATTCATAAGTTTGATAATATAACAACGACTGGAAGAAAATATCTTTCAACAGAGATTTATGGAAAAACTTAGGGGAGGCCTTTGCCCAGCAGTGGGATCATTTAAGCTAGTATAATATAATAAAGTTTCATCTTCAATTGCTCGTAATCATAAAAACATTGGTAGGCTGAGTGGTTTGTATCGAACTGCACCGTTATTGTAGATAAAATGTGATCTTTATTGATGGGTCAGTTGGAAGTTCTGGATATTTTAATATTGGTATAGCAATACGCATTGCAATTGAAGATGCGAGATTTTTATGTATCTAGTTATCTAGTTTTTGATAACGAAATGTTATGCGTTATTATTTTTGCATACATACATACATAAACTCACGCCTTTATTCCCGAAGGGGTAGGCAGAGGCGCCACCAGGACACCCACATTTCGCCTTGTATGTTCCGTCCCATGATGTGATAGGGGGCGAGCCTATCGCCATATCGGGCACAAATTCCTGACTCCGGGCTGATAATGAATAGAAAATCCAATACCACTTTGCCCGACCCGGGACTCGAACCCGAGACCTCAGCTTTGTAGCCGTACCGTAATACAACTACGCCACCGAGGTTATTATTTTTGGTATAGGAAATATCCAATAGACGCTGATATTTGATGCAGTACCTCCCAAAATATATTGGCAAGGGTTTATTAATTATCTAGCGAAAGAAAGGTGAAAGAAAGTTCTTCGCAAGGCTGGGCCCGGCTGAGAAGCCTAGGATCGTGTTCAGTTGTATGTAGTTGGAAAAGCTTGTGCCTGTTCTAGTTAGTTTGTAAGCATTGATGAAAGTTAATTAATACGATATTATGTTACAACATACTTTCTTCTTCCCATGACTTCGGATTATAAACAAACTTATAACGATTAACCAAATATAGCTAGTCAAATTATCTCGAGCGTATTTGTAAATAAAAATAATTTATTTCAAATAATTCACAAATGATAAATTCTAACAAAGACAAAGACTTGTGTTAGTTATGATGGTTTGAAGCAAAGTCAACTGACGTTGCGATGTCCATGGCTTATATACTATTCTCTTGTGAGAACCGTCTACTTGATACTCTTGGTATTCGCCACTGGTACATCGAATACATTAAGTCAGTTCAGATGAAGCAGCTATACAACTCCTTATTGACCCATTAACCCTGAGGGTTTAATATAGGGTATAAGGTGGCAGGTCGCATAACTCCTCCCTCCTTAAGTACGAAATCATTTCCTGAAACACTTTTCGGATGATGATTTCGGACACATTTTGACAATATAAATTTTCTATTACTAAACACGAAATACAACAATACAAAAATCAATATGAGGTAAAGTACAATAGTTCCTATGCTAACACTGTGTATATTCACTGGTGGCATTTGCCCTTCGTCTTTTATCACTTCACTATCACTTTGTAGAACACGAGACAACACCCGTAGATCTTCCATATTATAGTTGTCCAGGTTGACGGAAGTCCTCTGGAACTCTGGATGCTCAGCAACACTCGGTAGGTGAATAACAGGCATCCTGTGAAGTGTGATCTGGTTTCCATTAATATGACGTTTCCTCAACGTCATTTCTCCAATTTTTACCTCACAGTTTGTGTTTAGCGTAATAATATACGTGCCCAATATTTTATACTGGCTTATATTGTCATCACAATATTCCATAATGAACATTTCAATTTCGGAATATACTATCCACACATCTGTTTGTATGGTTTTAATTTTAAGTTTGCTAGCTTTCACTGGCAATTGCAAACATGAAGTTATATTAGTAGAAAACTTCATTAAATCTGCTATACATGCGTCGTCATTACTAGGCGACACGTTGCTCTCGTAGCACAAGTATATCTGTTCATCTATTTCTCTGCATGACTCCTTGAGCTCTAATGCTTTCAACCCTTCCATAAGGATAAAGGAATGTTTCGGAATAATGAGGAATGTGTTATTCCGGATTGGATTGAACATAGGAAAGGGATGTAGTTGGTAATAGTTATACACTTTTAATTGAACCGTAGGAACTGATAATATAAAAATTATTTGTTTGCCTTTGATGTAAGCCTTAATATCTATACATCTTTCAATATTTGCAAGATTCTCTACAGTAACAGGTAATATTAATTTATCTACCTTTTCTACATCTCTCAATATATAATATAATTCACTAATATTTAATAGTGACTGATGAACGATATTAATTCTACTAAATGCTATTATAGTTTCAATTTCACTTAATCTTGTAAGTAACAACTGAAAATTATGGATGAGTATATTAAAAGTATTTATAACGAATTCTTTACTTCGTTGAAAATATGTTTTATTTAAATATAATTCAATTTCATCCATATTTTTCTCCAACATAATAAAATTATTCCTACTAGAATTTGTTAAGTTAACTAATGAATCCACTATTTCAGAGACAATAGTCATTTTATTGGAGATAGCATTTTGCTCAGATTGAACTTTACTCAAAATTTGTTCATATCTAATTGCGTCATCATTATCCATATTTCCTGTGATAGCTTTAATAATTGTTCCTAAAGGATTAAGTATTCCTCTTTTAACCCTAATATTCGGAATTAACTGCTCATACTTTTCTACAGTTATATTTCTTATATATTCTGCTTGTAGTTTAATGTCTACAATGCTACCATCTAAAATATGAATATCTAAGTTTTTATCTAAATATGAATTTACTTCTCCATATTTAATAAAATTATATTCCAAGTTTTCATATATTAATTGTAGATCTAAAATCTTAACTATTTCCCAGTTATATAAACTAAGGTAAGCACGACCTTCTTTTACTGGAAGTATACCTGGGTTGGCTTCAATTTGCTGAAGTTGAAGTGCCAGGTTTTGGACTGCTTCCTTTCATACTTCATTTTATTACACAGTTCACATGAATTAATAATACTGGAAACTGTTTCCTCTAATTTTTTCCAATAGTACGACCTCTTAATGTGAGCTACCGTTTCCCTAATACCCCTATGGCACGTTTTACCAATGTGGTATTTTTCTACGATATTTCTCTGCTCATTTTCGTCCTCAATGTATACTACTCTTAGCGTACATTCTACAATTTTAATAGAATCTTTTCTGAAAAGATTTGTTATAACTTTCGAGAATAGCTTTCGATGCTCCGTATCCTCAAAGTATATGTAATATTTAATATTAGGACGTATGTAATTCTTTAAGAAGGTCTTAACTAACTCTTCACTGTTTATAGGCATATGAACTTCTAGTACCTTTTGTTTATCTCGTGATAAATCTTTTACGACGTAACTATTCCTATTCCACGTGTATATTAAAATCTGGTTAGGCTTAGTATCTATCGCCTCATTTAATATAGGAATGTCGGCTGAGTCCATATTGACCTCTGAATGTATTGTTACAATATCAGACGACTTCTTGGATTCGCTGCTATTTAGCGATGGTACAGGATATGTAAATACGGATTTTTCTAATTCATTAATCCTATTTATCCTATTCATCCTATCATCATCATCATCATCTGATGATATTATTACGGGAGAGTTACTATTTTGTCTTTCCCTATTCATTCTATTATATTCGTGTTCAATTTCTTGAATCACCGCCTTTATTCTCGGATCATCGTCCGTATTAACTAACATAGATTGACTATCGTTATCAATTGCGTTAATTTTTATACGCGATAACGCATCTGCGTTACTATTTTGTTTGCCAGGCTTATGCTTTATGTCAAAGTCATATTCTGCTAATCTCAACTTCCAACGAGTTAGCCTACATCCTGGTTCTTTTAATGAATTTACCCATACTAACGGCCTATGGTCACTTATAACAGTGAATTTCTTCCCATATAAATATGGCCTAAAATGCCTGCATGCCCATACTACTGCTAATAGTTCCTTTTCTATAGCACTGTAGCGGGTTTCTGCACTATTTAAAGTCCTACTCGCGAATGCAATAGGCTTATCACTTCCTATCGGACCCTGTGACAAAACTGCACCTAACGCAAAATTAGAGGCGTCCGTAGTTAATAGGAATGGCTTTGAGAAATCTGGAAATTGAAGTAAAGGTGCATTAGTAAGCAACTCTTTACATTTCTCAAATGCATTTATATACTGCTGGGTTATGATCACTTTATTTCTCTTTTTCAAACAATTCGTAAGAGGTTGAGTGATTTTTGAGAAATCTTTTATAAACTTACGATAGTAACCTACTAGTCCAAGGAAACTTTTTATTTCCGTTGGTGTCTTAGGCAAAGGAAATTTTAAGACTGCCTTGATTTTATCATCATTTGGTTGAAGACCATTTTTTGATATTGTGTGACCTAAATATAAAACTTCTGTTTTTAAAAAGTCACATTTGTCTAAAGTCACCTTTAGATTCATCTCTCTAAGTCTGTCAAATATTCTCTGCAGTTTGCAAAAATGTTCCTGCAAGTTTGACGAATATACTATAATATCATCTAAATAAACTAAGCAATCGACACCTATTAAACCACGCAACACATTATCCATTGTTCTCTGGAATGTGGCGGGTGCCGTTTTTAAACCGAATGGCATTCGTATAAATTCGTAGTGTCCCGACTGTGTCGTGAACGCTGTTTTTGGTTGGTCCTGTTTTTGGACTTCTATTTGGTGGTAACCGCTAGCTAGATCGATTGTGGAGAAATATTTCGCATTACCGAACTTATCGAATAAATCTGAAATATTTGGTATGGGATATTTGTCGTCTATCGTCTTTTCGTTAAGACGCCTATAGTCTATGACCATCCTATACTTTTCTTC
The DNA here is from genome assembly GCA_949752805.1 of Deilephila elpenor. NCBI lineage: Eukaryota > Metazoa > Arthropoda > Insecta > Lepidoptera > Sphingidae > Deilephila > Deilephila elpenor. The sequence goes on from OX457116.1 coordinate 4,496,634, forward strand.
TCCGGAAGCATCTAGTTTTTTCGGAACCAAATGGACAGGTGCGCTCCACGGTGAGTGCGATTCCTTAATAACATTGTTCTGTAACAAGTTCCTAACCTGTCTCTCTATTTCCTCATTCTCCTTATGAGAATGCCTATAAGGACGGATATATACGGGATCCTCATTGGTAGTCCGTATACTATGTTTTACCTGACTTGTAAAACTTAATGGAATGCCATCATTTTGAAAAATGTCTTTATACTCAAAACATAATTTTTCTACCTGACATTTTACCTCATTATTTAAATGACCTAGTCTAAGTTTTGAAAGATTTACTTCCAACAACTCATCTATAGTTGGATCTATATCCATAAATTCTATAGAGTTATTCCCTATTTGCGATACAACATTATATACCATTGGTATATTCGCATTTTTTACTTTTAAGACCTTGTTGTTAAAATCAACATTTGCCTTTAGGTCTTGTAACAAGTCTGAGCCTAATAATCCATCGTATTTCTTATCTACTTGATAAATATAAAACTTGTGTATCAAGTTCGTATTAAAAATCACTGGAAGCGGAATCTGAGCCACCGTATCATGCTCGCTACGACCATGAGTACTAATTACTTCGAATGGTTCGTTGTATAAATACTTACGAAAGTATTTAAACGCCTTGTTTGGGCTTAAGAATGAGCGAGAACTACCCGTATCAATCATGAATTTACCTAACTTTGGTATATTAATATACGGTAGTTTTATCATGTTATCAACATTATTATAATCTATCCTGGTGGGCCGTCTGAGGCTCCCTTTATAAAATTTCCTACTAGCTTATTATTCCTCACAGTTCGCATTGATACGTCTTGTACCTGATTTTGCGACTGTGGGATGCCAAACTTAAATTGCTGTTGCGGATTTTTCTTGAAAAATCCAGACCTTTTATAGTTATTCATATATTGTGGAAACTGTTGCGGTCTTGGTTGGAAATTTACAGGATTTTTGAATTGAAAGCCCTGTGGCTTTTGATTTTGCCCTCCAAATTTAACTTGAGGTTTCGGCAAAATATTATTATGCTCCTTAAATTGTGTTTTATTATATTCAGTTGTTACACAATTTTTAGGTGCTTGTGGCTTTACACATTTATTTTTAAATTCCTTTTGGAAATTAACTTCTTCCATTACGATAGATAATGTATCCTCCAGATTTGTGGACTTACTTAATCTCACAAATTGGATTAAGTTCTCAGGCAAGTTGTATATAAAAACTTTATGTGCTAAGTTATTATATATTATCATTTTTGACGCCTTAATACCTTCGTCCGTCAAAAGATTTACTTTTGCTATCAAAGAACTCCTAACATTTTGGATTCTGTGACACAATTCAATAAACGATTCGTTTGAATTTATTGAAGTGAAACTTCTTTATCGGGGTTGGAAAAAATTTTGCGTTACGCGCCATCTTTATTTCTAAGTCACATTTTTGCGTTACGCGCCATCTTTATTTATTTAGTAAATTAGTAATACTTAGTAGTAATCCTGTGTATTGTAACTGTATTTAGTACGAATCCCACACTAGTGTATCATCCCACATTTGGACATAATACAGTGTATACCATTAGAACACATTCTGTACCCACTTCAGTAAGCCACACCCCCAACCGTGCCCAAGCCCCACCCAAAATTTTAAGTCCCACCCACTTTTTTGTAATTTGATCCTTACCCCCCCTCTGGCCTTCCCCCGCCCTAAATCCAAAACAGTGCCCAATAGCCTCCCCACGAAACCTCCCCCCCCCCCCCCCCCGCTTACCCCCTCCCTAAAAATTTTACCTCACCCCCCCTACTCATATCTCCGGCATTATCCATCGTAGACCCACCGACCTTGGGTTCATTGGAACCGGCTCGGTGAGGGCTACAATCCTGCCCCAACAGAATTCCCGAATTCCCCCTCCACAACTTTCCACACCCAAAAATATTTTAAGGTGCCCAATAGCGTCCCCACGAAACCTACCCCCCGACCCCCCGCCCCTACCCCCACCTAAAATATTTACCTCACCCCCCTATTCCTATCTCCGCCAATATCCATCGTAGACCCATCGACCCTGGGTTCATTAGAACCGGCTCGGTGAGGCCTACAATCCTGCCCCAACAGAATTCCCGAAATTCCCCCTCCACAACTTTCCACACCCAAAAATATTTTAAGGTGCCCAATAGCCTCCCCACGCAACCTAACCCCCCCCGCCCCTACCCCCACCTAAAATTTTTACCTCACCCCCCTAAACCTATCTCGGCCAATAAAGGTCGTGGACCCACCGAGCTTGGTATCCTCGGAACCGTCTCGGTGAGGCCTACAATCCTGCCCCAACAGAATTCCCGAATTCCTCCTCCACAACTTTCCCCACCCAAAAATATTTTAAGGTGCCCAATAGCCTCCCCACGAACCCTAACCCCCCCCCCCCCCCCCCCGCCTCTACCCCCACCTAAAAATTTTACCTCACCCCCCCTAAACCTATCTCGGCCAATAAAGGTCGTGGACCCACCGAGCTTGGTATCCTCGGAACCGTCTCGGTTAGGGCTACAAATTGGCCCCGATAGAAATCCCAAATTCCCTCAAAAATTTCCCCCCTCCTAAACTTAAACTTTATTTAATTTAGCTTTATTTTACCAATTCTGTAAATTTGTAAATAGTAGATCATTTTTCGAAAAATGATGTCATAAAGAAGTTTCACTTCTTACGTGTGTACACTAATACACACACACATTTTTTTTTTTTTATTTTAATGCTTTCTAGCTCCATGGCTATACATTCTTCTGACCTACTGTCACCAAAATGCTGAACTAATAGTTCCCTTAATAAATCCCAAGATGCTACATTCTGTCTTTCACTGAGTAATACTGCGGCCTTTCCCGTCAGTCTACTTGTAACACTGTGAAACACATATGTTTGCTGAGCTACACTGTTATCGCCTCTAAAGCTTCTGATAACGTACTCACATTTATTTAAAAATAGACTAAGCAACCGTTCGTCGCCGTCATATCTAGGGATGATTTCGATTATCTCCCGTGGGATTAGCTGTATTTGATTCATTGTTTTAATAAATAATGCACATACAACACAAAAACACAATGATATCAAAGGCAAAAATAATTAATTCAAATTATTTTTCTACGTAAAATTGGCAATGTTAGTCCAAGATTACGGCGCTATTTTGTGGATTTCCTAATGAAAGGAAAAACACGCCTTTTTAAAAATTGGCGATTTTCAGTCCAATTAAAAAGGAAGGAAAGCGATAGGAAGGAATGAAAGGATTTACTCACTTGCTCTTTCTTCCCATGCTGGAAATTGCTTCTTTATCACTTGTTACGTACTTGACTAATTTATATTTTTGTGGTTCGCGGATTATTTATCTTTAGCGTTGGTAGTACAATTCGGCGACCTATTTTTGTGTCCCTTCCGAACCTACTTTTAACGCGATATTAAATCCGACCCGACTGCGCCAGTCAAATTATCTCGAGCGTATTTGTAAATAAAAATAATTTATTTCAAATAATTCACAAATGATAAATTCTAACAAAGACAAAGACTTGTGTTAGTTATGATGGTTTGAAGCAAAGTCAACTGACGTTGCGATGTCCATGGCTTATATACTATTCTCTTGTGAGAACCGTCTACTTGATACTCTTGGTATTCGCCACTGGTACATCGAATACATTAAGTCAGTTCAGATGAAGCAGCTATACAACTCCTTATTGACCCATTAACCCTGAGGGTTTAATATAGGGTATAAGGTGGCAGGTCGCATAACTAGCTATAGTGTTTCATAAAAATAAATGTACTTGTATATTAAAAACGTAACCACTGCATTTCAAGTACTTGTTCAATATTGCTTTGTTGCGAAATTTATGTTTCGATTTCGAATTTATTTTTACGGTCTTAATATATTTTATGTGTGGTCGTTGAGACAACATTTTTTCGCAAGCGCAAGATTTTGATATGAATTTAATTAAGTGTTTTTTAGGTGAGTGACTTTGGGTGTTTTTTTTTAGGTTTTTGAAGAGTTCATTATTTACTTTATAATTAAAAGTGAAACTCACAAGTTTAGCAACTATTCTACCTTTTTCTAAGACACTGACTAACGGTGTTATGAATGTCAAAGTATGCCACTTTTTAGTAATAACCACAATTAATCTTAAATATTAATTACTTCGCTATTTTATATTATTCCATTTGCAGGTACATTCCTACTTTTGGCTACGTTAGGAACCCTGCGTGCTAATAAAGTAAGTCTTATATTATTACATTTTCAAAACAAAAGTCCTTATAAGGTTTTATTGATTGTATTGTGCGAAGATGTTAAACATTATATTTATTAAAAGACGGTCAGAAGTAACTGAATACAGATATTTATTAGTATGAATTCATATTAATACATTTAACAAGGTATTTTCTTTTGTAATAGTTCACATCAAGTAAAGATTTATAAAAACAATAGTTTGTTTAATCAAGGAAATTAAAAAGAACTACATTCGACGAATACACTCTTATTACAAATTTGAAAAGTTAAACTGGCCAGATATTTTTTGAAGCTAGTGACGTAATATACAGATTCAACGTTACTATTTTAGTGTACATGTGTTTTACATTATAGACTCTACTATTGAGTCTATTTTGCTAACAAAGAAGACGAAAGTAAGACGAGTTGTGTTCTAGTAATTTTGGTTCAAAATAGCGGTTTATGTCCTTTAATACTATGATAATGTTTCAGATGTGCTACTTGTCCAAAACATGCATACATAATGGTAACGAAAAATGTGGAATAGATTCAAAAAAAAATGTGCGGAGGTTTCTCGATTCCTGTGATATTTTGGAATATAACTGCTTGAAGGAAACCGGTAAATATTTGAACTGTACAACAATGTTACTAACAGACAGACAGTAGAAGACAGTAGATAATATATCTTAGCAATTCTTTCATTCGATCTCGGCAGTGACGTCACAATTCATATTTTGTGATGCATGCTTTTACTGTAACATATACAAAAAAATGCCACAAACATTCAAATGAAAACCTTTCCGATAAAACTGAAACGTCTCGGAGTTTCTGATACTCACGACACAAGACTCGATCTTAATGTGGGGTCAGGACTATAGATGTGACTGTTGGGTGTATTTAATTATAATTTAAAATCAAATTGAATGCCAGCAGAATTTTCTTTGCAAACACAATTAACCATCCTCTGTCCATTTTGAAACGTCATTCCTAATAAATATATTTCAATTACTAAACAGCTAAAATATGTCTTAGATTACAAGAAGACTACCATGGAAAGATGCGTTTCCTTACCACCTCTGGACGGTCATATCAGAAGCGAACTATCAGTACTAAAAGCAGAAAGTAGTGAATCTGAATAAATATACATATTTATATAGTTTGTATTATTTATTACCCAGAACACACTAATAATTGTATAAAAAAATACTATACTGCCATCGGCGCTTTATGAGATTTTTTTATGAAACATTAATTCAATTTATTTTTAGACATAATATGTAATTATAGGTGCAATGCAGTGTAGATTTATTCAGTGGTGAGAAATTAATCTGACCTCCACGAACCCGGGTATATGATGTTAGCCTGAACTTAAAACTCGAGACACTCGGGTCTCTATAGGTTGAACTCAAAACGCTATGTAATTACGTCACAATATCGGGATTTTTACTATCATAGTGGGTGCTATTAAAGCAGATAAGAGTTTACTATCAACAGCTATTGCTGTTATATTGCCTATGACTGAGGTCGGCCTCAGCACAAATACCGTTTTCTCCTGCCAAAATTCCTTCCATGTATCTTGCCATTTTGTTAGATCGACAACACACCTACCATTGATATGTAGAATTTCATGTAGCGGTAATTGCCTATCTCTATTTGAGCTGTCTGCTTCTTAAGAAATAAAGGAGAGCAAAAAATACACTACACAAAGTAATATATCTATTCCTAAAGATAGTTTAATACTGGAATATCAACGCAAATGCTCACAAAGGGCTTAACAAGTTGACGTCATTTGCGCGTCACGTGCCTGTCTAGACAAATTCGCTACAAACTTACTGTAGTTTTATCTGAAGCGTGTTTTTCATGAACTGAATTTATTAAGGACTTAGTCATTTGTAGTTTTAACGAGAAAGGCTTATAGGGTAGTTGAGTTTTTAGGCTTAGTCATGGCTCCATTAGTTTAAGATACATGTCAACGAATGAGTGCGTGGTGGCCTGTTGGTAACGGACCAGCCGCGGCTGCCTACATGTTCACGGTGGTCGCGGGTTCAAATCCCAGGGCACACCTCTGACTTTTCGGAGTTATGTGTGTATTGATAGTCAATCACCACGCACTTTAACGGTGAAGGAAAACATCGTGAGGAAACCTGCATACCGTAGCGATTTTAAAAGAATTTCTACGGTATGTAAGTCCGCCAACCCGCACTAGGCCAGCGTGGTGGACTATAAGGCCTAACCACTCTCAATCGATTCTCTCGATTGTAGAGTAGGCCCGTGCCCTGCAGTGGGACGTATATGGGCTAATATAGTCAACGAATGATGAAAAGTGGTTATTTGTCACATCTGTGTACCTGATTGGCATCCTAAATGAACAATGATCTCACTAAATGATCTTTTTCTTATGTCTGCCATTGTACCACACCTACGTGGTGTATGTGCAACATAACTCCTTAATTGTGTTGCAAAATTATTTGTTTTTAAATAAATTCACGTCCGACTGCCTGCTTAACATATACGCTTATAGCAAACTCTTAGCTAGGCAGGTTTAACACGATGTTATTCTTCGTCGTTAAAACAAGCGATACTTGTGCAAATGAATAATTTTAAGAATGCGTAAGTAATTTCAAATCAGTCGTAATGAAGATCTATTTCTTTCATCGTTCTCAGCAATAGGCAGTGCACTGCAGATCATAGGCCTTCTCCAAGGGTTTTCACCTCGACCCGTTGGAACTTTCTTTGATCCAAAGACTTTCTCCAACCTCCATTAGAATATCTGTCCACCTTAGGAGTGGAAAACCAACGCTGCAATTGCTAGTATACGTGGCCTTCACTCGAGAACCATTTGGTCTTTGGGTCGTATTTTTGTAGTTCTATTTTATTTTATTTGATTGTAGTTACAATCTTTTTTAAACAGTTAGCGATCAGCATTGAACAATAGCTGAGAACACTGATAAGTAATAAGGCTGACGCTCCACCAAAACGTACCGAAGATTTGTAGATAAAGACCAATCACATAGCTTCAACAAATCCATCCGTGACGCAGTTGGTTAGACGCCTGCTGTGAAGAAAGTTTGTGTGATCTGCAAGTATTTGTTTCGGGTCTGGGTGCATGTCAGACTGAAAAGTATCTCGTAGTATTTGATACCCACGACACGCCTTGTTGACAATGAAGTTATTGGAACTGTAGCCGTGTACATAACACATATTCCTTTTTTTATTAAACGCATGTATATCTAACTTAGTAATCGTTGGCTTTTACAAAAGTTCATCTATTGGAAAATTAGGGTGTGTCTTTGTCTGTAAGTTTTGATTGAAACATTAATGATACTAGAGAACCGAAGTTAAGTTTCGGTCATTGAAAATAGGGCTCTTGTTTACTTAATTTTCAGGCTTAATAAACTGAAACAAAACTGCTATTTTACGTTGGTATTCCACGAGACATTGACTAGACAAGACAAGACTTGAATATTAGTCTGTAGCCAGGGCTATGTGACTATGAGACTTATGAGTGTATTTAAATATGTACGCATATTGACGATTCGATTCTTATACATCTCAGCTTCAGTGGAAATGAAGCCTAAGCGCCAGGTTATTAACAGTACAACGTTCGATTCAGTGAGAGTGTAATGAATCAGGAGCAAAAATGAAATTGATTGTGTTTTATTTGTTAAATTGCATTATTATGCAGTGTTCTTGTAAGGTATTTTTAATATTAATATTTCTACATTAGAAAGTGGGATTGCTGTACTTCAAAATATGTATCAACATATGTGGAGGCAAAATCGATGTTGTATCAAAAAATAATAACCAAACCATTAGACACAGTTTTTTATTTTTAGAAAAGGAAAAAAGCGATTAATGTACTATTATGAATACTATTACCACGACCGAAAAATTATCAATTTTTTTTCAGAGAATCACTCCCCGCAAACGCGTAACACCCGCTCCAGGGCTGTTAGCAGTGATCAACGAGTACTGGTGCTGGAGGGGTAAATACTGCCACGAGCACGAGGATAACCGAGTCTGTGCCCGGGAGAAGCGCACCGACCAGCGGAGACAGTTCCGATGCCACTGCGCTGTTTATAAATTCAACTGTGCTGATAAACGAGGTGCGTTCTTTTGTTTTTTTTTATATTGACATTTGGTAGCCTCCGTGGCGCAGTTGGTTAGACGCCGCCTATGAAACGAGAGGCCGCGGGTTCGATCCCCGCACCGAAACAAATATTTGTGTGATCCACAGGTATTTGTTTCGGGTCTGGGTGTTTGTGAGACCGAAAAGTCTCTCTTAGTTTCTGATACCCTCTGTACCTAGAACTGTAATGTCACGTGATGTGCGCATAAGGCCATTATTTGCTGTCTCGTCTTGCCGTACCAATGCAGGAGTGCGCGCACCTTTGCACCGTTTAATGATTAACTATAATATACTTTTTCACAACATAGATATATTCACATTATCACCCATCAAATTCAAACTTTCATTAATTAAAGTCATTCAAACTTTAGAAATTGAGTGACATGTTTTTGTTTTTGTACCAATTCAATGTTTACCATGATGTCACAAATATTATGTTGCTAGTGTTAATTAGTATGTAGGTAATTGTAATAATGAATTAAATATAAGTATACCTAACGCTAGATTTAATCATCTGTGGATAACGTAGTTAGTTGCGCATTTATTTGTATCTAGAATGATGTACCCTTTATTTATAAAAATGTGTAACTGTTTGTTTTCCCAAATAAAATAAAAAAAAAAAAAAAATACCCACGACACAAGATTCCATCTTAGTGTGGGGTCAGGACTATGTATGTGACTGTTGGGTGTATTTATTTATTTATTTAAAAATATGAGATAAATTATAAGTATACTATAAAACAGTCCACAGACGTTCTTCTGCAGTCTCATAATCAAGTGTGTACGCGATAGTCCAATACGTGCCTAGGGAGTTGGAGTATCCATCTGAGATGGCCATCTGTAGTTGAGGCAGTTATAATAATAATAATAATAAGCCCCCTAAATTCCAACCATACGTCCGAGTCGAACACCTGACTCACGTGGGGGGCGGATACGTGATGATAATTACTGGCACGGCTAACATGGCTCTGGGTACCCTTTAATTATGGAGACTCGTTCTAAAAGAAAACGTATAGGACCGCTTCCCGGGGGCGATCGCCGGGGCGCACTTGGAGCTGACGCTGAGTGCTACAGCATGCGAACCGTCAGCGGTAGTGAGCTGAGCAGGCGGGCTCCTACCGGGTCACCCGAAAACAATGCGACAGCCGAACAAATTTCTTTGTCTTCTTCCCCCAAATCACTATTTTCATCAGTGCCATCATCTCCCCCATCATATCTGAATTACGATTCAGTCCGATCCTCTTCCCCCTATCTACGACATCTTTTGAACCATTAGTCGAAAACGATGTGCAACCGACAATTGTCGAAAACACTGCACCCGTTAAGACTCAACGTGCGCGAATAAAATGGAGTAAAGACATGAATACCTTTATCCTGCGCAATTACTACATACTTACTAAGCTAGAGACCGATACTAGGACTTACCTATCCCCCCTACACCAACAATTTATAGAACAATTTCCGCATATACAAGCTAGCAAACAAAGAGTTGGTGATCAGCGTAGAGCCATAATCCGGAGCAAATTATTAACTGATGAGGAAATAAAACAAATCAAAACTGAAGTAGAAGGTTTTTTAAAGAATCACCAACCGACCACCTTAGTTCAAAATATAAAAGCAACAGGACAGAGAATGAAATGGACTACGGAGCATAATGAAACAATAATAAGATTATATTACACTATTACAGAATTAGAAAAAAAATAAGACTGCATACAGAAAACCTTTATATCAAGGCTTTGTTAATAAATACCCTGAACTTGCACATCTAAGTGAGCAAAGAATTGCAGACCAGAGAAGAATCATAATAGCTAATAGATTTATAGACCAGGTTAGGCTTGACCTTATTAAAGAAGAGGTTGCTAGAGAATTAGGAAGATCATCATTAAATATAAACAACCCAGATAATAGTCATACTCATACAATAGAATTAGCTGCAATACAAGAAGAATACAGGGAAACAAATATAAATGACCCTTTAACACTTAATAACGTACGGGATAACACAGATAACAATATCGATATATCTATAATACATAACACAATAGTTCAAAACCAAGATATTGATAATACATTTAAAAACGCACTTAACTATTTTAATAAAATTAACCCTGAAAAGCGTCCATATATACCGAAACAAAAAAGTTCAAAAAAGCTTAGCTTAATCATTAATTATATTAACGACGTATTAATCCCCCAACATGCTAACGTGGATACAGAATTTGATCTATTACACACTGTCATTTATTGTGCGGCATGGACAGCTGCTAAAATTAACGGAACAAAATTAACTATCCCACCGCTGGAAGCCCCAAAAAACTTAAACTTAAAACCGTCATGGCAAAAGAGGATAGAGGAAAAAGTAGCGGACTTAAGAGCTAACATTGGTAGGTTAACAGAATATATAAATGGAAATAGAACAAATAAAATAGTTAAATGTGTAAAAAAGATATTAGATACATATAAAACACACACAACACATGAAGAACCTAATAGAGACTTAAACCACTTTTTAGATACATTGAAACAAAAACTCTCAGTAGCAAGTAGTCGTCTTAAAAGATACACAGCATGCTCACTGAGAAAATCACAAAATAGTCAGTTTCACAACAATGAAAAGAAATTTTATCAACAATTAACTAAACATACAACAAATTTCACAAGCTCTAATAATACTAATAATGAGCAAAATATCTTGAACACCGACTCAATAAGACAGTTTTGGGATAACATTTGGGGAAACTCTGTCAAATAGAAGAAGCTAATCAACTGAATAAGCAACAAATGGAATACAGTTTCGTCCCTACTGATATATTTCATAAAGTTTTATTTTCAACGCATAACTGGAAAGCCCCTGGATCAGACAAAATACAAAATTTCTGGTTAAAAAAACTCACAAATATTCACCCATTGCTATATAACCACATAAACAAATTTATAAAGAACCCTGATGCTATACCTTCCTACATCACTTCTGGTGTCACCTATATGCTACCTAAAGACCCTGACGACTTAAGTAACCCAGCTAAATACAGGCCAATTACATGTCTCCAAACAATTTATAAAATTACTACAGCATGCATATCACATCTTATTTATAAACACGTAGAAACTAATAATATACTTACTGAACAACAGAAGGGATGTACAAAGTTTAGCCAGGGCTGTAAAGAGCAGCTGATTATAGACTCTGTAATTCTAAAGCAGGTTCAACAGAAAAAGGGAGATATGTATTATGTATAGCATCTACATTGACTATAGGAAGGCCTATGATTCCGTACCGCATTCGTGGCTCATAAAAGTACTAAATATTTATAAAATCCATCCTATAATAATTTCATTCTTAAGTAACTTAATGTCTAAGTGGACTACACGATTACAATTACAAATATTAGCAAAAAGTTTAGAAACAGAACCGATACAGATCAAACGTGGAATATTCCAGGGAGACGCGCTCAGCCCATTATGGTTCTGTCTTGCCTTAAACCCTTTGTCAAATATGCTAAATTCAATGAAAATGGGCTATTCTTTAGATATGTTAACTTCCCGAACGAATGCAGTTGAAAATTATTTAATAAACCATCTAATGTATATGGATGACATTAAAATCTATAGCTCAAGCCAGACCGAGTTAGATCATCTAGTAAATATAACAGAAACATTTTCGCGTGACATTTCTATGCAGTTTGGAATAGACAAGTGTAAGACAAACTGTATCAGGGCAGGACAGTATCATCGCTATCAGCATCATTTACAGGATGGTGATACTATTGATCCATTATGTGAAGGAGAATCTTATAAATATCTAGGATACCATCAGTCAAAATTAGTTCACCATAAAGACATAAAATCTCAAATAACTCAAAAATTTAAGCACAGGCTAAATTCAGTGTTGAAAACGCAACTTAACTCTAAAAATACTACAAAAGCAATTAATACCTACGCTATCCCAATTCTCACTTATTCTTTTGGCATTATAAACTGGACGAAAAAAGAACTCATAAATTTACAGAGAACAATTAATACCACCATGACAAAACACAGGAAGCATCACCCAAGAGCAGCTATACAAAGACAAAACTTACCTCGAGGTGAAGGCGGGAGAGGAATAATTAATATTGGAAACCTACATAACAAACAAATAGCAACCCTTCGGCAATATTTCCACAATAAAGCAGAAACCAGTACCCTACATAGAGCAGTTAACATAGTTGATAAAAAATTTACTCCTTTAAACCTCCAGGATTCTAACCAACAAAAAAATGAAACACTAATTGATCAACAGTCTCTTATTAATCAATGGGCCCTGAAGTCTCTACACGGAAGACATTACCAAGATCTGAGTCAAGTGAACGTCGATAAAAAGGCATCGAACGAATGGCTCAGACGAGGGGAACTCTTCCCGGAGACGGAGGGGTTCATGATAGCCATCCAAGATCAGGTCGTCGAGACACGTAATTATAAAAAATATATCATGAAATTAAGCAATCAGATCGACATATGCAGACGATGTAACAATAACTCAGAAACGATCCAACATATCACAGGTGCCTGTAAAGTAATAGCCCAAACTGATTATAAATATAGACACGATCAAGTTGCCAATATAATACACCAAAAACTAGCTACAAAATATAAACTAATAGTCCCACCTAAAAAGCCTACGCCATATTATAAATATACCCCTGAAACTGTTCTTGAAAATGCTAATTACAAACTTTACTTTGACCGAGCTATCTTGACCGACAAAACCGTGCATTTTAACAGACCTGACGTCACTTTAGTTGATAAAATAAATAAGACTGCTACCATAATCGATATAGCCATACCCAACACCCATAATTTGCAAAGTACGATATCTGAAAAAGTCACTAAATATATAGATCTAAAGGATGAAATCACCCGTATGTGGCAGTTACAAAAGGTTTCTATAGTTCCCATAGTAGTCTCGACCACGGGAGTAATTCCCAAACAGTTGTCCCAGTCCCTAGGTTTATTAGACTTACCTCAGCAAACTTACATCCAAATCCAAAAAGCAGTTATTTTAAACACGTGTAGGATAGTCAGAAAATTTTTGCAGTCCGAGCTATCACCAGAACCTATTTCCAACATAACGTTAAACTAATCTAGCAATCATTTGGCCTAGGCCCGTGATTGCTATTTATACCGGTTATTTATTACCGAGTTGCCTAGCAAATATAAACATAATAATAATAATGCTATTCAGGTACCAGGTAATAGATGCTATTCAGGACCAGGTAATAGACACAAAGAACTACCAAAAGCATATTATTCACAGACCGAACATAATAGACCTTTGTCGACACTGCCACAGCTCCCCCGAAACTATACAGCACATTACCGGAGCGTGCAAATCCATAGCCCAGAGTGACTACAAACACCGCCATGACCAAGTTGCAGCTATAATCCACCAAAATCTTGCCTTTCAATATAAATTAGTTTCTGAAAAACTACCATACTATAAATACAAACCACAACCAGTACTAGAAAATAATAAATGCCGAATATATTGGGACAGAACAATAGTGACAGATAAAACCATTCATAACAACAGACCAGATATAACAGTTTTAGACAAACATACCATGACCGTATACATAATAGATATTGCAATTTGTAACACCCACAACTTAAACAATACATATACTGAAAAGATCTCGAAGTATACTGACCTTTCCATTGAAATAAAAACTCAATGGAAAGTTAACAAAACCAGAACTATCCCAATAATACTGTCGTCTACTGGAGTCATACCACACACTCTTCACAATAGCCTTAAGACACTTCACATGCACGAATCCACATATATACTCCTGCAGAAAGCAGTCATTCTAAATACATGCCGCTTAGTCAGAAAATTCTTATCCAACAATAACTAAATAAATTTAAACATAGGTCTATAAACGCACACAACTTAGTCCTTGGCTTCGGCCTGGCTATAGTTGATTAACCTTCCAAATACGGAAGAGAAAGCAAATGCTAAAAAAGATAATAATAATAAAGCTTTTATTGCAGACCAAATAGCCCATAGTGTTAGTATGTACATTATTGCTTATGATAAAAAGCTATTGTTAGTAAAAGGTGCAAACGAAGACAAAAAAACTAGAAAGACGTGGACCGTTATGCTAGAGCACTGCGCACTTAGCAACAGACATAAGCTGCTGTGCCCAGTGCTCCATCATGAAGCAGTCCCACCTATCACAAAATTCTCTCAGAATGCTGTTGATCTGATTGTATCCAGATCTCAATAGGTGATGTTGAAATGCTGTCACTTATTTGACAGACATACGGTGCGGTGGTCAGACAAAAGAGCAAAAGGAAATTTTGGGATGAAATCCCCTGCGATTCAAGCAATATGAATTGCCTGACCTGTGTCTGGAACCCAGGTGTTCATGGGGCACAGGGCATATTGTAGGTCTATAAGTTTCATATGTACATTCCTTAGACACACCTTATCTTGATTTGGCAAAAATATTTCACTGCATCTGAAGTTAAGTGCAATGGCTTCCGAATAGAATGTCGATTAGGAACAGAAAATTTTCTCCAGCCATTGACACCAAACAGACTATTACGTGGGCAGCAGACGACTGGACGCCCACGAAACTCACTCTTTCTGTAAACAATTTATTTCCAGATTTCACGATAACGCACGATAAATACTGCCAGAAGCGTAGACGAAAGCATTAAATCAAATTACCGTGAACTCAAATCAATTCTGATTACTCATTGGCAATCAAAATCTTCGATCATGAAGGCTAATTGTGTGTTTTTAGGTAATGTATGTTTTTATCGTTGTACTCATATAAAGTTGAATTATTAATATTAATAAAATTTTAAGTTTTAGTATTGTTCCTGCACGACTCGTATGGGAGAAAGCAGGTGAGTTCCTGTTAACCTTATTACTTTTTTTATTACTTACCACCAGATATTTTTCCGTGTCAGTATAAACAAAAAATATTTAAAAAAATATTTTTTAATTACTGCAGAAAAAGCTTTTCTCTAAAGACAAATTAAACAATTATAAGGATATTTTTTTCAGAATTACGATAAAGATTATTTATATGCCGAGTACCATTGCCATAAGATGATAGGCTGTAGTCAAAACCAAGGCAAAGTTTGCGGCTTCGATAGAAAAGCCAATTTCCTCGCCGTTTTTGACGACATTTGTACACTTCATAAGGCCAATTGCAAGCGATTTGGAGGTTAGTTATTATTTGTTTGAATTGGAGATGCTAAAGTAAGTAATAATTTGGTTGAGCTTTGTTGTAGCTCGTCAAATTTCAGTACAAATAAATAAACAGGCACATAGTTCCGACCTCATATTAAGATTAGTTAAGTGTTGTCATTTGTATCAGAAGATACGAGAGCCTTTTTAGTCTCATAAACACCTCGACTCGAAACAAATAGTTGTCTCGGTTGGCATCGAACCCATCGCCTCGTGTTTATTAGCTGGCTTCGAACCAACTGTACCGCGGAGGCTATCAATGTTACGAAAGATTACCACTGTCTTACAGAATACCGACGTGAAGTAATATTTTTTCTGTTGCGTTTCCTTCGCTAAGTGAAATTGCCAGAGACCAAAAAGCCACCTTATACATACATAATACATAAACTCACGCCTTTATCCCAGACGAGGTAGGCAGATGTGTAGCCAGGACAGGACACCCACATTTTGCCTTGTATATTTCGTCCCACGATATGATTGGGGGCGAGCCTATCGTATCGGGCACAAATTCTTGACTCCGGGCTGATAATGAATAGAAAAATCCAATACCACTTTGCCCGACCCGGTATTCAAACCAGAGACCTCAGCTTTGTAATCGAACCGTATTACAACTACGCCATCGAGGCAGTCTACTTGTCTTTGTCGTGCTGGTATAAGAAAGACAGTCCACTCTATAGTAGATAGTCACCATGCACGTAATATGCAGGGATAATAAATACGCATGTTTTCAGCATTTTGGTCAGTGGACATGGCGGTGTGCGAGGCGCAGAAGTCTTTCGAAGCTCAGTATCATCTAATGAATGACACTTTCGATTTTATAGGAAAGAATTCCTTAAAGATGATAAGTTCAAGTTAAAGTATGAAAGTATTGTTAATAAAAAGGATTGAATAAATTCACTTTTTTCTGGACTGGACAACGTTGTCTTAAACGTTGTAGGGTTTTCAAAACAAATATAAGATATAAATTGAAAATTAAATACTCAAGTAATGAATACAATATTTATTTGAATAAGGAATAATATCATGAGAACAAAAACCCATTCGCAAATAATGCTTTTTTTAAAACAAAACTGATTACCATTAAAAAATATCAACTAGTGGAGGGTAGTTGTAGTTATCTTATTGAACTAATAGTTTAGTTTCTCGTGTACGCTTGCAAAAGCATAGCGCTTGCTGCTTTGCGCTGCTTTCCTTGAATAATTTAGATTGTTTTGTAAACAATATAGTGCAAGTGCTGTTGAGTGCTGAAACGATCACCTTTTTGTCGCGTCGTCTAGCTAGCTTCAGAAGCAAGTTTCCGGTAAGTCCATGACTACTACGGAGACAGGACACTCCGTAAGCGATTAACGTATTTGGTAAACGGTCTTCCTTCCGAGACCATTCCTTTGGAGTTGGGGGCTCAACTCTTGAAGTTATAGACGAATGTGTCTATTTAGGACAAGTGGTCCGGTTAGGCAGGTCCAACTTGAGAGAGATGTCAATCGTCGAATCCAACTCGGTTGGGCAGCGTTCGGGAAACTACGCGACGTCTTCTCGTCCAAAATACCTTAGTGCCTTAAATCGAAAGTCTTCGATAGTTGTGTGTTGCCAGTGATGACATACGGCACCGAGACGTGGCCTCTCACTATGGGCCTCAATAGGAAGCTCAAAGTCACTCAACGAGCTATGGAGAGGGCTATGCTAGGGGTTTCCCTACGAGATCGAATCAGAAATGAGGAGATCCGTAGGAGAACTAAAGTAACCGACATAACCCAGCGGATTAGTAAGTTGAAGTGGCAATGGGCGGGGCACATAGCGCGGAGAACTGATGGCCGATGGGGCCAAAAAGTTCTTTAATGGAGGCCACGTAGCGGAAAACACAGCATAGGACGTCCACCCACAAGGTGGTCAGACGACCTAGTAAAGGTCGCGGGACGTCGCTGGGTGCAGGCTGCCTCCAACAGGTCACTGTGGAAATCATTGGGAGAGGCCTATGTTCAGCAGTGGACGTCCTTTGGCTGATGGATGGATGGATGGATGGATGTAAAAAAAGTTATGAACTCGCAGACAAACCAAGCATTTGGTATTGCGGGACTTATTATAAACATTCTGTCCTCTTTTTAAATATAATAATAATTAACAAAGTAGTGATATATCTCTCTCTGTCTATAAAAAATATATTTCATTTTATTTGAATATATGAGATGGCAACTGTGTTACTAAAACAATATTTTCTGATAAGGTTTAGATTTGGTTACAGCCAAACCCGTTCTTAGTGTATTTCTACTTAGCAAAATAAAGATCTGATCTACCTAAATATCAAAGCAATCACACTTATAAACTATGTTAGTTTCTGGTGGTGAGTAAATTTGTCTATGTATAGTAGTAGTATTCGTAACACATTAAAATATTTAAATTAATTGCTTTCAATTAATTGCAATTGTTGTAGATAAACAAACATCAAATCAGAACGAGCAAATTAAACATCACGTATTTTAGTTGAGGTTTTCATACATTTCATCCTAATTTCCGACATTTCCAGTAGATTTTCCAAAGATGTTCCCCGAAAAAAGCATAATTTAGATTATCACAGGCATTTTAAGACCGAAGATAGCCATTTCTATCCAGCTAATGTAGAGATTTGGGCTTAACAAAAGTAGTAATAATTTTAAAAATAATTAAAAAATCACTACTAGCGCCATCTGTCGCTTAACATATGAATTAAACAGCTAGCCTTTGAACTTCAGTTAAAACTCAGCACTTAACGTACAAAGCTATGTGTATGGTCACTCCATTTATTGCATTTATGATCGGATAGGTGGCGCTAGTAGCCTCTTTATCTGTTTTAATATTACTTACGAATATGTGTAAAATAAAGTAACAACATTTAATTATAAAGAGTATTTAAAATGTAATGCTATGTTATCCTAATAGTGTTTGTATTAATAATATCATATTAAGAAAGAGAATAATATCTCATTAAAGAAAGACGGTATGATTCATAAGAGGCTTAAATATTTCTAGAATGATGTTAGTAATTTAATAAATATTTTCAGGGTATTTTCATTTTAAACGCCAAAAACCTCAAAATATGTGTTGATCATAACGTGTTCATCAAACAGATTGTTACATGCTCAATGAAAATCCCACAAATATTTTTACCGACAAAGAAAAAAATGTGGAAAATGCTAATTCGCTAAAGGGCTGATAACTTGATAAAAGGTTGATGAATTTATAGGCCGAAGTAAAAACTTACACGGCATAATGGGTCCTAACATACGACAGGATGACACCAGGTATATAATCGATGACTGAAGGACGCAGACCCCGACATATCCTTTCTGACCTCCCCTGGGTTATTGAAAGGGCAGATTAAGACGCTTTTGTCTCCCTAAAAATGCAACAATGAATTCGGTCCTAGTATTTTCCAAAATGATTGTGAGTGAGAACTAGAATGTATTTTATTTACAGTAATCCCATTTTGGGTGAAAATATAGTTTTATTATGAATGCGATTAGATAGCGCCCACGCGTCTCACCTGTTCCCACGATCTGGATTTTTACAACAATGCTTCATTTTGGTGATGCTACTGGTATTTTGCACTATCAGAAAATTCACAATTAGTCTGTAAAGAAAACAACATGAGAAGTAGGAAAAAGACATTGAAATGAGACTGGTTATATATTTTACTAAATAAATACTCTTACAATGTTTGAATTAGTATATAGCCTGTCATATTTTCCAACTGCAGATTTTAGGCGAAATGATACAGCACCTCCTTCATTCTGCAATTCATACCTATAAGAAAATCTGAGAGAAAAAAACGTCATCATTTCATTTGTAGCAACCTGGGCGGCGGGGGTCCAACAACGCCCATTACTGAGTATACTAAATTACAAGCAAATTAGTCGAAGATAAATTGCACATAATAAGATATTAGATATTATAAAAAAATATATATATTTTATTAAGTCTAAAAATTTTGGCTTATAGACATTAAAATCAAAAGCTATTGATATTACTTTCTGGCACATTTTGTTACTGAAATGTTGTTATATTTTGTAATTGCAATAAAACAAAACAAATAAAAATTATACGATTACCACAAAAATAACGGATTCTAATGAGTTGGCTGCTTTAAATAAAGACTAACTGTCGCCATAGACCACGACTCACACAAAAGGAAAATCGAGCTGTTGAAAGCAGGTAAGTATTATCTACACTAATAAATCTCTTGGCGATGTTTAAACATACTTAGAAGATAAATTTGCATAAGTATTTAACAAGTACTTAGGTGGTTTCACGTAAAGAATACTAATGAAAACGTAGTATTGTTATATACTTATTTATGTAAAGGACGTTGCTCTACAGTCTATTTTATATATTTGGCATTTTTCAACTTAGCATTTTCATATATTTTTTTAAAACTCGGGTAACACAACAACTTACGAATACCAATACGCAGCTTTTAAAAAAAAATAAAAACCAATCTAGTTATAACGGACTTTACTCCAAAAAATATTTTAAGTTACACGTTCTGGGTTCTACAAAGACAATTAAGGTGCTAAGAAATGGCTGTTTATAGACTAGCCACACTATGATTGAAAGACACCGTATTTATTGTAGTTTCTTTTTTAATAGTTAGTATGTTAAGCCTGCTCATAAACAAAAGCGACATTACTAAGAATTTATGATTAATCGCTGCGTGGCACTGCACTACGCTCGCCACCCCGAGACAATAGGTGTTAGGTCTCACAATACCCAGTAATACCTGCAACAATGTATTTAATTAAAACCGGAACATAGCAGTTGACAAAGAGGTGGTAGCTACCCAGACGGCCCCTTGCTACGACAGATATACCACTCATAAACAATCTCATATCTAAAATCATGGTACTTATTTTTATAAATAAAATATCACGAATATGCGGTACTAAATCCTTAAAACAGCGGCAATATCAAATAATAACCACCGTTACAGTACTTCCTTTAATCCTTTTCCCACCTTCCAAAAAAAGATTATCTCAAAAGCGCCGAAAACCGTCTATTGTCCGCCTAACGGCTCCTAAGGAAACATCGATGCTATCGATATACCGTTACCGATCACATCCCTTTGTATTTTAATCGGTAACACAAAATTTATACCGATTTATATTCAAGACGTGTCCACGGCACGTGTCAAAAAGTGCGTGAGCTAATACAATTAAAATTAGAAAAGGGTAAAAATGGACAATAATATTATTATTTTCCTAATCTACTATTCAGTGTGTAAACTAAAGTCGTGTATACGCAGCGAACACGTGGCTAACGACATGAAAATCGTGCGTAGGTACGGACGAAAAGTGTCGCGGTGTGCCGTATCGATTGAATATATCGATAGGGATTGTGAAGATACATCCTTATTATGGTTTCTTAGATTTACGCGAATGTTACACATTGAAATAAAATAGTTTTATTTCAACATCCTTATTATATTATCAAATATACTTATTAAGGATATCCTGTACATTTCGTGATATTTAATTCAAGTATATCATTATGTTTCCAGGTCATTATAACTCAGTGAAAGCAAAACTTTTAAGAGACCTATTGTTTAGTAGGCTCTCTGAAACGGCCAAAAATGTGTACACGACGATGAAAGTTCATGAAAAAGCATATTAACATTATTTCTCCTGGATCTTCGCAATAGGGTGAACAAATTACGCAAAAAATATTTTTGAAAAATATTTTACTCGATAATATTATTTACTTAATGGAAATATGTAGGCTTCCCCTATGTTCAGCAGTGGACTTCTTGTGGTGGAAGAATGGTAGAGAAACAATTTTTCCGACACCTTACTCGTCCGAAATGTACTTTTCAACAGCTATAATTAATTATTAGCCGTATCCATATATCGATCTGGATTCAGAGTTTAAAGGATATGGTGTAAATAAAAAAGAAAATATCCGATGCAAGACGATGGCAAGGACTGAATTTTAGTATATTTTTAGCGAAGCCTGTTGAATTCTGTTATAGGTTACGAGTCCTTTTCCTTATGCAACGTGAATGTAACTTCAAATATTCCACGTTCAGCATAAAACTGAAATTACGACTGTGCATGTCAGTATTTTTGGCTGAACACATCCATCTCAATAAGTCAACGACAGTTTATTGCAACGATATATGATTGCAATATTCAAATGGCCACATTGTGCAATGCTGTACGGTGTTTAGAAATAAATAAAGCTGTTATTTATTAAGGAAACGTGTATCATGCGGAATAGGAAAACAATGGAGTGTACAGAATATGTTTTGAAGATATTATTTGTTTTATGGTTTTATAAAAGTAATAAAAATGTGACCGTTTATTTAGACTATGGTATTCAAATTGTAGTTCAAGAACATGTTTTAATAATTGAGATGATAAGCAAACGAGAATTGTGCGAAAATATGAGTATTTGCACTAACGAGACGTATCTCTCTCTGGTCGGTCCCTCATGTCTGAGGATCGTGGTCAGGATCAGGGTTGCATATGGAGCGGGTGATCTGCTTCCTCCGGTGCCTGGTCAGTCCATACCAGTCAGTCAGTCTGGTCATACCTAAAGAGACATATAGCCAATGATAAATAGTTACCATTATGTATATTAGCCAGCATTTGTAAAGTCTTTAAATGTATTACTGGTCTTTGGTAAACGGGGATGACTTACATTTGGTGAATAAAATAGGTAACGAGAGCTCGTAGTGATAATATCATGTTACTGACTACATGCAATGTGGAATCAAAACTATTACAGCACATAGGATCTCGACATCGATATAATTATACCGCCTTATCTAATTAACTTGTAAAGTGTTATAAAAAACAGAGCTAAATCAAAAGCCTATTGTAAAAATCGGAATCACCTATTTTATCGATATCAATTAAAGCGTAATAGATAGCCACGCATCCCTATAATGAAAGCTGTCGAGTCGTGCGCTACCCCGTCGATTGTTTCAATATCGGTTCATTTCGATTAACACGAATAAAGGAATCGCTGTCGCTTTGACGGTAATACACTCGGTATTCAGTCGCCGTGCTAATGCCGGCCCGCGCAGCATATTTGCGGCCTAATTATAATAATTATGATATTTTGCTTGAATTTGTTTGACCGCGTTGCGTGTTCGGTGTGTTTACTCGCTTCTGTATCCTAAATGTGTGTTTTGTGTTTAGCATCAATTATTTACGTCATCGGTCTAAATATATGCTGTTTGTAGATGCTGTTTGACGTACAATTATTCTACAATGTGTATCAGGATATAGATATTGCGCTGATAAAAATATATCTTATTTTAAATTATCTGGCGGGATTTTGGCCATCATGCCACGCATCACTCGCTTAGTCAAAATGAAACCAAATTATAAAATAGTATTTTCGGGAAGCGGAAAAAAACTATGTACAATTGTTAATTAGGACTTCGGCTCTTGTTTATTTAGATATAAACGTCACACAACGATTCCGTTGTTTGCTTATCGTCAAGGGAAAACTACGAATATTAAATAATATAACGCTTGGCGATAAAATATGGATTACAATTTAAGACTTTTTTAAACGATCCAGTCAAAAGAGATGACGTAATATAGGTTGTAGGAAAGATTGTATGCAGGACGCTTTCATCAGGCTTCCATGAAAAATCTTGGGGGATTCCTATCTTCTGCAGTGGGCTTCCTGTGGCTGAAAAAGATGACAACACATTGAAATAAAACTATATTTTACGGATTTTATCGCGATTTGTTTAAATTTTTACATTTAACTTTTCGATTGCTTTACAGCTTTCGTGGTCACGGGGCGGACCATAAAATAAATAAACCGTTAATCCGTAAAAAATAGTTTTATTTCAATGTGTAACATTCGTAAATCTAAGAAACCATTATGATGACAACACGCTTATTGTTGGATACAGTATTTCTATAATTCAGAGTTTGATTAAGAAGGCATATGTTACAGTCCACCACGCTTGCTTACTGCGGGTTGATGGAGTTTACAAACCATATTCTTGTAAAGGTCGCAGTGGTAATCAGGTTTCCTCTCGATGTTTTCCTTCACTGCTGAATGAATAGAAGATCTCGTTGCTGTTATTTAATCGAAACCGCGGCATATCAGAAGAACAACTAGACATTTTCACGATTAAATGCCTGTAGTGTCTTCAATCTTCCTTATAGTCAATCTGTTCTTTTCCAATATAAGATCACATACTATGTGAATGTTTTCTTCGGCCATAGACGTGGTAGGGCAGCCGGTGCTACGCTCATCTTCAATGCTCTATCGATCACGTTTAAATACTGCTTCTCATTTTTCTCTAGTGGTATACGATGGCCCGAATTTTTCTAATATTTTCGTCATATCAGCATAGATATGTTTCGGTGTCAATCCATTTTAAAACAAAAACATTTGATCAATATTGTATTTTTTATAAAAAGCGGGTACTTCGTCTCGCTAAGCACTTTTAATTTAAAAATCATAAATACTAAGAAAACAAAATTGTATACTGTGAAAGCCAAAGATACGTTCTTTGATCCAATGAGAGTAGTATTGTGATAAAAAAGTTTCTATGTCGGTCGGTTTACTTCTAATGTACAGATAGGATTAAGATGTTCATTTGAAATTCCTGAGTTTTGAAAAGTGGAACTTGTATATATTGTTAAAGTCGGGAATTAAACTCTGGTATAACTGGAAATTACTATATTCGATACTTTGTTTCATAAGACTCAGTACAAAACAATGAACATCTTTTTCCTGTCTTCGCTTCTGGCGCCAATCGTGAAAA
Organism: Deilephila elpenor; assembly: GCA_949752805.1. Classification (NCBI taxonomy): domain Eukaryota; kingdom Metazoa; phylum Arthropoda; class Insecta; order Lepidoptera; family Sphingidae; genus Deilephila; species Deilephila elpenor. Next base: position 4,521,025 of record OX457116.1, read on the forward strand.
CCGCCCCGTGTCGAATGGCGGGAGTTTTGACATCTCTTTTTATGCAAAGGGGTTTTAAGTACAAGGTTTAATGTAAACACGCTCGTTACATATCATGACAATAATTAATATTTATAATGAGCTTTATACAATAATAAGGATAAATACAGTCACTTTATAAAACAGTAATTAATAATTAATAATAGTTAACAGTCGGCCTTTCCTGGCTTATTCACGTCTCGTGAATCTACGTTAAAAAAAATATATTATATTCTTCTTAAATTTATACACAATCAATTTATTTTGTTTACGAGCATTGGAATAATTATGGAAGTCTCTACATAACCATTTAAACTCCAACAATTTGTGGCACCTGTGTGCCTACTATATGTTATCAACAATGCTCTGTCATCATAATAAACATCACTAAATCATTGGTGGATTAACTGCAGCCTCTTATCCATATCTGCAACTAATCCAGGTGCCTATGTCCCCTACCTGTCCATGCCACAACTTTACTTAGTTACTTTACTTTATTGAGTTCCTTTCTCAATTATAATCACTAAATCATTGGTGGATTAACTGCAGCCTCTTATCCATATCTGCAACTAATCCAGGTGCCTATGTCCCCTACCTGTCCATGCCACAACTTTACTTAGTTACTTTACTTTATTGAGTTCCTTTCTCAATTATAATCACTAAATCATTGGTGGATTAACTGCAGCCTCTTATCCATATCTGCAACTAATCCAGGTGCCTATGTCCCCTACCTGTCCATGCCACAACTTTACTTAGTTACTTTACTTTATTGAGTTCCTTTCTCAATTATGATAACTCTGCATTCTATGTTTAAAGGAACTGTACACCTGGCACACTGTAATTTACTACTTATCTACTAATAACCGAAAATTAAATTACCCTAGTAACAGGTTCATTAGGCTCACAAATATAATTGGTTTTAACAAAACTCACAAATATAATACAATGGAAATAAATTAATAAATGCTATAGTATTAATATAATTAACAAATTCAATATAATATGGCGTAAATTATTTTGTACCTAAATATTATAAATCTACTTTAATTCTACCCATCAAAAGTGCAATTCACTCATCTTTATCACTGTCACATTGCGAATCACTACTACTATCACCGTCCCGATTAAATACCAACCAAGGATGAATTTTGTCAACGGAAAAGATGCCAGTAAAGTTCCTGTTTCCTTTACGTGATAACGGTGTGTCTTCTATTTTATATCGGTCGTTATCAAAAACCTCTACAATGCGATAAGGGCCGCGGAGTTTTGGGACCAACTTCCTACTTTGTCCTGTAGAAGGGCTTTCTCTTTCTACCCGAACCAAATCTCCGACTCTAAAAATAATCTTCCTCCTGCCTTTATCGAAACGTTTCTTTTGTTCCTTTTGATTTTTTTTTACGTACTGAGTTATCTTCTCTCTAATACTATGAACGTCACTTTCTCCTCCCTCTGAATCATTCATAATATTTATAGTTAATAAGGAATTATTAGTACCAATTAAATTTAACCCAAATAAGGCCTGCGCTGGAGTTTTTCCGGTACCTTTATTAAGTGTATTATTAAGACCCCATTGAATTTCTGAAACACATACGTCCCATAAATTATCTGGTTTATTATAATTAGTCGCGGTAAGGGCAGCTAGAACAGTGCGGTTGTAGCGTTCTACTTGCCCATTAGCGCGCGGTGTCGCTACCGCGTTCATAACGTGCTTAATTCCTAAATTCTTTAAATATTCTTTAAAGTGTTTCGAAGTAAACGATGTACCTCTATCAGATATTACTCGTGTGGGGACACCGATTGTGTGAAAATAGTTTTTTAGTGCTGCTATTGAATTCACTGATTTAGTGTTCCTAACAGGTACTAACATAATATATTTAGTAAATGCATCAATGATTAAAAGCAAGTATGCATTCTTTTTCTTGCTTCGCACAAAAGGACCCAAATGATCTATATGCAAAGTGTGAAAAGGGTGGCTAACTTTTGGTATTGGGTGAAGCTCACCTGCTTTTTTGCCCGCTGGGACCTTAGTGTGAGCACACTCTAAGCAAGATTGTACATATTTTTTTATAAATCTTCTCATTTTCGCAAACCAGAAGCTAGTTTTAATTTTATCATACGTTTTTTCAAAACCATAATGACCTATGTCATCATGATTGGCCTTCAATACTTGCCACCTAACTCCTTTCGGAACAACCCAGCGATCCCCAACCTCAGTTTTTCTGTACAATAGTCCTCTTTTCATCACAAAATTATTCTTTATTTCTAGAATGTTGTCTGTATCTTTGTCCTTTAATATGGAAATCATACGTTGAAGTTCAGGACCACTTTGCTGTACGGTGGCTATCCAGTTACTTTCAATACATCTTACTTCGACAGTACTAGATTCGACCGGGTTTCGACTGAGTGCATCTACGTGAGACATGGTGGAACCCGCCTTATATACAATTTTAAAGTCGTATTCTTGCATTATATTCCACCATCTAGCCACTCGAGGTAAAATGTCTCTCTTTTCAAATGTTGCTCTCAAAGAATTACAATCAGTTACTATTGTGAATTGTATACCCAATAAATAAGTTCTAAACCGTTGCAACGAATTCGCGACTGCTAATGTCTCTAAGTCATAAGAGGTGAAACGCGCTTCCTCCGGAGAAATTTGTCTGCTATAATAGGCTACGGCGTTAAAAGGCAAATCTTTACTAGTTCTCTGTAAAAGAATACCAGCGATGCCTACCTTTGAAGCATCTGTATGAAGTTCAGTCTCAGACATATGATTATAAAAAGCTAAAATGGGCCTTTTTATAAGTTCTTGCTTAAGATTTTTAAACGCATCTTCTTCATTGTCAGACCACTGCCATTTTGCATCTTTTTTTAAGAGTTTAGTAAGGGGTTGAGCTATTGAGGAAAACCCTCTTATAAACCTACGAAAGAAGCTACAAAGTCCTAAAAACTGCCTGACTTTATGTTGGTCAGTAGGGCGACAGAATGACTCTACGGCAAGTATTTTGGCTTTTCCAGGTCTTATCCCTTCAGAGCTAACTTCAAATCCGAGATAGTCGATAGATTCCATTAAAAAGTTACATTTAGATAATTTGAGAGTTAACCCTGCTGACCGAAACAGCTGTAAGGTTGATTTAAGTTTTTCGATACCTTCCTCTATGGTCTTGGACGGTATTATGACATCGTCCATGTAAGCAAATGCTTCTTTGAACCGCGAGTTTCCTAAAATATTGTTAATTGCTCGTTGGAAGTTAGACGGTGCATTTACAAGACCAAAAGGCATCCTGTTAAACTCATAGTGCCCGTCAGGTGTTATGAAAGCTGTTAAATGTTTCGAAACTTCTGATACGCGTAATTGATAGTAGCCCGACATAAGATCTAGAGAAGTGTAGTACCTATAGCCAGACAGGTTATCCAATTGATCATCAATTCTCGGGAGAGGATAATGCTCTTTTATTGTTTTCTTATTAAGGGCCCTATAATCTATACATAATCGGTATTCTCCAGATTTCTTTTTAACAAGGAGAACTGGAGAGGCATAACTTGAAGTGGATGCCCTAACTATACCCGAGTCTTCGAGTTCTTGAACGATGTCACGAACTACTTGGCGCTCAATTAAAGGCATACGATACGGTCGGTACACCACTGGTGTGGAATCGCTTAACTTTATATCCATTTCAGTATCCGTAATGCATCCTAATTCTTTGGTAGAGAAAGCAAAACAGTCTCTAAATTCATTTAAAAGTTTAGTTAATTGAACTAGATCAGCTTCATAAAGCTGGTTACTTACAGATATGGCTTCAGTATTGATAGTAGTAACAGAACTATTAAGATGTTGTTCGACATTATTAACGCTATGACACTTAATTTGAGCAACCGGAGAAGCTCGAGACAGCAAAGTGCCTTTTTTTAATATAAATGCAATACCATTACAATTATTCAAGTATAGCACAGCTTTACCACCAACTAAATCTAAAATACAAGGCAAAATATCATAAGTCTTTTGTGGTTGAGAACAGAGGCAAGGATCTATTAGTACCTCACCGTCATGCGAAGGACTCGAATTTATAGGTACAGCTGTCCGCCCTGCCACGACAATAGTTTTATCTAGATATATTTTGAGATGTTTGGGGTCATCCGTTTTATTATTAATGATTAATTTATGCTCTGTCTTATATACTTCTACATGACTCAGTTCAGTGAATGTTTGACCCACTAACAACGATATCTTTAAGAAGTGATCAGGGACTATCAAAACATCTATTTGTGCTTTTACCGAATCTATCTCAACTTCTAAATTACATTTTCCTATACAATGAACCACAGAGTTACCAAAACCTCTCAAGACTGGTAAATCATTATGATCCCAGGTTGTGTTAAGTAGCCGTGCATCGGACTCTCGAAGCATAGTAATTTGGCTGCCAAAATCTATGAAACAATTCATAATTTGTCCATTAACTAAAGCAACTTTAAAATATTTTGCATCATTATCTTGCTCATATGAAATGTTTAAAACAGTCTTTTTGTTTTCTATTCCACTTTTCATTGGACAATCGCTCATAAAGTGACCAAGTTTACGACAGTGATCGCATTTTTTGATAGGTAGCTTACATCTAAAATAAGGGTGTCCCTCCTCTCCACAGTTAAAACATTTTACTCCCTTAGTGAATGTGTTATCTTTTTTTGGTATATGTCGTTTGTTATGAGAATTGCTTGGTACATGTGAATTCTCAGTACTTTTTGTTATTTTTACATTGCGCAGGTAAACTAATAATTTATCTAACTCACTAAACTGTACAGCCTCAGCACTAGTTCTAACCGATCTGTCTTCAATACCAAACAATATGCAATCAATAGCATTTTTCCCCGTTATATTGCACCTGTTTAAAAGAACAATTTTCTCGTAATAGTATTCTTCTAAGTTATCCCCAAAACGTGCTTTGCAAGCAAGCATCTCCGTTAACAAACGACCATAATTATCATTAGTAGGAAATGCTAATCGGAATTTCTGCTGCCATTCACTCCATGTAAATAATAGACTAGGTAAACCTTGGTACCACTTTTGAGCTATACCTGATAACTTGGGCAAAGCGTAATGAATAATTTGTCTTTCTGACCAGTTATAAATCATTGCGCATTCATTTACTTTATTTATCCAAACGTCGACACTCTGGCTTCGCTTAGTTGGGTCGAATTCAGGTATAACATTCAAAGTTGGATAACGCTCGGAACTATTATCAGTGTGCAAGGATTTAACGAGTTCTTTAAACACATTTACTAAATTAGAGTCTACGATTGAAGGATTACTTGGCATTGGCGATGGTACATTGTCAACATATGCAGATGTGCTGGTCTTGTTTTCATGACGCCGACGGCTGACCTCTGAACTCGGGCGGGTACCCGATAGCTCTGCCACACCTGGGGTCTGGGAATGCTGCCGCCTGGTTGTTTTTTGATGGTGTGACCTCTCGCGTCTCGAACTCCTGTGCCGCGCACTCGTGTGGCGCGACCTGCGACCGCTACGCTCGTCTCGACTCGAACCTGACTCACAAGTCGAGCTTCTATCGCGTTTTCGCGATCGTCGACTTGGCATTTTTATTTCAGTAATTACTGAAAATAAATAGATTTAAACAAGTAAATGTTGCATATGACTTGATAAAAGAGAAGGGTAATAAAACAAACAAAAATATACATGTATATATTTTGACGGTGTGTACATAAGCAAGAGTATTATCAAAGATAACCACTTCAGTATTGTTAATTTTTTTTATTTTATTAAATTGAGGTTCTCCAACGGTATATACATTATCACAACTAAGACATTCTTTACTATAGTTACATTCTGTTGCATATACCACTTAAAGGAGTACACAACACTTATGTTATTACACACACGTAAACAAAACCAAGAAAAAAAAAAAAAAAAAAATTATTGTTATTATGCTATCATATTTCATTAAATAAAAATTAAGTAATAAAAAAAAAACAATCCTAGGTAAACGAAGTTGTAAAATCACTCACACGAACATTTACTTCGAATGTTGTTAGGCATAAAAGATATTTGATAATTGATATAAACATTTTTTTTTTTGAATAGAAGGAAAAAAAAGAATTCTTGTATTCTATAAACACTCGATAAAAGCAGAGCATATCAATAACGCTTACCTTTCTGTTAGTAACGTGGGCGTTGGATTTTCACCAAACTTACACAATTTGGTGGTATCCCACTTCTGAGGTGTTAAAGTCGGGAATTAAACTCTGGTATAACTGGAAATTACTATATTCGATACTTTGTTTCATAAGACTCAGTACAAAACAATGAACATCTTTTTCCTGTCTTCGCTTCTGGCGCCAATCGTGAAAACCGCCCCGTGTCGAATGGCGGGAGTTTTGACATCTCTTTTTATGCAAAGGGGTTTTAAGTACAAGGTTTAATGTAAACACGCTCGTTACATATCATGACAATAATTAATATTTATAATAAGCTTTATACAATAATAAGGATAAATACAGTCACTTTATAAAACAGTAATTAATAATTAATAATAGTTAACAATATTTTTTTCACAATATGAAAATTCGTTAAAATATTATAAAATAAGATTAAATTATTTTATCATCAAATTGTTTTTAAATTCGTTAAATGATATCACAATTTTATTTATTTTCCTTTTTCAGGTACAGTAAGTCTATTGCTGAACATAGCTGTTCCACAAATATTTCCTCGGGATCTGTTGAAACTTGAAACTTGTCTGCATCTATGCAATTCCTGCAAACTTGTCGGTGATCACCCATTATTTATTCATTTGTGCAATAACAATTACATCAAATAAAATAACCAACAACAATTTCAATAGAATTTAAATAAAATCATTTCAACTAACTAGTTTAATTCTCGAAAACTTTGCGTGCGAAAACCAGAATAAGACAATGCATTCGATTTCCTTCCTTCAAAGTTAACATTCAGTAACCCCACAATACAATAAATCGCATAATAGTTTTATAACTCTCCCAATCGTATCCATAAACAGTCCATGACAGATTTATAACAAATACGATGACATTTAATCTATAATGTGTCCATTGTGGCGCGAAATAATCCAGCCGCGTTGATATTTTCCTTTTTAAACGGAATCCAGGATGTAAGGTTATTTGCATGAATATTTATCATATATATTGCCCTTCTACTCGTAAACTGAATTATAATGCATTTTTCCCTGACACTTTTGAATTATGCGTATTACGATGTTCTTTTTATGTAATACTTGAGGTAAGTACTTTTTAACTGAGACAGATGTGGTTTCTATATTGACTTTAGTTACTACAATGCGTTTAGTGGTAAGAGTAGTGCAGTTCGAATACAACATCCACTGGCAAAGGAGGAAAATAACTCCTGATAGAATATTTTTTATTTATTAGACCAATCGAGAAAAAAAATGAGTGGACTAAATTGTACTCGGCAGGATTCTACCAATGATTTAGGTAAGGGGTAAAGATACCTAGGGAGATCATGTAGGAGCATTAGATGACCTATCTCAATGGAGAGAGGAGAAAGCAACTGATAAGTTTCAGAAAGTCGTTAGATGTGAATTTTCACAGGTCCCTCTGAAAATCTTTGGTTAAAGTCAGTTAGATTGATTGATGATTAAAGTTCACTAGCAAAACCCTTTTGACCGATGGTAATGATAATGACAGTTTCTGTCTATCTATGTATCTATTCAGCAACAGGAAGTAGACTGCTGAATATAGGCCTCCTGCAAGGATCTCTACTTAGACCTTTTGGAAGCGGCCGGCATCCAGCGACTTCCTGTAACCTTAACCAGATCATTTGTCCACCTTGTAGGCGGGACTTGGCAGTTTATTTAAGATCAATTTTGAACCTACGTACAAAGCAACATCTTTTAAAGCGACATCACAATACAATGTAGATAAAATTTTCTGTTGTTGATAATTTGTTCAACGCCACACATGTGCTCAGTTCATCACTATTCACCAAGCATTTTTTATGCAGTCCTAGTGCATTAATAAACAATTGAATTTTTAAAATATAAACCAGGTAAGCAAAATAAAGTCTAGGCAATTGCTATAACTGTCCACAACAATATGCGGAAAGGGACTGACGGAAGTTCAAGCAGTTAGCAAAACAGGCGATAAAATAATAATCACTTTAATAATTTTAATCAGGTTTAAAAATATAAACAATGGGCTGCCATATCAAATGATATATGACTTCCCCTGTATAGTATTTTCTTTCCGTTCCGATATGGTGGAAGAATATGAATGGATTATTCGCAAATTATTGTCTATCCTTAGCTTTCTTTTACGAGCTGGCACAAAAACGTGTTCGGTCAATAAATGTAAGGAGAAATGTTTGTGGCGCCATGGTCGACATTGTATCATCATTTGTAATGTCCTGTAATGCTTGTGCCGATATTTTGGGTATTTAACAGCCTCCATGGCGTAGTTGGTGAGACGCCAGGCTGTGAAACAAAAGCCCGTGGTTCGATCCCCACACCGAAACAAATATTTGTGTGATCCACAGGTATGTGTTTCGGGTCTGGGTGTTTGTGAGACCGAAAAGTCTGTCGTAACTTCTGATACCCACGATACAAAACCCGCTCTTAGTGTTGGGTCAGGACTATGTATGTGGCTGTTGGGTGTATTTATTTGTCTTTGTGTATTTTATTTAAAGAAGTAAAATGTAACCCACTTAAAAATTAACACATTTGTATATATCGATTAGGTTTAACATTCATAAAACGTTTTTTGTACATATTTGAAATCGTTTTTGTATTGTTTTCTTACTGAATTTAGTAACATTTAGGGTAAATTATGTATCGATATTATTTGAAAGTCAAGAAGCGCCCTCAAAACAAGTTTCATACGAAAAACAATAATATTTTATTCATTGTTATTGACACAAGGTGAAGTTACTAAGGGTACCTAGACGTTTATATGGCGATGTATCGATTTTGCGGAATGTCTAATATGTTTTTAATAATCTCAGTTTGTCCCCAACAATAAATTGTTGCCAAAACAAGCAACACAGTATTTTAGTTATTTTATGTTCGTCAACCACTTTATAAACAGTCCTCGCTCAAAACCGATGTCCTAAACGATTATTTTGGCTATATGCCTAAGTTCTGTGGTTTTATACGAATATGTTCTGAATCGTAAAACGCTTTACTGAATTTACTTTTAATCGCAATGTTGTTTTTTAATCTGGATTTTTAATGTATATTTTGTATAACAGATTAAAAATTGATTAGTTACTTCGATTATGGGTAGACTTAAAATTCTAAGAACCTATTCGAAAAAAAATTTGTGTTTATATATTTTATTTATGATCAAAATCATAATATTTTAATTATCGTTAACTTTAAACTCAGAAGTTTTGCGATAGTTTTAAAGATTTTTTTCAAGTAAAATGCAAGTTTCCAGTAGGTATTTAAAACAAAACACTAATATCCTTATTAATAAATTTGTTTGCTTTGTCGCCTCCCATTACACATAATGCATTGTCCGAGTCCTTAATTGAATTTAAAGAATTAATTAAAGAACCTGCAAATTTGCGGAATTTCTCCAGATAAGTGTTGGATAAGGACAGGCAGAAGAGTAAAAGCTCACCATAAAAGTTTCTCCATGCCATAAAACTTGGACTACATGGCCTAACCCCTCTCGATCGTATTTTTGATTGTAGAGGAAGCGCGTTCCCCGCAGTGGGACGTTTATAGGCTCATACAAACACAGATAAAATAAACTCCAATATCCAACATCGACATGAGTACGCACCCAAACCAAAATATTTGGTGCATAAAAATTCCTGATGCACCGTCCAAACATCAAATCAAAGATGGCAACACATTTGTATTAACAACGGCGAGTCTAACTGAAATGTTTACGGTCTGCTTAAATAAATTAGTGTTGGAGCTCATTTCCCACGCGACATGTGATCGGAAACCCTTAATGAGGTATAATATATTAATTTGTTTTCTGCTAACGAGCCGCGCTAATGCCGGGCTGCGTTTGCGCGTCTCATTATGTTTTATGCAATAATGAGCTTGGATTGTTTTCTTTGTACTAATTGATTGTACGACTTGTCACCGGACAGGAATGGGTTTGTGATTGGGTTCGGAGAATGATTTGCTAAGTAGTTTGTATCATGCCTTCTATTACGATGAAGGTGGGTGTTATTAATTTCGACTTTACATTCAATTGTGTTCATGTATTACAAATGTTGAAGGTATATTGTTGGTTAAATTGGTTCTGAAATATTATATAAATTTAATTAGCTATTTGGCGTGAAAATTTAACTGAGTTTGAATTTTATGACGGTGCTAATTATAGGGATTGCAAATTTTCTTAAAATAGTTGATTTCAGGAAGACTGGAAACGTTAACTGAAGTTAAATCTAATGCGTTAAAAATATCTTCTAGCCCCACCATAGCGCGTATAAGAAAAGTTACTTAGGTATAGAAATACCATCAAATTTTGAATTAAAAATAGCAAATTCACTGAATAAATGCTATTATTTTATTTTTATTTTATTTTTTTATATTATTAAATAATAAAAGTCTCAGAATCAACATAACCGAAGCAGAAAAATCCAGCAGTAGACTGTTATAAGCCGATGACGATGAAAGAGATGAAATGATGAAAGAAATCCAAGAGATAGCGGTGCGCATGTCACACTTCTGTATAAACACACTAATTTACAGGTATAACAGAGCACAACTCTTCCCATTTGAATTTCAAAATTCACTCTGCTTTCTCCCCTACTTTACTTGTTACGTGTTGCACATGCAAATCTTTATGGACTTGCTCACAGAGAGTAGGAAATGAGCTAAATACAGCACAGCAAAATGTTGCATGACATCATTCTAAATCGGTGTGTATCCTGCTGGATTCTTATTTCTTTATAGAAACTATTGAACTTTTATCTGGCTTTAATTTTGTAAATGTTGTTCATCACAATTCTTAAAATATATGTTGTCAAAATTTCTAGATGTTTTCTATATTAGACCTCATTTTGTAAACTTCAATATATTCAAATTAGATGTCAAACTTACAAAGTGCGTAAAGCCTAAAGCCACCGTGGAATGGCTGTTACTCACTGGGTATACAATTTTATTTTTACCATTCAAAAATAATTATCTGTCGCATCAAATACGAATGCAGTGACCTCCATTGCAAGCAACACACAAATTAAATTCTAAATATCTAAAATTATTTACGACGAACAAAAACAATGGGTTTTCTTTATTACTTAATGCAATCCATAATTTATTGTAATTAATGTGTAATCCTTATTTCATTACCATGTGACACGGTACAGAAATTTAGGATTCACACCCAGCATCCTTGAATAGGTGGCTTGATCTAATTTCTTGATAGCTACAAATTTTCTATAGTTTATTTTGTTCCAAGACTCGTGGTTTTTGCGAAAAGTTGCGTGCCTGTTTATAATCCAGGGTAAGGCGTAGGATGGGATAGATCACGTATGTGTCCTGGACATCAATAATTCATTATACTCGCAGTCAGCCAGACAAGTTTGAAATAACAATGGATCAAACTATTGTCAGAGCTTTTTGGGCGCAATTTGCAGGGTATAGCGGAATGGTGTTTATACGTTCTTTAAATATTAGGGGTCGTCCGGCGGTCAAAATTCAACCGTAATGCATCTATTAGCTTACTGAGTGTTATGCTTCGTGTTGTTTAAATTTGTTTTCTTTCAAACTGTATTTTTTGTTTTAGCATAAAAAGCAATTATTATTTAATTTATTTCAATTAATTCACGTCGCTTCTGTAAGCATTCATCCATCAGCCAAAGGACGTCCATGACTGCTGAACATAGGCCTCTCCTAATGATTTCCACAGTGACCTGTTGGAGGCAGCCTGCATCCAGCGACGTCCCGCCACCTTTACCAGGTCGTCTGACCATCTTGTGGGTGGACGTCCCACGCTGCGCTTTCCGCTACGTGGCCTCCATTCGAGAACTTTTTGGCCCCATCGGCCATCAGTAAGCATTATTTATCAGTAATCCATGGACAGCGTTGTGCGTCGTTCATGCATTCATCTTGCCATCATCAGCATATCATGCCCATACTTACTCAGCCTCTGTAGGCCGAGTGCTAATCCAAGTTTAGTATAAATCAGTTTATAACTTGCACCACAGACCCCTGTGCTTAGCTTTTTCCTGATTGACAGGCATAGCGCCACCAATAAAGCTTGGTCCACGGGTCCCCCCACAATCCTTCACAAAGGAGCTAATAAGGGGGCCTAGTACACCACACCGGAGGTTTTCTTAGAACGGATGTTCGCTACATCTATTAAGGGGTCTGCATCTTGTTTCTAAATGTAAATCGTACGCATTAGACATTTAAATATTTCGCGAAACTTGCGCAACAGTACAGCGGCGTTCGGTTAATGGGGGGATTAAAGGGGTTTATACAATGTGTTTTGCATATATGTATTATTTAATTGAGTAGAAATGTCCTTCGCAGGAAGGTGATCCGTTGTGGGAATGAAGTACTGTTCGGCACTGTCATTCAGACGTGTCTTTGTAATAGACAGTTTAAAAATACGGTTGTAATTTAATACATGTAATTTATTTCAGACTGCCTCGGTGGCGTAGTTGTAATACGGTACGGTTACAAAGCTGAGGTCTCGGGTTCGAGTCCCGGGTCGGGCAAAGTCGGATTTTTCTATTCATTATCAGTCCGGAGTCAGGAAATTGTGCCCGATATGGCGATAGGCTCGCCCCCTATCACATCGTGGGACGGAACGTACAAGGCGAAATGTGGGTGTCCTGGTGGCGCCTCTGCCTACCCCTTCGGGGATAAAGGCGTGAGTTTATGTATGTATGTATGTATGTAATTTATTTCATTTTATGGTGTTTTTGTATCATCCTTAGATATAAGTCGTTACTGATAACCGATCTGTAGATATGAGCCAAGCGTTGTGGAAGTTAAAGGGCGGCAGTGATTACTTACGATCAAGTGGCTTGTTTGTTCGTTTGTTATTATTGAATATAAAAAAAATACACTAGTGGAAAAAAAGTCACACACGCAAGTTTATGAAGTTTCAGGTTCTGCCTATGTGTATCGGATTTATAAACCAGCATAATTATGATGTGAGACAGTTATTTTTGTCGGTGGATACCGTATCTAGACTCCGCAGCGCATCAGGTGAGATTAAACCACTTCATCCGTCCAGGACATAAACGATACATAGGAATCAAATTATAAGGTTGGTGTTGCTGAAAATGTAATAAAAATCCTGAAGTTTTTTATCACTTCATCGTAAGATAAAAAAGGTCTCATAGAATTTAAGTATTGTATTGGTCACTGTTTTGTAATAGCGTTTTATTTAAATATTAAAATCGATCAATAAGCGAATAGAATTGGCTATATTAAAGTATTTTTTGAATCTGCTCCCTATCTTCAGTTTCACCATGGCCTTAAATGGTGAAATATAATCTTGGCGTATCAGTTGGCGCCGGGCCCCAGATCTTGTGCCAGTTTTCAAACCTTGTGTAATGTGTAACGCACTGCGGATTTACTTGTTATTGTTAAGAACTTTTTGTTGCGCATTGTTGCATTCAGTGTTTTAAGGTAAAAAAAGGCGATTTAGCACCAGGATTAGGTCCTCTGGCCAGCTGGTGGGACGACTTGCACAAGAGGACCGGCAGCGACTGGATGCGTAAAGCAGCAGACCGGGCTCTGTGGCGTACCTTGGGAGAGGCCTATGTCCAGCAGTGGACTGCAACGGGCTGATGACAATGATGATGATAAAGATGATTAGGTGATTGTAAAATGTTTTAGGATATCTGAAAATTTTGTATTGGTAAAGAGGAATAACTGAAGTTTAGGATTTGTTTCGCTTTTTAAACAATGTGAAATAAAAAACATTACTAAGATAGTCCAGTCAAAATGGACATTGCAAATAACAAGAATTCCGACAGACCTACATTTTGTTACAGACTTTGGGTATACCAGTAGTAATATAGTGCCAAAAGTCCCCCTCCTTGATCCCATGTGTGCTAAATATGTTATTTAAGGTCAAAGTCAAAATTTACTATTTTTATGTCTAATAACCGGACTAAGGGTACATGTATTGATTTTTTATTTGTATTGTCAATATTTTTTCAAACCAGTTTCATTATAAATCTCTCTCTATCTGTCTCTCTCTCTCTCTTCAGCCATAGGAAGCGTTCATTAGGTATTCATCTGCAAAAATAATAATCTAAAATAACACACTATTTCTTTATTTCCTCCATTTTTACATTTGTTGTTTTTATTATACATTATTTCATATAATTAAAATTAATATTTACATCAATGCCACTACTCTTAAGTAAATATATACAAAAAATATAATTAATAATTAACTGTTTGTTCCTTTGGAATGCACAATTATTTGGACGGTGCTAACATAAATTCATTTATATACAAAAATATACCCTAGTCCATTAAATTTAAGGTTTAAAATCATCTGAAATTCATGATCACACATCGGTAATCTTTAATACTACTATTTATTATGTAAAACTTATACATAACTTAATCATATGAAATACTGTTAATTTCTTAGTTTAGTACTGAGCTACGATATGGGAACTAATAGCGTAATAAATAAATGCATTTAAATAGGAAGGTAATATCTTAAATATAATTCGGGTAATACCTTGTTATTTGTTTTTTATTAATTTTAAAGTATTTTATGTAGACATGGAAATCTGATTTACCTATAATTTATTTTTTAATTTAATTTAAAATCATTTGAAAATACGAAAATAATATGCCTTATTTTTATTGGAATACATAATTTATGTCGTTTAAAACACCTTATCTAATTGTGTAATAATATGTTCTATAATAATTCGGTCGTATTACCCTTATAGTAATTTTGGACGGAATAATCCTTAGTACTTATAATCTAAGTTTGGAATACTTAAATACGAATACTTAAACTAATTTGTATACTCATGCTCAGCTTTAGCCACATAATAATACTAAATACTAACGGCCTTATTCACAAATAGATTTAAAACGTATTTTAGTTATCGAATGTTTTGTCCTTTTCGAACGACTTTAGAATTCAATTTGAGTGAAGAAGACAAAATTTTCGATAGTTAAAATAGGTTTTAAATCTGTCTACAATTAAGGCCACAAGGCTAGGTGCACACTACATACTTTCCGCCACCGCGAATATTTTGCCATCAAGGGTGAAATATAATTGAACTCTTTGTCATTACACAAACCCGCAGATTTTAAGGGTCTGGTTGAACAGCGGCCGGGACGGGACAGCAGTAGTTGTAATGTATTATTTCAGGACATTCACTAAAATTGTTTCGCTCGGATTCCATGACGTGTTCTCGAGTAATTAACGACTGATCACGTACCGTTAGCGTCATGTTGTCGTCTTCTGCCCGCTGTTTGACCAGACCTTTACACAGCAAAAATTCGTCGAGGTTGCTTAGCCTAAAACTATAAAATAATGCTATTAAAGGAGAGTTAGGTGACCATAGCCCGTTCTCCTGGAGGCATTGGCACTATGTGGTTGTAGGTGAACCTCTGGCCGTAGTCTGGGAGTTTGAGCGTGGTGTCCGACCAGGGTGGGCTGGGGTTCCACCGGTCCATGCCGTCGTCCTCCAAGGTTAGGGGAGGTGGGGCTATCCTCATGCGCTTTGGACTCGGGTATTCCATGCCTGTGGAATATTTCTTATTAGTTTCATGATTCTTAATCGGAAAATTCAATTTGTTGATATAATAGATAGAGGTATATACAGTAAATATTACTGTTTTTTTTCTTATTAAAAACTGAAGTATTATGTTGTATCTATAATTGAATTAAAAGAAAAATCCTTCGCTTCAGGGTCATAATGTTGGGCAGAGAAAACAAGTTGCAAGCCCATAGAAACTTACGATATGATAGCTACAACACTGAATTTAATTTCGAAATCTTCTTTGTTTAAAAAGGTGTGTAGATCCTTTATCCTTACCTTCCACACCAGTGCTGGTGCAAGGTTCCTGTACGTGGTAGTTGGTTCTCGGATACTGTTCGTAGTACTCTCTCTTGCTGTGGTGAGGGTACATGTACATATTACTGTTCACTATAATCTCCGGCGGCGGGTCGTAGTGGTGGGGGGATCTGGGGACAAAATGAAATAATTTTAATGTTATTGTGGTATTCGGGAACTATACCAGTATTGCGCATTAACTACACTGATGACAGCTAAAAATGGGCTTGCTTGATGTTGTCAATAAGTCAATGGTCTTGCTAATTGACGGTGCTAATACTAGAAAGAAAGAAAGAAAGAAAAAACGATTTATTGACACAACATGGAATGTACAGAAAGTTAACAATAAAATTTGACACAATAAATAGAGAAAAAAAAGAAAATATATAATTAAGAAGTATTAATAAAAAAAAACAGTACATAACATTTATAAAAAAAAAAAAGGCGCAGGCGCTAGGCGAAATGGCGCAACTTAGATAACAAAAAGCGGCCGTGGTACCAGACAGGATAATATTAGGTAGACAGAACAACTGGACGATTTAAAATGCCTATACTAATATCTATAGTATTACATACATTTTTAGTATTCCAAAAATAATTACATTGTTCCATAAAAAATAAAAGAGTATAAATTATCCACATCATGGGGCACTCGTTGTTTGATTAATAACTATACTGTAATAACGTTTAATTAATTACAATCTTTATCATCTATCTAATTACTGATTGAAGAGTTGAAGTACGATAGTAATGATCATGTGCCTCCATGAATTGTACAATCGCGTTTCATTTGTTTTCGTCACTGTGACAGTTCCGTAATGACGTATGTAATTGGATATTTGACGTGTTGACAAAGCTGTTATTACCTTTTAAAGATCACATGTACCAATTATACTAATGGTATTAAACCCTTAAGTAATAAGAATGAGAATGAAAGTTCGTTTGTTGGTTATGATTTGACGCTTTAAGTGAGTTACCGATTATAGTGAATTTTTGCAAATGTTACCACGCGTACACTAAAGGACATAGACTACTTTTCATTAAAAAAAGGACAGCATTATTGGTTTCTTAAATTTAAGCGAATGTTACACATTGAAATAAAACTCAGTCACTAAAAGTCTTAACACCATTCCGAAGCGGGATTGGAGAATTTTATAACCTCATGGAATGATAAAGTTAATGTAAAGTAATTTACTTGATAGATTGTTTTTAGTTGTTCTATAAATATTCGACTTAATCATTTTAAGTTGCCTTGTATCGCCTAAATAACTCATTTCTAAAACAATTATAGTTCCCGCCTTCAATTAAGCTTAAAATTTACATGATGTATCAATAAATTATTCTTATAATTAGAAACGACGTACACCTCATAAATAATCCGTAACGGGACCACTCAACACCAATAGGTCTGCTTTGCTTAACATCTATTTACCACTTAAGCCCTTTTCGAAATAAGGGCGTTCGTATTTGATTTGTAATCTTCCATTTTAAAGCAGTTGTGAAATGATTTTTGAGTATCAAATTGCTACGAATAAGAGTTTTTGAACGGCAAATGTAAGTTTGTAAAGCAAGTTTACAATAAATATGGTAATGAAAGGTGTCAAATACCGCGGACGGACAGACGGACAGACAGGGTGATTTTCTTATTTATATTCCCCGGTATTCTGTGGCATGACGGCTACAAATTGTACGGTGACCTTGCCACGTGTTTGTTTTTAGAGTTTGTCAGCCATTTTTATTTTGTTGTGAATTTCATTAGCACTGTTTCGTTTGGTTATTTAATGATGTGTGTTGTAAAAAGAGAATTGTACGACTTACTCGTATTTTGCGTTTCATCTTAGAGTTATTCAGTATCATCGTTTTGTAATAATAGCTTTTGAAATCGAATTGCATAAGTTCTATTTTAATATTGATTTTGTTTATTATTTTATTAATATTCGTATTAATGTCTACTTAATTTTACTTTTGCACATGTGCTTCTAAATTTTTAATAAAATATTGTCACGCATTTCTACAGTTTCTGGACTTATTTTATTTTTTTCTCCATTTCCGTGACTACGAATAAGTGCACCCAAAAGTCTACCACATCTGCTTCCACAGGTGAAATTTTGAGATAAGCGCTTAAGGACTCATGTTATCTGAACAGTGCCTTATTAAGTCGAGTTCCAACTTGTTATTACAGCCTCGTACTGTTTGTACTGTGCCCCCATAAGAACAAGAAAAAAAGACGACAATAAGAATAAAAATAAGACATGTGAAAAAAGTGGTCCGAAATATTAATAAGACCGCAATGTTTTATCATACTTTATAAGTCCTACGTCAAAATATATATGCGGCCAATATAAACATGATACAGAGAGACATATAAGTGACCTACCTCAAGTATTTGTGACCAATTTAAAAACAATGAATACGTGAAGTGAATTTTAAAACCGCGCGCGTGTTGCTTTAGCTAGATAAGTATGGACCAATTTAAACGAAAATTATAGAAAGACGTATGAGCGTGACCTATCTCAAGTATATGTGACCAATTTAAACACAATAAATACGTGATACGAATTTAAGAATTGTGAGTTCCTTGCTTTTGCTTTTATTGTATGAATGGGTGAATGAATGCAGCTCAGCATGAATGAATAGTCTCGACTGCCTGTGTCACTAAAAATCTTCGTGAATGTGACGAAACAGTTTTGTTTTCGCATTCCGGTCGGTAACATTGACAACCCTGTGGTTTAAGGTAAAATGTTCGTATCAAATCGGATGACGTTTATACATCATCATCATCATCATCAGCCTATACTAGTCCACTGCTGGACATAAGCCTCCTCAAAATTGCGCCATTTCACCCGTTCATTCGTTCCATTTCACTGTTTTTTCAGTTTATACATAATGGTAGAAAATCTGTTAAGTAGATTCGTACTAAATTATAGAGACAAATATGTTGTGGATTCAGTCTGTAATTGTGGTGCAAAATAGATCGGTATAATTATGCTAATTTTAACTCACTGATGTAGTCTACCATCAGACGCATTTATTCACTAACATAAGTGAAAAAATATCTAAATAAAAAAACCTCTAATACTAATACCTAAATAAAACTAATTTTTACGGATTTTATCGCGATTTGGTTTAATTTTTTCGCAGTCACGGGGCGGACTGAAACGAAAACACGAAAACTGGAAAGCAATCGAAACGATGCGACGGGAAGTTAAAAAAATGTAAAAATTATACCAAATCGCGATAAAATCCGTAAAAAATACTTTCAATGCGTAATATTCGTGTAAATCTAAGAAATCGTTATATAAAAAACTCACCTTTCTTCGCTAATAGTCGATTGTGGCGAGTGCGTAGAATAATCCACAGGTCCTCTATCCGTATAAACCCTCTCACAGCCATACTCATCGACTTTGTGCTGTACATACGACGACACGTGGTACCCGGGGTACTCAACCTCCTGGTTCTCGATGTACGGGTACTCCTGGTAGTCGGGGTAACATTGATCCCGCCGGAAGAATTTCTGACACCGAGGGTCTAACATACCACACGGCTGGTTTTGGTAACCGTAGTACTGGTACAGCCAGGAATTTGCTAGCATTATCGACGCTTCTTCTTCGCTGCAAGATAAATTGATATTAATAAAGATTATTAGCATGAAGTTGGATTTAGGATTAAGTACATTTTAAGTAAGACACTAGAAGATATTTTTATAGAAAAATAAAATGTTGTATACATAAACAAAATGGCCTAAAAATTAGATTATTATGATTTATATTCTTTGCAAAGGGAACTATTCTGATCTAAGTGGTATATACCTATATATTGAGGAGTCAAAATCTAACTTTAAATTAAATTAGACTTCTTCGGCTAAAAAGTCACCTAAGTAAAAAACAACTGCAGTATTATTTAACCAAACATATTACTGGCAATTGTAATGTTTGTCAGTAAGAATCTCGTTTGGAGAATAAAAATATTTACCTATGTAACTATGCTTTAATTATCATACTTTATTTTGATGTGACTGGCGAAAAATAGGAGTAATGGAGTAGGAAGAATATAATCGACAGCTAAAAAATAACAGATTGTTTTTCACTTGGAATACTGCGCAGCAATTTTGTTTTTGTACAGGTAAAAAAGTGGCTACAATTGGATTGCTTTGTAAAATATCTCTAATAGAAAACTTTTCTGTATTGTCGAGTTTCGAGTTCAGCCTTTGTATATCAGATACAGCAGGCCGGTATCATTATTTCAAATGAATATTTTTACCATCAGATGCATTATATATATTTTTCGTATGAAAAGTCATAAAAAGCTCTGAAATTAACCGCTCACCTCACTCTAGAAAGAGTTTTATTAATAAAAAAACTTTGATATAAATCTTACCTTAATATTTGGTTTGTGGCTACTATGAACTGTCTAGGCGTGTCCGTTGCGTCTTTGACTTGCAACACTACATGCACCCATAGGAATTGACCGTTTCGTTGCTGCAACTTCACTAACAATATGCAGCATTTGTCTTGTTCCGATTGTGTTACTGTAACAAAATTCTACTATGTCAAAATGTTACTGATGAAAATTATAAAAAAATAACCTAAGGCTGTATAAAAATTAGCAATAGGTAATTTAAAATCAATTCCGTTTTTTATAGAATTAGCAGAGTATTTATAAGTGGCCAGCGTTTTATTTAGATAATGCTTAATGGAATAATATAAAATGTATAACGATACTCTATGCTGTCAATATCAAAACGGGTGCGTATATTAAAATTCGAAATAAGAATATTTTAGTGGTTATTGTAATTGGCCAGTATTCTAATTGAAATAAAAGATTAATAAAAAATATTAGCAATAAGTTTTAATGCAATTATAATAAATCTTTGCCTTTTTCTATCCTTCAATATCATAAAGTAGAGATTATAAATTACCACTTACTTAATCTATGTTTGTTTTGTGCTTCTCGTAAACTGTCCCAATGCATTAATTGATACCAAGATACGTCCGTTAATTCTGATTTCTTCCAGCCTAAATACCATTCGCCACTGAAACAAAATTATATGATAAGTTTCTTACTTCACCGTCGTATCTCGCATATATTGAAGCACGGGATTTTCACAATTGGGGTATTGTCCTAGCCAGGGAATCAAACTGAGGACTGTGTGGTCACAATTTTAGTATTCAGTGTTCATATGACATCATATCGTAATTTAAATCATCGAAAACGATAATTGAAAATTTTGTGTTTAAAATATTCACATAACTGCCTGAATAATTTTGTTTAAAGCGTTCGGTGTGGCTCGATGGCTTTATTGATGGATGTTATTAATGCATGTTCCTCCATTGTGGAAATAACTCTGTTTCACTTGGATCTTGAGTATTATATTATTTTCGAAAACATGAAGCCTGGGACATCCTCACTCGTACAAATGACCATCGTAGAGGAAGATAAAGATCTTTGTTAATATAGACAGATTAATATAGCATTTAAAGTTACATTTGTAAGTATAGAAATATTTCAGAATGTAATTGATCATATAAAACTGTTAGCGACTTCATGAGAGTTCTAGCTCGGCGTTGCAAGAAAGTCTAAGTTAGTTCCCAATCTAGTTAGAAAGAACGCTACAACTGATTTGCGGGAACTAGTTCAATCAAACCGTTCTTACAAATAGAACACATAGCATCTGAATGCAGTAATTATTGAACGCAGTGAAGTATGTGATGTTCCTTTCATGAGTTATGTTTATAGATAGTTATTTTTGATTGTATGAAATGCAATTGAATTTGCGTGTTCGATTGGACATTCCCAAAATATTTACGACACAAAACACATGTCATAAATATTAAAATCCTAAAAACGTTTAATTTCATTGTTCAAAATTTACTCAAACGCATTCAATGATCCGTTATACGATATTATAATATACACGGCTTTAAACCAAAACGCCAAAATCTGTATTTTGTTTCATAGGGGTGTGAAATGAAATGAAATTCGTTTATTTGTCACGTGGGCAATTAAATAGCTCTTATGACAAGTCAATACACATAGTATGCATCGGCGGTGAGGATAATTTATGACGCTAAATTAAAATAAAGCAGAGTTGTGCGTTTTAATTTTAAGACAAAGGTGATGTATACTTATACTTACTTGGCGTCGACGTGCAGTATCTTCATGTCCATGGCGTGCACGGTGGTGAAGACGTTGGTGGCGCCGTGCACGACGCACTCGCGCGTCTCGGGCATGGCGAGCGGCGTGCACACCGCCAGGAACACGGGCTCGTTGCGGCTGCACAGCGGCAGGTACGACACGTAGTGCCCGCGCACCAGCACCACCTGGCAACCACATCATGTTTAGCTACAGCCACTTTGTGCCTAGTGCCTAATTAACATCAATAAGCCCACCTAAAGATTCCGGAAAAGCAATGTGAAGTGACAGTTTTCTTTGGTTAGTAAAAACTAAAAATGTCTTGGTAGGCAGTCTCAACAGCATTCAGATTGAGGTATCGATAGACCATTTTAAGTTATTTTTCTTTTTCCCCACTTGTATTATTTTCTGTAAAACGATTTACCTCATCTAGTAGGAAATACAATAAAAGAAACCAATCGAGCGTAAAGAACAAAGAAGTTATTTGTTATTGGTTAAATATTAAAATTTTTAACCAATACTAATAAAAACGTACAATGAAATGACGAAAAAATAAAAACACTTCAATTTGTTTTAAAAGATGGAATTAAATGCTTACCTTTTGATCGCCGAATCTCATTTGTCTCCGTGCGTTTCTTGACACGTTCATTCTGCAGAAAAAATGTCTATTCTTTGGTACATTTTCAGTCTCTCCGTTGCCACCCCTGTTTAGTTCCATTTGGACTGTCTGATGGTCCTGTCTGTCTATTATATCGTATACACTGTCGCCGTGGATTAATAAATCTTCCTAAAAATAAAAATATATATTGAAATTGTTTCTCTTCGCTACATTAGACTTTATCATTCTATTACGCTGAATATGTCATACTTTACGCTTCTAAATATAATACCTATTATTTTCAATTGGATACATATTATATAGCTAACTAACAAACTGTTTGGGCACATTGTGAATACTTAATAGTGGCAGTCTATTTGTCAAACGAAGTATTACTTTGAGCGCTGTCTTGGTCAGCCGTGGGCGAAGTTAGTAAGTTCGAATGAATATGACCAAACGTTTGATAAATATTTAAAATCTCATTCATCAAGACAATGATATTAAAACAAGTGCAAAGCGGTACAAACCATCGAATGCCCCAAATATTCAGCGGCGTTTTCCGATATGTACAACAGTTTACCATTTTGCGTCATCATCATCATAAATCCATTTATTGCCTGAAAATACAATGTAATGTTAGCATTTATTTTTCCAACGTAAAAAACGATCGTAAAATAGCAAAATATACCTTTGAAAATCCGATATTAGGTGTGGGAGTCGCTTGTTCTTGATACTGATTGCTGAAATCGTGACTTTTAAACACTAAAACAGAAAGAAAGACCGAGTTATGAGTGAAGTAATAGCATACGATGATAAGATAGCGAGCTAAATGCATTTAAAACGTCTTAATACGCCTTTTCGTGACTGAAGGTGAGCAGACAAAAAGTTTTTGGGAGACGGTTTTGAAAATTTTGAGACCACGAGATCTCCTGATATGGTGTTCGTGATGAGTTAGGAGATTCCGTCCACGAGAAACAAGGGAAAATCTTATACGGAAATGAAGACGAGCAAAAAATGTTTGATGTTAGCTTTAGATACGGTGTCTAAGACCGTTAAGTCTATGAAGAATTAAAAAAATTACATAAAATTATTTGAATTCAAAATTGTTTACCCGAACTGTAATGAATATAATAATAAAATGATTGTTTTAATAGAAAATGCCGATTTAATAGATGTAGATGTTTTAGATTTTCATGTCACAGATTCATGTACGGTTATAGAGCACGGCATGAGTAAAAGATTTGTAACTATTCATTTCTTTTGTAACTGAAAATAGTTCCTAATTGATTTTGATAAACAATTCAAATGTAGTTAATTTTGAATTTATAATATAGTCAAAAT
Organism: Deilephila elpenor; assembly: GCA_949752805.1. NCBI lineage: Eukaryota > Metazoa > Arthropoda > Insecta > Lepidoptera > Sphingidae > Deilephila > Deilephila elpenor. The sequence goes on from OX457116.1 coordinate 4,545,132, forward strand.
GACATTTTGATGTAATTTTTATTCTTATTTTTTAAATTATAAGATATTATAAGGCGTTATCGCAAGTTCTAGATAGACTATTATTGGTCACATAATAATACAATTTGCAACTAAAAATACTTCATTGACTTTGACAAATAACTAAGTTATAGTTAATTTTATATTCGTAACATGTAGTAATAGTAACATTGTCAACCTTTTACGTAAATGGGCCTTCAATAAATATTTTTATGTGGTCGTTAAATATGACGTTAAAAGTGATAGGGATTCCGATATGCCGACGAAACAAAATAATATCCATATTGTGTACATGGTATAATGTATACAATTTTTAAGCTAATTATGATTTTGTCATAGCCGATGATGTTATTGTAATTAATAAACAATAATTAATGTATTTGATTGTTCTACAACTGGTAACGTTCTTTAGTATTTCGTGTAAAATTCCTTTTGATATGTTCATAGCACGCTCATAATATGCTAAGTTGTATAAGGCAGTGATTCTTATTAGTCAGTAAGGCGATAAACAATAAAATTAATTACATTGACCTTCGCACCCCGGATTTACTCCACCTAACAATTTTAATAAGGATGTATTATCTCATAAACCATTAGCTGTTATCCGGATATAAATATTTTAATTACAATACACAAATAAATAACACAGTTATTAATACAAATTTATACCGGATCATGATTAATTTGCCTTGCAAATATTTTTTGCTACAACCGTTTTGAAGTTTGCTCGTGTTCATGTTTATTTATGCGTTTTAAATTGGCTTGTAATAGATGTTCTTAATCTCCCACGTCCATCGGTAATTATGTCACCCAATCGACGGTTTATAAGTGAATAATTTAATGTAAATGCCTCTACTGTAATGTGGGAAAGGTTGGACCGATACCAATCAAGGGCCAGAGGTCAAATAAATATGTCTGAGGGCTGCTTTGAGTGATTTAGTGGAGTGAAACAATTTGCTGTCTACTGTTCAAGGTTTAGTTAGCAGGATTTGTTTTTGTAATATATAATGTTGGATCGACTTGGATCCAGGCTGGACGTTTTGATGGAGAATGAAACTTGAGTTGAAAGTATAAGTAGATGGGATATTCGCATAGCCATTTAGAGATAATTTTAAACGATCATTATTAGCACGGAGTCAGGAATTTCTGCCCGATAGGCTCGCCCCCTATCACATTGTGAGACGGAAAATAATATAAGGCGAAACGTGGGTGTCCTGATTGCACCTCTGCTTACCCCTTCTGGGAAAAAAGGCGTGAGTTTATGTATGTATGGAAAACGAGTCATTATAACGCAAATGTCTGACGTGTTGGGTTAGTCTGCGTGTGTATATCCGGCTTCTATGATATCGGTATAATTGTTATCGGCGAAATCTCTCTCACCGGTTGATTTTATGTTTAGGTTTCACTGCACTAACTGTACTGTAACCAAGTGATATTTTGTCACTTTATCGTGCCAATATAGAAAAATATCGTAAGGGGCTTATAGAGACACTATTGGTGCTCAGTGTTACTATTTGATGTTATACCTTGACGATGCGCAGGCAATTTTACGAATGACTTGAAATTTGAAATTAGAATCTTAAATAATAAAATAACTGTCATCGAAATCGTTTAAGACTTTGCGGTCTAGGATCTAAAATACCAAGAAGAAATAAAATTAGACGACGCACAGAATCTGATCTATAGATTAACATCAATTCAATTTATCGATAATTTTGTATGAAGGCTAGAACAAAAAAATAATGACTTTGTTTACAATATTCTATATGTATGTACTGAAATCAATTATATTGAAGCCACAAAAAACGTAAAGTGTTTTCAGGAAGCAATAAAAATGTGTGGATAAACTCAAGGCTATTACAAAATACAATATGCAAGTAATACCTGAATTGAAGTAAATATTAATTATTTAAATGGTTTTAAGTATTACTTATAATTGTTTAGTATGTACAGAATAATGATATCTAGTGTCCATCTAAAGCAAAAGTAGATCCAAACTTTTTATTTTCCATTTGAAACTTCATGTCACTTCACTTCCATGCGAATCTAAATAGTATGCGTCAAAACCATCGTTATCAATGTTACACTAGATAAGACATTCAGTACAAAAAATGTGTCCCACCTACTTGCGGTGCATGCACCACACATGAATCAGTTTGCTTCGTGACAGTGACAGTGCAGTACGCCTTATCGCATACGTTTAAAAGTAATAAATGAATGTGTCGCCGTCAAACCGAAAGCAAATCGTCTGAAGTTAAAATATTTTAATAAAATACCAGGTAAGTGATATAATATTGCAGTGTGCTTTTAAAATACGGGGGCACTTTATTTCTTTGACGTGTCTCGTCTATCAGTGGAATATAAGTCTATGGTCAAAATCATATTTCGCAACATAAAATTATTTTAAAATATTCTTCTTATATATGATTTTGGATTTACTCATCACTATCATAATTATCCTCAGGGATCTCCAAAGCGATCTATTGAAAGCCTGCATCCAGCGTCTTCTTACAACTTTTATTACGTACATACATAAACTCACGCCTTTTTCTCAGAAGGGGTAGGCAGAGGACACCCGCATTTCGGCTTGTATGTTCGTCCCATGATGTGATAGAGGGCGAGTCTATCACCATAGTGGGCATAAGTTTTTGACTCCGGGCTGATAAGGAATAGAAAAATCCAATCGATTTGAACCCGAGACCTCAGCTTTGTAGTCGTAGCGTAGACCTACTATATAACTACACCACCGAGGCAGTCTCCCTCTAATAGGTTTATTTGTAAAGCTTCATCATCATCATCATCATCATCATCATCATCATCATCAGCCCGTTGCAGTCCACTGCTGGACATAGGCCTCTCCCAAGGCACGCCACAGAGCCTGGTCTGCTGCTTTACGCATCCAGTCGCTGCCGGACCTCTTGCGCAAGTCGTCCCGCCATCTGGCCAGAGGAGATTTGTAAAGCTTACCTTGTTGGAAATAGTTCATTTTCCTCACATACACGCAGACCAGCGCCATGAGCTGTAGTTGGGACAATCGCTGTCTAGTTGAAGGGGGTAATGGAAGCAGATCTCGAAGGTTCGATATTTCAGCGTTGATCAAATCTCGGCGCATCTTGCTCGCCCCTTTCGTTGACTTTGTAGGTTCAAATCTGTTTGAAGAAAAACAAATATAAATTTAATCTTTCTTTTCATGTGCATTCGGGCATTGTCAATGATGTGAATGGTCGAACATTGGTCGAAATATTTAGATTCATTAATATTTTAAAGTTTCTATGTTATTGAGATTCATGTGCCGAAAATTACTTCTCCTAAATTTGTAACATAATTTTTTTTACAGATAAAATTATTGGATTAACGTCACATAGGGAAAACTGATAAAAACCTTTACGTTATCAAGATAATCAAAAAATCTTCCTTTCCTACAAAACTAAGTTAAGTACGTGCTTTAAACACTTCATTAGTGGTAAATCTCTAAATATCGTAAAACGTCATTTACACGAAGAGAGTTTCTAGGGAATCGTATCCGATTATCGTATGACATAACCGCCATAAATAATCGTGTTCCGACAAATTTTTACACGATGCAACTTTTTTATATCCTTACTATAATTTTTGAGGCGAATAAATCCTCCGTGTAAATGGGGCTTAAAAGTATAATAAAATATGAAATAATAAACAATGTGAAATAGCACTGTTCCATAAAATAATTATTTATTCCACGGAGACGGGTAGTGCGTACGAGATTGTGTTTGTTCCCGGTGTTAGTGATGTGTGCCTTGCATTTATTATACAATTGTGCAATATTTTTATTCCATTTCTGCCGACCAGCTTGTAAGAACTGTGTTCCGGTTTGAAAGATATTGTAGCCAGGTTAATTTCAAATTATGCGAATTAACAACTTAGTTATTTTACGTTTTGTGTGGTGTTATTCCTGTTTTTGGGGAGACATGACCCTTACCATGAAGCTTTCAACTAACAGCTTCTAGCCCATAATATATATATATATATATATATATATATATATATATATATCTTCGATTTAGATACACTTGAAGTTATGAGACAAACGTATTATACATTCAAATAAAACACAGATGTCCGCCCCGTGACCACGAAAGCTGTAAAGTTATCGAAATGTCGGGAAGTTAAAAAATGTAAAAAATACAGCAAATCGCGACAAAATCCGTAAAATATAGTTTTATTTCAATGTGTAACATTTGCGTAAATCTAAGAAACCATTAAACGTATTATAGTTGTAGACTGTTATAATTTTCTGATGATTTTATTGTCATCAATTCTATTTCCTTTAAAAGCTCATCCATTAAGAGTGCTTCTTAGTATTTTTATCATATCTTAAATTTTATCTATACATCGTATCTACGTGAGGGCTATTTTTATTTTATTTTATTTATTAATCACCCAGCAATAAAGAGAAAGCCAACCGAAGCTCATTAAGGAAATCACACCAACATTAAATGCTACCCAGTACTCAAAATAGACATATTTTCTAGGATTTATAGACAATGCGCGGATGCAGGGTTCCGGACAGGTGTGTCGGCGCGGCCTACGAATTAACATGGTATTAGAATAATTTTAATGGTGCCGCCTCGGCAGGATATGTCGATTTGTTAATTGATTCTGTGATTGTTTTATCTTTGTTGATTGTGTTGGGATTTAGAGAGGATAGTGAAGTTTATTTATTTATTTAAGAACGGCACATCAACAGCATAATACATTCGATCGCTTAATTAATTATTAGTTTCATTATAAAATGTATATGCCAATGATATGAACAAAACTTTGACCAAAATAAATAATAACTATAACTATTACTTAATTAAACTATAATAACAAAACAAAACAAAGTATAACAATATATATATTTTTACATTATATCAACGAACTTCACTTATTTAGCTAGTCAGAGAAAATTTAAAACGGGTATTTTAGCGTTGAGATAATTATAGAGTTTACTCTTTCTGGCTATCGGGTGATGTAATCCAACATTTATAAGTAATAAAATAAACAGTACATGTGACTGTCCTGACCCCACATTAAGATCAATTAAGTCTTGTGTCACAGGTATCAGAACGACGAGAGACTTTTCGGTCTCACAAACATCCAGACCCGAAAGAAATATTTGTGGGCCGCACAAACAGTTGGTGCGGGGATCGAACCCGCGGCCTGTCGTTTCACAGCCGGCGTCTAACCAACTGCGCCACGGAGGCTGTCAACATTGGTCCAATGACGCGGCAAGCAGAAAGTTTAAGTTACTTGACAACGAGGATATTTGTAGGAGACACTTATGATAATGGTTTCAAGTTATTATTTTTATTTTCTTTTTAGTAGTTTGTGTAAAAACATAAGGCCAGAAATTGTAAGGCGGTTCCGGAGTGTTGTCATTTTGAAAAATTCCAATCTTTCACCGTAAGTTGTTTATTAAGTAAACAAAGTGTGTATATAATATATATGTGTTTATATGTTGTGTTAATTATGTGCGTATTTAAGTATTCTGTAAGTGTGAAGAACTTTTTTGAACTCTTTTGAATTAAATTAGCAAATTAAGTTCAAATCATGGTTAAAAATATTGTGGAATCACATTTTTTTATTTAATATTTAAATTTACGGCGCTTACATTCTTTGGAATAATTAACCTCATTTATTGTTTTATTACCTTATTAATGTACACGACATTACACTGTGTAAAAGAAAAGAAAAGGTTTTTTAAATTAGCAATGTACAAGTTGACAGATTTTCATGTTATGCTACCCAAAATATATTTGTTTAACGTTCAAAGAAAAAGAAACACATTTCTTTATTGTTAACAAAAAACATCGAATCCTTAGGAAGTGTTTGTCCGTCAGCCGCGTTAGCACGCACCGCGCGGCGCTTTCATCTCCCTCCTTTATAGCCTGTTGCGTTTTATTTGTTTCAATCATTAGATTTTTTCCTTCCATCGTTAAGTATGATTGTGGGAAACGACCGATGATTGGCGCTTTGTCGTCGGTAATTTTACTGAAGTGATTTATTTATTGATTAATGTTTTCGTTTTGACATTTTGTTGACTTGATGGGAGTTGTCTAATCGGCTATGTATGGAAATTAATTAATTTTGTTTAAACAAAGGTAGTTGTGAAGTTATATATGCGAAGTTTTATTGGGAAATAAAATTTGATAAAAAATTGCAATGCTTATAGATTAGCTAGCTATATTACCATTAATCAAATATATTGCATGTTCGAGAGCAATTGTAACATATTCATTTAATTACCACAGGTACAATTAAAGTATCTTTTATTTTCTTTTATAAAATAAACAAAAGTTTTTAACACAAAAAATACAAACGAAATAACCATCTAATGCCCAATTATTTACTCCTAAACTGTCCCCTCAAAAACTTAACTAAATCGATATTTTCCCCAAGGTTAAAGAATGCGAGTAATAAGTAATCGTTTACGTGTCGTTTTTATACAAAAAGCGCATTCCATACATACTGAGGGCGTGAAATGAACGCTTCACGCCGAATATTCAACCGTTAAAATTCTTCCGTGTAACTCCCGGGTGAGGTGGAACGAATTATAATGTTGTAATTAAATGTATATTGTTTCCTATAGTTTTTCCGGGGTTTTGGGTTCTTTTGTTCTAGTTATTTATTTTTGTTGATGAATTCAGTGCAAAATAGACTAAGTTAATTAATCAATCACTCAATTAAAGTGCGATTTCTGGTCCAAAGTCACAAACAAAATTACAAACGGGGCGATCAGGATTTAAACTGGAATTAAGTATTGGAAATAATACATGTGTTTTTAAGGCCTATACCCAAAATGGGATCCATATCCTAAATTAAATAGATTTAATCAAATAAAATTACTTTTACTCGAACTAAAACTAGTTATAAAGCACTTCTAAAATTACTAAGAGCATTTGAAATTGTAAAAAGAAGGTTATGGAATAAATGGCTTTATTAATATTATTTTTAAGTTCCAGTACTGATTATGTTTTACAAGTACCAATCTTAGCTTCTTTAATTTTTAAACAAAACGACTAGTTTGGTTTTTATTCACTCATGCTTACTTATTCACACTGTCATATAATGTTATTGTCGCAGACCCGAAGTATGTTTCTGCGGAAGACGTTGCATTTTCTATCGCCGCATCAAAAATATTTGCATGGTCCTCAAAATTATTTCTATTTTAGAAAATTAGCAGCATAACTTTATAATATCTATAAACTAATTTCTTTTCTTAAATTCTTACATTTCAAAGTACATGTTCTTAATTACAAAGATAAAAGAAAAATATTTTTTAACTTCCCGACGTTTCGATTGCTTTACAGCTTTCGTGGTCTCGGGGCGGACTGAAAGTTGTAAAGCAATCGAAACGTCGGGAAGTTAAAAAATTTAAAAATTAAACCAAATCGCGATAAAATAAATAAATATGTTTAAAAAAAGTAAGTTGCAACAGAAATCCGATCCAATGTTTATTTATAATGTTATGTAAAGTAAAGTATATATATTCAATGACCAAATTGCGTTACAATTTCTTAAAACTAGTTACAATACTATACAATAATTACTAAAACTAATATCAGTAGTCAGGGGTTCCCAAACTAGGCTTAGCGTGTTTCTTGGGTAACCAATTTGTATTTAAAATATCTGAGTAGTATGTTGCATATCTGATATGTATAATAGTATGTTGTATATCATACCCCGAAACCTCAACTTTGCAATCACCGTAGTACAATTGCACCTCAGAGGCAGTTAAAAAAACATATCATACTTTATGCGGAAATAGATCAATAATTTTCACGTAATAACAAAAATAAATTACATAACCATATGCGCTGAAGGCTCGTTCCAATTCACGCGCATGTGATTTTTCTCACATATTACCAAGGAGTTAACAATTAGACAACACATTACTATATAAGGAAATAAATAGACTTGAATGCAAACGTCACGAGCTACACGTTGTAGTAAACATTACAAGGCTATGTCTTGTTATTTAAATCTTCGCGTGGAACTTAATAGACTGTATTTCAGTCTGGGTATAAATATTGGTAGAACGCTGTAGTACGTAGATTTAAATGTGGAATGGATAGTAACTTTTCAGGATAATAATCTATAGCATCTTATGACATTTATAATAATTAATCTCAAAATAAGCGATTGAATGTATTATGCTGCTGGTGTACTGTTCTTAAATAAATAAATAGCATTTATAATTAATTACTGTCGATTAATTATCTTGAATTCTACGTTTCAGGAACGTAATAATAGGGCGATAAAGCCCAACAGTCCACGGGATGAATAAGGTCTGAACTTTCTCTTATATTTGGAAGTTTTTTAAAGTCATCTAGAATCACAAATAAACATTCATTGTTGCATACCTTACATTGGCGACTTTTTCGGGCCATATATAAAATATAATAAAAATATATAAAAATAAGCTAGAACATATAAAAACAGTATTTAAGAAATTAAGTTTTAGTTTCTAATTTTACGACTGGTTTACACTATGCGGCGCCAGAGAAGGCGAGATTCTAATTCCTAAGATCAACTTCCTGTTAAACAGGGCTGTTCGTTCCTATATTGTGAGTTATCATTACATTTAAATAATACATTGGACAGTTCTGTGCCGCAGTTTGTTAGACGTCGGCTTTGATATGTAAGACCGCGGGTTCAATAGCTGCACCGGAACCAAAATTTGTCTGAGCCACATATATTTTTTCCGGGTCTGGGTGTTTGTTAGAGCGAAAAGTCTCTCGTAGTTCCTGATACCCACGACACAAGACTCGATCTTAGTGTGGGGTCACTATGTATGTGACTGTTGGGCGTACTTATTATTATTTATTTTTAATAATATCTTTAAGTATTTCGTGCCCAGAGCGCTCATTTGATTGTAAGAAAGCATCTCCATAAACAGGAAAAACATCACTCAGAATTTGTAATTGAGAACTGCATAGTACTGCATTGTGCTTTTCACTACAATATACGTACATATTAGGTGCAAATTCTCAGTATCAGCCTATATACATCCCTTTGCAGGGCAGGCGCCTTTTCTACAATCGAGAGTACGATTGAGAGGGGTTAGGTCAGTTCACCACGCTGGCCTAGTGCGAGTTCGCCGACTTTACAAACCATAGAATTTTTACATATCGCTAATATACAGATTTCCTCACGATATTTTCCTTTATCGTTATAGTGCGTGGTGATTGACTATCAATACACACATGACTCCGAAAAGTCAGAGGTGTGCCCTGGGATTTGAAACCGCGACCGTGAACATGTTGGCAGCCGTGTGGTCCGTTACCAACAGGCCACCACGCACTTCAAATTGGGGTGTACATTCTAAGCGCATAATAATTTTATTAACTACAACCCTTGTTTTTAAAACTGGAACACAAGAGTTCAATTACGAGACTTGCTATTAAGGATACAAATGAAGATAGCTATTTATTTTTAATAGCCTCAGTGGCACAGTTGGTTAGACACGCGCCGGCTGTGAAACGAGAGGCCGCGGGTTCAATCCCCGCACTAAGACAAAATATGTTTGTGTGACTATGTGTCACTATTGGGTGTATTTATTTAATTCAACATTAGTTATTCCGATAAAACTCAAAAGAACTCTAATTCGTAAATTATTGTATTACTTATGTAATAATAACAAGTGACGGTTCTGATATAATTTATTTAAAACTTAAATGTTTTAAATCCCACAGGAATTTTCATATTCTGATAACTATGGATAATGGTTTCAGATAATTTAGGTATTTGTAGGTATAGAGAAGACAATACAAATGTGATATTTAAGAAACTAGTGATATTTTGTGAATAGTTACCGTAATCATGTAAATAAATGAAGGTAATGTAATTAAAAAGGATAATTCGTTTTTGATTAAATTCTACTGGAATTTCTTTTTTTTCGGTTAATTTTTTATTGATTTATTTATTTTAATGATTATCTATTTCCAGATATCTAAAACAAAAGTTATGTGTTTTACTTCCGTTATATAAATTTTGAATATATATTGCCGTTAATTGAGGATCAGTTGTTAGTTTTATGATATATTTTTTTATTAGAGTTACCAAAAGAATATACATTATTTACTGTAAGTATAACAAAAATAAAAAAAAAACAAATTTAAATGTTCTTACGTTAACAGGAAACTACAGCATACAATGTTTTTTTTCTCAATATCGACGTTCCTTTGGTTTATTTATTTTATTTGTACATAATGTATGGTGGAAGATAGCTAACGTATTTAACAGTTTGGTAACAAAAAACTTGATTTCAAATGTTACGCTAAGTGATGTTCGAGTTCGAGCCACGTTTTGCGTCGTAAGATGTTCTATTATGGTGTGAAATTTAGGTAAAATATATTACGAAAAAGAACTACTATTTAAAATAACTAAAAGATTATTTTAATTTAAAATTTATTTCTTGTTTAGCGTCACTTTGTTGGTTTTATTTTAATTGATATCTGTGCGTTGTCTTATTAAAAGTATAAACTATGAAAATAATTACTATTGTGTAAAAAGTCATAATAAAATATAATTAATTTAGTAATCACTAATCACCTGTAATTACTAGGTATTTATTTAGCTCAGATACAATATTAATAAAATACCCTAAAAATAAATACGAAAAAATATAAATTTAAAATTCACACGTAAGTAAAAAAAGTAAAATACAATTTTAAATAGTATCAAATAATTTAAAAACTCACCTTAGGAACATTTTGATTGAAGATAATAAAATAAAACAGCAAATTAATTAATCACTGAACACACGGTACTAATCAGTCCATTGTTATTATAACTCAAGTAAAATAAACACGACCACACAACTCGAACGCCGATGTCCTAATGATAACTCAATAAACGGAACAACCCTCCACACAAAACTTCACAATATTAATGTCATAATGTAACCATAAAATAACCATAAACCGCACGTGTCCAACATTATTCAACAGGCGCGCAACCTCACAGCGAGTTTCCTCAAAACATCACAAAAAAAAAACTAAAATCAAATACTAATAACCGCGCGTCAATTTATGCGTGAGCTTTTTAATAGAATGAGATTAAGGCTTGATCCTGAAGCTTGATACTTCCGTGCGCCAGCGCACCGGGACAACGACTATAAAAAGGCACCACTAAACTTCTCTTTCCCGCGAGCCTTATTTTCTTTTTTTTACGCTCGAAAAAAGACACGCGCCCGCGCCGCCGCACGGCCTCGCGGTGGGGATATCTGTTCAAAAATTCTACAAGACACTTTCTACGTGTCATTTCGAAAATGGGATCGTTTAATGAGACGGGGAAAAGAAAAAATCCGAGTACAGCTTCATTACGGGCGAGTATTGCTGAGTGTGCGAGCGGGACGGATATACGTAATCGGTGCGGTTTTTCCGGCCGCCGGTGTCGGTTTGCGCGAAAGAAATGGAATGAGCCGTTGGTCACTCGCGATGGTACAGATTAATGAGTCCGAGAGAGATGCAGGTAATGGCTTTGTAATTATGGTGGTTCGCGTAAACGAGACGCAACTATAATGATTGGGCGCAATGACAGTTATTGATATTGTCGTAATAAACGTCGATTTGTGTGGTGGGTACGAGAGGGCCGGTGCCAGCGCGGTGTGTTAATTACATTTTAATGACTTGCTGAGTTGAGATTCGTTGTTTTCGCGACATGTTATAGCTAAAGCGATATTTGCGGTTGGTGTTTAGTGTCTAGTACATATGTACATCTAACGCGTAAATGCTATATTTAGAAATTATATGATATATTGATACCATTTTGAGAGTTACTAGAAGTTTCTAATAAGGACTATGATTTTACACGTTTCGTTTTTATATGTAATTTTTCAAATGGTGTTTACTAGTGACTTAAAATCGGGTGTACTGAACAGAATTTAGAAGTGCGTGGTGGCCTTTTGATAACGGACCAAACGCGGCTTCCGACACGATGGTCGTTGTTTCAACTTCCGACATTTCCGAGTCATCTGTGTATTGATAGTCAATTAATACGCACCTTAACGGTCAAAGAAAACATCCTGAGGAAACCTGCTTACCGTAGAGATATTCAAGAATTTGTATGGTAAAAATTTGTCGACTATAGAAGAGGCCCATGCCCTGCAGTGGGACGAATATGGGATTCATCATCATCATCATCATCATCAGCCCGTTGCAGTCCACTGCTGGACATAGGCCTCTCCCAAGGTACGCCAATATGGGATTGGCCACGCAATATTAGTTCGGGTATCACTGTTCCACAAAAAACGAACGTAGAGCAATAATGTCATTGTATCATTCGATAACTATAATATTGTCGGTAACATAATCCGTAGCTGTATTATCTTTCCTTTTTAAAGTATTTTCATTTTTCCAATTTATAGTTCGACAACCCATTTTGCAGACATGGTAATTTGGTTAGTTTTGAAAGTATGAAAAGGTCGAGAATCAACCTTCAGACGTTACGGTTGCGTCCACCATGCAGGCTTAGTATGGGTTGTTGGAGTACTTCCAAGGTTTCCTTCAGCGTTAAAGCGATAATTGACTAAGAATACATACACAACAAATGTCAAAGGTATAACTTCGGCCCTTAATATGCTTTATAAACTGTCGTTGTATATCTGTTGCAAAAAGTCAGGAACTTGTGCCCGATATTGCATCACAATATATTAATTTGTGTCTGTGCGGAGATCGAGCTCGTGGCCTCTCGTTTCCCAGCCGGCGTTTAACCAACTGCGCCACGGAGGCTTTCAATTAATAAATCAATTATACCAAATTAAAATGACTTCACTGATGCCAATAATTAAACAAAATATGTGTAGTTTAATTATTGTATATTAGTATCCCATTTAAGACTTAGACTGCCCTTTCTTTCTCCCATCTATATATCCATCCCATGGTTGCCTGAAAGAAATTGCCTAGTGTTTTAAGGCCGCCACTATTATGTCATTTCTTTATTGTTTCTCTGTACAGTGCAAAAATGGATCAAATAAATAATAAATAAAATATATTGCTAAAATTAGAACCCTTCCATTCCCATGGTTAAAACAAATCACCAATGTTCAAGTTGTATGTAAATTAAAATTTTTGACGGTGAGAGCGTAGCCGGGGGCACCGCTACCGTGTTACGAAGATAAACACTGTAATCTTTACATCGTAACTGACGGGGGTTTCAATTAAATTTAGAGGGTTATTGGTATATTGTATACGGTTGTTGAAATATTTGAGAATTTTAGGGGTGAATTAATTTTGAGGGAAGAAGAAAGTTGACAATGTTGGTTTGAATATCAATGGGATGTATTGCAAATATTCGTAATGTTGTAGAAAATATTTTTTTGTATAGTGTCAAAGAATTATGGCTTTTGTATTTATCTATCTATCTATATCAGCCCATATACGTCCCACTGCAGGGCACGGGCCTACTCTACAATCGAGAAAATCAATTGAGAGTGGTTAGGCCATATAGTCCACCACGCTGGCCTAGTGCGGGTTGGCGGACTTACATACCGTAGAAATTCTTTAAAATCGCTACAGTATGCAGGTTTCCTCACGATTTTTTCCTTCACCGTTAAAGTGCGTGGTGATTGACTATCAATACACACATAACTCCGAAAAGTCAGAGGTGTGCCCTGGGATTTGAACCCGCGACCACCGTGAACATGTAGGCAGCCGCGTCTGGTCCGTTACCAACAGGCCGCCACGCACTTTTGTAATATTATTAAAATGTATAATAAATACACCCAACAGTCACATACATAGCCCTGACCCCACTCTGAAATCGAGTCTTGTGTCGTGAGTATCAGGAACTACGAGAGACTTTTCGGTCTCACAAACACCCTGACCCGAAACAAACACTTGTGGTTCACACAAACATATTATGTCCCTGTACGGGGATCGAACCCGCGACCTCACGTTTCACAGCCTGCGTCTCACCAACTGCACCACGGAGGTCTTAATTACTTGTGTTAATTATTATTATATAGAAATTAGTTTTGTGATTTAACGACTATTATTAGTTCCTACTGTTTCCATGCAAGAAAACGTCGCATTTCGTGTTCACAAAGCTTATTAAGAGCGATATTATTTAAAGGCAGTGAAAAAACGTTTCAAGCATCTTCTTCAGGAAATCCAATTTTCAATGAGTACCAAAAAAAGTGTATATTAAACATACCTTTAACATCAATTAGTGCACTAAATGACTACCACTTTAATCTATGCATCAATTTAGTAACAATACCAATATAAGATGTACCGGCGGCTTATTAGAAGCTAAACAACCAATCAGGGCCTACAATGCCTTATTATGTTTAAAAATTGGTACCCAATTGAATTTTCTAAAGAATTCTGTGCGTGATAAAAAATTGAAATGCTTTTGGAAGGGACTGACGGCCGGTTGATGGAAAGTTGAGAAGCTTCTGTGTGGGAGGTTGTAGGTTTGATTTTACATACACACATAAACTCAGGCTTTTTTCCAGAAGGGGTAGACAGACGTGATACCATGACACCCACGTTTCGCTTTGTATGTTCCGTCCCACGGTGTGATAGGGTATCGTCATTTTCACAGCCTCCGTGGCGCAGTTGGTTAGACGCCGGTTGTGAAACGAGAGACCGCGGGTTCGAACCCCGCACCAAGATAAATGTTTGCGCGGCCCACAAATATTTCTTTCGAGTCTGGGTGTTTGTGAGACCGAAATCTCTCGTAGTTCTGATTCCTGCGACACAAGACTTCACTGATCTTAATTTGGGGTCAGGACTATGAATTTGGGTGTATTTAGTATTATTAATTAATGCATTGTAGCGCAACAGGAAATTAACGAGAAGAAAACAATATTTATTGTGCCACAAAACGATTTATTTCTCATATTTCTTTTTAAATTTAAAATGTTCTCATACATAGACTGATAGGAAACACATCCCCAACGGGTCTAATCATACTGTTTTTTTAAATAAAAAAGGTGTTTTAGTGTAAGGACGTTTTAGGCGGTACATCAAAGGTTGGCGCGTCCGCTGCGGCCGGCGGCTTGGGGTGTAGTGACATTAACGCGCCGCTCACGTGGCGGTTAAACTGAGACACGTGCTGCGACTGCCTGCAGACGATACTACTATAGGACGATGCTTTTATACCCAAAGAATTATATGAACTTACGGCATAGCCTATTAGGATATTTGACTATTATAGATTTTTATATTATTTCGCGTACAAACACAAAAAACATTAAATTAAAACATTTCTGTCAAAACAGTATTAAATTAGTTTGTAAGATTATGCAAATATTGATGTTTTAAAAAGAGAGTGGGGACATAATATTAAGACACTTGAACTTAACGTCTCTTTCACACGCGTACACTGTAATGCATATTAAGACTAGTGACGTCACTAGTTTTGTTTTGCATCCCTTTTTTTTTACTCCCACTACAAGATTCAAACGTTTGTAACTTTCTAATTCTTAATGGATTTATAAAATTCTTTATTTGCTATATTTTGGATATGGAAACATTTTGATAAATATAAAAAAAAGGAGTTCAATACATAGTATTACTGCACTGTGCTCTATCAAACCATAACTGTCCACTGCTGAGCAAGTAAATCTACAATCAAGAATTTTATTGAGAGGACTCAATACGGAACAAGGGTTTAGAGGAGAATTATCATAGTGTGGCACTATTTTTTAATAAAAGTAGGTGCCTTTAGTGAGACTATTGCACTGTAGCGCTGGATATAACGTCTCTAAGGGCCGATTATTTCGTTCTTGAGTAGCCCGCGTAAATGTGCGACCGCCACCTTTTTTAGCTCGCATATTTGAATCGATTTGTTCTATAGTAAATATTACAAAAATATATGATAATACGGAAAAATCATACGGTTATCTCTACGGAAAAAATATGAAATCTTTTGATTGATACATAAAAATGAAAACTCGAATGAAATAAATAAAATAAAATAAAATCGTTACATTTAGCTGAACCACTCAATTAATTTAAAACAAATAATCCAAACATCATAATTAACATCAAATAATTACCCAATCAATTCTCAATCACCCTGTGCGTTATCAAGCGGTCACAATGACGACGTATTTAACGATAACAACCGGGGGGTCTGGTAAAAGACGCCGGCGTGACTACCAAAATCACGTCCGAACCACCCTAATGTAAACAATAGACAAAGGACCCGACCGGGTTATTAGGCTAGCCGATAACTATCGAGGTTTCGGTAGTGTCGGCCGAAAGTTTGGGAAGAAGTTTGAATATTTTGGTAAGAGCGGATTGTGCTTAGGCGTGGGGGATTGTTGATTAATGAATTTTTTAGCGGGATTCATGTTTTTGTTTTTTCCTTTTAGTGGAATAATTAATTTTACGAGATTACGCGCAAATTGTAATTTGCTCTCGACTGGACAATTACCTTGAAAGAATAGCTGTGAGAATATAGGACGAAGATTAATTTGATGTCTAGTTGATTTTTGTACACCTTTGCGAGACGTTGCAGCATATGTAATAAAATCATTTATGACGTATACTTATATACTCGTATACATGTAACATGCAAGAGATATGCTTAAAATATTCGCAACTTAAAACTATTATTAAAATAAAATGAATATAAAAATGTATTTATGATTTAAAAAAATACATTACCAACAATAATTCCTATTCTACGCATTATCAAGCATATGTTTTGAAATCTTGGTGGAATTCTTTGAGTTAATTTTTTTGGTCAGCAGTGTACAAGAGCATCCGTTGTACTGGGAATCGTAGCGGCGGGCGCACAGTAAGGGTGCGTACTGATTTTGTCAGGTTTTTGGGCTAAAGAGGTCATATAGATCCTATCTATGTATGTGACGGGTTGGAGGTTAAAGTTCCTATCCGACATCTGTTTTGTATACTTCTTTATAGAATATTACAACTGAACGTGTTATGAAAGGGTTGAAAATACTTTCTTGCAATTTTAGCGAACCGGTCCTGCTTTTTTTTGCTTCGCCCCGTGAGTAGCTAAGTTAAAAAAATTGACAATAATGCTTTGGCGGAATGTTTCTTAGAAAATAGAATTACATATGAAAGACTGCGGAATACCTCTATAAAATTAACTTTATTAAATGTATGGTTTGATGCGTAAGACCACAATAGTTGGCGTTTATTTAGGGAGGCCTACTTCCAGCAAGGCTCACGATATTATATGTATATTTTATTAAAATTGTCCACGATTTAGCAAAAGACCCGAGTTGTATCATATTAAAGAACGAACAAAAGCAATGACTGCTAACTTCGGAAATACTTTGAAGTTATGTAGGTTTTAAATAATCAAAATACTTTCAAAATTCTAGCGTTCATTTTTAGTTTTATTTAATTCGACTGCGTTAAAAATACGTAACGAAATAATCGAGTAAACGCTCCTTGCAATTACCAGCCATTTGGGGTAGTATTTAAATGGTTTATGCAATAATACAGAATCAGTAATACTAGTAGTGAAACAGGATGGGTAACACCTGCTCAAAGTATTGCGAAATAAAAAGCATCGAGAGAGATTTTATCGGATATTTTGCTCTGCACGTGTCTGTAGTTGATTTTATGAGTGTTTTATTCGTTTCGCATAATTTCTGAGTGTTGTACTATGTATGTAATTACTTCCCAGAATTTCTTATCCTTCTTAGCAACATTATCGAATAGTGCAATAATACAGCATGTGTATTTTTTCAAAATCATCGAGTTCGATTCCTCCCTAGGAATATCGATTTCACAAAAATCTAAGTATGCAGTTTTAGTTTTCATTGAAATCGGGCTCGTAACTCCTTTCAGCATTTTTCGATATTCCTCATAGTTTCGGTTTTGGCCATCCACGCCAACTTGAAAAACTCACCCTGTATAATCTAATTTGTCATATAATGCTAGATACTGGACGGTTTTGCAGTTGAATTTTTGTTAGATTTTTGTGGTTTAAATGGCCGTATCCCTCTTTATCATATTCTCCATGTAGAGGAGGCCCGTGCCCTGCAGTGGGATGTATATGGTCGGATACAGATATTCTTTTGTCTTTCTGGCCCAGTGAAAATTGGTACCTAGACTTAGTATTCATACTTTCGAAATTCTTCGGAACAACCGGAGATATACAACTTATCTCTTGACGTTTTCTTTCAACGTTAAAACATGCATATATATTGCGAAGTTATGGACGTGTATTGATAACTTCAAAAATTCGTAGATGTACGTTATATTCGAACCTCCAATCGACTTGGCAATGCACACTGTCCACGAAACCATCTCTCACGAAGCATAACATAAAGCTAACATTGATATTTAATTTAAACTTTACAAGTACCATTAAAGCCTATAAAATAAGTAATAACCAGAGTGTTAACATCATTTTCACCGCTCGTATTATTTTTCGCAGTAATTTTTTGCTCTTTTTCTCAACGATATTTTTATAACGCTTTAATCTTTAACTCGAGCCGTTAGTTTCGAGCAAACCAGGCCTCACTTAGGATGCATTTTTAACCATAGGGCTGCGGATACAGGCGAAGTTAAGCTATAATTTCGACTTTTGTCGAGTAATTTGAAGATTAAACTAAACGTATTAGAATTAAGAGCTTTTAGTTTTGATTATTTCCGATGGAACGTTTCGCAGATTCTGGGAATAACTAATGTGTTCCGAATGAGTCATCTGATTATTTTGGAATTATGTCTGGTGTTTTTGATTTTTAGGTGGTGTATTGGCTATGCTTAAAGTTGATGGTCTTTTGTTTGTGGAAGCATATTTGTAAATATTTTGACAGCCTGTGGAGCAGTGCGTTAGACGCCGGCTGTGAAACAAGAGGCCGCGGGTTCGATCCCCGCACCGAGACAAGTATTTGTGAGGCCCACAAGTATTTGTCTCGGGTCTGAGTGTTCGTGAGATCGAAAAGTCTTTCGTAGCTTCTGACACCCGCGACACAATACTTAATTGATCTTAATGTGGTTCAGGACTATGTATGTGACTGTTTGGTGTCTTTATTTTATTTATTATTTATTTAAACATTCATAAAAATCACCGAACTAAAGGATTAATATGGTTATTTTTTTATGTGTGTAGTGTACAATGAAGTATAAATAAATAAATACGTTATTATCAAAGGTCGATGTGAAGCCTCTTTGCGGAATTACTGCATAATTGTCAGCAGTAAGACTTGTTAGGACACGACCCTAAATTCCCCAATGAAATTTACTTCCAGTCAAGCGCCATGTCTATCTTACCAAAAACCCAAGGCTAAGTTGGTTGAGTAGTGACAGCCCTGCGTGTGGCGGCAGGTCGCCGGGCGTGGCGAGCAGATGGCTCGATTGCCGGCGCTCGTCCTGTTTGCCTGGCTCGCTCGGCAAACATCCACTGCATTCGACTTGCTCACTTACTGTCTCAATGTCTCGGCGACGCACTATGTTCACCTTTCTTGCATGTGTATCAATAATAGAATTTTCCGAAGCTACGTATGCCAATTTTACCAGTGATTAAAAGCGGATTGAGTAATCTTTTAACTCATGTCAGAGTCATAGAATTTTTCTGAGCTTCGTATGTCAATTTTAACATGAATAACACATTTCTATTAAAAAGCGAATTAATGACATTGCCAAAATTACTATAAATATTATTTTACTGAACAAGTTAATTGTACTCGCATATAATATTGTGGTTTTTTATGTCGTCACTTGATTAATTTACAACCGCGAATGCTTTCATAGTGTAAGTATGAGTTTCCATTTATAAGTTTGGATTAAAATATTTTAATTCCAGACCTTAATTTCAAATCGAATTAGCAGCATTTTGCTCCGATATGTAGTAAGAAACCAACCTACCCTCTATATTAAAAACTGTGCTGTACGAACTTCGAAAAGGAATGATTATAAACCGTGAAGTTATAATTTCAATTTAAAATAATTAGTAACTTCCCCTATCAATTTTTACGATGGCCGATATAGTTCAACGCCCTTGACCTTTCAGTCCACCTGCGCACGTGACCCCGCGATGATCAGCATCACTACGGATGACGGGGTCTTTGAAGGGTAGGTGGAGGGGAGGGCAGGTTGAGTCCAGTGCCCGTGATTTAATGCCCCACTCGCTAATTATGGCTTGTTCAAATTGTAGCTTTCTCACGGGCTAAAAGGGCCGGTTGTATCGGATAAGTTAGGGTAACTGGCAGTTTAGTAAGTGTTTTATGTGATATTTTAGCGATAATAGTGATGTGGTGGTTAGTGACCAGCTGTAAATACGTAAAATATAAAGATATCGTAGGTCATAGGTGCAATGCTGGTGTAAAAAGATTCTGAAAGAGGGTGAGGTAATGATAGACTAAACTATAGGACTTACTCAGTGTATTCGTTAAAAAAGAAAAACAAAATTACGTTAATTGTGATTGCCTCGGTGGCGTAGTTGTACTACGGTACGACTACAACGCTGAGGTCTCGGGTTCGAATCCCTTTGAATTCAAATCTTTTGAATTCAAAATATTTTGTGAACAATAATTTGTACTAAGCGGTGTTAAACGTACTCTACAGCCCAATACAAAGTTTGTGTATTCTGTTTAAGTTTATCAACAAATAAATAAACTGAAAATAATGGCAAACATGATTTATTATCATCAATATTGGTTTATATGTATTTCAATACACCTGAAACATTGTGTATTTATAATTCGATATTGCGTTAATCGGGGTTAAATCTCGGTTTACACGTTCGGTGCAACCTTATCAAGATGCGCCGTCCACAGGGTAACTTACAGTATTCGCTATACTTATTTTGTCTGCTTCAACCTGTTACCCGGTCAACCTTCGAGGTATTTCTTTCTTTTTCGCTCAAGTATAATTGCTTATGCATCTATCTCCGTCTAGAGATCTCGGGTCAGGCCAGAGCACATTACCGTAATGATACATAAACACATATTTAAGTAACGATTCTTTTTGCGTAAAAAGTTATGCGTCTGAGTTCTTGTGGATGGTTTATGAATTTTGATACGTGAGATGTGAAATTATTTGGTGTCAGTTGGTTCGGTGTGTAGGACAGCCTTCCATGTCGTCGACGTGGGTGAACACTGGAAATGATATTAAAATAATTAAGAATGTCCCAAACAATCATTTCAATATGTTTTCGATGAGACGCATGTTTGATATAATTGGTTAGGACTAGTATAAGGGACTTTTTAGTTCCATAAGGCGCAATAAATATATATTGGTCATTTAAACATTGGTCTCGATGTCAATGTTATTGTTTTTACTACTAGCATCTTGCCCATCGTTTCACGAAGTTAATTTAATAATACACTTTTCGGTCTCACATACACCCAGGCCCGAAACTAATACCTGTGGACCAGTGGCGAAGCTTCCATATTTGCCGATTATTTCCGGCTTCCCTTTTGTAAATTTTGTCACTTATAATAATAGTGTGGACCACACAAATATTTGTTTAGGTGCGGGAATCGAACCCGCGGCCACTCGTTTCACAGTCAGCGTCTAACCAACTGTTCCTACTAGTTGTAAATTGACGAATATACACTGCATTTGTTTAAAACGAAAACACACAACTCATGCACGCTGCCTAGTAACATAAGTCAACTTTAACTAGACAAGAAACAATTATTACCTTGATTTGTATCACAAGCGTATTCCAGTAAGTCGCACAGATCAAGGAAGGTTCTCTTCTCATCTCCCATCCTTCCACAAATAGGTATAGTATCGTGAACACACGTATCAGCCAACTGGCAGAATAGCTCTATTCTGTTCTGGAACAATCGTATTCAAAATTCCCTATTGAGAGGTATAATTGAGGACGGAAAGATCAAAATGTATAAGATTAGGCACGTTAAAAAAATGTTTGTAATAGAAAATTGCGGTACCTCAATTTATATGTCTGTCTCTTTCACTCCTACACACTCACCCTATCTTTCTTCGCGCTCTATTGATTTCCCACGTGCTTGATACACGCGGTCAGATTTTGTTATTACTGCCTGCTCTAGGATATCTCAAATCTCAATGGCAGAGAAAATAGTGTATAAGGGAAGGGAGACGATAAAATACTTATCGAATGATACTAAACTCTAATATTATAATTTAAGGATAAGTCAATGTTCAGCAGCGGAATGTTCTTAGAATTAACCTGGCTTTGTAAAGATGCCAGGAGTTGATTCTAGGATCCATCCATCCATCCATCAGCCAAAAGACGTCCACTGCTGAACATAGGCCTCTCCCAATGATTTCCACAGTGACCTGTTGGAGGCAGCCTGCATCCAGCGACGTCCCGCCACCTTTACCAGGTCGTCTGACCATCTTATCCATAGTCAAACGTTTCTTACCGAAGGCGTTGAGGCGTAGTTAGGCAGATGGCAGTACGTACGCAGAATCATGAACGTCCACAATATATCTGGAATATAACAAAAATAATGTTGTTTTAGTTTAAGGTATGTTAAGGGCCAAATATTGTAAAAATATTGGAGACGTCATAGCCATGAAAATATGCAATCACAGTTAAATTATCTCCGAAATTAAGTCCGAATCTGGGAGCTTTACCTGACCAACGGACAATCGAAATTGCAACTTATGATTTAAAGCATCTAAGCTTTAGATCGTTAAAGTAAATAAATAAATACACCCAACAGTAACATACATAGTCCTGAACCCACACTAAGATCGAGTCTCGTGTCGTGGGTATCAGAAGTTACGAGAGACTTTTCGGTCTCACAAACACCCAGACCCGAAACAAATACCTGTGGATCACACAAACTTGTTTCGGTGCGGGGATCGAACCCGCGGCCTCTCGTTTCACAGGCGGCGTAAAACCAACTGCGCCACGGAGGCTGTCTATAAAGATCATTATAGAAAGTTTAGGAGGATTCCTAAAAAACTTTTTGGTTTGTTTCAGTTAAAAATAAGACTGCAGAATGCACAAGTGCTCTACAAGTTACCTCTATTTAGAAATAAAATGTAGTTCTAGGAATATATACATCACTCACAGTAACCGCACAGTTTAACCCACATTCCGCCGGTGGATATAATATCCGAAACAGGCATATTGTTCTGCGCACCTGAAGATTAATGTTTGTATGACAACTATCATGTGAGCAGGGGTGGACAACTTTTGGATGACGTGTGTTTGTTAGGTTTTAGATGTTCATTGTAGAGTGTTTATGGAGACTGTACGATGTTATGCTGGTACGTTTTATCAATTTATGTTAGGCAATGGGAACATGCCGTACAAGATTTGATATTAATGACGTGTGGTTAAAACATTAGATTTTATTAAAATCTGTGTCGTAAAATAAAACCGATAGAATATATTTTTAATATGGTTCAATGTTATTTAAATTAAAAGTTACCATTAAGTTACCATGCTGAGTTGGGATCAAAACAAAGGAACTAAAATTTTGCTCGGTTGAAACTAGGTAGGCTACTATTTGAGTATTAGCTCAATAGGGGGCGTAGCTCAGATGGTAGAGCACTCGCTTAGCATGCGAGAGGTACCAGGATCGATACCTGGCGCCTGAACATAGTACTTTTTTGTACGATTTTCATCACAATACTTAGAGTTATTTTTGCGAAAATAACCATAAGATATTACACTACATAGCAGGGCATACATACATACATAGCAACATATACATGTGCCAAATATACAACAGACGATAATAGCATGTACTCATTAAATATTAATATGAAAAACATATCCATAAATTGTAATAATTGTGTAATTATACCATTCGCGTTGACAACATCAGAGAAAATTACTTTATCACTCTATATAATTAGAAAAATGTTGCCCACCTCTGTTATTTTAGTTCCCAATGCGGACAATATTGCACGCAAAGCGAGTGTTTTAACATAATTTCCTGCCACACAAGCATAGTTTGGATTCGTCTAAGTAAACAATTCCTTGTATTGCTCGGCTAGATTTCACTGGACTGTTGTTTTCGAAGCTTGTGCGTTATGATATTTAGAAAAGTATTTACAAGTAAGTAATTTAGTTTTGAATCATTTTAATTTATTTTATGATTACCGCTATTTTTCTGCCAGCATGCGCAGGTAAGCTAAGGGCTTTAAACTAATGTGTGTACATGAAATTTGGGAAATTGCAGTAATATTTCGCAATCTAACAGCGGAGTTTTAAATAATGGGTACTGCCACTTCTAAAAATAATTAATTTAAATACAGGTTTAATTAGAATAGGTACTTTTTTCAGATACAATAATTTTTTACATTTTGTTGTTTTAGGTTTAATTATTTTAGGTCTGGCTGCGGAAGTATGGTCTCACGTCGAGATAGAAGCTGAAGATTACTTCTTTCCTCTAGAACCGGTAGGAATTTTATTAAATGTTAGATGTAAAATAAACACTGAAAGCTTGAAATGTTCATGCTACTAGTCCAGATGAATTGACAATGTTCCTTATCAATTTGCACTGGGAATGGATAAGAAAAGCTGAGAAACCAGATCGTGTTATGAAATAGGAGAGGCTTAGCTCCAGCAGTAGACTGCTGTAGGCATCACTACTTATTAATGATGATGATCAACACATTTTGCAATTCAATAGACTTTTAAATAGTTATTTGACGATATTTGGTGTGTTACACAGGTGATTAACTTTTGCAAAATGGCGGACCAGTGCCAACATGATTTCGTTCCCATCTGTGGACAAGACTCGCTCGGAATCACTCGGATGTTCAACGACAATTGTGATCTGTACGAGTATAATTGCGATGAGAAGAAACGTAAGTTCATCATTGTTCTTAGTTACTCTAGAACAAAAGAACGACGATCTATCTATCTATTCAGCCACAGGAAGTTCACTGCTGAACATAGGCCTCCCCTAAGGATTTCCACATGGTCCTGTCGGAACGTCCTGCATCCAGCAACTTCCTGCAAGGTTGTTTAAGGTTGGTTCGACTTTAAGGTTGCGGGAACTACGATGATATTGATTATTTATTTATTGCCGTCGTGGGCAGACAAGGCATCACACCGTCTGATATTAACTACAATGTGGGCATTTCTCCCTTAAAGCTTTGGATAATGAAGGATAAATCGTTCGAGAACCGCTTTCATTCTGGCTTTATCCCTACTGGTGCTAGTCCTATTCAGGAGCCCTAGCAACTGCCTTCCTGAACTATCACTGCCACATTATCCAATTTTAAAATTCAATGTAAAGTATCCGATATTACTTTAAGGGTGAAACCCAATTTCATAACATGACGTCGTCAAGCTAGCGTCAACCTTTACTTTTTGTGTAAAATATTTTTCAGAATACCGTCATGTGAAAATGGACGTTTGCAAATACGAAGCAGCAGCCGCCGAGCGAACTATTTAACTGCGCGCATTGCCTTCCGTATTCCCTGCCTGTGTCTATTTACCCATAGGTATATTTGTTGTGTAATTTTAAGAAATACAGAATGTAAGATATCGTGTCTCGTGTTATTTCTTCATTTTTGCGGTTCTATTACTGACAGGTTTTATTTAGTGTTTACTAAATTTTAAAGGAAGGTAAGGTTTAGTTATATACAGAAGTTTATTCCTCTTCGAAAAGCTTGTTCTAAATACTGGTTTTAAATAATACTCGTATGTCTTGTACTATGTTCTTTCAAAAAATAGATATTCTGACTGAATCACTGGTGTTGTCTTGTAGAAGAATATTAAAGCTTGTCCTCATCGCCTTTTCCATGATAAATTTATAAGATTCAGCTACACTTATAATACCCAAGTGTTGTTGATGTTCACTTGTCTGTAATCACTTTCCAAAACCGTCTATAGACATACCTCTCTCGTGCTTCCCTCTCTCTCTATTCAGACCAAGGAAGTCCACGGCTGAACACAGGCGTTCCAAAAGCAGCCTGCATTCAGCGACTTGCAATCTTACCTTACCTACTTCACCATTGCTATTTCATAATCCATAACAAACCACATTTACGCAGAAACAAACAATATTTGGTGAGTTCCGCGGTGTATTGAGACAAATAAGTAATAACGCAGCACGGGAGTGGTGACATAAATCATTGCGTTGTCCGCGGTCTCCGCGAGCGCAAACACAACACTCGAACAAACTTGACGTGTTTGACGTTACGTACTGGCGGGCACGAAAGCACTTATAGTCATTTTTTAATGCGAATTATGTGTAACATGTCGCTTGATGGTGACCGTCACGCTAGTCGAGGAGGGAAGCTTTTATTGATAGATGATGATTGTTTTTGATAAAATATTCGGATCTGGTGGAAAATTCAGCATAGTGATACAGGTAAATGTGTTTCGAGATCGGCTTTTGTACAACTGTATCAGCCCACATATGTACGTCTTATTAGGGTCACAGGCCTCCTCTTTAATCGAGAGTAGGATTGAGAGTGATTACGCCATATAATACACAAAGCTGGCTTAGTGGGAGTTGGCGGACTTTACATACCGTAGAAATTCATACAAATAGCTACGATATGCAGGCTTCCTCGCGATGTTTCCCTTAACCGTTATACTGCGTGTTGATTAACTATCAATACACACATGATCCCGAAAAGTCAGAGGTGTGCCCTGGGATTTGAACGTGCGACCAACGTGAACATGTTAACAGCCGCGTCTAGTCCGTTACCGACAGGCCATTACGCACTTCCTGTGTACAACTATATCGGATAAATTTATTACCAGACCGACATTTTCTAATTGGATGGCACTGAATTTGCCATCAGGTGCGTCGTAGTCGCTTTGTCATGCCTATATGAATAAAACACTATATACCAAAATGTACTTTTTCCACTGCAGTAGAAGATTGGGACAAATGCATTAAGATAAAATAATTACAGAAAACACTTTTCCACACAACTGTCCGGCGTACAGAGCTGAGCGGCGTCTACGCACGCTGCTACATATTCTCAGAATTATTTATGTAAATAGTTAGAAAACGTTATCTAATTTATTTATTACCCATACGGCCGAGTGCCAGTTGCCACGTGTTAGGCCACTCACTCACAATTTAACCATTGCTACTATTCAATCAATTAATAATGTAGATATATTTATATTATTGTACCGTATTGTATGTCAGCCCATATACGTCCCACTGCCGGGCGCGGGCCTCTTCTACAAGCGTACGATTAAGAGGGGTTGGGCCATATAGCCCATCACGCTAGCCTGGTGCGGGTTGGCAATATTAATCTAGAATTATTATGGTATTATAATTGGTGGATGACCTCACTATTACACAAAACTATGAAATTGTGTGTCCTGTCTTGTTGCATGATGTTTTATCTATTGGCATCTTCATCATATCAATCATCAAATTATCATAATAATTCTCTTTACATAGTGTACGTTGCACAAACACCAGTTCCACACGCAGATATTAATTCGGCACAATTCACAAAACGAACAGCAAAATGTTAAATATAAGGACAATAATTCAATATATTTAAGTGCATGTTCTCGCTGGCATTAAGGTGAAATAAGCGAACATCGTCATTCCGACTTAACATTTCCCGACTAAACCGTTGTGGTCCGTCGTAAAGTTCTAGAACAAACGGGTGTCACACTTCGAATCAACAGCTTAGATACAAAGGTTTTATAGTCAGTTTTAGCCTTTCTGACAACGCCTGTTAGACGTTGTTAAGGCGTAGGATTATCGCTGTGGGTAGGCAGTGGTTTGTGTAACAATGAAGTTAATCTTCTGGAATTCAGATTTTTAGGTTAAAGTTGCTGGTTTCAACGTAAATAAACTGATTGAAGCCTTAATTTATTTCGTGTCTATTACAGTACCAATATTTTATAGAATTGTCATTTGTATTTCATTACATTTAAAAAGGTTAAATAATGTATGAAACAAATTAAACCAATTTAATTGTACAGTTAAACACACGTAAAAACGAAAATAAATTAGTTCAAAACAAAGATGCTACACGCAAACCTATCACCCCCTTTTTCAAATCGGTTAGCCGCACGTAGTAAACACACAATGCGTCTTCATAAAGATAATGTTGGACCCACCCCGCCGGATTGCACAATGTTCAATTAATAACGCGCTCGATATGTTAACGGAATGTCGGCGCGGCACATTGTTCCATATCGGATGGACCGAGCACTTGCCTTGATGGATGAAGCGTTTCATGTGGATTTTTAAGTAATTATGACTGCGGGCGCGTCATATAAATTTTTGGATTCATGAAAATTGCACGCAATTTGGGGGACTTTGATGTATTTGTGTATGGGTTTAGTTTTTTTGGTACCAGATGGAATTTAATATAATCAGATTTAAAGTCATTGGAATTGAAGATCATGGTTATGCTGATTTTATTTGGATCAAGGATAGTCATGGTCGGAGCTTGGGCAATTTTACTAAGTCAATAAAAGCATGTTTGTTGACGAACTCTGAAGATCTAGGATGGAATGGATATCCGAAGGGATAGTTAGAAATAATCAGGTTTTTGGAAATTGCAAGAGAAAGACGTAACAAATGCGTATAACGAATGAGAGTCTAGTTTTCCATCAGTTCTACAGTTAACTTTATACAATTATAACTTCTTAATATTTTTCTCGTCGTTTCCAGCCTAGAAATATTATATAATCAAAGAAGAAATGTTATAAATCTTGGATCGTTCACAATTCACTTTTGCTTTATTCGGAGCACAATTTAAATTTTTACTACAACTTTTTGTTTCCCACTTGGTTTCATATTCAATTCTCTTTGTTTATTTTTGTCTTTTTAGCGTATTTTTGCCAAAGCACGAATGTAATGTAATGTTACGCTTAAGTATTATAATATACCACTTTTTCAATTATCAAAGTTTTCTTTACTATTGATTGATGGATTAGTAAAAATAAGCTTTAATTCAATGACTTAAAAGTTTACATTTGTTCGTCTTCTTTTTATAAAATATGCTGTCTCCACCAATAAAGTGAGTTATTTTTTGTGTATCAATATTTTTATCCGAGTTTTATAATTTTATTATACGAAAAAGTACGTTACCGAATTTAATACAATGTTCAAAACTTGATATCGACTTGACAGGGATCCTATTTTGACGGACTTTGCTTGACAGATAAATTGATTTTAATCAATCAATTGCCAGGATTAATTAAAAATATACGGTAAGTTATCGGTTACTGACATAGTTTGACACATATCATAGTAATTTTCTATATATTACATAAACATTTATCTGCCTGCCTTTTTCCCACATTTATGTGTCGGCAATATAATGAAATTTTAACCATAATGGTTTCTTAGATTTATGCGAATATTACACATTGAAATAAAACTATTTTTTACGGATTTTATCGAATCGAAACGTCAGAAAGCTAAAAATTAAACCAAATCCACGATAATATCCGTAGAAATTAGTGTTATTTCAAGACATTTTAACCATCTAAATTTTACTAAGTGAACTTCGATGTAACAAACTCGACGATAAGAAATCTTATTCTGTCTTCTCTCGCCTAAATTGTGCCCCTATTTTCAGATTGTTCTATTATTAATTTGTAAAGAACATCGGCACTGACTTTTAGCTGTTCCGATAAGATTGGTGGATTTAATGTTCCTGATATTGTTGTTTATAATCGACAATACAGTTTTGTTACTTTAATTTGGTATTTTGCGGCGTAAACTTACGTTTAGTTGTGCTTTAGATTAAGCTGAATATATTTTATAAGATTCGTTTTGAATTTAATAATGTTGATAGGCTATCTTTGGTAGTAATGTGATTTAACTTGTTTATTTGTTTGCTAACCGTGTGACTGTTGTGATATTAGAAGCTCTAAACACTAATTTTCTCACTGTCCTTATTTATTCTACTAGGACTAGGGATAAAAAAATAGTGTTAGTCCTCATTTATGGATCAACTATATCTACACGTCACATATACCGGGTATATCAAGAATGCGACCGAAAACGAAGCCGGGTGGTAGTTTTAGTGGTTACACATACAATACAAATAAAATTTTCGCAAAATAAGCGACAGTTTTTTTTTTGCAATTTTTAAAAAAATCATTGTTTCTAGATAGTAAATACCTAGTTATTGCGAAAATAGTAATTTAAACCCTAAAGTACCATTGCTTCTTAAAAAATAAAAAGGTGTACATCATTATTTTAGGAAAACTATGTATTTATCACCTAAATACGACGATAAGTAAAAAATTACCAAAAAAAGTTGAGGATTCTTCTCTTCTTAATGAATTGGCATTAAATAGTTATAAAATCTTTATCATCGTTTTAATCAACTTATATATTTTACCATTAGCAAAATAAAATAATAAAAATTAATCTAAATATTATAAGTTACCAATTTAAAAAGTATTTGAATGTGTTCGATTACAATAAATTTTTGGTTCAACAAACCTAATTTACCATTCGACTGATAATTTCCTACCAATAATAAACGGTGCACTTATAAGTTATAATGCCATTTAGCCATTTCCAAAAATGTTACAAAGGTGTGTTTGCGCGTTACACTTGTGTTTACTGTTTGACCAGATGCCGCACCCGCCCGGCCTATTACCGACCCAGTGATAATGCGCCTGAGGGAAATGCCGAATTTTACCTTGGTTCGGCCACGGGTGACATTAGGCGTGGATATATACATAGAGGCATTAGTAGCTTATTCTTGTAAGGTAATTGATAATTGAAATTAATATACTTTAAATTAGTAATCTAAGATTTTTGTACTTTCTATCTATTTATATCAGCCCATATATGTCCCACTGCAGGGCGCGGGCCTACTCTACAATCGAAAGAATCGATTGAGAGTGGTTAGGCTATATAGTCCACCACGCTGGCCTAGTGCAGGTTGGCGGACTTACATACCGTAGAAATTCTTTAAAATCGCTACGGTATGCAGATATTTGTGCATTTTATTAATATTAGCAATGCTTCGGAACGTGTGTTAGCTTTAAAGAAGAAAAGGGTCAACGAAATCTGTTGCACAAATTAGTTTCTTTTTCTTTTTTTACTATCGGTTTATTGATATTAATTGGACCGAGAGACGTCGAAAATAGAGCTGTATTTTATAGGATTTTTTGCACTAATTACATGTTCTTACAGTCTTGACAGTTCAATGGTTGATACATTCATTATGAAGTGATATTTGTATGTTCGGTTAATTATTCTTTATTTTCCGTGTCTACCACAAGCAGTTCACACAACTTGGATTACTTGCAATTGGTAACGAGGTCCAGATTGTTCTAACAAGTCAAGCAGAAGATTCTATTAGTCACTGAGCGGATGACTAGCACCACAGTCCGCCTCGTGACCACGAAAGCAGCAAAGTAATCGAAACGTTGGAAAGTTAAAAAATGAAAAAATCAAACCGAATTCGCGATAAAATTAAAAAAAAAACAGTTTTATTTCAAGTTTCTATCTGTCTATGGCCAGTCAGCTGTAGAAGTTATGTTAAAATTCTGTTGCATTTCTATATTTAGGGCAGTATTTTAGAGTTTGTATTAACTACTCTATGGTAAATACTATATTTACTGCTCTTTTCGTGTAAAGCGGTACAATTTGTTCAAGTAGATGTATTCTATCTCTATTTCCAAATCTAATACGAAAGAGACAACAACATAAGTCGCAGTTTGGTGCCCATATTGACACTAAACCTCAGAGAGCTTCTGATCTGGTTACAGTTCATCAAATATTGACAAAGTCAAAATGGAAAGGTTATGTCAAAATGTGGAGTACAGAAGCGCGTACAAAAATATTTATTTGTGACGCGGTGTCCGTTTATACAGAAATGATACGGTTTTTGGTGTGAAATCTGTGTGTTTGATCTGGCAATTGTTACGGCTCAGTATTTCTACTAAATATAGTAGCGTAGATGTATTTACATTACGTTGGTGTGATAAATTTCGTCATGCACAAAGTACAGATGGCCAAGAATTGTATGTGTTCGAGAATATTTTTTAAGATTGGAAGAATCATTTAGTATGTTTTTTGTAATGTAATGATTGTCTAAAATTATTGTATTAATGTTGGATTTAAGATTATGCGCATGTGGCGTTTGTTTCGTGCCGCAGTGTGTTAGACGCCGGCTGTGAAACGAGAGGCCGCGGATTCGATCCCCGCACCGAGACAAATGTATGTGTTCTTAGTTTCTGATACCCACGAAACAAGACTCGAACTTAGTGTGGGGTCAGGACTATGTATATGTCTGTTGGGGTTAATTATTTATTTAGGATAATAAGCTGATATAGCATAACACATTCTAATTCATCTGTTGTCATGTATTCTAGTAATCAGACTATTATATATTGTGTCCAAACTTCTATGCTGTTGATGTTTCTAAAATCTCCGTTTAGCTTCAATTTATTAGTAAGTTTTTAACACTCCGCTTTACATCGGTACAAATTGTTTTAATATAACCGGTGGTTTAACCATTTAGCACTTAAGATGACACTGTAAAAGCCATCTCCCGGGAGTTAACACTTCACGTATGAAACCTTCAATCAGTCAGAAATACTTCCAGAAAAGAACCAGTTCAGCTTGAATTTTGAGAAGAAAATTTGCAAAAGAAGATCTGTATAAATTGTATGAAAATAAGGAACAAATGATGTTGTCCATACCATCAGCATGTAAATGTGTTTTTAAAGACTGATAGTACGCTCACCGTGGTTATTACATATAATATTGTAGAACATATTATCTTTAAATCCACAACATGAGCCAGCCTGCGAATTGTATCGCTCCGCATAGTCCAAGAATAAAAAAATAAATACCTAATAGTTGTGCACACAGTCCTGACCTCTAATAGGTGTGTTGTGTGTTCCAGAAACTCAAAACTATGCGAAATATAGAACGCAGACACAAAAAAAAATACAGGTAGACCAAAAATTATCATCGCTGCGGTGTTCGAAGCAGCCAACCCGCACTAGGCCAGCGAGGTGGACTATATGGCCTAACCTCTCTCGATCGTACTCTCGGTTGCAGAGGAGGCTCGTGCCCTGCAGTGGGACGTATATGGCTGGCCTAAAGCGGGTTGGCGGACTTTACATACCATAGTAATTCTTACAAATCGCTATGGTATGCAGGTTTCCTCGGGATGTTTTCCTTCACCGTTAAAGTGCCTAATACACACGCATTGAGACCACGATGTCTGCTTCAGTGTACCTCAATAATTCCATTTGTCTTTGAAATAAACGCGTACTAAAATCAAAACACGATTATGCGTAAAATAGGCAGAATGTTAGGTGCCCAAGCTTCATGTTTGTATGAATAAAGCTAATTTATAAGGACACAAGGTGCAATGTAGTGTTAAGTGTAGATTTAATACATAGTTTTTAGTTTCTGCGTCATAGTTTTATGTACAAGATTGGGATAAGGGATGAGCTGAAGGAGAGTTGGACTATCGATATTGCAAGAGAAATCCATTAGAGTAACTCTTGGATCGTGAGTCCATTTCATCATAAGAAAAATATAACTTTAGACGTTACAAATATTTATCTGTTTTTGAAGAACCTCCGTTATGAAATAAAAAATCACACCCATGTGTGCTACGTTATGGTGATAATTTTTTTCTGCTCTTCTCTATCACTTCTTCTATTACCAACCTCAAAAGTCGGCTAGCATCGATGCTTTCTTAGGTTTTTGGGTTGTTATACGATCAGCGTCTCTCTTGTAACAATAACATATTTTTCGTTTATTACTGTAATTTTTCCCAAGAACACACTTTCGAGTTTAGTTATCATATCATATTAATTCCAATGTTGGTTTTATCGTATCAAAAATTACGATGAGCAAAGTAATTATTGTCATAATTTTCTTTTCGGAAAAACCTAACCATCAGATGGGAACCCTATTTGATTTAATTATATAGTGAATTTTTCAAATGGCCAAATCCGAAACTATGAGGAATAGCTTGTACTGCCAAACAGGAAGTCGCGGATTCAATTCCACGGCCCGCACACGACTGACGTTTCTGTCAGGAAACCTGTGTACTTGACAGTTCTCCACAATAATTTTACAGTTGCTTTAAGTTTCCCAAGTTCATAATACCAGTATGGCTAAACGACTTGCATACCAAAGGGACGTTGTTAGGCTGGTAAGTGGTAGCTATACAGGTAAATGACATATAAACTAATATATTTTACAAAGTAATATACTATTCTATATTTTTATTTTTATCAGTCAAGCTATTGGTACTCTGTTGACTGCCCTCTCTTTTATCCTTCTCTTTTTTCCATCCCAAGGTAGTTGCCTCGAGCGATACGACCGCTTTTTGTATGATTATAAATAAAAAAATAAAATAAAATTTATTTAGGAACCAAATAAATAGTGTAACAATAACAATTTTGCCATAATAACTGCATTAGTTATTACTGTGTCGCAGTTATTAGGCCCTCCTTAATAGTTGCTTTCATTAGGTTTCTTAATATAATAGGACGTTTAAATTATAGTGATAATATAATGCAAAGAATACTAACATTTGAAGGACAAAAAGAGTGCTTTATGTGTGTTTGTGTGTGTGTGTGTGTGGGTGTGTGTGTGTGTATCTAATGTAAAATAATGCCTTTTTTGTTAAGCTTAAACATAGTGTACAATAACGGATATAAATAAATAATAAATAAATTAAAGAATTCTTTATAATGACAATAAAGTCATCTTGCGCCGATTACGTGTTCAAGGAAAACACAGAAAAAAAAACAAAAGCAAATCGCTGTAAGATTCTCCCTCACACCACCAACCCGTAGCAAGGCGCTAGCTCCTTGTACCAATAACAGGCGGCGTAAACACCACGGTCGCCTTGTTAACCTAAAAAGTTAACAAGGATCGGCCAGCACTTAGCCGGGCCACGCTAACTCGGTGGACAAAGCCCGGATTTGTTTACAACGCCTAGTTGCGGGTTAAGTGGACTAATTGTTGATAGAATGTCGGTGTGTAGCACCTGCCTTAGGTCGGGGTATGTTCGACCTTAGTACGGATGCTTGCAAGGTTGTACCGTTTACGGGTTAGGAAGTTTTGTGGGCTGTAATTCGTAGTTTATTTTGTAGAAGGATAAATGTAATTAGAGTATTAAGCCCATAATATTAGATCCACAGACAAAAATCTATGTTTAAGAGGTAAAAATTAACAACATTGAAAGAAAAGGAAAAAGTATGCGTGTCATTTAGCGAACATTGCCTCTGTCGACCCAAAGCTTGACTACCTACAAAGGATGTGTCTTTGGAGTTTTAATTACAACATTTCACTAAGCAGTATACTTTACGAACTGGCGGAGTTCATAGGAGGTCATTGTATGTTGACTTTTTCCGCTAAGGTGTTTTTTAGGGACGAAACACTTTTACGCTTCACTTATTATTATTATTAATGCTGATAGCAATGACTTCGACAACGATAATCTAAAAACAATCAAGCCAACTAATAGGTACCTAATCTCTTCGGAGTTATGTGTGTATTGATAGTCAATCACTACGCACTTTACCGGTGAAGGAAAACATCGTGAGGAAACCTGCATATCGTAGCGATTTTAAAGAATTTCTACGGTACGTAAGTCCGCCAACCCGCACTAGGCCAGCGTGGTGGACTATATGCCCTAACCACTCTCAATCGATTCTCTCGATTGTAGAGTAGGCCCGTACCCAGCAGTGGGACGTATATGGCCTAATACAGATACCTAATCTCTAAATAACCTTTGAACATCAGAATCTTACGATCCCATAAAGATCCCACGCACAACGCGAAACATTAAATTGTAATGCAAATATTCCCATAGCCGTGATTTGTTCCTCGTTAATTCTCAAATCAACGTACATAATTAAAGATATGGTTGATATAATATAAATAAGTATTAGGCGAGTGAGTTACGATGCCTCGAGGTACGCTGCTAATAAAATAAATGAAGAGTCGGCTTTCGGATCTTGGTGGGACCGCGGGATGGGGTGTGGAAAGTGGCTAAGTGTTGTTTTTGGAAAATTATGGTGTTAGAGGAATTATGGGTTATTAATTGATTAAGCAATGAGTTATTTTCTTTTTATTACATATATTATTTAAATAATTCACGTTGGAAAGTATTAAACGTGCAAGAAATTTAGTTTTATTATCGCGTACCCTTTTCCCCATTTATATGGAGAAAATGGAACATTATTTTTGAACTATGAATGATGTCTATAAACTTTACAACCACCGGACTACTTGACAATATAGCTTATAAAATGAGTTATCTGTGCCTTTATTTTGCATTTTAAAACAATAGAAAAAGTAATTTCCCTAAATAACCCTGAGTTCCGTAATGAAAAATATTTTGTAAGACTTCTTTAATAGTCAATATTTCAAAAATGAAAACTTTATTTCTCGAGTTATCTGTATTTGTATGGTTGGCCGCGAGTTGGGGCGGCCCGCTCAAGAGCCAATTGATTAGCCGGCGTTCTTTGTGCGCCCGCGCCGACGCTCACAACAATTTGCTCGCGGCCCGACCGCCCTAATTTTAATGGCCTTATAAAATTTATATTTAATGTATTTATCATATGTTAGACTAACGTGGATGCTATTTGTTTGTGATCAGAATTTCCTATCAATCTGATAGACAAATATGTTTAATTATGTTTGTTTCTAAGCGTGGTGGGGGGTGATTTAGTCTACGATTCTATGAGGGTTTACCTGTCAAATGTTAAAGCTTTCGCAAAAAAGCTTTACCACGCAACCTCAATATGGGCTAGACAGAATAACTAAGTAATATCAATCGGGTATTTACACACGTTGAACTAGAAAGGCGAAACACTAGCGTATGTTGGTGGAACGGGTTTTCCATAATCAATAGCGATCAATATTATAGCTAGGCAAACAATCGTTCATAGCAAAATATTTTTAAAGACTCACTAGTAGGTCTCTCATATGTGAGAGACCGTCTGAGTAGGTACCGCAATGCCTATTTCTGCCACAAACAGCAGTGTAAATACACTGTTGTGTTCCGTTTTGAAGGATATTGTAGCCAGATTAAATACTAGACATAATGACACTTACAATCTTATGTCTCAGGATAGTGCGCGCAATGGAATGCCAAACATTGCTTTGAAATTCATAGTGTTGTTTGTTTTTGCCACTGTCCATGAATGGTCATATCGTTTACCATCAGGCGAAGGGCATGCATCGCCATAGCATTAAAAAAAGACACCCATGTACCAAAGATCTTTTAGCATAGGTCAATTCTTTAACAAAATCTTTGACGAACAAATCAACCTTGAAGTATGTCCACACAAATTGAACGATGAAAGTGTATAGTATTGTTTTATTGGTACTGGAACGGGGCACACATTAACAACTGGGTTTTTATATGTGACTATTTGCCTTCAAACATCGCCGAGAGTGGCCCGCCGGTGCAACTGACAAATTAATTTGTTTATTTGTACAAGCTAATAGCAATCGACGTGCTTCGATCTAGTTGAGGTTTTTTTGACAGCCTCCGTGGCGCAGTTGGTTAGACGCCGCCTGTGAAACGAGGGGCAGCGGGTTCGATGCCCGCTCCGAAACAAATGTTTGTGAGAACCACAAGTAGGTATTTGTTTCGGGTCTGGGTGTTTGTGACCGAAAAGTCTCTCGTGGTTCCTGATACCCGCGACACGAGACTCGATCTTAGTGTGGGGTCAGGACTATGTACGTGACTGTTGGGTGTATTTATTTACTTATTTATTTATTTTATATGAAAGTGACTGCAATGCAGCTGATGGTAGGTGCAATAGAAATAGAGCATTTACAAGTAAAATGTGCTCTTTTATCCCCAGCCAACACAATAGGGTATTTTACAATTCATTTCCATTTTATTTATTGTATTTATCAAAAGGTAGCAAACAAAAAGTTTTATAAATCCATTCAGAATTAAACAAGTTACAAACGTTTTGAATCTTGTAGTGGGAGTAAAAAAAGGGTGCAAATCAAAACTAGTGACGTCACTAGTCTTAATACGCACTACAGTGTGTGCGTATGATAGAGACGGTAATATGTCCCAATTACGCTCCCAATGTTTTTTTTTTATACTAATATTGCCTAATTTTACAAGTTACTTTAATACTGTTTTCATAGACATGTTATATTTTATAATGGTTTCTTAGATTTACGCAATGTTACACATTGAAATAAAATTAAGCGGAGTCCGCCCCGTGACCACAAAAGCTGGAAGGCAATCGAAACGTCGGGAAGTTAAAAAATGTAAAAATTCAACCAAATCGCGATAATATCCGTAAAACTTAGTTCTATTTCAATGTTTTATTTTAGTGATATTTGCCTTTAAACGCAAAATGATAAAAAAATCGGTCACAGTCAAATACCCTATTGTGGCGGTTTTATTGATATCCAACAGGATTCAGAAGGTAAATATACTCAGTTTCAACATTACCAATATATTAAGAAAGAAAAATAATGATAGATTAAAATATGAAAAAAAATCTACTTTTGTCTGTTAAGACTAACAATACCTAATAAAAAACTAGAGACGAGGCAGTCTATACGCTCTAATAGTTGAAAGTCATTCACGTCTGCATGTTTTCATGTAGAAGTTTTTCACAGTATAACAAAGGTTAATACGTTTTAACGACAGGTCGGTCACCTGTCGACCCTATGTGTGAAAGCTCACATCGCACGAAAATAGCCTAGCATTTAGTATTGTTTCATGAAACTACATAAACTCACGCCTTTATCCCCGAATCGGTAGGCAGAGGCG
Organism: Deilephila elpenor; assembly: GCA_949752805.1. Classification (NCBI taxonomy): domain Eukaryota; kingdom Metazoa; phylum Arthropoda; class Insecta; order Lepidoptera; family Sphingidae; genus Deilephila; species Deilephila elpenor. Next base: position 4,583,768 of record OX457116.1, read on the forward strand.
CCACCAGGACTCTCACATTTCGCCTTGTATGTTCCGTCCCACGATGTGATAGGGGGCGAGCCTATCGCCATATCGGGCATAAACTCCTGACTCCGGACTGATAATGAATGGAAAAATCCAATATCACTTTACCCGACCCGGGACTCGAACCCGAGACCTCAACTTTGTAACCGTACCGTAATACATCTACGCCACCGAGGCAGTCATGTTTCATGAAACTACTGCTTCAAAAATATATTATATTGGGTATTTTATTAGGCACATGAAAGGGTACAGTAGACCTATAGTAGCATGAACACTGGGTAACTTTGTTGGGTAAAGACTGAACTGCCTAACCAGAGAAACCAGATTCAAATCCAGGGCACTTACAAATGACTTTTAGAAGTTATGTGTATATTGTTAGTTTATTCTAGCTTGCTTTTACGATCAAGGAAATAATCGTTGAGGAAATCAGTATACATGAGTTCATCACAATTTTTTAAATAATTTTTCAGGTCTACTAACCGCGTTACGTTAGTATATCAAAAATATTTATTCCCGAAAGGATTCACATCCATATTTTCTTTCTCTTTCTCTTCAGCCACAGCAAGTCCACGGCTGAACATAGGCCTCCACAAGAACCTCCACAGGGACCTGTTGGAAGCGGTCTGTATCAAGCGACTTCCTGCAACCTTAACTAGGTCATCCATCTTTACGAAACCTATTTACCCGTAAAAAAATTGTCCTTATTTAAAATCGTCTTGTATTTATACCATTGACAAAATCACTGAGAATGTGAATCAATAACTGATACAATATAAAATATTGATTTATCTAAACATAATTCTCCTGTACTAAGTATAGCAAGCACAGCATAGAAATATTAACACTTAAGTCCATAACAGTGATATTTACAGCTAACATATTCAGTAGCGACAACATCATCATTATCACCCCGTTGCAGTCCACTGCTGGACATAGGCCTCTCCCAAGGCACGCCACAGAGCCTGGTCTGCCGCTTTATGCATCCAGTCGCTGCCGGCCGTCTTGTGCAAGTCGTCCCACCATCTGGCCAGAGGACATATTCTGTAGCATACTCAAATTCAATACGATTGCTAAACTCACAGATTCCTAGTCATTCTACAGCATGAACATTCAGAGACAAAAGTATTGTTGGTATCATAGTCCGTACGGCCGTTTAGTGGTTCTATAGTATAGTAAAATCTATATTAGTGCATTCATAGTTCTCCATTGAGCAGGTGGACAATGCGACACGTGCGCCATTACCCAGACCTACCCCACGAGTGGGCGCCAATCGATGGGCCCGCTACGAACGCAGTGGGACGCGCACGCGCTCTCAACAGTACTGGCGAACGCACAAGTGGTTTGAACAAGGAATATTTTCATTGAGCTTTCTTGATATTTTTCGCGGAGGGAACAAAAGGGTCAGCTGGTTATTTATAATCGATTGATATTACAATGCTGAGGGATTGTAAATGCCTTAAAGCTGTATAAACTTGGAGCAAATATGATAGAAATACATTAGTAGGTATAATAGGTTCTTCAAAATTGCATGTTGTATAAAAATAAGGGTAACGGCTCATATTACACGTACTAAAAGTTAGCCATGAAATATATAACGTAACTGTATAAAAGTGACCCAATTCTATTTTATTAATACAACTATCATTTTTAATGATGTGTTGTATTTTACCTCACGAATATATTTTTATATGCCTATTAGCTCTAAATTCATTGAATACACTTCTATAATCATAGTCAATACTCGAAACAGAACGCGTTCAACATACTTACTGCGACAAAAAGACAAAACATTTCAATCGCCGCGGCGCCTGTTATTCAAAAGCTTCCGTAAGCTTTGTGCGCGCGAGCTTACTGCGGCCGGCGTCAGTCGCGCTTTGCGGCACTCATATGCCTGTTCTGTAGAAACTGTGAAAAAGCTCTCAATATCTGCACATTTTAATTCAATCAATTGCTTTGAAGACCCCGTGAGAGAACAAAGAGCCATGTAAGTGTTTCAATGTTATTTTTGAGCTTTTTTATTAGTGTGGATTTGTTTTTGTAGTGAGTAGATTTTGCAAAGCTTGGTGCGGTGTGTTAAGGTTATCCAATATCTCGATATAAAGGTCTTTCAGAAGCTTAATAATTCCTTTTCTCAGATTTTTTAAAAATAAAAGTGCAGTTTAAAAAAAACCTGAAGCAATTCTTTGCGATTTCTTCAATTCGATTTTATACATGCGATAGTTGATCTATCTATATCAGCCCATATACGTCCCACTGCAGGGCACGGGCCTACTCTACAATCGAGAGAATCGATTGAGAGTGGTTAGGCCATATAGTCCACCACGCTGGCCTAGTGCGGGTTAGCGGACTTACATACCGTCGAAATTCTTTAAAATCGCTACGGTATGCAGGTTTCCTCACGATGTTTTCCTTCACCGTTAAAGTGCGTGGTGATTGACTATCAATACACACATAACTCCGAAAAGTCAGAGGTCAAAGCGATAGTTGATACATCTTAATATTTCAAGTGTATATCAATTATTGAAGTCTATCTAACTATGTTATATTCAAAATATTTATCTAACAAAACTTTGTGAAAATAATCTATATTAGAATACAATGTATATTTTTTCCTGTAAACGACATTATGAAGCGAACAAATGTAATTTAGAAGTATCACACATTAATTAATTTTACATGTTTAAGCACGCACCTTAAAGTAATTAAATTAATGTCATTGAACTGTTATCACTTTTAACACGAATGTAATTAGGAATATCCAAAGGAATATCGACTTTTTTCATTACATTTTATGTTAATCATAATTTCTTATTTTGTTATTACAAAAATCATATTTTTAACAATTTTAAAGATTATGTTATCATTCATTTTTTAATTTTACTTAAGAACATAATATTCAGATACCTTGCATAACATTAATCTAATTACTTATTCCAGGAAACTTACATTTAAATAATTATTATTACTTTTATTTTGTCTGTAAAAATATTATTCAGAAATATAAAATTTATCTTTTCAATAAAGTAAACATTAATATCTTTGACGTCACAAGTAACAAGCCATTTCGATACCCAAAAAAAATGCAAGATTTTTAACCCTTTCAACTCTCTTAAGCCTTTCTGCTTCTTAAACAGGAATTGCGTAATATGGTAGGCGGGAAAATACAATTCTGATTTCTTTTTCCGTATTATATCTATAAAAATCAAGTAGCATTGACCTACCGAGCTGTCATCAGATAATCGGGGGAGGCCTACGTTCAGCAGTAGACTTGTATCAGCCCATATACGTCTCTCTGCTGGGCACGGGCCTTCTCTACAATCGAGAGAATCGATAGTGGTTAGGCCATATAGTCCACCACGCTGGCCTAGTGCGGGTTGGCGGACTTACATACCGTAGAAACTGTACCGGCTGAATAAATACATAGATTGAACTGAGTAACATAGTCATTAGTCTTATCTCTTATCCTATACTAAGGTAGTAGGGTTGTTTGTGATTTTTTATGTGTCTTACGCCCGAATACTCAAATGCTACATAAATATTATGTTGCACTTATCTACGCAAGACCCGCTTAAATGTACTGATTAAATGGGACGTGGGTAATTAAGTGCCACTGAATATTTAAATGGCGTTTGAGTTTCCAGTTAGTGTGTCTTTCATGAAGTTTAGTTTTTGTGCAAATAACGAGGTATTAAAAAAGTTTTAATCATAGAAAATTTCATTTTCACAAAAATAAAAAAGTTCTTGCGAAACATTGAACTTATGAAGCTTTCTGAAATGTTGCTTATGAAATGAAAAGTCTTAGTGACGAAATGAAAGTTTGCTCAATTTATATATAAATATTGGATTCAAAAGTCCATTATTGGTTTATTTATTTATTATTATTTATTTAAAAGTAGACTGGAAAAGAATACCTCTGGTATTAAGGCCGCCAATGTACAATATGTTTGTATGTGAATTCAAATAAATGAAATAAAAGTACCCTTCATGCTACGTAAGTTGGTGTGGGCGTCGTGACTATGTCTAACTTTTAAGTGTTATTTGTGTGTGTGTGTGTTATAACGAAGTCATAAAACCTCCATAATATAAACATAATCATTATTAACAATCAAAATATAAATACAGTGTACATTGCTGTACCGCAATGCATAATCTATTTACATTACCACCTCGTTAGCGCGATGGATTCGCTGTACATGACTTCAGTTGGCAGAATGCCATTTTTTATCGATTGCCACGCCATTGCCATTTGCCAGCAACATCGAATTAAATATCATTAAGTTGAAAGCACTACCTATCATTTAAATAGGTAAATAGAATCGATAGAGGCAGCCGTTTGCATAAACGGTTCATGGAAAACACTATTAAATATTTAGATGTTGGGGCTTACTGTTAGTTCGAAGCGAAGTATAGTGTAGTTTAATTTTGAAAAGAAAGCCAAAGAAAAAGAAAGAATAAAATAAATAAATATACCCAACAGTTACATACATAATCCTGACTCCACATTAACATCAATTAAGTCTTGTGTCACAGGTATTATAACTACGACAGACTTTTCGGTCTCACAAACACCCAGACCCGAAAGAAATATTTGTGGGCCGCACAAACATTTCTCTTGGTGCGGGGATCGAACCCGCGGCCTCTCGTTTCACACCCGGCGTCTAACCAACTGCGCCACAGAGGCTGTAATTAAGCCCGTATTAAGAATAATCTTTCTATGTGATAGATATTTACTTCGGGTTTAGCTATTGCTTGTTTGACCCCATCTGACAAATATTATAAAATAGAAAAGCATCATAAGAATTTCATAGAAATGACCCTCGCCCTGGAATGAGATGTATACGAGCTATTATTGTTTTTGAGTCTCGTGGAACTGAAAAGATTTAAAAAAATTTGGTACTCTAAAAACAATACATGAATTGGGGCTTTTTGCGTGACCTTTTTATTTTTGTCCTTAGTATTTATGTAGAAGTTGTTTTATTTCTAAATCTCCCCGGGAATGTGTTCTATTGAACTTCTGAATGACATCCTTTCTAACGTACGTTTATTAAACTTGAACTGCTAGTCAAGGTAGTACTACCGATTACGTTTACCAGAGGTCTAAGGCCAATGCAAGGCACTGTAGAATAGATCGGAACATTAGAATTAAATAAAGACTTATTTCTATTTATAACTTAGGAAATGTTCACTGCCATACTCGAAGCCAGTATGAAGTATAATAAACAAGACGTAAAATGCGCTGTAGTTACTCAAGCAATTGAGTCGAATCGTGAACTATTCAGAGTATACCTGGTTTCGAGTAGCCCAATTTTTGGTAGACTGAAAGCTATCTTCTTTTTTGTATCATTTATAGGGCAGCAGAAGGTGGAACTCCAGGCGGTTTGGCCCCAGCAGAGCTTCAGACTGGCGCAGATGGCGAGGTCATCGGAGGACCGCGCACGCCTCAGCAGATCGCCGCCCAGAGGAGGCTGCAGCAGACACAGGCTCAAGTCGATGAGGTATGAAGGTTTTTAAGAGTTTTTAAATATAAATAATAAAAATGCTGGACCAAAAACGTGGCATATACGAGTAAATCTAAGAATGATTTAGTTCTTGTAAACGAGGATGGCAAAAATAAGAATGAGCTAGCTAGCGATGTCTGATATAGACTGGATTAAGCGAAATTCTGAGAAATCGACTCATCATAGAAGTATTTGTCAAGATAGCAATATTCCAGAAAAAAACGCATTTAGTAATTTTAATAAAGATATTCGAGATTGCCTCGGTGACGTAGTTGTACTCCGGTACGATTACAAAGCTGAGGTCTCGGGTTCGAATCCCGGGTCAGGCAAAGTGATATTGGGTTTTTCTATTCATTATCAGTCCGGAGTCAGGAATTGGTGCCCGATATGGCGATAGGCTCGCCCCCTATCACATCATTGGACGGAACATACAAGGCGAAAAGTGGGTGTCCTTGGTGGCGCCTCTGCCTACCCCTTTTGGGATAAAGGCGTGAGTTTACGTATGTATGTATGTAATGAATATATTTGTTGTGATAAATTTACTTTACCGTCTTCAGATATCCTAAAGTAGAGACTAGAATAAAATCTCATTAGACGTTACGTAAATAGAGCTTCACGAAACCAATTATATTTTCAGGTGGTGGACATCATGAAAGCTAATGTAGAGAAGGTGCTTGACAGAGACGCCAAGTTGTCGGAATTGGATGATAGAGCAGGTAACTGTTAATACAATGGTATCCTTAAATAGCTCAAATTCATCATCAAAGTACTCGTATTTTTAAATTCCCGGAACTTAATCTAATGTTGGAACTTGAATTTTTTAACAAATAAACCTGAATGAAAAGAAAATCCTTAATGTAAAGTTGAAATTTAAGTAATCAATTAAAAAATTAAGGAACCCGAAAATCACATGTAATTCTTAACGAGACACAAATTGCTTCGTGGATAAAAAATTCTGAAAGGCTTATTTCAAATACGAATATTTCTCATTTCACCGCCGATTTCATATAGTTAGGCTGACAATAATTATAACAAAAAAATAAATTATAATTAATATTTAAAAATATTCTTCTCAGATGCTCTTCAACAAGGTGCATCACAGTTCGAGCAACAGGCAAAGAGTTTAAAGAACAAATTCTGGCTGCAAAATCTAAAGGTACATACATTTTAAACCTTTTATAGCACACAAATAAGATTTAAATTTAAACAGCAGTGATGTTACTAATCATCATTTAATTATCAATCTATTAACAACCACTTGTTTCTTTGTTAGCATTTGGTTCTTCAGGAGTATTTTTATGTATATATTTTTTTATAACTTATATTCTTAACTTTTTGTCAGTCAAGATATTAGCACAGGTATTAGTAACAGGTAATATATTGTAACATTTTAATACATTCGTTTATGGAAAATCGAAAATCGAAACTTCACATTCTATACTTACTAGAAGATGTTACTCTTGTGATTGTTATTATTGATTTACATTTTATGAAAATTTAAGCATTGGAATATATTTTACAAGACCATAAAAACACAAAATTTTCTACCTAACACTTGGAAATTTTTCAGGAAGAAAACTTAGAGGAGGAAGGTATAAAATAATTAAATGAAATATTTGCGTTAATTAATTTAATTATCTTTCAGATGATGATAATAATGGGTGTGATTGGCATTGTAATAATAGGGCTACTTTTCGGTAAGTATAACGACTTGCAACTTGACTTAAGTTTCGGTGTTGTGACGTGATTAAAGCTTAGTGTGTCGACAAGTTAGAATGTTATTGTATTCTGTGGAGAAGAGAGAAAAATTGATACTTGACAATGAAATCCATAATTTTTATTATAGACGGTAATTCTTTTTAAATATGTTCATTAATTTTCATGATGGATAATTCGATTTTATGCAGGAGTGTGTAAATTGACGATTCTATATTAAGGATTTTCGGTCTTGAATGACATTTATGATCAATCAAAAATTAAATCGCCTTATTAATCACCACTGCATCACCCAAAGTCACCATGAAGTCCACTTGTGTAAAGAGTTTAAAATCAATAAATTAATTAATGGTAGCGTAACTAGAGTGGCCTTGAGAAGGATATCTTTACCTGTGTGGATAAATACTCCTATTATTTTAAATATTTTCTAAGAAGAACGTCTTGTAAAATTATGTAGGTGGAGGTATGCCCGATAAAACAATAAAGGTGGGTTAAAAAAAGGAAACTTCATTAAAAATTAAACTTTTACCAAAATCTATGCTGACATTTCTACTAAAAAGTTTCTCTATTCTAATAAGTTTGAATTGTTTTGTGTTTCTGGCGTTAACAATGAATTACATACAATTTAAGCAGTATATTAATTTGCGAAACAAGACGGACGCCACTTGTACGATGATTCGATTTAATTGAAATAATTAATGTTAGCGTTTCATATACGAAAAGATTAATTGTCAAGCATCAACTTTATTTGCTCTTCGACAAAAAATGGCTGTTTAGTTTGTTCAACGTCATACCGTCGAGGTAGGTATCATCTCATACAGGAGATAAAAAGACTTGTGGCATTCTGTGATACTTCATTGGCTGTTAAATTGCTGTTTTGAAAATCCGCTTAACTAGGAGAATGGCGTAGATGTTACTTCGCATTATAAATTCAAAAGCAACGACCAAATTGATTCAAGCGTGAAATCAAAATTTGTTCACAAACAATTATTAAAACATAGGTATAGTTGTAATAACAGGTTTGTAGGAAAAGATAAAGCACATGAGGTATTTGTTAAACATTCTACCTGGTTCATGCATCTGATTTCAATGAAATTATAGATGATTAAAAAAAAACTTGTCAGGCACACTGCCGTGCCCTTACCCTACAGAACAAAAGGAATCGCTTGATTTCGCGCTTTCCGCCGCCTTGTTTACGACCAAAGACTCAAACATGGTAGCGTAGAGTGTAGTGCTTATAGGCATATGCTCTGCTTACCGCTGTTTGCAGGTGATAACATTAAACAAATGTTTGGTTAGTTCGATACCGCGGTACCACGGATGTTGCGACCCCTGTCGCTCCTGCCGTACCTGCCAATAATACTTCGCCCGCAGTGCCCAAACCTTGTGAGTAATAGTACTTCTCTCTATGATCTCCATCTTCTTTCCTCTCTATTGCATGTGCTTGTAGTTAGAATGGTAAGTAGCTTGTATGTACATAGTAGGTTGGACTGTATTTCAGCGACGTTGCACAAAGCATAAAGCGTCAAAATTGTGTTTTATTGTGTCCCAAAAACAAAATCGTATGATTAAAAGAGGTAATATTCGAAAGCTTCAGAGTATTCCTTTGTCTTCTTATACTGAAAATAATAAATTCAATTGCTATAAGTGTTTACGCGTTAGAAAAATATCTTCTATTACTATTTGAAATAGAGTGTCGATACGATTTAATTTTTGGAACCCGTCGGCTTGAAGTTCTTTGTGTGACAATATCACTTGAGCGGTGTAATGCGCATCGCTCTTTTGAGCATGTTGTGTCGCACAGCGCCGCTGTAATGTCGTCCGATCTTAATAGTAAATTGACACGTCATTTTTACATGCTGATGTTGACACGGGTTGTGCGTTTTTGATTCATATTGACAGTGACAATTCCAGAATTGTGTAGACCAATGTTATAAAAGTCCGTTTTGTAAAAATACTAATTAACAAAGAAATATGTAAACTGTCAGCTATAAAATAAATATTTCTTTTTGACTAGAATACCCTTTCCATTTCTGTTACACCTATAAGCCAAGTAGCAGAATGCTGACTAACTATTTTAGATTAGAAAACCCGAAATTTCATCCTTAATAAGCAAAAAAATATATAATTAAAACGAATACAAATTAAAATATATCTGAAATTGTCAATTCTAAACCTGTCAATATGAAATCCTTCAGCACAAACCCACACATTACCAAGTTTTTTCCTCACATACACTTACGAAATTATTCTTTGCAAACAAAACCCATACGGTAGATTCAGAGCATCACACATTCCAGTAATTAGCTCACTAGGTAGGCTATTTTGAGACGATTTTGCATACATTTCAACACTTAAAGCTTTCACATTCGATGGCACTTACAAGAACACAGAGCAAACACCGGCAGATTCGCATGATTGATATTATAATAACGTAAATACGGATGATGCGATGTTATTCGGATATTTTTATAATCTAGGGTGGATTTCTAAATAATTTTGACTACACTATGATTTAAAATATAGCTGGGATATTTTGAAACTCATATCTGTTAAGAGAGTCTAATGATTTGTTTAAAATGTAGCCTTACATTATAAAATGTAAAAAGCTCTCTTATTAAATGTACAAGTTAATACAAACAGACGAAGATTTTTGCAATCCCGGGACGGCATCGATAGAGCTTGCTTGTTTGTCATTTATTTAAAAGTAAATGCATAAAATCATGATATATTTCATGACGTATATACGTATTGCCATATTTGACATAAAACTCTCATTATCACTGACACTATCATATCACACATAAACACATTATACGCACTATCTGTGGGTGTGATAGCATTGTCTTTATTTCAGGAAAATACATGTAATTATTGATTGACCGCATCCGTTGGGTTCCACTTCAAATGAGAAGCAATTCTTAATTAGGAAGAAAAATATCAGGTCCGGATTCGACACCATACGCAGGGGTCAAAATGAAAATAAAACCGAGTACCCCGATGACCTCTTGTATGGTCTTGAGTCAGCCTGATAAAATATTAATATTAAGTACTAGTTAAGAAATGTAATCAAACAACAGCGTAATTCTTGTAACTGGGTTATTTTAGAGTATTTAGATAATAGTATGAAACTTATAACAGATTCATAATATTTAAAATAATTGCGATAAGTCAATTTGTTCTACTAATACTACTCATTTGTAAAGAAGAATAATACAACTTCCTATCATACTAATATATTTTGATTAAAACTTATGCTCATTATAAATTATGACGGCGACTTTCTATCTATGCTGCATGACGACGGGCAAAGCCAGGGCATTCCTAACAGCTCATGAGATATAATATTGGTATAACGTTATAGCAAACATAATTCTAATAGAAATTCAATTAAATATTGTAAAATGATTCAGTACTCAATTATACGAAAAAAAAGAAATTGAAGTAAGATCGATTTATTCACAGTGATGTTAAAATCTTGGGGACATTGAGCTCCACCTATGTACCTTGCATTCGCATCTGGTAATATTTTTAATTGCTCTTATACATTATTTATTTATTTCAATAAAAAAAAAATACAAAACATCCTTCTGAATTATAATATGGAAGTATTAGAAGTGCTGCTATAGAGAATAATTTGCGTGCCTTGAAAATCTATTAAGATTTTACCAACGACAATCTTTAATTCTGTGTAGCTAAACATGATTTTTATGCTGATAAGGAAAAATGAGCTCTAAAGTAATAAAAAAATACATTGAGATCTTCCAAATGTAGTGGAATCTATCTGATAATGTAAAATAGATTAATAATATATACCTATATATAGTTACTCACATACTAATAAAGATGTACAATTAGTGCGATGGCGAATATTCTGTTCGACATTCGCGAATACGAAAGCGAAAGTGAATTATGGGCATTGAAGTTTGCGATGGCGAAAACGATACATAGAACTTTTTCATTGATATTAGAATGAGAAAGTCATTGAATTTTGTTGTTTTTTTTTTTTAATAATTTACTTTTATTAATGAACATAAAACATGTAATGCCTATTCGCATTTTAATAATATAAACAGAACATTGTAGTTTGTCATGTTTTTGTGGAATCAATTGAGCATTAAAAAAATAATTAATGCGAAGTCAAATTATAAAAAAAAAATAGAAAATAATTGCTATTATCTGTGAATATTCGCCACCCCGCTAGTTATGACACACATAGTTTTTTCATGAATATATCTTGCTAATGTTTTATTCGATAACCGTATGTACATTGATAATAAAATTAAATAGAGGAATTGATAGTTGATTTAATTTTCTTATGAATCATTAAGGCTGTGCACGGAACGGAAAACGGTACTCGCATCTACACAATTATTTAATTTTATTAATCAAAACAATGTTTAATTAAATTTATTCATTTAATTGATTTATAATGCAACAAAATATATTTTGATTGCAAATTATTACTTTTGTCATACTTTGATTTTATTATTATTATTTTAGTCTTTATTGTACACGAAAATAAAACATAAAATACAGAAATAACAAACATTAAAAATGTACTTATACATTCAAAATTATTATGGTTACTTGTAAAATAATTAAGTACAATAATGATTGCGTTAAAAATCTTATTTAAATGTTTTCGTCACAAATTCTTACAATTGTCTATTCGTACTTACTATGCTATTCCTCATATTGAAGATCATCACTGCTATGAATGTGTAATAATTTTATTTCGATTGTAATGTTATAAAACGTCAATTATTTGCAACGCATACATTTCAGTAGTGGCTTTAATCTGTCAATTATAGCTAATCTACTTTAGTAGATATTTAAGTTTAAAAATCATTGTATTCAATTATTTTAAACTTCAAAATGACGTCAAGGATCTTTACATGGTCGTTAATGAGGACGAAATTTAAAATATATTAATATTACACTTCAACTATTTAATACATCTTCAAAATTGTGTATTAAATATTTATTGATTTTAAAATATTATTAATATGTAATAAATAGATAATGAGTGCACGCGTGAACGAATCCAGCCAACCTTATTTCGGTCCATTACTGACATATTGTTTCTTTGCCAGTTCCTATACTATGAAAATATTAAGCAATAAATGTATAATTTAATGCCAAAAATATTGGCATTATCAAAAAGTACATTTTATGAAAACAACAATACTGGCATTGATTTCTAATCGAGTACTTAAAATAGTTATTTTTTAGATTTTGCATGTATTGTCCAAGACCTATAAGATTGATTTATTTGATCATTAAATTTATGACATTGTGAGAAAAGACATGGTGCCATTGACAATATTACTTCTTTTATAACGTATATTATAATTAAATAATTTAAAAACTGTAGAACCATTATTTATATATTTAGCGTTATGCTATAGTGAAAATGTGTTTAAATTCGCTATTACTCATATATAAAATCGTTTTTTGCCACGATAAGTAAGATCGATAATAATTATATTATTAAATGCAACAAACATTTTATTTAAAATGAAGATTTATTTATTGATTTGATCAATTAAATTAGAGATAGATTTATTAATTAAATATTAAAATTAGAATATTATAACATAAATGAAATAGCACTACTTAAGTTATCTGCTTGTTGGGTTTATGTATAAAATAAATTTTATGATATTTAATTAATAAAATGAATGTTTTCATTGTTTGAATACTAAGCATAAAGACACTCAATAGGCATGTAATTAGTTTAAGCTCAAATGATTTAAAATTGTACGAAAAATTCAACGAATAAACTTGAATTATAATAAAAAAAATGTATTGTAGATATTACATTATTCTATTGTCATTTTTAATCAATTCGAAAATTTTACGTGTTATGAATTTAAATTGATTCCCAACATGCTGTACGAAGGAATTTAATGTAAATGAAGTTAATGGTTTCAAAACGTGATAAAAGAATAAAACAATTCAGTGTAGTTTTATTAGCGTCCTGTTTCTTTATTTCATTATTTATTTGTGTAAATATGAACATTATGCCAGGTTTCATCTGATTCTACTACACACGATTTTATGCAAAGGGATTTTTTTATATTAACTGGATACGGTTATCTTGTCAGAATATTTAAATATTAGGGCCCATTTTTTAATAGTCAAATAAATGTTATGGGAGAATAATTTTGATAGATTCTTTATAGAAAATCATCCGGAGCGATACCTCTGTCGTACATGAAATCAACGCTAAGCGACAGCTTTACTGTCGCGCTTCCTTCGGTAAGTGAGATTGCCGGATGCCCAATATACCGTTTCGCTTCCTATCCTTTTTTCCTTCCCGCTCTCCTTCCAATTTGATGGGCCAGCAACACATTCATGATCCAAGCGTTGTGGATGTTCATGGGCGGCAGTGACCATTTACCATCAGGTCACATGTTTGCTCGTTTGCCCGACCTATGCAATAAAAAAAAAACAAAATTGAGACAGTTATTCTTCAAATGGAAATTATCTGACGATTGAAAAATTGCCCTTATAAGTCTTGTAATTAACGAAGCCGAAAATGATGTGAGTTGAATATCTGTGTAGACATTAAATAAACTATCAAGCCGGGCTTACCGTAGTAACAAACCCATTAAAGCCACTATACTGCATGCGTTATCGGGGCGCATGAAACAGCCATAATTTAATATTTAGCAACGATACCACCGCAATACCACGAACGTTAACGTGTTAATAGTGCGAGACAACGAACAATCTTCGTAAATTGATAAATTTAAACCTGTCACCCTGAAAACGAACAGAATCTAACACACCCATCAATCTATTTTCAACTTTGTGTATATGTAAATGAAATTTAAATTCCGATGTAAAACACCCTCTAAGGTCGGTTTCGCACACGCTTCATAGACTAGACCATAGAGAATGATGTGAGACCAAGCGAGCTTTCTCTTTGATAGTTGGCCGCCATTTTGACTTACAGTAATGGCTGGCATGACGTGAGTTATGCGTTCATGTCACTTGAACTTAACTAATGTCGGTAGTGTTTGTACCGTTAATGCAAGGTTAAATTAAAAGATAAATACTTTTGAACTTTGTTTAATGGCGGTTAAATTGTTTACTCAATATGGCCGCCGTAGTAACTTTCCCGCCAAAAGTGACAGCTGTCAGCTTGAGCAGCGAATCTTTTTTAATTTGTTTACGTTTTGTTCACGGTTTGCTAAAGAGGTGTAATGTAGATTGTGTAGGAATTTATTTCATGCGTTATTTCAAGGCGAAGAAATTTTAACCGCTTATAAAGTGATGCAAAAATGGAGTGCGAACACGATATTTTGTTTAGCAGACAGTCAATTAGTTTCGCTGTGGGAACTGTCTAACAAAACAAAGGGCGTTCAGTTACATACAATACTGTTCTTGAATTGCGTTTGCCTTACCACGGATGCTCATACTCGATTACATCTGAAAATTAATTCTTGTCGAGATTATTAAAGTTAAGACGGAGCTAATTTTACGCAATTTATACGCGTTTATTCTACAAATATTGGTACTTTTTTATGGTAGATAATTGTTTTTTCTGAAACTAAAATTTCTTTTATACTTTGAAAAATATGGTCTAAATTATGAAGGGAATATTTCATTTCAATTAAATAAATAAATGTTTAGAGGCATTTCTGTGACAATGATTGGTGTTTATTTGACAAACCGGTGCCTTTGAGATAGAATTATTAAATTTCAAGTAAACAATATTTTGAGTATAACTAGTAGGGGCGACAGGATCATAAAGCTCGTAGATCTAAAAGAGTTTTCGCTGCGAGATATTGAATTTAGTGTGAACACTCGGAGCATTATTTAATTGCGTGTCAGCCGCTGAGAGAGCCGGTGGTGATAGCTTATGCACCGACTCGTTTTACTACGAAAAAGTATACAACCTTTTTTCAAAGGCTGTGTCGTTGATAGCCTTTTATCGCCTTCTTTTTAATAACGAACTTGTTTAAATAAAATGGCACGTGCTGTTTTATAGCTCGAATTTGTTTATGGAAATATGGTGTTATGGTATTGAATGTTTTTTTCTTAAATATTACTTACATTTTTAATTCGTATGGATCTAAACCTAATGTCAAGATAAATACTAGCCATTTAGAATTTTTATATTTTAATAACTTATTTGAAAATAGAACATTATTAGTATGCATTAAAATCATAGTTTGCTGTGCACTAAATAAAATTATTTGAGGTCTTAAATAAATTATTTCTTTAATTTACTTTACAACTGCTTCCTATCTTTCTATACAGATAAATCAATGTCATGACATTTTTGCGCGATCCACACAATCTTTTTTGCATTGTGCAAAATAAACAAAAGCAGCTTATGCCACTCATGATACAGGTCACAAAATTTAATACTGGCCAAGAATTTTGAATTATTGGCGCTTGTAAAAATAGAACTACGTTTGTCTAATAAAGTGTTGTAAAAAAAATATGAGTAGTTTTTCTCTCTTCACATTTTATTAAATTGGACACATTAATACTATCAAATTACGAGTATAAATGCTTGTTGTATTATAAAACATATCTCAAACAATGCGTTAAATAAATATTTTTTAAATTTTATTTGTAGTTCCAAATTTCGCCACACGCCTAAAATATTTAGACTACTTTTAATTGTGTGTTTAAATATGGAACGTAGAAAGTGCATTCGATTTGTTATTTGCGAAAACCAGTGCACAGTGTGGCGATAGTTCGCGGTAATGGGGCTGTCATGTTTGAGAAACACATATACACTGTTTATTTTCAAATTCCTCGTATTACGCAGTGGATGGTTAGTTTGCTCTAGCGACTGTAGCTTGTGATGTAAGGCTAGCTATTTTTACATGGAAATCTGGAGCGGGTATTGGAAAATGTTTAGTGGAATTATGATTTTCTGGAATCATTAATATGTTTTTGATGAGTGGCACATTTATTTCATTGGTATTTTTTATTCTATTTGAGCTCAAAATTAAAGTATGCTCCCAAAACAATTAATGTTATCACTAATTTGTAGTTATTATGTTATTATATTACATTAACATAAAATTAAAAATATTTCCAAAACTGCACCGGGAATTCAAAATGTCATCAAAAATCTTTAAAAGGCTAGCGTTAAATGACGTGAATTGAGTGCGAGGGTGAAAATGACGTTACGTGCGTTTGTAACACCGAGATAATAATATTGGATCCCGACTTTCCCTATAATCGTACAGCGCCGACCATTTTGTTGTTCAATATTTTACACGTGTTGCTGACGTGTTTGTGAATCAGTAATTTTGTGATTTGGCAGGTTTTTTTATTTATATATTTATTTAATATAATAGAATCTCCAACGAGGATAACACATAACATATATATAAAACTACATATTTATCCTTCTGTGTGCATCTTCAATTACAGGAGAGTACAGCTTGCACAGCTCGTAGGTTTGAGTGTAGGTATTAAAATGAGCACTAAACTCCAGAAAATTAACTATAGTATGTTTAAAAAACAGAGAGAGAGACAGAGTAAAATAATAACTATAACTAAGAACTAATGCGGCTCGGAGCGAGATGTGTTCAGGACGAGAGACGTTGTCTGTTCCTGCCTTTAAAATAAAACGACCTTTTTATGTGTCCCGAATGAGGATTGACGGGGATAGATGATAAATATTGAAAAAAGGATTTATCCTTTTTAACCTTATCTAAAATGTTCCCTCCTGAAATTTCATATTGTGATTTACTATAAATAGGACACAATAAACTGCCAACTTAAAAGGCGTGGCTTAACACAAAACAACTAACTTTTAAAAATTCTGACATTGTGACAACGAGTCGAGGATTTGAACGCATACATTTTGCACAACGGACAAATTTACAGTTTCACTGCAACATTTCTATTAACATGATTAAGAACACTGCATTATATCGCAACTATTATAGTTAAAGTTTTCGAGTAACGTTAACTATCTATTAATTTTATGAACTGATATAGTAAAAGCTAAAGTTCTGGAGTGGAGGCCACGAACAGGCAAGCGACGTGTCGGATGCTCGCCTACAAGGTCGACACATGATCAAGTTAAGGTTGCAGGGAGTGGCTGGATGCAGGCTGCCTCCAAAAGGTCGATGTGGAATTCCTTGGTGAGGCCTATGTTCAGCAGTGGACTTCCTATGGCTGAATAGATTGATAGTAAAAGCACTTTTACAGGAACCTTTATACAGTCATCATCTTTAGTCATGTAATACATGTTTTATATACGAGTATGAATATTATAAATTGACTATTTATCGGATATTAAGACATTATAAATTCGTTATGGTATTTAACGGTTCTCAATAAATTATTTATTCATAAAGTTACGTCAGCTACCATTAATACAAGCAATATTTTGTTTCAGAGTCTAATTAGTGTGGTGAGGGTAGACAAACATTTTTTTATTTTTATGAAAAGGATATAATGTTTAGCTTTAGTTATTATTGTACTTATCTCATAAAGTGAAATGTAAATTTATTTGAGTAAATAAAGATCTTTAACGACATAATGATAGAAGCGTTACATACCTTTGTTACTTTAGAATATGAAAAATGTCAACTTTATAGGTACCTACTACTGTATCACAGAAAACGATGTGACGCGGTACTTTTGTTGTTGTTTTTAGTTCAGTGTGTGACATTGCCATTGAAGGGCACCTTGCAAGTGTTACATTAGTTAATAAGCGGCGAGCATCAGGTAAGTCGCTTATTTATTTATTTTTTAAGGCGATAAATGACACGAGCATGTCATTTGCCTAATGGTCTGTGTCTGTGCCTGATGGTAAGCGATACGACGCGACCACAAACCAAACAACACCATGAATTACAAAGCATTGCTTGGCATTCCACTGCGGAAATTTGTTTGCAGATTATGTAATAACAAAGAACAAAAGACAGCAAGAGGGTTATTAAAGTAGCTGTTCTAGCATTTCTGCCATTCTCATCCTAATACTGATAAAATTTGTGATTATTATCTTCGAGGATGTTTGTGAATCGCAATATTCGATAACTCCTACATACAGCTACCGATTTAACGAAATTCTAGCAATTATTTTGAACAAGCAGGAGGTGTGATCACAACAAAAGGGTCAATTTATGCTGGTTAATGTAAATCGGTTATTCAGTTTGATGTGTTTTTATTTTATTATGAAATATTGATATGTATAATTTAATTTATCAGTTAAATACGAGCATAATACAAGTCTGTAAGTGCACGCATTCTTATCGTGAGATTTGACACCAATATCGGATGTCGAACGTTTAAATACACAAATGATTTGAAGAACTTTATTATCAAGTTTTGATAAAGATACTTATCAAAGATTTTACTACTAAAAAAGATGATCATACGAGGGTGGTAGGCATTTCCTGAAAGTTATCTATTTCCAATATCTATATCAGCCCATATACCTCCCACTGCAGGGCACGGGCCTACTCTACAATCGAGGGAATCTATTGAGAGTGGTTAGGCCATACAGTCCATATTTCCAATAGGTAATTAGAAATCTTAATGGTCGCCACAAACGTTTAGGTGCATTTGCGCAAACACTAGTTGCACCAATCTCAAGTCGAAAATTGGTATGAAGCTTGCGCAGTTATTTGCCCACATACATTCCAGTGTACTGGTGCAAACTGGGACTTGCACAGCTATATCGTTACATGTGTGGCGGCCATTAGTGAAGGCATATTCAGCAGTGGAATAGAAATTAATTACAGGAGTAATTGAGGGTAATAGTGATGATAACAAGAGTCTTAGTAAAGCATTTTTAAATATAAAGCTTTTTTTTATATACTTTTCTATATATTATGATATAAAAACAAACCATTATAAAATATTTTCACTATAACATTAGAGAGTTCAGAACAAAATCAATTCAGTATTTACTATAACGACAGGACTATTAGGGCTAAGTGGCTCTGTTCCGCGCGACTACAAGTCACATGTTAAGTGGCCCTTTAATAAAATTTTACTACACTCTGACATCGGACGGGCTTTGTTATAACCGTGAACTGCTGTAGAAACTGACCGATAGAAAGAGACAAAATGATTTTAATACAGCAAGTTAGTGACCGCATCTTTCTTGCGTCTCTCATATATTGGAAAAAATTGAAGAGTTGAAATGTGTTGGGATAGG
Source organism: Deilephila elpenor (assembly GCA_949752805.1). Taxonomy (NCBI): domain Eukaryota; kingdom Metazoa; phylum Arthropoda; class Insecta; order Lepidoptera; family Sphingidae; genus Deilephila; species Deilephila elpenor. Next base: position 4,603,160 of record OX457116.1, read on the forward strand.
TTTATTTTGGTATTGGGGGCGTCCGTACTGTGTGGCGATGCGAAAATTCCGCCCATGGGCGCCCCCCTTGACCCAGAGTCTCCGGACCGAACTTTTAGAGGACGTCGTCGCGGCCTTGTTTCCGGCCACTGAGGAGTTCACTCCTCCACCGATGGCGCCACGTCCACCGGCGTCATCGTTGTTGGTTTCGGTAAGGGATATCCCGGAGGTTTCGCCGCAAGAGCTAGAGGCGGCAGTGCTTCGGCTGCGGAGCAAGAACTCGACCCCGGGGCTCGACGGGGTGCCCGGTCGTGTCTGGGTGCTGGCCGTCGAGTCGCTGGGTACGAGGCTCCGCGGCCTTTTCTCCGCGTGCCTTGAGCAGGGCATCTTCCCGTCGCGGTGGAAGACGGGAAAGCTTGTCCTGCTCCGCAAGGAGGGGCGACCCGCGGACTCGCCGTTGGCCTACCGGCCGATCGTGTTGCTCGACGAGGCGTGCAAGCTCTTCGAGCGCATAGTCCACGCGCGCCTCGTCGAGCATTTGGAGAGTATGGGCCCGGATTTGGCAGACTGCCAGTTCGGGTTCCGGCGGGGCCGGTCGACGGTCCACGCGATTCTGCTGGTGAAGGCACAAGCGGAGCGTGCGGTGTCCCGGGGTAGGGTCGTGGTGGCGGTGTCTCTCGACATCGCCAACGCGTTTAACACCATGCCCTGGGCCTGCATCGAAGAAGCACTGCGGTACCACGAGGTTCCGCCCTACCTTCGGCGTCTGGTGCACTCGTACCTGTCTGATAGGTACGTGGTGTATCCGGGCGCCGACGGGTGGCACCGCAGGGAAGTGACGTGCGGTGTTCCACAGGGCTCGGTTCTTGGGCCGCTCCTGTGGAACATCGGCTACGACTGGGTGCTACGTGGTACCAACCTTCGGGGCGTCGCTGTCGTCTGCTACGCGGACGACACACTGGCGACAGCGACGGCCAGGACATTCCAGAGGTCCGCCCTGCTCGCCTCGTTCGGTACTGGACTGGTGGTGGGCAGGATTCGGCGACTGGGCCTCACGGTGGCCCTCAACAAGACCGAGGCCGTGTGTTTCCACGGTCCTCGGTGTGGGCCACCGCCAGGGGCCTACATCATGGTGGAAAGCGTGCGGATTCCCGTCGGCTCGAGGATGAAGTACCTCGGTCTCGTTCTCGACAGTCGATGGGATTTCCGTGCGCATTTTGAGGAGTTGTCGCCGAAGCTGGTGAGGGCGGCGGGCGCACTGGGGCGCCTGTTGCCCAACACTGATGGTCCTGGCATCCCTTGCCGAAACCTTTATGCTGGAGTCGTGCGGTCCATGGCCCTCTACGGGTGTCCCGTTTGGGCCGAGTCCCTGGGCGATCGTTGCGTCCGCCTGCTGCAGCGTCCGCAGCGCATGGTGGCGCAGCGAATAATCAGGGGCTACCGCACGGTCTCGCACGAGGCGGCCTGCGTATTGGCGGGAACTCTATCCTGGGTGCTGGACGCGAGGACCCTCTCGTCGGCTTTCTTCCGGCGAGAGGAGGCGTCCGGGCGTGGGCAGAGGTTGGTCCCCCGTGAGGTCGAGGCCATGTTGGCCTCCCTCCGCAGGACCGCCGTGGAGGAGTGGCGTTCCAGGCTGGAGAACCCTAGTGCTGGTACGAGGACCGTCGCGGCAGTGCGACCTGTCCTCGAGCAGTGGCTGGACAGGCGCCACGGTGCGCCGACATACCGGCTGACGCAGGTGCTCACCGGGCACGGCTGCTTCGGTGCGTACCTGTGTCGCATAGCCGGAGCCGAGGAGTCCGCCGTGTGCCACCATTGTGGCAACTGCCGTGAGGACACGGCCCAGCACACGCTGGAAGAGTGCCCAGCCTGGGACGAGGAGCGCAGCGCTCTCGTCGCGGTCGTGGGAAGCGACCTTACGCTGCCGGCCGTGTTCGCCGCCATGGTCGGCAGCCGGAGTTCGTGGCGAGCCATGCTCTCCTTCTGCGAACGTGTCATGGACGGACACGGACGGGACGCCAACTAACCCGGCGCCGCAGAGGCCACGCGGGGCCGCGCTCCCTACCGTGGCGGCCCCCGAGACGTGACGCAACACGCGTCTGTTGCCGCGTCGTTAAGCGGCGGTGCACAAAGAGGCGGTCCTGGCGCGTCTGTTAAACGGTATCCCGGGACCGTCTCTCAAGTGCACCGATGGTGGCCGACGCGGGGTTTTTAGTCGGTATTTCGGCGCGTAGGTTTATGGTAGGGACCCGACCCAGCGGCCGCCCGTCCACATCCACGGGCGGCACAACATCTCGCTGGGCTCGGAAGGCGCCGGTGAGTCCGACACACCCTCGCCCCTTCGGGAGTGGGATGGTCCGTAAAGGGATTTTCGGAGCGAGAAAAAAAAAAAAAAAAAAAAAAAAAAAAGGTTTATTTTGGTATGGTATTTTTGGTCCAGGGAGGCTGGAGTTTAATTGATGATCTTTTGTGTAATATGGTAATGGCTTCCTTGGGCTTTAGCGCAATAGTTGCACCAAAGTATTAGGCGCAGTTTTTTGGTGCAGTAGTTTGCACGCATTAGCAAAGATTTGTTTCATGAACATAATATAATGGTCATATTTTTGATAACAGAACGGAAAAACAGTGAGGCTTTCATCACAATTTTATGTAGGATTTGTAAGTTCAATGCATTATACTCTAAAAAATAATTCTCTAAAAATTATTTAACATATTTTAACCTACCACAAAAACTCATAACCGCAAGAGCTTTTGCAATATTTATCGATGACCTAACCGACAACACCATAAAATATTTTCATAGCCTTAAAATAGAAAGTGGAAGTAACGATGTACTATTAGTATCATTTACTGTCCACAGCCGACCTCCAGCATCGGCTAGGTCCCAGGTCAGGTATAGACAATGCCTAGACTTTACGTCTTAATTTAACCGCAGCGGGAAACTTGTAACCATTTAAAATTTATTTGAGAATGGTGCTGCTCTGTTTATGGTCGTAACTTGTTTATTTATAGTGTCTTATTCAGGGCGATGTTTAGTAAGATATTGATTTTTGTGTATCGGTTTCTCTATTTAAAAGCAAATGTTGTTTTACTGGTGGTAGTTCTCTCATTTGTGAGAGACAGTCTGGGTAGGCACCACCGCAATGTCTCATTCTCCTGCCAAACAGCACTGTAAATGCACTGTTGTGTTTCGATTTGAAGGACATTGTAGCAAGAGAAACTACTGGACATAATGAGACTTTACCATCTATTCATTATATCATTATTTATTTATTTATTTTATGTCTCAGGATGGCGAGCACATTGAAATGCTAAGCATTTCTTTGTAATGCACGGTGTTGTTTGGTTTTGCTACTGCCATGAGCGGTCGTATTGCTTACCATCAGGCGAATGGCATGTTCGTCTCGCCATTCAATGCAATAAAAAAAGCAGGGCTGCAGTAATAAGTGAGAAAGGGTTATCTTCAGTAGTACCATTCTTAGGGCTTGAGAATTCCAGTAATTACACTCATGTACTGCTTTCATTTTCTATTTTTTAAATGAGACAATGCAATTGAAATAACATTCCCCTCAACACTTATTTTTGTAATACCAAATAATGTTTGTGATTTCATTCCCTTATTTTATATTACGAGAATTACTTATAGTTCATGAGTGTATGGTGCGGTGCGTCAAATCTTTTACGCAACATAAATGAAGTCTAGTTTTATAATGTGCCCCCTTCTGTGACCTCATGATACTAATTATGGAGCCAGGTTGGTCCATTGATTGTCTTACTTTGGACACCGTATCCAATATTACACATTCAGTATGCTAATAGATAATATTTAGTACTCCAAACTCATTCGGCTCCGTAATATTGCACACCTAATAAGGTACGGTAATATTTACTTCATTGTTACAAAGACTTTTATTAGCACATAAGTTTAATTTCAATCAAAAAGTCTACGCTGCTGTCGCAATCGTATGCAGTTGTATGAACTCTTAAGGAACTATGTGAGGTTAATTGAAATAATTCAATACAACGTCAATGTCGTGTTAAACTTTTGAGCAATAGGTGTGAATTGAGCAATACGCAAGAAAACAATTCTTCTGATCAGCTAGCTGTAAGCAGTGTTGAGTTCATTACTCGGCTCGTAGAGTTGATGCCGCTACCCCAAATCTACTAGGCGAATTAAAAATTACTTAATGAGTAAATCTGTCGCGAACCCACTTATCTTGTCTCTGCTTTCCTCCTCTCCTCTTTCTTTATCTTCAACCCCTAAATACCGAAACGCCTCTGTGATTTTTCAAGTGTTATTATAGGTATTCATGAGCAGACGTGATAACTTTCAAACGGTTTTTCCCACAACAATTGGTCTATCTACAACCAGGAACACTTCAAGCAATATTCAAATTTCATTAACCACACTCCTGACATTTGAGATCGTGTAGTATTTCTGTGTTGCAAAACTTCTAAATTGCGAAACGAAAGTGCATGGTATAAATCGATATTAATTTATTGCCCATGACGGCACTTGTACTAAGTAGCCGCGAACTGCGAAACATCTTCGCTACAGTTTATAATTAAGCTGTTATATAAAAGCGGATGGAAAGTTGTAACATCGACAACTTTGCTAATTAAAATTGATCGATTTAAGAAGCTGGAGTTAAGTGGTAGCGAAGTCTGCGAAAGTAATTTACTAGTAATAGGTCTTCTTCACATTGAGACGTTTTTGTTAATGGTGTAATAAAGCGGTTAGAGTAGCAGATTGCAAATTGACCATTATAAGATGACCTCCTTGGATTATAACTGCTCGTAATACACAGAGATCACGATATTCTATTGATATTAAATGTGGCTAGAATCGCAGCATTTGGATCATTAGAACAACAAATAATCTAAATATAATATCAAAAAGCTTAAATTATTAACCGTAGTCCAACCAGCGTTCTTGTAACATAATGTATTTGAACAGGTAGTTGTCAAATCGACAACCGAACCTTAATATCAAATAATAAATTAGTGAATTAATACTAATAAGGAAAACATATACAAGACAAAGCGCGAGGCAACCCTATTTATTCATATTTGTACAACCGTTATAAAATGTCACGCGGCAACCCTGCGCGTAACAAAATGGCGGTGTCGAAACTGTTAATTAACAATAAGTCGATTTTAAGTACACTTATCGGATTTATAGCCGTACAGGCGCGTTTTATGTTTACTATATAGTTGGTGACTAAACTTAGTTTTAGCACTTTGCATGACGTCTGGTTGCTAATCATTTCGCTCAGTTTCCTTCTGCAGTACATCATAATCTGATACTTTGTACCACTGGTTATGCTATTCTGGTTGGTAATGTTACTCAAAGAAAGTTGTCCTATAATTACTAACAGATTTCTAAGTTCCTAGACTTACTTGAGTGCTAAGTTCTATTTCTCGACGCGGGACTTCCTCTAAATTGTGGAGGTGGTGTTGCTATCACGCTGGGCAATTAGGCGTATTGGATAAGTTGGATTTTATTAAATATTAATTAATTGCTGGAATTTACAAACACATTTTTATGTTTTTGGCAGAACATACTTCCAAATAAAATATAATTTAGTTACATTAATGGTAACATGTTTATCGACACTTCCAAAATCGTAAAAAAAATCCTCTAGGCACCAGACTGCTATATTTGGTTAAAACTCTGCAACATTTCAAATCTGAAACTTTTCAAAATAACCTTTGACCCTAATTCAAAGAAACGCGATCGATTCAAATCCGAACAACTGGTAATAAGCCCCCAAGAATATCGTACGAAAAATCACAATCCTTACAATAATCACTCGCGACGACAAATTACCATGCAACGCTTGCCAATTGAACAAAGCGACAAAACACTTACAATTGATTAATTATACCAGGTGTAAAGCTTAATTAACAACTGTTCTACCATTACTGAACTATGTCGTTGCAATTTGCACTGCTGGCCCTAGATTAAAGTCGATTGAACGATATATCTCGCCGCTTATCCGATTTGTGGGGGGACTATTAAGTCGGCGATAACATTAAAATTGCTAGGGTTGTGGGAATTAATTGATGTAAGGGGTAATGCCCAATTGGCTTTTCGAGAATTTGTGAATCTTGTGATTTTTGTTGCAATTAATAGTTTTAGGTAATTTCACAATCTCGGGCGGAAAAAACAGTCTTGCATTTCGTGCGCGATTCAGATTATCGGACGCTTAATGAGCAGGATATAGAAATGCTTGTATGATTCTTATAGTAGGTGATGAACTGATTTTGACAAGACACTTGAATTCGTTAAGCCACGCCATTGTCGAAGCTGATAAAGTAATTTTTTTTTCACAACTTACTTAATTAATTCTGTATAAATCAGCAAGAGATGATCATTCTTCGCCGAATCATACTTTATAAGTGTCTATTCCTTTAATTTTTTTGTTACCAAATAGTGCGTATTAGTAATTATCATATACGATTAAATGACTAGGTAACATTAAAGTCGATTTAACCTGAATAGGAGTATTTACCTCATAAGACAAATACAATAAAACCAATGGGGGAATATAAGCATTGAGAAAATATAATTAAAACGCATAAAATACATTAAACCTTTTAAATACATCAAAACCTTGAAAAATCATGATATGAAAACTAAAGTTTATCAAGGAGACCAGCGAGCTACTAATTGGTCTTAACACGCTGATACAACAGATAAATATAGTCAACCCAATTTATGAAGCTATAGATTTAAAGCATCCAGTGTCCCTAGGTTACAAAGTTCACTGTGGAACGTTAAATATCATCGAGGGAGTTCAATGGAAATTCAGCCTAACTTAGCTTGAAATACGCCTAGTTCGGTCCACAATTTCGCGCAAAGTTACTTTTTCTCCTTACAACATAAATAAATAGTTAACTAAGACATCGGGACGTAGAATTTTATGGCGTCGGCGGCGGTCGGCACTTTATTGTGTTTAGATTTGCTTGTAAATTTTCAGGATGGTATTGTTCATTTAATTTTGCTGTGTACCGATTTGTATCGAAATGGGTAATATGTTACTGTACATTGTTGAATTTAAATTAATTAAACTTATACTTTACTTAACACCAATGCTGAAAGGGTTTTAGCTTCTTATATTTAAAATACGCTTGAAAAGAGCTTTAGCCATAAATTGATAGAATTTTTATCTATTGCTATGTGCACGGCATGTAGCTAGGTGAAAGAAAATTTAATTGGATTAAAGTCAAGAAGTCCGCCAACCCGTACTAGGCCAGCGTGGTGGACTATACGGCCTAAACCATCTCAATCGTACTCTCGTTTGTGGGCAGCCCTGTGACCTGCAGTGGAATGTATATGAGTTGATACTGATATTGATACATAGGTCAATGATTATATCAGAGAAGCTGTTGTGTTAATCTGGTGTATGGTCTGGTCTCTTTGGAAATCCTGGTCTTAAACCCTGGTGGTCTATGTTGTCAATGAACTTTTAGTGGTTGAGAATGATGATGTTGATAGTGGAAATAAATACTCTTAAGGCTAACATTGATAAATGAATGAAGAGAGAGAGCGCGACAGATGTTAATGTTTTTTCAATACCACACCATCTTTAAACGTTGCTAATTGTTCCATACTCCATTCCTTTCACAACGCAAAACGACCGAGACGCACAAAAATTTATTTGCACTCATTCAGTACAAATTATGACATTGGCCGCACAAAGGGATGTGAAATTAACCGTACCCAGTACGGTCATCGTTTTAGCTTCGAAACATTAATTATAACACCTCTTTAAGTTTAAATTTATCGCGTTTTGTTACTCATTACTCGTTCCAAAGTGGTGTTTTTTTGCGTGGATTCACTCTGCCCGATATTGGGTGTTTATGTTGTTATAATTTATGGCTGTGGGCGTCGTTTTTATGCTTCGAACAGGCTTTGAAGGCACGTGGTCGATTTATGTTCCAACGTTTCAATCTGGGAGATCTTTCGGTTTTGTAGAGGATTTTTGTTTTGCGTTATATTTGTTAACGTTGGATGCAGATTTTAGAGACTTTTAAATGGATTTTTTTCCTTATTGTTCCTATGTTATGTAAAACTGTTATTGTAAGGCATTTTAAAAATATCAAAATACTACCGACAGAAAGCTTGAGAATCAAGCAATTTCCTTTTGCTCGTATAACTTACTTACTGTAACTACATATCATGACGCTAGCATGACGTAATGGTAATCCCATTTTCTTTCCTGTAATCAAATCAATCTATTTATTACCTATGACGATAATTTAAATACTGAGAAAAACTACATCGTAAAATTATATTGAATGTGCGCAACATTTAATCACGGTAAAATTGATTATCGGTTTTCCTTTATTTGGAAAAACAGCGTTAAAGTTGTTATTATGTTCATTCTGAGAAATGGTGAGGAAACCTATTAAATTTTAATTATAGATCTGATGCTATTATTTTATTGATTCATTGTAATAATAGTTGTGGGACTGTAGGTGAGAAACCAGTTGTGAGAAGTCCTCGCAAATGCTTACTTATCTTTCATTAATTCGTACGAATTGATTAGCGTTAAATCATTTTTGTACGTCTACCAAGTGCTGGCAAAACCGGAAAATATAATATTTTTTGTAAGTAAAATAAAAGAGGCATCAAAACAGTAAAGTATAGATCTTGTAGCGTCTTTTTTTTTATTTATTTATTTAAATGGATATTTATAAATTTTATTTGTAGTTCCTTTCGCTAATAAAAATAATGCCAATGACAAAAATATGTTTATCACAATTTGTGTGAGCTTGTGGTTTCAAAAAACATTCGAAAATTTAGAACAGGTTTTTTGAGTGAGGTTCTCCCCATATGTACGAGTACTTATTATCAAAACTTCAGCCAAAATTTCCGTCCAATTTCCAATCAGTGACATTTCCAATCGGGTCAAAGCCTAAAACCTGTAAACAAATAAATAATACACAACACAACAAGCTCCCCGGAATTAGGAAGTCAAGCAGCTGCACTGACCCCTGACGTCATGGGACTTAACATCAGACATTGTATTGGCTGATGACAAGCAAACAAACAAATGCTAATAAATTAATAATTCCCCAGGCCTGAGACGCATAAATCACGCGGGCGCACGCATGCTCCTCAATACCACGTTATTGCCTTTTTAAGCGTCGAGTATGTGTGGTGTGGATTGGACTTGGTAGTTTTAATACTTAGTAGTTTAAATAATGATCCATGTGTTGGTAGAATCTTTGAGAATTGTTAGTACGTTGTAGTTCTTGTAAATAGGAGAAAAGAGATGGTAAGGATTGTTGAGGCGCTGGCTATATCACTTACCAAATAAAACGTGAAAGCAACACCGAAATTAAAAGAACAGAAGAAGAAACTTCGAGCGAAGGGAGATGGGCAAAAAGGTTAAGTTAGTTAATCGGTTGGTTATGTTAGTTCATAATTGGGTCAAGGTTATTCCAAAAAGGTACCACATTCTGCAGGTAGGTCGTACTCCAATTTGTCGGTCTATAAAATAAATAAATACACCCAACAGTGACACACATAGTCCTGACCCCACACTAAGATCGAGTCTTGTGTCGTGGGTATCAGGAACTATGAGAGACTTTTCGGTCTCATAAATACCCAGACCCGAAACAAATACTTGTGGTTCACACAAACATTTGTCTCGGTGCGGGGATCGAACCCGCAGCCTCTTGTTTCACAGCCGGCGTCTAACCAACTGCGCCACGGAGGCTGTATAGCACAAACATTGTCATACAACAAAAACCCATCCAGTATTACATAAATCCCAGCTCATGAATACTCATTTTATAGCGAGAAAATGTTAATAGAACAATACAATAGATTTCTGCATCGGATACGAGCCGATTGATATCGCCATGAATAATCATCGATTCCACTTTAAAACTGTTATTAAACCGACATTATAACCCAATCAGCGGTTAACTTCGTGATTTAAGCTTTGAGATTGAGATAAGCGTAGGTATGGTTAATTAGGCCTTGTTGTATATAAATATGTCATAACTTGGACGCTCTGTAATTATATATTTTGTTAAGTGACTTATTAATCTTTAATGGTGGTATTTAGGTACTTAACAGCACAAATAATTTTGGTACTTAATTTATAAAGTGCCTGGTCTTGAGGTAGCGTTTTTCTGTGTTTGTAGGTGAGCATGTATCTAAATATATGCATTGTATCAATGGTGTATCTTTAAAATTGGTCATAGGGTAGTAAAGAACTATAGAGGTACGTATGGGATTAGGCCACTGTTTAAAAGGATTCATTCTACAAGGATACTTATATGATATTTAACTTTAGGAAAAAAATATATAAAGGACCATATTTGTGACTTGCTTGGTGGTCGTGGTTGGCCAACATAACATTTTTTTTCACTCAAAAGCCAGAGAATATCGGGCGAGAGTTTTTTGGGTTTAAAATGCTTAAGTCAGGTCTTAGTTCCTAACCCAAAAATAAATCCCAAAATTTAAACTCAAAAAGTTTTAACATATCATGACTCGGGAATCGAACTGAATCCTTTTCGATTGCATGCTTAACAGGCAACATTGCGAATTAAATCCACTGCAGACGACGCGACCCGAGCTGTTGAAACAGGATACAGCTGTTAAGCTGTCGATCGGGCGGGTCGCATAAACTGAGGTTAACTAACCGACATCACTTTCGCTCCGATATATTGTTGCCCCGGCACTGTTTTATAATTATTAAAAGAATTAAGTTTATTAACGACAGATTTTGGATATATTTCCAGTGATTTGTACAATAATTGTTTGTTTTATGAATTAAATAATAAAATATTATTTCGTATATTATATTATAATAATGATTCCAGTATGGGGTTATAATGTGGAACATAAAGGTTTTTACAATTTTACTTGAAAATCAGTGCTGCAATTATCCTACAGGTCATACTTTCAACTGGCATCCCTTGTATTACGTTAAAAAGGATATGTATTTTACCTTTTTATTTCGTTAAATCAAAGTTTATTTGGATTTTTTTTAAATTGTAATCATAAACTGCTATGCCACCCTAGGCCAAAGGGTACAAAGCTGGACCTACAATGACTCATAGAAATGTTCTTTTTAAACAAATCATTTCAAAGTTAATCTATTTAGAAACCAAGCACATAAATGTCGGAGCGCGTGCAGAAATGCTTAAAACAATAAGATTAATCCCGCTTTCTCCACAATAAAACATATAAATTAGTGATTTATTTATAAATGCTAGATGCAGAAGGCATGTTCCGCCCGCGGTGGTTTGTGTGATACGCAACTGCTAATCTAATCTGTCTAATGGTGAAGCAGGGCGAATAATAAATATGGCCAGAGTTATGGTTTGCAAGCCTCTGTACTTTTATCTTGACTGATAAAATAGGAGATTTTTTTGCGAAGTTAGGCATTACGCTTGCAAGTGAGTTTTTGTACGGAAGTGTGAGTTAGAGTAAATTAAAGCATGTTTGAAAATATACATACATAACTCACGCCTTTATCCAAGAAGGTAGGCAGAGACGCCACCAGGACACCCACGATTCGCCTTATATTTTCTGTTCCATGCTGTGATCGGGGGCAATGATTAAATTTTATAAATACCCGTAAATTTTAATTATTGCCACAAAAAGGTATTCCTATAAAACACGGGTTGTGGTGCATGCACAACCATTTTCTATACACACAATCTCGGGTCAGAGATTCTGCAACTATATTAAATCTATATTGGTGATACGAAGGTTATACTCGTATATCAAAATCTATTGATATAATTAATCATACTATTTATTGTTTTATCCTTTTAAAGTACAACTGTGACTGTATCTATCGTGTGTAACGAAAAAATATAATATCTTTTTGGGATAAAATATAATTATTTAATAATTCGCCCATTTCAAACTTACTTGGTTAAAATAAACTTTACAAATAACTTCAGGTAGAAAAATTATAGTGAATTCGTTTTCAAAGAATAAGCAAATCGAATCTAAAATGTGCACATACTTCAATAGCTTTGACAAAAACTTAACTCCCGACCTCCGACCGCATTGAATTCTCAAAGTTATGGGACTTTTGTATTAAAAATCCGCTATTATTGTGTATGCGGTATGATTCACTTGTTCGCTGTAGTCGCCGAGCCTGCAGGAAGAAATACTAGCTCCGTTTTATTATGTATGTTGAGGTGAGGTAGGGTCAAACTTTATTTTTCTTGGGCTTTTGTACGAATTGAGAGTTGGGGAAGTGAAATGGTTTTTGATATTTTTGTTGGTCGGTTGCTGAAAATTTCAAACATATTTTTTATATTTTCAGATCAGCAATACCATATGGACTTCTTGTGGCTGAAGAGAGAGAGTGAGTGTTAGAAAGAGATAGAGTGAGAATACCATATAGACGTGGTTTTCCACATAGAATTTTATTCACCAGCCAATACAATAATAAAAATTTAAGCCAATACAAACAAACATAACATTTTTATTTTGTCTAAAACATATTCAGGGCAACGATTATTATTTTCTAGGATTAAAACAATATGAAATAAAATATGATGGCTCTAAAATTTTTAAAACATAATACTGACTATATGGCCTAACCCCTCTCAATAGTACTTTTGACTGTAGAGGAGGTCCGTGCCCTGCAGTGAGACCTATATAGGCTGATACAGATACATATACTAGTATCGAATAAAATAAGATAACTGCCTGCTGATCGAAAATAATCTAGACGACATGGGTACGTACATTTCAGTACAATCTCAATGGATGGGTGGCTATCCACCCGGCAGACCACCAGCACCGGCACGGTAGCCCGAGGTCGCCGGTTCGATCCCGGCCCGGGACGCGCATAAATATTGTTTCGCCTACAACAATCCCGATCATTTTCGTTTGCATGTCTTCCGATTGTATTTATTGTATGCATGCTACCATTGTTCAGACGTGATCTCTTTACATACTCCATATGAAAGTAATAAACTTATTTGGTTTACGATTTTGTTTAGTGTCGTTGCTTTATACAGGAAGTTGTAGAAATTTTTATTTGCAATGGATAAGGTTAAATTTTATGATATTTGTCTCGGGTTTTGATATTTTGAAACATGAAATACCTTTTCAACTTTTTATATTATGACAATAAGATACTTGCCTTATTGTGAGACATTTTGCAGTATTCATGTATTGACTTGAATGTTACACGAAATAGTTGTTCATTACAGATTTTATATAAAAAGAAAATATATAATTTTTTTTTTGATATCTATATAGGAATAAAGTAATTGGTTACACACGTTCTAAGTTACATCAAAGTTAAAACATTTACTTTACCCTCTCATTCTGGTGTTAAAATTGCCCTCCATTCCTTTTATACGACATCTAACATTTGTAAAAATACCTTCGATTTCTCAGTATAGGATATTCATGGGGAACGGTGATATTTTTTTCATATTTGTTTTAAAAATGATAATAGAATGGTTCGGGTGATATAATAATGTGTACTTGAATTTATGCATTTTATAGTATCTGCCTGCCCCAAAAACAAAGGCATACATACATACACACATAAACTCACGCCTTTATCCCCGAAGGGGTAGGCAGAGGCGCCACCAGGACACCCACATTTCGCCTTGTAGGCGCCAAAAACAAAGGCGCTTGTGTATAAAGAGATCACTTTCTAACAGGTGAGCCAATTGGCTCATTTACAGCATCTATCTTATAAAAAATATTTATCTATATACCATTTTATTCTACCTTTTTCTTTGAAGAAATTGCATCTCCAATAATTGAATGTGCGGTATGTGTAGTCACGTGCTGCCAGCAGGAAATTCCACCACTATAGATAGCTTGTTCTAATCAGGTTAATTCGAAACAGGGAATTACATTTCTTTTTACTCTCAAGTTATTAATGGCAAATGCGACGCAACTATGTTGTCTTATTACTATAAATCTAGAATCTGTAGAAATACACGTAGTTTTATTGACACGTTTTATAATTAAACCTTAGTTTAAGTAAAACAACGTTTCGCAATTTAAACTAACAGGTTGTAGTAGGAAAATCGACTTTACCTTCTTAGTGGTAGGGTGCGAAATCGCGTGTGGTGTTGTTCAAAAAGTGACAGACGTCAGCTCATTCAATTTTACGCGTATGGAGTGACGAAGTGACAAGCGCAAAGGCGGCATCGTCTGTGACGCGTCCAATCAATTTGTTGGCCCACAATGCGCAATACATCTTCGACAAGCTAACTGGCTCACACCGATGGCGGGTCATTCTGGCGTACTGTTATTTTTTTAAATTGTATTTGTACTGTGCAGTTGGGTGAGATGCTGTATGTGACACGAGGGGGCGCTAGTTCGACTCCTGTGGGCATACAAATGTGCGCGTGATCCACAAGTATTTATTTTGGGTTTGGGTTTTATAACTACACTGATACTAACATAAGCTCACGCCTTTAAACCAGAAGGGGTAGGCAGAGGCGCCACCAGGACACCCACATTTCGCCTTATATGTTCCGTCCCATGATGTGATAGGGGGCGAGCCTATCACCATATCGGGCACAAATTCCCGACTTCGGGCTGTTAATGAATAGAAAAATCCAATATCACTTTGCTCGACCCGGGATTGGAACCCGAGACGTCAGCTTTGTAGTCGTACAGTAGTACAACTACGCCACCAAGGCAGTCACATTATCTTATCACGGTTAATTGAATCATTGAACTCAAAAATATATTGCAAAACGACTTCACCTCTCAACTGAAATTCCAAGTTGACCACAATTCAAAAAACTAATATTAATTTCTTCCGTTGACTACTAACTATCGAATTTTATATAGTTTTATTTGTCTCGTATTAAAATAAGAATTAAAATTCTCTTTACTACGTCGAATTACTAAAAGGTTTTATTTCCCTTCGCAGAATGTACCTCGTCTCATACAAGATGCATAGAGCCGATGCGCATCGCTACCGTCGGCGTCGTTTTTGCTTCTCTAATGAAGTGACGGCTACTCATTAGCCGCTGTAACGAGGCCGCCTTCGATTCCCGGTTCAGCTCAACAATTCAAATGGACCATATGGTGCGGCAAAAAAGCATTTATGATATGTACCACCGTTACCAAATGGAATGCATCTTTAAGATCTTTGATTGTAAACGATAAGTTCTTGGTAAGTTTTTTAGTGGAGGAAATTGCGCGAAGGATATTTTGCAGTTGGGAGATATTGTTTTATAATATATTGTACGGCATCTGATGTATGAATTGAAAATTATGTTGTTTGTTTCATAGGTCCGGCTAACGAGTAAGCAGCTTAACTATCGGTAAGTGAATATTGTTGCTAATGAACGTCTAAAACTACCCAGAAGACACTCTCTTTACATAATACTGCAACTGTCTTGCAAATAGGAAAAAAGTAATAAATATCTAAGATAATATAAATTTCACGCGTCTTTCTTTTCTTTTGAGCTGGCAATTGACAATGAAGTTTTTGATAGTCAGTTAATTAACCGAAGAATCGACGAACGACAGTCAGATGCGAGCTCTTTATAAATTACGTGTTGTTATTTGATAGAAAAAATCTATGAAGACATTTAATTGTCATTGGCAAATTTGGACCCAATATTGGATAAAAATTTGATCACGATGCTTGGATTTAACTAGTTCTCTCTTGTTCCACAGTCTGTTTATTATTACTATGACATATATAGTGTCATATATCATATTCCTTTCACAACAACTAGGTTACATACTAAGTACCATGTAACCCTTAAACTGAGTTTAACAAAGCACGTAGTTAAATCTTCCACGGTCATACTGCACGACCCAGTTCGTTGTCAGGTGTCTAACAGAGAGCCTAGATTCAAAATTTCAATAATCATATCATTTAACACTAAACATTGTTAGCCACACCGGACTAGGCCGATAACGCCTGTTGCGGGAAATATACGGGGCGAAATACTTGCGAGCAAGTTCTGTTGTTGTTCATCTGTTCGTAAGGATAATAATTTTAATTGAGCAAGTAGCTTTTAACCGAGCTGAAATTTCTTAAATTATTTTCTTCTTCCTTAAATTCTTCTTAAATAATGAGGGTAGCTCGAACTTACTAGCGAGACGTATATGGGTCATTGTTTTTATACATAATGTATTAGTCTCATATTTTATTTTAAATTAAGCATTATATTTATATTCTGTAAGTCTTGTATCGCATGTCAGTACCAAAGTCACCATGCTATTTTTTCTTATAGTATGCGTTGGGTGCTTTGCAACGTTGCTCTGCTGCTAATCAAAAAGTGTGAAAATTGGGTTAATTCATTCTTACCATATTACCAAAATTGTTCAGCATTTGGATAGTCTCCGTGGCGCAGTTGGTTTGATCCCTGCTCCGAAATATTTTTTTGTATGATCCACTAGTATTTGTTTTGGATCTGGGTGTTTGTGAGATCGAAAAGTCTGTTGTAGTTTCTGATACCTACGTCAAAAGACTCGATCTTCGTGTGGCTGAATTATGTATATGACTGTTGGGTGTATTTATTTATTTGTTAGATTACGTGAGTATGACTGTCTTGATAATTTGTCACATTTAATTACAATAAGCAAGCCTGACAAAATCCACTCCCGTATATCTACTGTTGGGACACGCTTCGTTCTACGCAAGGTGGTTCTTACGACCAATAATTTCAGTAATTTCATCTTATCATCTCGTTGTATAGAAAATGGGGGGGATAGTCGCATAACAGAAATTACTATGGTCAAACACAGGCGCTTTACATTCACTTATGCCTCATCGTAACACTAACGTGCGGTCAATTTGGAATGTTGAAATATGTCGAGAACTGGTTAGAAAATCCTTTTATGACTTGTAATCTATGGATAGATAAGGTCGTAAAAAGGTCACTGGTTGCAATCTTCCTATAGGTTATTCTTGATGTTGATGAAGGACTTTTTATACTAGCCGTCGTGTGGCTAATAATAATGAAAATTCGAAAGCCACCGGTTTCGATTCCCCGCTCGAGGTAAATGTTTATGATCCATGAATACTTGTCTCAAGTGGCGGCGCAGTTGTACTACAGTTTGATTGCAACTGAGGTCTTGGGTTCGAATCCCGGATCGAGCAAAATGATATTGGATTTTTATATTAATTATATATCAGCCCGGAGTCGGAAATTTGGGCTGTGATATGGCGAAAGGCTCGGCCCCTATCACATCGTGGGACGGAAAGTAATTTTAAGCATCAACTTTCCACAGCTAAATAACCCCACATTAACACAGTAAACAAAATAATTAATGAATAACAAAACACTCGCAACAATAGCACGAAATATTTGCCGACACGTTGAAATTTATTTTATATTCCGAATGATAAAATTCCCCGCGGCGGACTCGATCGTTCACATTGTTTCCCTTCGAATAAGATTCGATATAAAAAGCCATTGTAATGCAGTGAGGAAATGGAAAGTGGGATAGGCTGCGTAACGCGAGATTCCCTCGTACGCGCCGCTATGCGCCGCGATCCGCTTTGCTAGGGACGGGGTGGGATAATTCGGGGTCGATGTATCGATTAGGATAAGTTTTATATTGGGCTGCAATGTGGATTATAATAGTGGAATATTTTTTCGGATTGTAGGAAAGAACAAAAGAAATAGTTAGTAGAAACCAATATTTTTCACTTTTGAATTTTTGTGCTGTTTGGTAATAACAACATTTCTTGTCACATTATAAAATGGAGTCTTTTTTTGCAAATGTTGAGTAACCAACAAATACATTTTTCGTTCTAAAAATCTTATTTACACACCCTAAAACGCTGCCTTAAATATAAAATAAGTCCAAACACTTAAATCGTCGCTGCATTTAGTAATATTCAAATTATAATCAAACATTTCGACCTGGAGCAAAATATCTGCAGACAATGTTAATCCGCGGAAAGCCAACTTCATAACCAATACACCAAATATCTATAACCGCATATATATCGATATATGAGATAAACTAATTATTTATATCGATAACCTCTTAGTGTTCTTTCACATCACTGTCGCATCTCATATGTTTTATTGGCCGCGCTGCGTGGAATACTTTTGTGCGGGATAAAACAATCCGGGGTGCACGTGCGCCGGCATAATGCGCCCATTTCCTAACATTACCCGATTACTTTATACTATTGGAGAAAATAAATTAACTAGTTTCGCTAGATTGTGGCTGGATCTTATTCAATTTTGCCATTTTTCATCGGCAAAGTATTTTAATGGATGCAGGGCGCTTCCAACAGATCATCATCATAAGAATATTCAAGTTATATCATACTTAGCTCATTGGTTTAATATTGTATCCTATGTGTTATCGAAATTTTATTAAGGAACCAATTTTTACGTCATAAAGTAGGATGATATAATATTTGATGACAGTCGTAACTTTGCCAGTTAAATGGATTCTAATTGCCATTGCATTGCCAATTGTCTCAAGGTTAACATACATACATAAACTCACGCCTTTATCCCCGAAGGGGTAGGCAGAGGTGCCACCAGGACACCCACATTTCGCCTTGTATGTTCCGTCCCACGATGTGATAGGGGGCGAGCCTATCGCCATATCGGGCACAAATTCCTGACTCCGGACTGATAATAAATAGAAAGATCCAATAGCACTTTGCCCGATCCGGGACTCGAACCCGAGACGTCAGCTTTATAACCGTACCGTAATACAACTACGCCACCAAGGCAGTCTCAAGGTCAATTAATCGGGTATAGGATTTGTATTCATTAATTATGTATCCTTTAACAAAAATTTGTGCACATGAACCTATATCCCCAATGATTCAAACTGAGGAGTAACTAATGCAAGACTTTGAGGGCAAACATATTTTAGGATATAATATAACTGTTCAACAAAAACACACGTCAATAGAATCAGTCCTAAGTGCTTTTACAGTATAACAAACCGACAAGCATTCCACAAATTCTAGAGGCCATCTTTTTTTGAGTTTGATTAAGCATTTTACACCGACAGAATTTGGTATCCTTTTTGTGGTGTACGCAAAACGACCAGTGTATCTAGACCTGTGATGTTAGGCGACTTTCTGTACAAAGAGTGTGGAAATGTGGAGAATAGAGAGGTGTTTTAGTAAACTGGTGCTTCGACACGGCTTGTATCGTATCGATTATGCCGGCGACGCATTGGTATGGGGGGAATTTAGGAAGTAATGCTTTTGAGTTGAATTCCGATGTGGTTCGATGCTAGGCTTTCTTTGGCGGTACGTCTTGAATATATTGATAAAATCAAAGAAGTGTAATTTGAATGCTTGAAAAAGGACAAAACTCGAAAAACGAATGACAAAAATATATTGTATTGAATTCGTATATGTCAATTGCGCCCTTATATTCGTAATTTTCGGCAAAGCTACAAGAGTGAGTGTCGTGGATTTTTTATCCTTGAAGCAATTATTTGTTAAGCCAGTTACAAGATGAAAATGTGATCAATTTCAATTACTAAGCCTTTAAATGTATCAATTTAAACCAACTTAATTAAATGGACGTATCTAAAAATGTAACACACACGTCTCCATTCTTGCCTAATTACACTGGCAAACTTGAATTATATTAAATGCCATTAGCCTCAATAAAATATTTATTTACCGGCCGGCGGGCACAATCAAATAGACGCTAAACAACGTCGGAATGAGCTAATGGCATCCAATAAAATTAAGACGCCCACTTTTTACCTTTCCCAATTCGTCGGCGGGACTGGCACGCCAGGCGTTCGGAGCGCGCCAGTGTCACACTTCACTGGGGGCCAGAAATGCGACGCTTTTTGTAGTGACTTAATTAATTTCACAGCTTTCTTTTGTTTTTTATTACTTAATTAGTGTTAATTTTAGGTTTTTTATGGATTGCTTTTGATATAACTAAGTAATTTCTCAATGATGGTAACGTAAGAGGTCTGTTGCTGGTTTTAATAAATGCT
The DNA here is from genome assembly GCA_949752805.1 of Deilephila elpenor. Lineage (NCBI taxonomy): Eukaryota > Metazoa > Arthropoda > Insecta > Lepidoptera > Sphingidae > Deilephila > Deilephila elpenor. The sequence goes on from OX457116.1 coordinate 4,623,072, forward strand.
TTCGATATTTTGTTAAGTCTTCGAGAGTCTAGACAAACTAGGCTAGGTTTTGGCTGTGAAATGGTTATGATTGTGGCGATGAATTCATAGAATTAGCAGATTCTATTCCATAAGCTCCTAATAAAAGCTTTCGAGCAATTAGGTTTAAGCTCCCAAATCAGCTTCCTAAGCTCCTGTTAAACTGATGACTAATGGACGAAGGTCTTAACCGACCAATGCAATGGCGGAACATTGCAGAGATGGCGTAGCTAAATGTCAGGCTTACGACTAATGTAGCAAGCTAGCTTTATCGGTGTTTAAAGCTGTGTCCTACGCTCGTCGACTCACTACTTAAAGTGATAAGTTTTGGTGGCACCCTCATAAAAAAATCATAAAATCAAAACTAATTTGATAAATGCAAATAAAGATTTTTTTCTTTGTTACGGTTGCACGCCTCAACTTCTCCAGCTATCCTAATGATTCGCATACATTCTCATGGGTATAAAACTTTTTTTATACCTTCTTTTAATTTTAATTTTTAAGAAGTAGTGTGATAGAAAAATAACTTTTTGATTTTACATTAATGCTCTGTGTGTCGACCAACACCCTTTGACAAAATCTGTATTAACACGAGCGAAGCCTGAGTCTATAATATGTTAAACCATATCCATAATATGTTAAACGCAATATTAACACTACTAACGACTAATAGAAGTAACCTTTCCGTAAAAGTGTGCCGGCACTCAACCGCCCTATGAAGTATCTGGGATGCAGTAAATCTCGAGCGTACACGAACCTACAAATTACGCTCAATATCGGCAGTGATATGGCGCGGGTATCGGTTGCCATGGCAACGGGCGTGAGAATCCCCGCTCGGCTCTCGGCCCGCGATGGTCAGCGAGCAACAGGGTGCTGGGATTTTTAGATATTTTTGTAAGTCTGTGGTATTAAAATTTTTTTTGGGTTACAAATTAATAATTTGTTGTAAACTGTATTTTTATAACAATGGGAATTGTTTCATGGGTCCGTGAGTGATAATTCTGTGTAAAGATTAAATAAAAAAAATATTATTACGCATGTGAATTGATACACACCTTAGCACGAGTATAAGATTTCTGCAAGTGCAAAACTAACATTGACGGGACATAAAACAGTATTTGATTATATGATTCTAAATCTAAATCATTTTAATCATTATCGACAGCCTCCGTGGTGCAGTTGGTTAGACACCGCCTGTAAAACGAGAGGCCGCGGGTTCGATCCCCCCACCGAAACAAATATTTATGTGATTAACAGGTATTTGTTTCGGGTCTGGGTGTTTGTGACACCGAAAAGTCTCGCGTAGTTCCTGATACCCACGACACAAGACTCGATCTTAGTGTGGGGTCAGGCCTATGTATGTGACTGTTGGGTGTATTTATATAAGTAAACCTTGGGAAAACTGGGCTATAATTTGAAAAACATATATCAAAATAATTTGTAAAAGAGGACCATACTGTAGATAATGTTTAGCACAAACATTAGTAGTTAAGTTAGAGATTACAGATGAGGGGAGAACGCAAATACTTTATCTGTTAAACTCCTATTTTTCTTTGTTTCCATGCCGTTTACAAGATGCGTGTGTTCGATAGCAATACATTCCTAGGAATATGACTTTCCCACACTTATATAATTGCTTTAAGAGCCATTTAAATTGTCTGTTAAAACGTGTCTCTGAAATAATAATATAAACGAATATAGAATAAAAGGTAGACAATTGGAAATAATATTAAGACATCCTTAATTTTTTATTTGTTCATGTTGCAACTGCTGACTGTTCTGTTCAGCTTCGGCCGTTTTTTAATTAACCTATTTCACCCCACTACTGGGCAAAGGTCTCCCCCCTGTCCCTCCACAGTTCGAACGAAATTTCAGGCCATATGGGCTAGAAAGCATCCAGGTCGTCTCGCCAGCGTTTTTTAGGTTTAGATATAATTATTTTGAATTAATAATTGAAAAATCGGCTCTTGGTCGAGAACCTTTAAGTTAACTGCTAAGTATGTTTTGGAATCACATTAATGTAATTTTATTTAGTTTAAAACAGTAAATATAGTATTAAGAGAAGATTTCTATAATTGTACATAAATATTTACTATAACATAAGCAGAGTCTTCAGAACAGTGAAAATAATGCATAATATAACTATTGGCTCGTGATTCATTTAGTTGAGGTTTGAACATGCTTTCCTTATTTCAGGCACTCATTGCTATGGTGGAGCATTTCGGGATAATTGTGAAGAATTATCTCTCTCCAGTCAATTTGGACCAAATCTCACTAACCATCAAGTAAGTGGTAATTACTTTTAAATAAATAAATACACCCAACAGTCACGTACATAGTCCTGACCCCACATTAAGATCAATTAAGTCTTGTGTCGCAGGTATCAAAAACTACGAGAGACTTTTCGGTCTCACAAACACCCAGACCCGAGACAAATATTTGTGGGCCTCATAAACATTTGTCTCGGTGCGGGGATCGAACCCGCGGCCTCTCGTTTTACAACCGGCGTCTAACCAACTGCGCTACGGAGGCTGTCAATACTTTTGTATACCAGGATAAAACATAGGGAATTAAAAGATGTGATGAAAATGTTTATGGTGATAACAAATAATTGTATCCGTTCAGATTGTGGGACCCAAAAGTTATTCATAGCTTTTTATATTTAATTTAAAATGTTCAATGGTTTAGTTTTATGTAACCCTAGAAATTGTGTGATCTTGGGTCCTGCCATCATAATTAAGATTCGAACGAAAAGTTTACAATAGTGTGTTGCCACTACTTTTGATAATTGCACGAGAAGATCATGTATATTTATTTCGTAAATCTCGTAAATATTATTAATATACATATTTATTCATATTATATTGTTTATATAAAACCTTCAATGGTATTTCTGACGCCAATTAAAAATTAAGTCTCACACTTTATTAAATAACGAATACATCAATCAACTTGATTTATCTCATTTCAGTAATTTTTGGAAAATTATGTGAATCCTTGTGGATAATTAATATGTAATCCATTTTGTTTCTGCGATATTACGGCTGATCAATCAATGAAATCAATTATAATTATTCTTAAATAACTACGTACATATGTACTTATATAGATGGGATTCCTTATGATGATATTCGGCACTTGATAAATCATGTTGTAATTAAGTATATTTTAAAAACACTATATAGGTACATTTTTTATATTGTCCAGTATCTAACATTTTACTAGAACTCGGGGTCGTTGACACATTATTATAAAGTTGATCTATATTTCACAAAAAACCAACACAATTCGGTGAAAAAATGCCGGTATCTCTATCTCTTTCGTACGTATACCCCCGTATAAAATGCTCGAGAGTGAAAGTGACAAACACAGTGCGTCGGTCTGGTTTCGATGTGGGCAGGCTTTCGCGTTGATCCGTGACGACCGTTCGCTTCGAAGACGAAATGACACAGCAGCATGAGGTGAGACAATGTTGTTGTCTCTTTCTCACACGATTTTTTGCCAATACGTTGACAGCTGATGACGCAACTCCTGTAAACTATCAAGGCTATCTATTATCGGGGAGATAATTTCTACATGGTGTCAAAAAATATTTGATCGTCGGTGAAAATTGTTTCGTAATAATTTTTGGCATTTTGTATTAGATTTTTCGCGATGTTTCGAGAAAAATAACATTTATGTCTTATAAATATCCACACTAATTTGCATATAGATAATTGAAAAGTATATAATAATTTATTGGACGAAAGTGCAAATTTGACGAAATTAAATTGATACTATTCATGAATTAGGAGTAATTGCGCGTTGATGTCTTTTATACGACGGGACGTCATCACACATTGTAAAGATTGCATTCTTTGAAACAAACAATTGCTATAACGCAAGATTATATTGAGTACTTAAATGTAACAATCGACTTTAAAATGTAACTAATTCAATTAAAATCGATACAAAATCAAAGCTCTGCCTTAAAAGGATAATGTGCTTGAAACTGTTACTCTCGAATTACAAGTGCCGAAATTAAGTATAATAATTTGATTTATTTTTTATTACGTATAATATAGATAAAGTAACGTTTCTAAATAATACAACTAGTACTAGGTCTTTTTATATTACATGGTAGAATTAAGTTTAAAAATATTTAAAGCTCGTATCCATCTAGCTTATCTTCGTTGTTTAACCCATTGACAGAAACTTTACAATAATATAAAAAGAAACAGCCCCGATCCACCACGGTCCATTAAAACCGAGCATTCATAACTCGATAGAATAATCCCGCTTCAAAAATAAACCAACCACTCAGTAACAGCCGTCAAAATTCAAACAAAACTGTCGGCCGAGTCATCAACATCAGTCAACGACGAGGGACCGTTACTCCAGAACGATCCACGTATCGGCCGTGAATCCTTCTAAAATCTTAGAATCGACAGTTCTAATACATATATGCGAGATGTGGAGGCTGCGAGAGAAGGTTTCTCAGGTCGTAAAGCGCGCGAACGCAGTGTGGCGCCGATGCTCGTGCGCACAGCACGCTCACACGGAACGCGCGTGCGCACTACACGCGACCTGTCAAATCGCGCTCACAGTTCCGAATTCGAATACGGCCCGCGGATTGGACGGTGCGAACCATTTCAAAAATGGAACGAATGTTCAACCTCTTTTGTGTTGATCTAACCTAAAACTTTTATGTCACTGGCACAAACGTTGTTGTGATTTAAAAAAAAAAACAGTGCCTATATAAAGGATGTGACAATAGTTCCCCTAACACAAGCGTACAGTACAGTGTACCGATATGTGCTAAACGTTCTCTAGGTCTGCTCAATTTAGTCCAGTGGTGCCAAGGGCGTGATTTTTGACTTGTTAAAAGTGTGAACTAAAAAGGTGTGAACTATTGAATTTGCTCAAAGTAGTGTATTTGTATATGAACTATATACTCGTTTATAACGGATTTAAGGTTATATTCGTGCTATAAATATTTATATCGTGAAAGGATTGTTTCAGTTACTGGATTTAGCGGTAAGATATTTTCATCAACTCGACTTCCATACTATGCTTTGTTCATATCCCAAAGAACTTGAAGGCAAATCTAAACTCATTCAAACCATTTCCTGATGACGCATTTGTCCAGTACCTATGTGTTACAATTTCTACAAATTATTTATTTTGTTAACGCAGTCGGAATTATTAATAAATGGTTATATGATATATATAGACTTTGAAATAGCACCAAAATGATTTTTCAAAGAACTAACAACGATTTTATAAACGAAAGAGTTTAAATTACGAATAAAAAAATTGAAACTATTTTCCAATTACCAATTTCAAACATCACATTCATACAGACACAAGGGTACCAAGTACCTACGAGTAGAAGTCTAAAATTTTTCGCGTGTTTCAATTGTTATCCTTATATAGTCCTACGTCTGTGTTCGCCTTTTTAGGTATCCATAACTATTTGGGTACTATTTTTTTACAGGCAAAATACCTACATCCTATTGACATATTGTGATCTTGAAGTATAGGTGTTTGTGAGACCAAAAAAGTGTCTGTCGTAGTTCCTGATACACGACACAAGACTCGATCTTAGTGTGGGGTCAGGACTATGTATGTGACTGTTGGGTGTATTTATTTATTATTTGTACACTATCGTATGTTTGCGTCCTTTGTAGAAGGGAGTTTAAGCTTACAACGATCCCATAGTATAAATGCACTAAATTAGATATTTCCGTGGCGCAGTTGATTAGACGCCGGCTGTGAAACGAGAGGCCACGGGTTCGATCCTCCCACCGAGACAAATGTTTGTGTGAGCCACAAGTATTTGTTTCGGGTCTGATTGTTTGTGGTACTAAAAAGTCTGTCCTAGTTCCTGATACACGACACAAGAGACTCGATCTTAGATTGGGGTGAGAACTATGTATGTGACTGTTGAATGTGTTTATTTGTTATGATTTCTTTTTACTTTTTGTAAGATAAAAAGAGTTTTTGCCTTGTGTCAACATTACATGACCTCAGTATTGATGAATAATGGCGCTGACTCTAATTGAAATAGTTGAAAAACCGGGAGAAAACGTATTGAACCGACATATGTGACAATATGACTAGTTATGTGACAATATGAGTTTTTTTTTGTTGGTATTTTTTGAAACGAGAGAACACGTGGTCCGGAAATATGTTCCACAGTCTGATGGTGTAGACACCTTGTTGGCAAACCTCTTGGAACGGTTGATTCAGTTTATTCTTTGTCAAGTCGTGTATAAGATTATTTTGCAATAAAGCATATACCGGCGGTGGTATATTTTCTTGCATGCGTAGATTTAGGCATGACAATAGCAGTGATTGAATGACTTGATCACAATATTATATCGACATTAAAGCAAAAAAGGTTTTAACAAAATCGTTTCATTTAGTATGATAGTAAAATGACTGTCTTATGACAACAATTTGACAAACACTTATGTTTGTTGTGAAAACAAAGATGTGGTGTGTAGTTAAATTTATATTTCAAGCGGAGTGTTAACATTAATGATGATAAAAGTAAAGGCAATAATTTCAATGTTACAAAAATATTTACTGGTACTTTTTTTACAGTCTACAAACAGATTTCTCATAGTCTGGAAGTGTAGTAGATTTAGGTTCATTACTGTGGAACTGTACCTATTACCAAGATGTGTTTTTCCCGTAATTCACAATTTGATTCCATGTGAGTAACCACTGACTGACTGACTGGCGTAGTTGTGCTGCAGTGCGACTGCAAAGCTGAGGTCTCGGGTTTGAGTCTCTGGTCGGGCAAAATGATATTGTGTTTTACTATTCATTATCAGATCGAAGTTTGTGCCGGAATTTGTGCCCGATATGGCGATAGGCTCGCCCCCATCACTCGCTCGCTCGCATCACATCATGGGACGGAACATTCAAGGCGAGATGTGGGTGTCCTGGTGGCGCCCCTGAATACCCCTTCTGGGATAAAGGCGTGAGTTTATGTATGGATGTATGAGTAACCATGGAGATCCTTGGGGCCTGCATTTAACAATGGACTTTCTGTGACCAAATAAAATATTTCTTTTTCCTATTTTTATATCCATCCCATGGTTGCCTGTATGAAATTACCTAGTACGATAAGGTCGCCACTTGTATTATTATTGTTATCGTGTAAGTTCTTAATTGTATCTCTGTATTGTGCTAAAAAGTGCATTAAATACAAATAAATAAATAAAATGAATATATGTCTCTCCGTAAATTTACTGTAGTAATAGTATAAAATGGTTCTTAGAAAGATTAAAGGCACCATTATAATCGTACCCAAACCATTTGAGCAAATGACGTGTAGTCACGTCAATCACAAAAATAAACATACCGTCATAGTAAAACACGGCAATTTCGTAATTATATAATCATATACCGTTATATTAGGATTTTTTATTTGTAAATCTGTTTTATGAAATGTCTTTATTTGTGGATAAATTAATCTATCAATAAAAAGCGCGACTTGTCGGTAGAAAGGAGAGGCAATGATCGTGTAACTAAGGAGACTGAAAATTGGCAAAATATGGACTTTACGGAGAAAAAAATATTATTTTTTTGCCTACACATCACCTCTGCAACATTACAGGAAAATATACCACACTTATTTACGAAAAACCTACTTATATACACAATAGGAACAACGTATGTTTTCCCATTAAAAGCAATAGTCGAGTATACCTACCTTAATTGATATAAAAAGCACAAGTTGTATTCAGTAAGTCAGTACCTACTTTGTACGTGTTTTTGCTCACATTTTGTTTAATAGGTCAAATAGATGACTCATTCAGTCTGTTTGCGAGGACTTTTTGCGTTGTTCTGTTCGTAATTTTAAGTAACGTTTGGTACCTCATTACAGAGATAGAGAATCTACTAATTCTAATTGGAATTTGTAGAAACTTCTGTTGACATCAGCACTCTATCTTAAATTAAACTTCTATTTCTATCATCATCATTTTCAGCTAGAAGAAAAGTACAGATTAAAGTCCACCATTACATTGTCTTTTGTCATTTTCGCCAATAATTTTGAATATACTACAACGTGGATAACCAACATTTCTCTAAACTTTTGGTAGCAACTTGAACAAAACTTCTTTATATCGTTTTAGCACATGAAAATTTACAAGATTTGCTTCTCCAAGTTTGTCCTTTGGACGACGAACAATATTACGAGTAGATGACTCGTCGTTTCGAAAGGTTTGCGAAGTTTGGGTGGTTTATTTATTTATTTAAAACTTTATTGTACACCTGTGACATACTTAAAGAACACAATGCATAAACAAAAAGACGTACAAAAGGCGGTTGGTAGGTTCTCAGCAACTCTCTATCATGGTTTATTAATCCTGAAGTGATCAGATGAGGATTGGTCTGTATACAACTTATGCTAATAAATAAATGCAACAGTCACATACATAGTCCTGACCCCACATTAAGATCAATTAACGTAAATAATGAATTTCCTTAGATTTCTTTTTACCATAAAATTCTAATAAATAATGTAATACTTAATATAAAAAAAAAATATTACAACAAATATCTTGTAAATAGAAAATAAGTACTATGTGTATTGACTTGTCATAAGAGCTATTTAATTGCCTACGTGACCGATAAACGAATTTCATTAAGTCTTGTGCCGTGGGTATCTGAAACTACGAGACACTTTCCGGTCTCACAAACACCCAGACCAGCTGGTGGTAAAAAAAATCCGTACGCCTTTAAGATATCCATTAGATGTTTAAACTTGACACTCTATCACTTGGAACGGAAATAATCTCGGTTTGTGGGTTGCATTTAAGGCAAATTTGTCTACCTTTTCGTCTGCATAGAGCGCAGCGCTTCGCTTTTGCAAGCGATTTGCAAAACATCCTTCTGCCAGTATATACACCGTTTGCTTTTTTATCGTAGTTGTACTTTCAAAATTTATCTATCCTTATTTCAAAGTAATTTATATATTTTTTTTTTTTTTTTTTTTTATTGCAATGAATGGCGAGACGAGCATGCCATTCTCGTGATGGTAAGCGATATGACCGCTCATGGTCAGTAGCAAAACCAAACAACACCATGAATTACAAGGAAATGCTTGGAATTCCACTGCGCTCGCCATCCTGAGACATAAGATGTTAAGTCTCAATATGTCCAGTAGTTACTCTGGCTACAATGTCCTTGAAACCGGAACACAACAGCGCATTAACACTGCTGTTTGGCGGGAGAAATAGACATTGCGGTGGTACCCACCCAGGTGGCCTCTCACATATGAGAGACCTACCACCAGTAATTATATAGAGCAACATCACGAATTCCCCATACGTTATACACTGAAAAAAGGCGGCATTTTTATACAATATTAGACATAATTTATGGCGGTTAAACGCAACATTAATAGTTAATCTTGACTAACAGCGGTCCGATACCTATCTGATAAAGTTATAAAACATAAATAGGTATTTAAACAAATTGCGTCGGAACCGGTCGTAAGCCGGATGTGAATCTCTTGTGCTTATCTGTTTCTAAAAGGTTGTGATGAAAAGAGTTCGTAATTTGATTGTTTATACAATTGAATATGTCTAGCATGTTGTGTTGTAATGAGTACGTTATTAAACGGTTTTAAGAAATGTAATAAAAAATCAAAATATTTTGAGTATAAAATTTGTGGTTACAACGAGAATATGAATCGTAATATTAAAAAAAAATTATTCGTCTATCCATTTGATATCTTGTTTAGATAGTTTTAATCAAAATATTTAACACAAATTCAACATGGAATTTTGTTGATACAGACAAAATTTTAAGAAGCGTTTTAAATAAATTCTAAATTATTATTATTGATAAGCTCTACGAGCAATCTCAAGCATCCATATAAAAGCTCCTAATTAATCAATGTTAAGTATGTGTGACTTTCTAAAGAAAATATTATTTATTTTTGTACCTCCAACAAGGGTTTCCTTATTGACAGATTCGAAATATACTTCTTCTGCCTGTCCTTATATTAAACTTTCATGAAGTCGGCGCAATATAACTTCAGTCATTTTGAAGAATCAATTTAGTCTCCCACACTGGTTCAATGCGGTTGATCGCCTTCACATATCTTTAAAATACTTGTTAAAAGCTCTTTAGTATACAAGTTTCTTCACTATGTTTTCCTCAAAATTAGACGGAGCGTTATAATTAACTATCAATTAATTCGTGTCATCACCTTTGGTTACAGAATGTCCAATACCAGCCATAGGGCTCCTCCAATAAAAAGCCTCCCTCCAATCCCAACTAAAATACTTTTGATTCGAAACGTAACAATGATAGAAACATACCAACTTGCTAGACCTTTCAACAATAAACCATCAGATCTACTTTTACACCCGCAGCTCACAAGGTTAGCTAACCGAGCATAATGTCAAATTATGAGAAATGTACCGTGACTCCACTGGCGGCACAAAAAATCGGCGCTTGCTCCGTCTCATTTGTGACTAACGTTTCTGATATAAATTGTACTGGACGTGGCATTAAGGCTCTTGATAAAATGCTGGCTAAAATCAACTGGTATTCTTTGCAGCTTTTTAAGTAAATCGGGGAAGTAGAAGTCATAAGGTAGTAAATTTGGTGATGAAGCTGGACGAGCACGATGCTGCAAAACAAGTCGTAGTTTATCTGCCATATAGCAAGTGCATCTTGTTTTGGGATACACCAATATATCCTGTTTTTACCAAGCCGGCATATTTATGTCGACCTAGGAAATATAAACAGAACTTGAAGTTGGAAATTTAATTTGGATTTCACACTGCTTGCCAAAATCTTACCCAGTGTACCCCAAACTTTAAAGCGACGAGATCGACTAATATAATAGGACTCTTCCAGCACAACTCTATAAATGTACCACGCATTTTTGCTGCGTCCATCCCCGTTCAATTAAAAAAGCTGTCGTGCCCACTCATCGGAACGGTAACAAATATCCAGTGTCGCCCCTTGACCTCGCTTCCGTGAAATGCAATTAAATTTCTTTGCTCTAGATACCTAAGTAACAGGGCAGTAATCAAAATCCTTAGGGTATGGACCTCCCTAATTATAACAACGGGTTGTATTTATTTTATAGCTACAATATGATTATTTATTTTTGCGATAGTTTAGGAAACTTAATTTCGTTAAAAGTTAAAGAAAAGCTAGTGTCTCTAAAAAAAGTCGTCGAACTTCTTTTCTAGCATTCAGTTGTATGTTTCCCACTTTTGATCCTGGTTGACATATTATGTTATAATAGTACCTGGTGGGTGAGAATGTTTCTAAAATAATATGTGTTTATTTCAGAAGGGCTTTAAACTTTCCACATTTTGGATGTTTTAGATACAAGTGTGTCGGTTGTAATTTTATTACGACGCGAAATAATATGATAGCGTACCAAGCTCACAAGACAGAGTCAAATGTTCTCAGAGACACACCTTTAAATTTTCGAAAATTATACAAGTATATTTTTAATTAATTATTATCGCTCATTTTAACACGTGGGAACATACAAGACATTTGAAGATTTTCCGCAAAAAAGAATATATGAAGTATGAACACCAGCGTGGACTTCAGTTGAACACATTTCAACCACAAAGAAAGCCTATCTTCAGAGATGGATATGGAAAACAATTCGATGTGTTAAAAAAAAAAGCAACATACAGTCGAATTGAGAACCTCCTCCTTTTTTTGAAGTCGGTTAAAAAATGGGATACGTCGGCCAATCTAAATACGGGCCTGAATCAAATATTTATTTTTTTTGTAAAAAAACCGGACAGGCTTCATTTATAACCTCGAGATTTTATCTCTGAATGTAAATCGTTCGATTTGATATTATCCAAAATGTTCTCATCAAGTGTATTTGTTGATTGAAATAAAACTGTTTTATACGGATTTTATCGCGATTTGTATTTGTTGAACTATACCAAAGAATTTCTTTACAAAGAACCAAATGATTGTAAAACTTATTCTTTGTCTTCTCCTTCTTGTTTAACCTATGAAGGACAGAGTAATATGAACTTCTTTGAAAACCAAGCTACAACGATTTGTCTTATTTTATGATCTCGAGTATTTCCGTCAGTCAATATTATCAGCCTCATTTTTTTTTTCATTTTACTTAATATAATTCCTTAATAGGACCTTAATAATTTCGCTGTTCTTTAGTATTCTTGACTTCAAGGCTCTCGTATCTTTCTTAACGACATAAATCCAAAACTTTTTGGGCAAATTTAGAGCCTTGGCCCAGCTATGTTGAAGGATATATTGCCAACGTACTGACGTACTTTTCATGACACATAACCAAATCATCTTAAGCGACATTCATGGAGTCTCGCCGAAAGGTTGCGGATATCGAGACTGCCACGGATGTACTCCTTAAGAAATACGGCTTGTTTGTCCGCATAGATTTAAATTATTCAGCAGGAAAGTAACTTTTGCGCTTCGAAAATTACGCATAAATCGGATTGCCTGATCTAGGAACAGCTCCACGGATCCCACCGCTTACAACGCATACATACATTTGTACCTTATGTCTATTTAATACTTTTAGTGCACGTCCGCACCGTTTTTTATAACATAATAAATATTAAGATGAAAACACAAAGATATTTTAAAAACAAAATACTCAATATGAAACTCGTCGAGTATCCGCGCAAGCAAATATTTAAATTTCAATTCGAACGTCGCATATCAATGGGGAGCCATAAGCCACCGGGTTTTATTTTTTTTAAAGGCCCGTCCGCACTGAGACAATAAAGAAAAAGCCATAGAGGGAAAAAAGAAAAAAACAATACGAAAACAGCATCTAGATTCGAGACACTGGCTGATTCGAGGCTGGAAACAAAAGGAGTCGGCTCCTGCCTGACCGAGATCTTGGCGTACGCGGGCGCATCTCGTTTACTTTTTATTTTTTATTTACTTTTTTTTACATTGAATCCAAGTGATTTCTTTTCTCTGATGCATCACAATGAGAAACGGTCTATCGAACGTCAGTAGCTATTTTTGAAATAATTACACACTGCATGCGTTTATAAAAACATCTCGGACTGGTTTCAAGAATGTAAAATTATAATGTGTTGTAAATGGTCGGCAATGCGTAAAAATATATTCAATTTGTTCGACGATTTAAAATATTGTGCAGGTTTAAAAAGAAATACACTGTCATTTAAGTGATTCTTTTTTATACTGTACCTTAAATGCCGGTAAATGTGTATATTTCGTTTTTTATTGTTTAAACAAAATATTTTCAACTCATTCAAATATTTAAAATCCGAGTTATTTTATGAAGTCTATATTAAAAAGCTTAACCATACTGATATGTTGAAAATTGACAATTATACAATTTAATGGGGCAATTAGTTAGTATGCCGGCTGTGATACACAAAGGCCTGGGTTCGGTCCCCGTGCGAAGTTAAATGTTTATGTGATCCACAAGAATTTGCTTCGCGTCTGGGTAGTGGGAGACCGGAAAGTCCCCTGTAGTTTCTAATAGCTACAAGTCACAACACACGACTATCTTAATGTGTTGTTGAGACTGAGTGTGTAACTTAACAAGAGAGCACATTAAATTATCTAGAAAAAGACAAAGAGATTTGCGCAGCTAATATCGCAAAACAATATCGCCTAATTGTCATTTTTGACATATTCATAATACGGTTCCTCTTTAGTCTATGAATTCGAATTTCAAATTAATTTACACAGATTAAAAAATAGGCTGTCGAAATGAAGATTCCATATTCGAATGCCAAGTTCGATCGTAAAAAGACGAGTAAAAAACAGCTACTAAGTTTATTAGTAGGTAATTATGAGCAATCATTATAATTACGCATATTGATATCAATGCGGTATAATCTTATTCGGTTAGATCATCGCCGTATATGGGTTTATATGCATGGGAAAGAAACAAACAGGATTCGTACACTCATCTTGGAATGACTAATAAATGCATAACGTTCTGAGAAAACAAAAGTTTAAAATATTAAATCCTTACTATAAATAGGTTACTTATCCGTGTTTTCCGCTTCAGATGCTTTTATTTGTTAAGAATTGTCTGTTCGACGGAAAACTCAATAGAATCGGGTTTGATCGTGCTCTTAGTTGAACAATAGACAGAAAATAAAAGTGTAGTTGCAAAATGAATAGAAATTTGTGACTCGCTGTGGTGTTAAGTGGAAGAAAGGAGTTACGTTTTCACAGTAAGTTTAATAGTAAATTATGGAACTTAAGTTTCTTCTCGCGAAGTTTTGCATGTCTTATATTACTTAGTTAATTATCTGTTTTTTTAATTAATTAGTTTAGAGGTAGCACACGTGGATTGTAGGTTATGTGGTTATGCAATCAATTTCCAACGTTTTAAAATATAATTTCCTGAAATTGGACATTACAATAATAACGATAAGGAGTCACAATATCTATATATAAAAAAAAACTACATAAATGAAATACGTATTGTGAGCATCGGAAAGTGTGAAATAAGGCGTGTTAAAAGAAAAAGATTAATATCAGCGAAGATATTTAAAAATGAAATCTAAATCAACTATTTATAACTATGAGGTGTAAATTTTTCGTTATAATTACGTGTTTGAATAATTTATCAGTTTACAAGGGGCAGACAGTCATATTCGGATAAAACCATTTATATAATAAGCCGAACCAGTCCCGATAAAAATGAACACATATTTATAAATAGAAGTTTAATATCGCATTTATTCTAGTATTTTGACTCACATATGTGTGATAAAAAAAGACTAATAAAAATATGCAATTTATTTTAAAAGGTTAATACTGTTATTTATTCATGCCTATTTATCGCAAAACATGTAAGCTGGCCTAAGTATCTCAAAGTAAGCTAGCACTATAGTATGTAAAGTCCGCCAACCCGCAGTAGACCAGCGTGGTGGACTATGGCCTGACCCTGCTCAATCGTACTCTCGATTGTAGAGGAGACCCGTGCCCAGCAGTCGGACTTATTTGGACTGATACCGGTACAGTACTAGAACTATTTGGTATTAACCGATAACCACTCGGTTGTCAACATATTGTATAGTTTTCTGACAGGAGTAAAAAGTATACATGTATTGATATACAAGCCAGCGTGGTGGACTATATGGCCTAACCACTCTCAATCGATTCTCTCGATTGTAGAGTAGGCCCGTGCCCTGCAGTAGGACGTATATGGGCTGATATAGATAGATAGATAGATATTGATATACAAACCATATTTCATAAAATGTCTTCGTATTCAATTTTAAACTATTAAACACTGCCTCAGTAGCGTAGTTGTACTACGGTACGACTACAAAGCTGAGGTCTCGGGTTCGTATCCCGGGTCAGACAAAGTGAGCGCCTCTGCCTACCCCTTCTGTGATAAAGGCGTGAGTTTATGTATTTATGTAAAAAAATCTAATCACTATATTGCCTATTATAATCACTGCATTCCTCGCTTAAAATTTCAATGTACCGTTAACAAACGAATCCCTGAGGTTTTAACCAATAAATTAGCTATTAACCTAGATATAGTAATTAATAAAAAACTGTTTTTAAATCTGCTTTAATTGTAACTCCCAACGTTTTGTTTTTGTCTTTGGACAGGTGCAACGCTTTTTTTTAAATTTTATTTTAAAACATTAATTTTAATCATGTCGACCTCCGTCCAACCGAAACGACCATACCATCAAAAGGTTAGACAAAACAAATAACGGTAATACAAATATTTGGCCACCCATTTTTAACGCGCATTAGCAAGTCCTTTGGCCAGGGGGGTGGTAAGTAGGGGTCTAATTAACACCATCGTTTAACTCACTTACCAGGGGAGAGGGCGAGGGAGGGGACAAACCCAGGTGGTCTTTGTTTAAACGGTTTTTTGTTTTTATTAATGCTTTTAAGTGATTATTGGCTTCGGGTGTGCTCGTACTTTGTATCGAAGGTCGTATGTTTCGGTGCATGTGTCTTTTATTTTTAATACTGATGTTGTATTTAGGTGTATACTGATCATAATGTCCTTCGTATGTCAGGGGAGAGGGGAAATAACACCTGACTTGTGACGTAATGAGATGTCCTTAGTTCTATGCGAATACCTAGATTTTTAATTTTAGATTTTGTTACAAAAAAACAATTACGTCAGTTTCTTATAAATAATTTTGGAAAATGATGCAAGTACCGTTTAATGCAAAGCCGATAGACTGAATTTGTCCACAAAACAAAACGATATCAATTGTAAATTATCCTTTGTTACACTGATACCATCATTAACGTCTCCCATCTCCCAAAAAATGTACAACGAGTAACGAAACTTTAAATAATTTTGGATGTTATGTAATAACTAATCTTCTTTCAATTGAATTGTCCAAATTTTAAGATACTTAAATTACCGTGGCATCGTTCACCAACCTACATGTTCCGTTACTACCTATAACTCTGGGTGTTTCAAGGCCTACTTAACAGCGTGAAGAAAGATTTAAAGGAAGCTTTTATAAGTTTCGAATGGCCAAAGCTGTTTATTCATGATCATCATCAGCCCTTTGCAGTCAGCTGCTGGATATAGGCCTCTCCTAAGGCACGCCATAGAGCCCGGTCTGCTGCTTTATGCATCCAGTCGCTGTCAGCCTTCTTGTGCAAGTCGTCCCGCTATCTAGCTAAGGGACGTCCCACGCTACGTTTGCCAAGACGTGGTCTCCACACTAGAACACGCTTACTCCAGCGGTTATCTATTCTGGGACATAAGTGGCTAGTCTATTACTACTTCAAACTACTAAGTTTCAGAGCTATAAGCTGTCTATTGCCAGATAATATTCTATCTAAACGACATTGCCCATCAGTCAGCCCAATTCTATACCTTATCTACCAATTCCCTATGATACTTTAAATGCCATATTCACATGTCAACCGTTTCTTCGTTGCTCTGTCCCCTAATAGCAGCCATTAAACCCTGCCAGAACTAATTCACTACGCCTTATCATAATACGAATCGACATTCCGGATGACTTTTGTATGACAAACCAGTGTTTTCTTACGGTTATTAATTTTTACCGCGCGTAGCTGTATTATGAATTTCCATGCTCATTAAATGTATTGTTGTGGGGTTCAGTGAACTTTGATTTCTATGGAATTTGTTTAAGTATGAAGAAAGTTCCACCTGAATTCTTATTGTAGCTGCTGATTGATATTACATAATAGAATAGCACCAAGCCTTGTTAAGTTTCCGATAGAGCGATTTCCTTCCAATTAATAACATAAATAAATAATATAGATAAATAAACATGGATATGACCAGCCTGAAACAAGAATCTAGCCAGCGCCTAGATATCTAAATAAGCTTGCCTAGATGCCTAGGTGCCTATACCTTTACAAAATATGTCATATCAACTATCCCAGTCTCTCATAAACTCTTTTTTTTCTACACTCAAAAAAATTGTTGTCCAGAGATTTACATTGCACGTGCCGAAAATGCAACTTGTTCAAAACGCGCTCAAACGAAGTCGCCCAAAACAATTGTAGTAACTCCAACTAACACTTTATTTAATATAACATTTCGGCAAAGATCTTAGCTGAGTTCAGTGCAAGCGCTGTTCCCTATGTAAATCTTATCTCGATTCCGTGTAAGTTATATTCAACTATATCTGAATTCTCACCTTTATTCGCGGAAACCTAAATAGGAACGATTAAATCTCCGTTCTATCCGAATAGTATAAAATCGAAATATCAAATTCACCGTTCACTGTAGCATTGCGAACAAAACGCGCCCGTGTCGAACAATATTGGAATAAACCAATTTAATACAACAACTGGAAAGCACAATCCAATAAACTTTCAACACAATTAATTTCACTTGCGCCTCGCCGTATCAGTGTCATCTGTTGCCGGGTCGTCTACGCATGCTTAATCTTATGCCCACTAACCTATTGTTAGCAACGAACCAAAAGTCACGGCAGCTTCCATATTGGCATATTGCTAGCCCTACATGGTTGGGACCTAATGACCTACGACATTTCAACCGATACATCCGTCCCGCTCTAACGCTGCGGGAGTGAGATGGAAAGAGGATCACCATAATAGAATATCAGTGTTTGTTTTATTCGATTTGTAAGCCGAAGGTACATTATCCGTGGTGGTTTCTCATATTGTTTCTGCTGTGTGTATTTTTTGGAATGTCGTATGATAAAATTTCCCATGGGTTTGTGATGGGATTTTTGTTTTGCTGCGAAAATACTTGCATTAAAGCGATGAGTCATTTTGTTCTTAAGTTTAACTGCAGTTATAAGACGAGTACTTGTAAACTTTAGTTTTTGCAAGGACACGAAATAATAGGTGTTTGTTTGAGATTAAAAATCGATTGCGTCATGCAAAAAGCATTTATTTGTTTTTCGCCTTTTGTTATATAATGAAACGGGACAATTACGTTTCTTGTTTGAGGAAGAATATACGTAGAGTTTTTTCCGAAATAATTAAAAGTTCACGATTAATTGGTGTTAAGAATACCTTAT
The DNA here is from genome assembly GCA_949752805.1 of Deilephila elpenor. NCBI lineage: Eukaryota > Metazoa > Arthropoda > Insecta > Lepidoptera > Sphingidae > Deilephila > Deilephila elpenor. The sequence continues at coordinate 4,641,578 of OX457116.1, forward strand.
TATTATTTAGAAAAAATGTTAACCTTTACCTCTAATAATTAAAATAAATATTTGGAGGTGGTCATTATTTTTGTTTGCCAATGATTATATCAACCATCCGTATATTTTCAAAGCATTAGATGCAATAATATAGTTCATAGCAACTAAAATAATCTGAATTGTCATGTTAAATATAAAACACAATATAGCCTTAGTACTACACCACTTTTGTTTTCACAAGAATGTCAAGCATGTTACTTAAAAAATGAGTACCAATTACACAGCTTTTACCAATAATGGCATCAAAATTGCCTAAATGGCCACTCACAAAGAGGCCAAGTTAAATATAAGTCCCACGAGAGCGAGCCAAAATTATCGGTGCTTTGAAAACGGTAATTTGTTTATACCCAAGAGATCGGTGTAAAAGATATACATTAAAATGAATTTTGATAAAGATAATAGACTATTGACAGCTCTTATTCTGTCCATAATTTATGATTTATGATATTAATAGCCGATTTTGTAGTACAAATAAGATTGTCATAAACGATCGGAGATTGTACAAGTCCAATTAAAATACGTAATAGGTATTTAATGGTTATCTGCTGTATTAGACACTAAAGGTTTTATGTTCTTATAATTGATATTAGTCTACATTTAATACGTACATACATACGTACATTAACTCACGGCTTTTTCCCAGAAGGGGTAGGCAGAGGTGCTACCAAAACACCTATGTTTTGCTTTGTGTGTTTCGTCCCAAGATGTGAAAGAGGACGAGCCTATCGCCATATCGGGCACAAATTCCTGACTCCGGACTGATAATAAAAATAAAAATGCAATATTACTTTGCCCGACCCGGGATTCGAACCCGAGACCTCGGAGTTGTAATCGTACCGTAGTACAACTGTCATTTGATGTCATTATCAGACCTTTAATGTCATTTTGAAATGAATAAAGGTACTTGGTTTGAATGGAATACCGAAGCATTAAAACGAAGTGAGAGATATCAAGTCTTAATACTGTGTAAAGTTATTGTATTTTCCTCTGCTACGTTGGTTAGTTGTATGTTATGAAGTCAGAATACGGGAAATAAGAATATTATAAGCATTTGTTCCTTTTTTTCGATCTTATGGCTTCCTAAAGAGAAACGTTTCTGGGCCTCTCGCAAATATTTTTGTAATTCCCTTGGTCTGCACAAGTGATAAATTCTTATTCATGGTTTCATAATTAATTAAATAATTTTAAATATGTATTTTATATTCTCTATTTCTTCAGCAATATAAATAATAAACTGCACTGTTGAACATATCACCTAGTAAAGAAATATAATTTACAAACACAAAAATACCTACTCAAAACTGATTCACGGAACAAAAAAGGCAACGTCTTGTTAGCATTTTATGAGCTCTTTACCACCCGCCGTATAAGTCTACCAATGTCAATAATTAACGCCCCTGTATGCCCATATTAGATTTTTTACTAAATACAAAGCGATCATTGGCTTGGTGTGTGAACAATTCTCAATACCATGTTTGTCTTTGAGTTATTATTGGAGGACGTTAAAGGAATTATTTGAGCTTGGTCGCTAAGAGTTAAGTGTCCAATGGTTTGGAGTAGAATTATGTATTGTAGGTAATGTGTTTTGATTGGATGTGTTCGGTGTATAGTTGGTGTATTTGAATAATACTACAATGATGTTAAACAAATGTTTTACTGTAATTTACCAACAATATACACGGTACGATATGTATATTGTTGGTAAATTATAGATATACACTTTGAACTGCGTTATATTATTGGGGCAAGCATTTTTTGTAGTAATTGAGTGAAACATATTGGTTAACTTAGAATTGTTTTCAGACTCACGTTTGGACGTGTGATAATAAAAGGACAAGTTATAGATTTTCAGAAACGAAGTGTCTCGCTCATGGTAATACAAATAAGCTCTTTATTAAAGCTACATTTCTTTACTTTGGTTATTAACTAAGTATACATTTTAAATTATCAAAATCAATTATACAAACTCTTCATTACATCATACAAGTACTTTAAGTATTAGTCTACAACACTACATAGTACTTTGCATACATATATAAACTCACGCCTTTATCCTAGAAGGGGTAGGCAGAGGCGCCACCAGCACAATGCCTTTTATGTTCCGTCTCATGATGTAACGTACATCTACATTATGTCATACAAGTCTTTAGGCATTAGTCCACAACACTACACAGTATTTAAATTAGCCTATAAGCCTAAACCACATTATGAACCAAACCCCACCAAGTACTGTTTATCCAAATTTTCGAGTACCTACATTAAAGTGGTATTGCCTATTGGCTGCCTCGGTGGCGTAGTTGGACTACGGTACGACTACAAAGCTGAGGCCTCGGGCTCGAATCCTGGGTCGAGCAAAGTGATATTGGGTTTTTCTATTCATTATCAGCCCGGAGTCAGGAATTTGTGCCCGATATAGCGATAGGCTCGCCCCCTATCACATGATGGGACGGAACATACAAGTCGGAAAGTGGGTGTCCTGGTGGCGCCTCTGCCTACCACTTCTGGGGTAAAGGTGTGAGTTTATGTTATGTATTAAAGTGGTATTTCTGTTTACAGGTAGACAGTGAGGCGCTGTGACGATCTCTTTGTCGCGTTAATGATGACAAGGGGCGCGGCGCGGGGGGACGCCGACCGGAGCGTGCCACTACTGCTGCTAGCATCCAGCCAACATGTTTACCAGGTCAGTCATAATGCTATCATAATATATCATGCAAACATTGTATTTAATGTCCACCAACCCGTACTAGGCCAGCGTGGTGGACTATACAGCCTAACACCTCTCAATCGTACTATTGATTTTAGAGAAGACCTTGTGACGTGAAGTGACAGCTTTTCTGTCGCGTTTCGTTTGGTGAGAGGTTGCCGGATGCCCCATACACCTTTTCTCTTTCCATCCTTTTTTCTTCCCGCTCTCCTCCCAATTTTATCCAGGCACATCCATGATCCAGCGTTGTTCATGAGCGGCAGTGATTATTCACCATCAGTTGACCTGTATACACGCTTGCAGGACCTATGCAATAGGGAGTTGCATTGAGAGTTTAATCAATATTACAGTAAAATTAGGTCATTTGGCTTGTAGTCGAACAGTTAACTTAACAATATACATAATATGTAGATTATCCATCAGGCTATAGAATAAATAGATACACCTAACACTCACATACTAGCCCTACACTAAAATCGAATCTTATATCGTGGGTATCAGAATTACAAGAGACTTTTCGGTCTCACAAACACCCAGACCCGAATCAAATATTTGTTCACACAATACCTGTGGTTCACACAAATATTTGTTCCAGTGCGGGGCTCGAACCCGCGGCCTCTCGTTTTACAGGCGGCGTTGAACCAACTGCGCCACGGAGGCTGTCAAAGATATACTTTGTAAAGATAGACTTTGTCTGCATATAAATTTGTCATGACTTCCACTTTTCCTGCATAGAAGAAGGCGGGGAGGATAGATATACTCTCCAGACAGTATGATATTATCCTTTGCAGGTCTCTTCCTATATTTTTACCTGACGCCGTGAAATTTAAATTCAATAGAAATTACGCCTATTAGTCCTATAAATTGTACACATTACAGTACAACTTAATCTAACAATTATTGAAGCATAAATTATGTATAATTCGATCAGTATATTTCCCTCGAGTAAAATGGTCGATATCAAAACGATTTTAATGTACAATACATCACTACAAGAAATCGTATCGATCGATTCGTTACAAAATCAACACGAACGTGTCGGAGGACCGTCTGCACCCGTTGATCTGTAAAGTTATGATAATGATCGCAGTCACAAAACATCGTGTCAATGACATCGAAAGAAATCGAGTGTGTTCACATGAATGACTTGCGAGGGCTTCTGTAAAAATGGTCCTTCGAGCCGGATTTAATTTTTATTCTGGTTGTTCACGGGATATTGACTTTATTAAAGTTACAACATTTCAATAAAGTATAGCGAAATTTTACTCTAAAAAGCAAGATAAATTTTGATCAGTTATTTGTGCATTTTTTTATTTAGCTGCGTTTTAAAAAAAAGAGTCCGTTATAATATACGTAGTCAATTTAATTTCTGAAAATTCTGTTCAATCTTGTGTCTTTTACAACAAAATTAAAAGATAGATAATAATAGTTAATTAACCATCTGTTATTTAACACATACGCACTCTCACCCCGATGTCACTAAAAGCATGTTAATATTTCTAGATCAATCTCTATTTCAACGAAAGTAATAGTTCAAATTAATGTCGCAGGTGTTACTATTTCTACTAAAATTCTTGAGACAATTGATCGTGCCCATTTAATTGGGGCCTTTGCTACGTCATACGACTCGTTTTGTAGGCATTTTGCCTCTCAAGGACCGTTAGAAGAACCTTGATTTAATTATCACGGTGTTCGGAGAAATCGTGCCCAAAACGTGGGTGTGTCTGGCGTAAAAACTTTTTGTTTCTATGCGCAATGAGTAATATTTTTTAGAATCTGATGTAGGCGTCAAATGGTCATTGGTCTCGTGAGTCGTGAAGTATGATAAATCAGTGTGATATTTCTGTTTAAAAGAGATTACCGGATTGCTAAATTTAGAAATTATCGATTCTGCTATAATGCTATAATGCTATATGCTATTAACAACGTGTGCTGTCCTTCTTTAAGAATTTCCGAAGTGACCTGTTGGACGTTGAATGTTTTCAGCGACTGCCTACAATGTTTAGAAATTGTCCGTCCACGTAGTACTTTCAGGCCCATCGACATTTAATTTAGTTTCATACTTTTAAGAATGGAGATATTAGGAGCTTAATATATTCTAGACCATGTAAGTTAAATTTGAATTGGCTGAATACTTAACTATTGAATCTGATAGTCAGACCGCAAAATTACACGAAAAATGTGTACTCAAATAGACATAGCTATATGAATTATGTCAAGTTCCATAATAGTAAAATGACGTATGGTTTTTTTAACACCATCCATGACGTTAGGTGTTAATCGAACACCCTGTCACTATGTACTTATTGTAAACCCATTCATTGTATTTTTACAATATTTAGCCTTGTTATCGACGCCGACATATGTTAAAACGTTTTCAGCACAAAATTAGGTTGATAGTCAATACTCGTCATAGTGTAAATTTCACAATATTTGAAATTGTCTACAAGATATTTGGCGATGGTGTTAGAACGTTTCACAAGTTGGCGCCGTTGTGGTGTGACGTATAGTGCCAAAAATATTTGTTAACTTATTGCGCAAACGTTTGAGTGAAATTACAGAAAATTTTGAAAGAAAAGTACGCATTGACGAAATATTTGATGTAATTGGGCTTGTTCTACCTGGCGCCTTTTTGGCCGGTGCGAGATTCATTCACTTTCAACTTCAGCGTCTTAGTTTATGAGACCGCCCGCAATTTTATGTCTTCTCTGACGATATCTAACCTGAACTTTTTTGTTCAATCTCGAGGTTTAGGTTCTACGTTCATACTTCATTGCCATATACAATACTTTAAAATATGCAATACTTTGTATGTCTGCGCACTCATCTTTAAGACAGTGATATATTACGAGTAAAGTTAGTCAACCAAGCTTTTTCACTATCCAAGACATTGTACACGTATGCCGTGTAGCAATTGAGCGGGTGAGTATCAATAAAAGGCAGATGACTAATATACGTGTGTTTAATACGATACACAATTTGATACTGAATACATTTATTATCGATTACTTATACGTTGTACAATAAGGTTGTAGGCACAGTACATCCCCCTTAATTTAAAAAAACACATTAATACACATCAATAAAAAATGAGAAAAAAAATATGGAAATACGAGTACAAAGTAGTGTAAAAAAATATATATAGGTAGTTTAGGTACTGTTCAAATCTAAATACATCGTTACAACATTTTTTACAAACAATTTATGAACGACCTTAGTAACATGATCCCTTCATCACAATATGTACTACCTGTAGACGACTTTATTGTAAGTACCATTTTACGTTATGCACTTTCTGTTTTGTATTAACTATTCACTATCACTGGTATTACACTGTCACACTATTATTCGATCAGACGGACAGCCAGGAGAGCTGCGCGCTGGTTCCGCTGAACGCAGCTCAATCCTTGGTAACTCCTGCAGTTCCCGCCTCAGGTATCGAGCGTATCCACTCTTGCAGAACCGCCACGTGACGTACAGGATAGACCCCAGGAGACATGCGATGATTATTAAGAGATATGTCTCCTGTCGAACGGATGCTGCTAGCTGGTTTTCTGTCTGCGTAGCAACTGCACTGTTGCCAGCGCCGTTTTGGGCGATTATAACTTCCTCGGTCTTTTTGCTTGAAGTGGTGCCCATTGCAATTAATCAAATTTTATAGTCAATACTTAGTAACAGATATGTTTACGGGGCAAAGCGCACCACAGGTTTGATCGTTCGGCCGAATCTTGACACCTTCGCATCATTGTTTACTTTACTTGATGCCTTATTAGGTGCATCTGTACATTCCTGAGGTGTAATAAAATATGCGGGCTTTAATCGATCTATACTAACTATTTTCTGGGTATTTGCCTGCATGACTTTAAAATATTTTTTTGATTTTTCAATCACTTTAAAAGGTCCCATATATGGTTGCGTTAGAGGTTTTGACACCTTGTCTACACGTATAAAGACATGCGTACAATCGTTCAAGTCTGGATGTACGAAAATGTTGCTTTGCTGTCGCTCTCTTCTTGGCACAGAGGCTAATTGGGCTATTTTCCTGCGCAATTCTTGTACGAACAAATTATTGTTGAAAGTTTCTTGCCTTAGCGGCTGAAAGAAATCTCCAGGCAATCGTAACGCTTCGCCATACACCATCTCTGCCGCACTGGTTTGCGTATCGTCTCTTAAACATGCTCTTAATCCCATTAAGACCGTTGGCAGCTCTAACACCCATTGCTCAGTTTTTCCTCTGCACATTAACGCAGCCTTAAGAGATCGGTGCCATCTTTCTACAATGCCGTTTGATTGCGGATGATAGGCTGTGGTTCTAAATTTTCTGATGCCCATTCTTTTAGCTAAACATGTAAATAGTTGAGATAAAAAGTTAGTGCCTTGATCAGTTGTCAGATTCAATGGACATCCAAATCTTGATATCCACCCGGAGTACATTATATCTGCTACAGACTCAGCGGTAATATCTTTTGCTGGATAAGCTTCTGGCCACCCAGTCTTTCTATCTATCATGGTGACTATATAACGGTAGCCCTTGCAATATGTAAGCGGCCCTACTACGTCCATGTGTAGATGGTCGAATCGGTCGCTGTATACAAAATGTCCATGGGGTGACACCGTATGTCTTTGTATCTTAGACTTTTGGCAATCTATACAACCTCTGACCCATTGTGTCACGTCTTTGTTCATACCATGCCATATGTAGCGTTCTTGCATCATCCTCCTAGTTGTACGCGTGCCCGGGTGACTAATTCCGTGTATCGCGTTGAAAGCTGATACACGAAATTCTTTCGGCAAATATGGTCGTGCTCGACCTAATGACACATCGCATTGAATCAGTTCTTTGCAATTGGGTACTAATACTTTCTTAAAATGTAATGATTTCAATTTCATCAAATTTTGTAGCTCGATATCATCATTCTGCGCTTTAACTAACTTTTCATAATCCAATGGAGATGAACTATCTATCACTGATATTCTGGATAAACAATCAGCAACTGTATTTTCCATACCGGATACATGTTTTATTTCCGTACAAAACTGCATTATAAAATCCAATTGCCGTATTCTACGAGGAGTATCATTTTTGCTAACTGCGCTTTTTTGTAGCGCGTAAACAATTGGCTTATGATCGGTAAACACCGTAATAGGTCTTCCTTCAATAATATGTCGAAAGTGTTTAATGGCTAAATATATCGCCAATAACTCTCTATCAAAGGTAGAATAACGTTGTTGTGCATCACTCAATTTTGTCGAAAAGAATCCCAATGGTCTCCAAGTATCTTTTTCCTTTTGCTGCAATACAGCCCCTGCACAAGTGTTAGAGCAGTCTGTCATCAGGGACATAGGTGCATCTACCGATGGAAATTCCAACGTAACTGCCTTTTTTAGGTTTTGTTTACATTGTTCAAATGCCTCAATACTTTCATCTGACCAAGGTATCGGGCTCTTATCCTTCTTTTTCGAATTATGCAGAAACACGTTCAATTTCGCTTGAATTTCGGCAGCTTTAGGCAGATGGCGTCTGTAAAAATTAACCATGCCCAGAAAACGACGAAGTTCCTCCACTGTTTTCGGCCTTGGAAACTCAGAAATAACCCTGACTTGCTCGTCCAATGGCTTCATACCGTCTTTCGATACGTGGTATCCCAAAAAAATTAATTCAGATTTGCCAAATTCGCACTTCGATAAATTAATAGTGATGCCATATCTGTCCAACCGTTGTAGCACTTCTTGTATCTGACGTCTATGTTCCACAGCGGTTGATGACGCTATGATGACGTCATCAATATATACAAATACAAAGTTAAGGTTCCGTAGCACTTCATCTTGCATAAACCGTTGAAAAGTTTGTGCTGCTGTACGGAAACCAAAGCCTAGACGCAAAAATTCGAACAAACCGAACGGTGTTGTTATTGCCGTTTTCGGAATGTCATCTTCATGAATCGGTATATTGTGATAGGCTCGTTGTATGTCAATTTTTGTAAAAATAGTTTTGCCATGTAATAAATAAGTGCAGTCCTGGACGCGCGGTATCGGGTAACGGTCGGGCTTAGTCATCGCATTCAATGCGCGGTAATCGCCGCACGGTCTTAACTCGCCATTTTTCTTTACAACCACATGAAGAGGACTCGCCCAATTACTCTTAGAGGGTCTACAAATTCCCATATCCTGCATGCGTTGAAATTCGGCTTTGACCTTGTAGTATTTGTCTGGTGGTAAAGGCCTCGGTCGCGCATAAACCGCTTGACCCGTGGTTTCTATGCGATGCACAACTGAATGACTTGGACTTTCCTTAAAACATACTGGTTTTGTTACGTTAGGGAACATAGATATGATATCACTATATTCGTTTTTACAGTTAATTGTTCTAAGTGAAGGCTCATTTTGCATAGTCACAGACGCGATAGTTTTTAGACTTGTCACCGAGTCTATAAGCTTTTTATTGTTTACATCCACTAACAGTTTATAATATGCTAAGAAGTCAGCACCGAGTATCGGTTGTTTGACTTCTGCCAGCACAAATGACCAACGAAATGGTCGCCGTAACCTAAAATCTAAATTTAATGTCTTAACACCAAATGTCTTAATTTCACTTCCGTTCGCAGCGTAAAGTTTATAGTCCTCACATTTTGCACTAGAAAGTCTATTTTTATTAACGGGTAGTACTGAAATGTTCGCACCAGTGTCCACCAAAAATCGAAGTCTGCTGCTTTCATCCGTTATACATAGTCGGGGAACAGGAGCTATGGTGCAAATCTCCTCCTGCGATTGCACCAGATCTAGTTTTCCTTTCTCTCTGTTTTCGACCACGCGCACGGCTCTATACATTTGTTAGCTCTATGGCGATATCTGAAATGGTAAACACAGAGCCAGTCCGGACTATCAGGCGAACGACGTATCGTATTACGGCCGCGTGATTTAGATCGCGATCGGGAACGACAGCGATTATAATTACTTCCATTGTATTTTCCTTTTTTCTCTAACTCCCTGATTCTTAAACTTAATTTGGCAATTTCAGCCAAAATTAATGCGCTGTCGCTGCTGGTACTCGTGCTAGGTGTCATTTGCACTTCTGTCACTTGAAATGGTCGCGCTGTCTCCATCACTTTGTCTGCGATTGCGGCTAAATGCTCTAAGTTTTCAACTTCACTCACAGCTAACACGCTTCGCACGGACGAGGGTAAGTGGCCTTGCCACATAATGCTGAGCGTTTCATCGGGTATCTTTTCTCGCGCCAGTTCCCGCATTCGCCTTAAAAGCTGAGAGGGTTTTTGGTCTCCTAGCTCCATCTCGCTTAGTAATTTCTGGAATTGTCGGATTTCCGATTCTTCGTACACCTTTAGTAAGCGTTCTTTTAATGCTTCGTATTTCTTTACCTCGGGAGGTCTTATTAGAATGTCACTCGCTTGCTGGATAACATCCTTTCCCAGTTTAGTGACAACCATATTGAACCGTGCTTCATCGCTCATCTTCTGTGGGCCCAGAACAGCCTCGCACTGTACAAACCATAGTCTCGGTTGATCAACCCAAAATTCAGGAATCCGGGACGAAACGCTAACTACCGCTACTTCTGCTGACCCGCTCGCGCTTGGCTTAATTTGACTATCCTGGTGAGAAGTCATTGTGGTTCAGATCCGTTGGAGGGACGATGAACACTCTTCGAACTTCGAACGTCGCACTGTCGTAGCTTGATATCGGGGTCACCACTGTACACGTATGCCGTGTAGCAATTGAGCGGGTGAGTATCAATAAAAGGCAGATGACTAATATACGTGTGTTTAATACGATACACAATTTGATACTGAATACATTTATTATCGATTACTTATACGTTGTACAATAAGGTTGTAGGCACAACATCATTAAGGAAAATATGAAAAAAAAATCCTTCATATTTTTCAGATTCTATTTCATGTTATCTTACATATCGTTTTTTATAACCAATGTATCCGCATCGATGTCTAAAATGTGAGTGCTTTAGGTAATTCTCTAGGCCTGACAACATTTAGGATTTATTCTGTCTGTACCTATGTTAAATCAATTACAACTCCTTTGCCCATATCATTCGAATCAGAAGTGTATGTAACATATTCAATTCTATGAGGGTGCTTTTATTCTTTGATTCATTGTTGATGCTCACATTTTCGAATTAGGCGTAACACCAGGATTTCTAATCTCGGCTTGTGAGAAAACTCATAATCCTCATTCACATATCTTCCAACATTTACGTAGCAAGCTCTGCAAAAATGCTAAGATTCTTCAGGTGTTATTAAGTAGTGGTTGTCACTTTCTAAAATTTTAATAATACATATCTTTTTCAAAAGACTATCAATAAATATAAAACTTCTCGGATGATTTAAAATTAGGTCAATAAAACACTTTTCATATATTTGATAAAATACCAGTGTTCATACTTAAAAGTTAAGCGAAACGAGACGAAAGCGCGTTCCACTCATAACTCAGATTGTTTTTGTATTTTTTGTTGTTCCGGAACACTCGAAATAACGTAATGTGCGTAGGGCCATTACGGAATCACCGTCCACGTACTTTGGGTTCAATTATTTTATGAACTCATAATATTTTAGAGAATTTTATACAGTGTTCATTTGTGTATCATAATATTTTTATGCATATGTTTGATTCGTGGGTTGAACTTAATCTGTGTGGGTATCTAATGCTATAAATTATACAGACACGCACACGCTAGTACCCACGAAGGAGATCGACCTGGAAATCAGACCCAGGTCCTTATGATTCTATAATCGCTGCACTTACACAATAAGCATGATAAATCTCTAAGGAAACAAAATCGAAAAAAATATAATGCCTTAAAATAATCATTGCATTAAACAAATTCTCAATAAATTGAATTTTGGGCTGCGTTCAACTTAGTGGCATTTTTAGATGACTTGCGCATACTTCCAGAACAAACGTTACAACCGTTCCTAAATTATATTGAACGACATCCATTACATGAAGTAAGAAAAAGACTTGAGCGCTCAGAACTGATTTAGTGACTTATTCTTTTTTTTTAACCTTTTATGACATTTGGAGTTGGTCTTTTTTATATGAAATTGGTCGTTTGGTGAAGACGTTTGTTTAACACTTAATCGTATTTGACGATTTATTTTTCGTATTCAATGGCAGAAATAATGTGAAATAAAATTTTATAAATTACGTAATATTATAGTATAAACTATATATTTTCTACTTTTTATTGTTAAATTTCCTTATCTTACATCCAAGCTATATTATTATACGTATCATAATTAAGAAGAAATTTTAAAACACGTAACTCACCACAATCGATATTAGAAATCAGTTAACTCCCAACCAAAACGTTGGAGCATTTGACCCAACATTGTGCCAAGGTATCGTCCCATCAAAAAGGCTTAGACCCGTTACCCAAGCCATTAATCATACACTTGGTACAAATAAGTGTACAATCAGATGTCACTGCGTATAATCCGGCACGTGGACGACCGGACGACGTAAGCCGATCAGCGAGCAAGTTTGTCTACAAGTGTACATGGGAAATGATGGAGGTAATTTGAGTTCAAATTATTGAAATAGATCAAGCTGTATAGTAACTTTTATGCTGTAATTCGAAAAATAATTTGGCAAGAATATGCGTAGTAATATCTTGAATGTAATAAATAACAGGCTATAGAAAAGAATGAGATATTTTGGTGCTGTACTAGGTCTAGAATATTTTTGTATTATAATAGTAAGCTAAAATACACAACATAAATTTATAATCAGTTATTATAAGCTCAGCAAATACTAGATTTTTTTAAGCTGTCCACGAGCTCAAGAATACAACAAAAAGCCCATAATTTTATTCGACAAAAATCTGAATTGTTTGTTCTAATCTCACAACACACATCCCTAATTTGAAATAAAACAAAAGCGAAACGATTTACGTTCGCGCCAGTACAAAAGCCATCTCCATCTCTGACATTTAGTTGACAGTCGGATATAAGAAGCGAGTGTTTTGACACAATCGTATGGTAATGAACGGCTCGATCTAATTAAACCATTGTGGGACTCATTAATGTGTACACATCAACATTAATTAGTGGGTACGCGAGTTTTAAGTTGCGTAGATTTTTGTTAATATTTTGTAATGTGTATTTGCGAAAGGCTAGCTCGTGTTTGATTGATGCGTGTGCTGTTATTTTTAGTAATTAGGTTTGCATTTTATGCTTCTATAATTCTCATTATTATAGGCATGTGGAGATCTTAATCCAAGTTGGCTTTCTAAGTAATAATCACACATTAAGGTTAAAGGTTCTGGAGTGGAGGCCACGTAGAAGCAAGCGAAGTGCCGGACGCCCACCCACAAGGTGGACGGATGACCTGGTTATGATAGCAGGAAGTCACTGGATGCAGATGCACTCCGCTTCCAACCTTCTATGTGGCGATCCATGGGGAAGGCCTATGTTCAGCGGTGGATCCTATAGCTGAAAAGAAAAAAGAATCATACATTTAGTCCTAATTTCACAGGTTAATTTCAAGTGCTGTGCCGTTGGTATCTGAAGCTAAGATACTTTATGTTCTCACAACATCCAGATCATATTTGTGGATCAAACAAACCTTTCCATGCAGGGATTCTTCCACATTAGTATTGGTTATTACCAACTGCACAATGAAAGCTGTAAAGCGTCATTGTAGTTCGTATTATTTATAGTATCAAATTACTGCCTCGGTGGCGTACTTGTACTACGGTACGATTACAAAGCTGAGGTCTCGGGCTCGAATCCCAGGTCGAGCAAAGTGATTTTGATTTTTTTTATTCATTATTAGCCCGGAGTCTAATATTGAATAAAAAAAACTCAATATCACTTTGCTCGAAGTTATGTGTGTATTGATAGTCAATCACCACGCACTTTAACGGTGAAGGAAAACATCGTGAGGAAACCTGCATACCGTAGCGATTTTAAAGAATTTCTACGGTATGTAAGTCCGCCAACCCGCACTAGGCCAGCGTGGTGGACTATATGGCCTAACCACTCTCAATCGATTCTCTCGATTGTAGAGTAGGCCCGTGCCCTGCAGTGGGACGTATATGGGCTGATATAGATATAGATAGCCCGGAGTCAGGAATTCGTACCCGATATGGTGATAGGCTCGCTCCCTATCACATCGTGGGACGGAATATACAAGGCGAAATGTGAGTGTTATGGTAACACCCATGACTACCTCTTCTGGGAAAAAAAGGCGTGGGTTTATGTACGTATCATATGATTTTAATATATCAAACCAAATAAAAATCCTAATACCAAGTGAATTTACCTAACTCTACGTGACGTACTACTACAAATTTGCACAAAAAAATCAATATATACGTCACAAAGTGTGAATTCCGGACCTTAATTAAATATTGACTATGAAATTAGATTCAATTTCTTAGTGATAAGTGTTATATATAATATTAGTACAAATGCCACAACGAACCTACCAAATCTGATTGACAACACAAGTAGATATATAAAAATATTCCCTTGTAATACATACACGATCGGTCATAAATCGATTTATTTCATATCTTTACGAATTATGTGACTAAAATCGTCATGAATTTTTTTTTTGCGAGTTGTAAACGTTTTCAAAGTTTAGTTCTTGAGAATATATCAAAATGTTCACTGGTATATCCTTCTAAACTGCCATATTTATCGGTAAGCATTAATTATTAAAAACTGTAAAACATATACATCTTAAGATACAAACTAGATTATAGTGTTTTTCTATGTTTTTAGATAAAGATTTCTAGCTTAGAAAAAACGGTAGATAACAAATATTTTCACAAATCTCCACAATCGAATTCCAAATTGACAATAGTTTACATTTTTGTCATACTAGCAATAACTAAAATATTACATAAAATCATTATTAATAAATATACACTCGAACTCTACCCAAAATCACCGCTTTAATTGCAAAACCAAACGATTGGTATTTCAACCACAAAGATCCTCTGCATCTCAGGCATAAATTATCCTATACTATTAAATCTCTAGTATCTTTGAGCAACAAAGAGGTTGAACATTATCCAAATCCAGTATTTCATAAGGCTTGCACAAGCTGACAGCCGTAGAAAATACACAATTAACAGCCGCACGCGTATTACGTTAATGGATTTATGTACTTATTGACGGATCAATCAAAAGTCCACTCACGCCAGCCAACGTTTAATTGATAGGCTGATCCATTTCTAGACGCCGCGCGCTCGGTTTCGCGGATACGCTTTTTGTTCTGTGTTTTTGTTCGTATTCCTAATTTGAATTTACAGTTTTGTAATGTAGGAGTGATTATTATTAAATGTAGGATAGTATATTTAAGAATGGATTAGAGACTATTTTTAATTTCATAGTAAATAAAACTGGTTATTTATTGATGGATCATACCAAAATGTGATTATGTTATCTGGACGCATATGTTTTTTGCTCCATTTCTTTTTGTCCTACGTGTTTTCTTAATTTAAATTCACTGTTTTAAATGTCAGTAATATTTTTTTAAATGTGGTTATGATGGGTCGATGCAAAATGAAATAAATAATAATAAATACACCCAACAGCCACATACATAGTCCTGACCCCACATTAAGATCAATTAAGTCTTGTGTCGTGGGTATCAGAAGCTACGTGAGACTTTTCGGTCTCACATACATCCAGACTCAATTCAAATTATTTAATTAATTATATGGAATCATGAATAAGAAATGTTCACTTCTGCAGGCCAAGTGAATTACAAAAATATTTGCGAGAGGCAAAACGTTGGTCTACAGTGAACCTTAAGATCGAATAAAAGGAACAAATAAATAAATAATTAATACACCCAACAGTCACATACATAGTCCTAACCCCACACTAAGATCGAGTCTTGTTTTGTGGGTATTAGAACCTACGAGAGACTTTTTGGTCTCACAAACACCCAGTCCCGAAACAAATATCTGTGGATCACAAAAATATTTGTTTTGGTGCGGGGATCGAATCCGCGGTCTCTCGTTTCACAGCCGGCGTCCAACCAACTGCGCCACGGAGGCTGACAAAAATACATCCTAGTTGGTATACAGACTGATCCAATTCCTGTGTATGTAAATTAAATTTTTATTTTGTTCTATTTATAATTGAATTAGTCAAACAACCAAGAACAAACCATAAACATTATAAAACATTAAATATTCATGACTTTAACAAGAAATATTGCATGTATACAAATGCAGTTTATCCTCATATTATGTTCAACTTCTGCGCAACATAGTACCGATGCTCTAATGAATACGTAAGCCATTGAAAATCAACGCTATATAATTATCACCTGCTAATACGCTGTGATTTATTTACATCAACATATTATTTACCTGCATGTACTTCACATATTTTGCCGTTATCCGACACTTACGTGGCTTGGGGAAATATATTAAACATAGACATATTGCAATATGTTTTGAAAATTATTTTATTACTGCTAATAATGAAGTCATCTCTTTGGATCGAAAAAGGTAATGTAATATGTATTTTTAGGCATTTTATACGTAAAATCTTGGGTAGCCTTCTCCATATTTGATGTTAAACTACCTATATATATATTTAATTTTCGTTTAAACGTAACCCCACTCTATTATCCGAGAAAGGTTAAGCATAGATTCTACCGATTCCACCCACAGTTCATCGACCTTAATTCAAAT
Source organism: Deilephila elpenor (assembly GCA_949752805.1). Lineage (NCBI taxonomy): Eukaryota > Metazoa > Arthropoda > Insecta > Lepidoptera > Sphingidae > Deilephila > Deilephila elpenor. Next base: position 4,658,011 of record OX457116.1, read on the forward strand.
ATTTGGGAATGTAATATTTCGCAGCCCTTACACGCCGCACTTTACTTATTCATACATACATACGCGCCACCAGGACACCCACATTTCGCCTTATATATTCCGTCCCTCGATGTACTACGGTAGGACTACAAAGCTGAGGTCTTGGGTTCGAATCCCGGGTTGGGCAAAGTGATATTGGATTTTTCTATTCATTATCAGCCCGGAGTCAGGAATTAGTGCCCAATATGGCGATAGGCTCGCCCCCTATCACATCATGGGACGGAACATACAAGGCGAAATGTGGGTATCCTGGTAGCATCTCTGCCTACCCCTTCTAGGAAAAGGCGTGAGTTTATATATGTATGTATAACTCATTTAACCACTAACTCGCGTAGATTTAATCAGCTACACATCGATATGATACCTTGTTTTCTAACACCACGTTCCCACGAGCAAGGAGCAATAAATTACTAACATCCAATAACATTGAGTGTATTAAATCAAGTTCCGGTGCTGGAACTGAATCATGCTAAAATATCGCACTACCTGAAGCGGAATCAAATCACTTTGTAGATATATTGTACTTGTGGTTTTTTATTTTTAGTAATCTCTGCAATATAGTTAAGAGAATCAGTTATGAATTTTATTTTTATTTTTTAACACACAATTGGGGTATAGTGATGGGTAAAGATCAACAATGAAATGTTTTTTTTTGACTGCTTGTACAATAGCTTTTGTAATATTTTTTAAATTACATACAAAAATACATAAACTCACGCCTTTATCCCCGAAGGGGTAGGCAGAGGCGCCATCAGTACACCCACATTTCGCATTGTACGTTCCGTCCCACGATGTAATAGGGGGCGAGCCTATCGCCATATCGGCCACAAATTTCTGACTCCGGACTGATAATGAATAGAAAAATCCAATATCACTTTGCCCGACCCGGGACTCGAACCCGAGACCTCAGCTTTGTAACCGTACCGTAATACAGCTAAGCCACTTTTTAATTAAAGTTTCTATAACTTAATACCTAGCATAAGTTTTTCGATTTAAGTGGTTTTAGTATATTGAGCAGTTATCCTATTATTTTTTACTCACGACAATATTCATAGAAATAAAAAGGTTAAATCCAATATCCTTATGCAATTCCAACTACCAAGTATTCTAGTGACAGATCCTTTAAAAATCGGCCTCGTGTTACAAAGTAGTTAATTACACCTACTATTTAGATACATTTCAATTTTAATGTTAGTTTGTGTATCATATACGTATAATAGATCTTCAGATGGCATCTATCTGAACTCTAGTAGAAAGAGGAAGATTTTAAATTACGCCCGTTCTTCTCCGGCGAAAACAGCCTTGTGAACCGGGTGGTAGTGGAAAAAAGTGACTGAATCTAAATAATGTATGACATTTCATGGGTTCAATAAAAACATTTTCTTGTCATTTCATGAAGATTAAAAAAATATATAAATTCCGAGTAAAACCGCATGCAACCACAAGCGGTATCTCGATTACTATCTAATAGCCGACCTTTACCTCTGGCCCGCTCCACTTCAACTCGAATGTGTGTAGAAAAAACTTGAAAAGTAACGCTTAATGCATTGTCAGTCAGTTTGATATGTGACTTGAACGTTTAAACTTAGTTCTTGCGAAACCCTGTTGTAATACGAATAGTTTTAATATTACGTTCGTAATTAATCATACGTTTACTGTTTTGCATATGCGGTTAGGTAAATTTAAAGTACAAGAAGGATTTATAGGTTGTGGTTGAGGTCAAACTTTTTGCTGATTAATAAATACTCCTTTCTCATACTGGCACCATGGAGGTAACACTTTGAATGGAATAAAATAGCACATAATAATTCGAATTAAAGTGGTATACAAAAATGATAAAACTTAAGTTACTACAAGATAATGAATGTGGACGAAACTAATGACAGTAGTTTTTGGTAAATAAATAAAAGAAAATCATAGATTGTATGAAGCTGCTCTCATATTAATATTCACAGACGAGTTCTAAATTCAAAATAAAACCCAGCTCGTCAGTTGCAAGCATAAATAAAACACGCGTGCACCGTTTAAATCTCCACACAGATGTCCGTAACTTTTTTATTACGAGCCGAAGGTGATAAAGCATTCAGCCTCATTATTCTCATTTGCGTTTGACAGATACTAGCCCTTAATCGAAGATTAAAATTAGCTGTCAGTTAATGACTCGGCCGGCGCCGCCGTTCGTTATTTAAGCACTGTCTTTGGTATCGCAAATTGGATTATAATTGTTTTTCACGCTCATTTGGACGTAATTGAAATAAATCTTTTGTTATATTTATTGTTTATTTATTGGCGTTATTGTATTATTGTTTTTTTTTTCAAATTTATTTGCATTTATGGACCTTAAACCATGCAGTCTAACATAATTTAATTGTATAATTGGTACCCTTTTTTTTTGTAACTACAAATTTCCTACGCTACAATGCATAGATATTCTATTAAAAACCAAAAAATGGGGAGTAACAAATTCAAATATCATAAAAGGTTCATTTAAAATATTTGTATTCTGATTTTAGGTACAAAGGTAGAATCTTTTTTTAGATATTAAAACAGTTTTATATCCCTAGAGATATTTATACACTTTAAACGAGACAGTTAAAAATGCAGTAATAATAGGTTTTATATAATAGACTATTGTTAGTTTCCATTACACCGCTGATTGATTCTGATGGTTAACTTATTGATTTCAATGGTTTAGTTCGAATAGGTATAAAATAGCACCTAGCGTACCAATTATTGTTAGTTTAATACCAGGAATCATAAATTTGAATTCACGTGAATATCATTTTGCATCGACAATTCTAAGTTATTGAATATATTTGTCTTGTTAAAATATCTCATTGGACTAATAACAGCGTGTAGACTGTGAACCGCAAGGTCATGGGTTTGATTCTCAGGTCAGCCAATCGACTACACATGTGTTTTTGGTTCCAAAAATTGCATATGAGTTACTCGAGCCATTTCATTGATGGCCAGCATGATGAATGACGATAAGCTCGCCCCTATGGCGTCTTAAGACATAAATATGGATGGTAGTTAGCTACCATGTAGCCAAGCATAGCTAAGTGATAAATTGTAATAAAAATGTTTCTTTTCTATTATTTTATTGCAATGATACAATATTCTGGCTACAACTTCCCTCAAACCGGAACAAACAGTGCATTTACACTGCTGTTTGGCGGGATAAATAGAAATTGCGGTGGTACCTACCCAGCCGGCCTCTCACATATGAGAGACCTACCACCAGTAAATATTATTTCAATAAACTTTCAATCAACCTACTAAAGATTGTAAGAAATAGATGGGTGCAAACCACATCTAAGAGGATGCTGTAGAAAACCTTCGAAAAACACATGTTCGGAAGCCATGGCTGATGATGAATCACTTTATAAACACATAAGCATAAAAAGCATAAATGATGTGAGGCGCGAAAATATTTTTCTAACAATACAATACATATCTTTTGTGTTGGGGCCTTGGGTTATGTCGAGGAACATGTCTACTGCACACTGGGAAGCAATTAAAATGCGAAAATTACCTCGCGTGGCGCCAAACGCCATTTTCTTATTTAACAGGTGTTAAATACCTCAATTATACAATTAATTGTGATAGGAAATATTTTACGTTTTTGGTGGTGATGTAAGCTAAATAAAATCCGGTTGTAATATGTAATGTTACTTATGACGTCATGCGTATGGTATATGCTATGGATGCATGGTTTATTTTGTACCAATATGTATATTAATTTTTTTATCTATTAATTTAATGACGTAAATCTTGTACCATAACTACACTTCCTACAGGATTCCCCGGCATATGAAGAACAAGTAATGCCATAAAATTAATAACTATAGGTTAAAATCAGATTTCCGTCTTATTTAGTTTATATATTTCAATGATTATAGTGTATGCTTTTTTATCTCATTTTATTAAGTTTTTCATTCGCTATATACCTGATCGCTCACTGTAAAATAAGTAAGGAAAGTATTTTAATTTTCAAGAGAAAATCACCTCTGAGATTGCTTCTATACGGAATTGCACTTTTACACAATTATATTTACTTGCAAAAGTATAAGAACAACATTTTAATTATCACAGTATCTAATCTATATAGATGGGTTCCTACGGTCGCTTAGTCCCCGATTTGATTGTCTCGCTTGCGGCTTATGAGAAGCTATTAGCGCGTTGTCGTGTGCTTACGTAATCGTAGTTTAATCTAGCTTTATATCCGCGTTTGATACTAATGGCTGGGGGACTAATCTGTCAACTATTATGAGCTCTGACTTGTAAAGGTTTGTTTGGCATTGCCTTTTGATTGAGTTGGGACACCTTAACGATCTTGGAAGTTGTACTGATAGACATAAATCAGACGGTAATTGGTAAGGAAAAAAGGTTGAGGAAGAAAATCAAATGCGATTGATTTACGAGACAAATGAATTATTGTTTTTTATAGAATTTATTTTATGGTTATAAAACTACGCTATTGTTTATAAACTATAAATAATAATGTAGTTCGATTCGCAATTTATAAACTTTGAGTAGAAAATGGCGACGCTGCCTATAGCTTTTATACAATCAGCATAGCTGGTGAACTGACCTTTAGGCTCTTTTAGATATTGTTGGCGAAGTTCCTAGGCCTCTAAAGAAATGTCTATTATTTGTATAAATAAATATAGCTTAAAGATGTTACCAAGTAAACTCCACTTTAATAAAAACAACTGCTAAGAATGATTTTACTTTGCCCAAACATTGGCACAATTGACACACATTTTTATTTCGCAATCCTATCCACGACCAATGTCAAAATACAATTTGACAAACACTATCTAAACACGAACTTAAACACATTATTAATTGGCCAAATAAAATGAACAAATTAAGTCGATTGTTCCTGGAATAAGTCCATTAGTATTTCGAATGACTAATGATACAGAATGACAAATGAAAAGTATAATAAATGTCCGGATTAACTAACCTTCGTTTGGAGTGGCTTTTACTTGCGGTTTCGTTCGAGTTCAAGTCGGATACAATTAGGCGGTTCTTTGTGTGGCAGGCATAGATATACGTATGGATAAAAGTGAATTTTATACTGATTTTTTAATGGGAAAAGTGAATGCCACGTTGTAAAAGCATTTCTGATCACATTGAGCATTGGAGGGATGACTATCTCTCGCTTTTCGACACATTATTGTATCTAACCATGGTTGTTTGATATACGATGCATATGGCTTAATGTACATGGCGATGGCTGGTCTCATTACCATACATACATAAAATTCGCGCCTTTTTCCCAGAAGGGGTAGGCAGAGGTGAATCATAGGACACCCTCGTTTCGCCTTATGTGTTCCATCCCACGATGTGATAGGGGGCGAGCCTATTGCCATATCAGGCACAAATTCCTGACTCAAGGCTGATAATTAGTAGAAAAATCCAATATTACTTTGCCCGACCCGGGATTCGAATCTGAAACCTCAGCGTTAAAGTATAGTTAAATTACCAAGTGTAGATTAGAAATGTCGTATCTTCATTACCCATCAATATTATTTTTATTATATTTCATATTATCTTGTTATTCTGGGTATCTTAGTAAGGGATCAGGAATATTTGTGGCTGTGAAAACATAGTAGCTGTAGAAAAGTTACAAGATATCAGAGCTGAAATAAATTTTCACAGTGCAATTTGCAATTTTCACTTGTAAAGTCTTACATCTTGTTCATTACAAGACATTAGTTTTAATACAATGGTTATGCAAATATTTATAACAAAATAATTAGGTATGCTAATAACTTAGGATGCATCGACACTCATTGTTTAAGACTACGTTTATCCATAACAAGAAGCTAATTAGTCTTCATTTAGTACTAACTTATTGTTCATTGACATGCCAGGGAATGTCACAATGTAATATATTGAAATAGTTCCTCTGCCTGGTACGGGCCTCGGCTACTAAGGAAATTAGTACATCTCTTTGGTTTAGACCTGGTTATTTATTTGCTCTCTTCCTTCGAATGCTTTGGTATGTTCTCACCATAGTTTGAATAAAAATTATTAATTCATTATTGACCCTAAATATTTTGTAGTTTTTATTCGTTATTTTCAGTTCTAAACAATTTAGATTACTCTCTAAGGGGGTAATTTTTCCTAATTTCATTTTCATTTTAGCATTCTCACATGAAATTGATGTGAAGTATTACCTTGTCGAGCACATTTTGTTTACTATCAACATTACTGTGGAATAAATATCCTTGCCATATCTTTTCCTAACTTCCTAAACTACTTATTGTGTATATATATATAATATAAATAAGTTGCTTATATTTTTTATTGTTATTTTTTTATTGGAGCTTGTATCCTTTAAATTATTTCTTTAAATTCTAGACTGCCCTCTCTTCTTTTCCTTTTCTTACATCCATCCTAAGGTTGTCTGTAAGAAATCGCCTAGAGCGATAAGACCGCCATCTGTACTTTTTTGTTAATCTGTAATATCTTTAAGTGTTTTTTTTTTCCTTTTTTATGTGCAGTTAAGAATAAATAAATAAATACTTCCGTCCTCAATACTTAGAAGTTACGAACACATACACGATTGCACGATTTTATCGGTATTCATAGAAGCATTTTTTTTTTGTTAGGTACTGGTACCCTTGTAGAGCCCAGTTACCAATACTAGGAAACACAAGGAGAAAATACATATTGACTTATCAACGAAATATCGTAATAAACAAATCTTGATAAGTCCAGCATGATGTCATAGCCTTTGCCCCCTGCTCGCAAACCTTTGTAATATTTTGTAAATGTCCACTTATATTGTCAGATAGCTCGGTACATCCACTTGAGCACCGACTACAGTTAACATATTGATTTATGTCTGCCGACTTTGCAAAGTCCTAACCTTGGCGAATAACATGATATATTATATTGTATAATCTTCCTGAAGAAAAATACACGAAAGGTTTCACATTGTTATAAGGCAAGGCGACTAAGTTAATTGTTGTGTAGAGGCAGAAGAACATATTAACCCCCCTTTTCGTATAAATCGAGGTCTTCAATAAAAATGATATGACAGTCAATGATTTTACAACTAAGAATGCTAAATATTAGGAAAGGTGGATGAAACTATTGACAATGGTGCTTCTTGGGACAACCAAAAAAATACAAAGTAGAAATTGATTTCTGCCTGGTCCTATCCTGGACGGTGCCAACATCGGCTTTCCGTCTCAACCTTCGTGATTTCGGGCCTTTTACATTGACTGTAAGATCTTTAACTCTCACACCTTCCATATCAACATCAGCGCTTTTTAGTGACCTATTTAGCTATAGTTTTCGTAGAACGGACGTCATAAAGTCATTTATGGCTGTACCATAAATTCCCTATGATTTAGCGTTACAAATTACGTAGATAGTTATGTAACATGTGATATGGTGTAAAATTGCCCAGTTTGCCGTAGGGCGGCACTTAGCGCACTTTCCACGTATAAGGGCAATTGTGCCCTCCCGGGACCTATCATAATCAACTTGTTATAGAAGCTGAGAGTATCTGATGATGTGTCAGTTTATATAATACGTGTTCATGTGTGGGAATGTGAAACGGTATATTTATGAATTTACATAGGAGGGAGTTATTTATATTGAATATTTTAACCCCTGAGAAGATGAGTCGTTTTAATCCAAAGAGTGAAGAGATTTTCAATTGGCGCAAGGGCTAAGAAGTTTAGTACACAAAAGTATTGGTGACCTGTATTTTGTATAAATTAATATTATACAATTTACAATTTTTTATTCAAGATTAAGGACAATTACTGGATTTATAAACGAAGATCCGAACTGATTATAGACTTGATGACTGAAATAAAATTCGCATGTTTAATTAACAGATTTGTGGACAAGAAATTGCGTAGAATATTATAATCACGATATAGAAGTGAAAGTATAAATATTTCGCAACGAATTTAAAACTGGATCAAGCCTCACTCAAAACACTCCAGGTCAGAAACAATACAAATCTATCAACAACATCGATAAATATGAAAATGAAAAGCAGAATGTCTGCAGTGTATACACGGAGTAATAATAAAGCTTTCTGTGCAACACGGCTTAAGAATTTATAGGCGGTGTGAGAGTAAGACGGACGCGCATGCGTAGTAATGCGACCGTGTACAACCGATGTTCTGTTGCGGTTTTGATGCATAGAGTAGTGTTGTAAGTTGGGAGCGAAATACATAGTGAAGATTAAGGAAATTTACTATATTTATATGACGATGACAGTGTCTCTGGGGTAGGTGGTAAATCACGCAGGGGTGGCTTAATCTCAGATAATCTATATAAGATTCTACAGACTGAGATGCACGTAAAATTATTTGTCCTTCAGGAATTCGAACCAAAGTGCCGACGGATTTCCATTCATTCTTGTTATATGAAAAGTGGTAGGTGGTTCGAAAATTATGGCGAAATACTCTCAAATTTACCGCGTCGCTTATATTTTTTTAAATATTAACGCAAGTGTAAATTTATACCACGTAACTATTAATAACGCAATGCTTCAAAAAATGTAGTATCGTCTCACATTCTATGATTTTTTATTTTTAATGATAATTATTTATTATTAATTGATTGCCAGTACACACTCACTCACGAACGCTTATGTTTTACACCAATCTGAACCTGATATTGGAAAATTGTCTAAATCATTATCTGCCTTTGTAACGGCGTGCACCGTGGGAAAACAAGGCAGGTTTTCACCGGAAATAATTACGTCATAATATATATTGCGTCATAACAACATTTAATACATTTCAATGTTGCTATTTATATGTTTTTGACGGCATGGCAAAGTGAAGGCAAACGGTAAGGTTAATCCGAATAGAGAATCGATTGGCAACAGACTGTTATCTCTTGCCACTCAACGTAATTAAGTTTGACACAAAGAATCTATTAATTTTAGAATTAATAGATTACGGTACGGTAATTACGGTATTAGTTGTATTACGGTACGGTTACAAAGCTGAGGTCTCGGGTTCGAGTCCCGGGTCGGGCAAAGTGATATTGGATTTTTCTATTCATTATCAGCCCGGAGTCAGGAATTTGTGCTCGATATGGCGATAGGCTCGCCCCCCTATCACATCATGGGACGAAACATACAAGGCGAAATGTGGGTGTCCTGGTGGCGCCTCTGCCTACCCCTTCGGGGATAAAGGCGTGAGTTTATGTATGTATGTGTTCATTTGTAGAATGACAAAGAGACAAACACAAACAGACAACCGACACAAAATGACATTTTATTTTTGTTTAATGGCTTTACATAGATCCTTTAAAAATATACGTTAAAAGCAAAATGAAAGCAATAGTTTTTGGTTAAAATACACGTACGATTATTACCTAAAATAAAGCAAAACATGATATTACAATATTTGTATAGTGCTTCCAGCCATAGGCCTTATCCATGCCTTTCCATAATTAAAATAACGATTATTTTTATAAATACTATACTGTTTCAGCCTGTAACTGCCAATTGATAAGAACTGGGACTTCTCTACAGCTAAGAGTTCAATTAAGGACTCAAGTAGTCCACATCACTGGCCTAGTACTAGTAAATAAATCGACAAAAAAAACTGCACCACAATTCAGCATTTCAACAGTCCGTATAATAGGCAGTAGATCGTGTAGAATTATAAGCCTTTGTTCTCAGCCGACGTGATTTTCGCTAAGTAAAACCACACGTGAGGTGCACATGCCCTTATATAAAATAGGTTAGGAGTTAGGAGATTTCCAGTTACGGTGGTAATGCATTTCGTTCCCACGATACACATGAGCAGCTGGTCTGTTCCACTTGCAACCGTGGATTTTTCCCACTTGGCTCTTGGGCTACAAAAATAAGTGGGGTTGTTAATTTGCGTGCTGCGAAGATTTGGCTCTAGGGCTATGAAAAATTGTGACATGGGTAGGCGTTTTGGTAGGGTAGACATATGATATTATTTCTACAGAAAGCAAAAAAAAGGTTTATTACAAAAAGATCTGCATGTAAAAATAAATGTTTTGAAAGTGTATTAAAAACGTTTATATATCACGAATTAGTAATATAATAAAACATAGTAACATATTATTATTTATTTATGTCAATTTACGTCCCTGACATATTATTGTTAACCATCCACGGTAGCATTACTGACCTCATTCGCTTGTCTTACACAAATGCATACACATGTTAAATTTTAAAACTTGAATGATTAACAAACATTATAAATTCAAGTTACGCAACTAAACGCATCTTAATTAATTTCTCACACCGCACATGCGAAAAAATATTGAAATGCCAAACTCGGGTCGTAAGCGGAACATTCGAGTTCGCAAGCAGCAAGACCATCGCGTGCCCCTCCATATTAACTAATAAGAGATCCGCGAAACATTGATTCCACTCTTTTGTGTAATGAACACTTCAATTTCCAGACGAATTTTCGGGGAATTCCGACCTTTTTGTGTTTCGCAAAAGGAATTCCGCGAATTACACAGTAAAGCACAAGCACAGTGTGTGAAGTTTTTATTCACTTCCATGACGTATGTCAGGGAAACGTGACTTCGGATGCTTTAAAGGACTTTTTTGTGAACTTTCATATTTATTTGTGAAAAAAAAAAATCTGGAGAGTTAAATGTTGGAGAAGGTTGTTCTTTCATTTCGCTATAATAAAAGTCCAACGTATCCTAATTGTCTAATTAAATATTTTTATAACACGAATGGTTAATGCATTTAATTGTTGACCCTGTGCTTAAGGTTGCTTACGTAGTTTGAGAACAGCATTATCATGCAATTTTGAAAAATAACAAAAACGAGAACCTGGTAATGACTCTCGTAGGTAGAAACTCTACCTAGACAAACACTGCACAGACCATCAGCTCTGTACAACATTTTTTAAGAACATAATAATAACACCTCATATAAACGGCAACAACCTGTGTAGAATGAAATTATAATAATGTTTCAAAAACATTATTACACATAAATTAATATTAATCATCCATTTAACACCCTATAATTCGCGTTAAGTACAACACACCAGTAAGTGAAGGGTGATGTTAATATCTAAGATTACTACCAGATCTAAGGGCAAAGGGCCATTGCAACCAGCATCCTATCAGCGTAACAAGGACCGTGGAAGATGCAGACTGACACCTCCGAAGGGCCTAAGTTCAAATGAAACTCGAAATCTAATTTATCATTGCGCTAGATGTGTTTCGAATTGGCCGGTGGGATTATAATGTTTAATACTAAGTTTAGATGCTCAAGTACATTTTAAATACTTGTTTTTAATATTTGAATATTCGTGGTACAATGTAAAAAATAATAATATTTTGACACCGTTCGCACCGCAGTTGGGTTAGTAGTACTCCGGGACAATTAGTTAATGTTTGTGTGGCACATTTTTTTTGTGTTAGAACATTACAATCCATCCGGTTAGCGACTTTATTGATAAAGAACCAGTTGGTATACCTAGGCAAATTTGCAATTCCCGTCAGGCATTGTATATTCAACCTTACCCTAACAGTACTAAATAAGCGAATGTATTATATAAAACATTGTTTCAAACTGTATTTCCTGTTATGTATCAAGGACACATGTAGTACATATTAAGAAATATATGTGATTTATTATAGCAACATTAAATAATAATTAATATAATAAAATAAATATTTATAAACCATTCGTTTTGCTATTACAATTGATCATCAAAGTATTACAAACAATCTTTTTCAGCGAATCGACGATGCGTAAAATCCAACATTTGGCATTCAGAATATATAATTTACATTAACACGTTGCAGATGTTTACTTTACAATTCAATAAATTTAAATTGCAAATTGAACATTTTTACGGATAAATGATAAATGCGTTGTATAAAAACATTTGGGCAATTCAACAAATCTATAAGCTTACAAACTATTAAGAAAAACATAGATACCTATGATAATATCGAAAATCTCACACTTTAATTATCTAACCGGGAAATCAAATTCTTGACCCCGCCCTTCATAGATCGCAACACTAAACATAGGCGACACAGCGGAGTGTTTAATTTATACCACAGTGTTATTTATACATACATACATACATACATACATAAACTCACGCCTTTATCCCCGAAGGGGTAGGCAGAGGCGCCACCAGGACACCCACATTTCGCCTTGTATGTTCCGTCCCATGATGTGATAGGGGGCGAGCCTATCGCCATATCGGGCACAAATTCCTGACTCCGGGCTGATAATGAATAGAAAAATCCAATACCACTTTGCCCGACCCGGGACTCGAACCCGAGACCTCAGCTTTGTAGCCGTACCGTAATACAACTACGCCACCGAGGCAACCGTAAATAAACCTATAAAAGGACAATAAATAAATTTATAAGCCCGGCGCTTGTGATTTAAACTGTGTTAAATGCCGTGTATGGATTTAAAGCTGCTCTACGCGAAATGTCAATGAATGCCATTTAAATTTTGGTTTGGGTGGAATGAGGTTTTATCCATGGAATACCTGTATAGTATAGTCCTTTGAAATTTATAGGTTGGGACCATCGATATCTATGTTACACTAGATAAGACATTCAGTACAAAAAATGTGTCCACCTACTTGCGGTGCATGCACCACACATGAATCAGTTTGCTTCGTGATAGTGACAGTGCAGTACGCCTTATCGCATACGTTTAAAAGTAATAAATGAATGTTTCGCCGTCAAACCGAAAGCAAAACGTCTGAAGTTACAATATTTTAATAAAATACCAGGTAAGTGATGTAATATTGCAGTGTGCTTTTAAAATACGGGGGCACTTTATTTCTTTGACGTGTCTCGTCTATCGGTAGAATATAAGTCAATGGTTGGGACCAAAATCTTTGTCATAGATATTTTTATTGAGTACACAATAATGTAGTTACTTTATTTACTCATATACGCTAAATATATAATTTTACTAGCTACTATGTCTTCTAAGACGGAATACAACAGTGCATACACAGATACTTGACGGCAAAAAGATATACCCGTAATACCTATAAAGTTCCTATTAAAATGCATATACGTTATTCTAAATTACATACAATTTGATCGAACTGCGTAAAAGCGAGCTAATAAAAACATTACCGACATAACCTTAAAAGCAAATTGCTATAAATTTGACCTTTTACACTATTACTTCGTTTACGTTTCAAGGCGAATTCACAAGTTTAGGAAACATTCCGCGTTTGTCTACCAAAAAACAAAATTACCGAACGATAAAAATTATCCGACGATTGAGAGGTCGTTATGTCGGCATGTACCAAACATAGGATACGACTGGAACTAATCTTTATACGAACATAAATACTTAACTGCTTAATTGAATGGTAGTAATTTTTATAACCTACCTATATGTACCTATTTTAGTTCCCCGAATGTTGAATTGAATTTTAATCGTTTGTGCATTTTCGACGCTTGGCCTGTATAACAATAATTATAATAATAAACACACACAGAATGTGTATAATCCCAATTCTTCAGTATCTTCTTATGTTGTGAGTATCAAAAACTTCGAGGGATCATACGAGTATTGTATCAGCAATTTTCATAATTTACTACCTTGTTACTATGCTATAAAACTTATGCGGTCTTATCGTTTATCATCAGTCGGAGAGCATTATCTCGCCATTTACCGCAATAAAAAAAATCTATGTTAACTTTGGGTATGCCTAAGTTCAACATGCTATAGATAAGAATGATAATAACGATGATGAAAATGATGATGATAAATATGACAATGACGATAATATTACTGATAATCCTATCGTCCCCAGGTTCGACCAAGGCAAATCGACGAAAGGTGCGAGCAAGCTTCGACGCGACCTCATCAACGCAGAGATCGCCAACCTTCGGGACCTGCTGCCGCTGCCGCCTTCCACCAGGCAGAGGCTCTCGCAGCTCCAACTCATGGCGCTGGTCTGCGTGTATGTCAGGAAGTCCAACTACTTCCAACAAGGTAAGTCTTGAAACTTCTACGATTGAAGTGTACATTTCCTAACCAAAACTTTGACTCTAGATTCTATAGGTTGGTGTAGTAGACCAGAAGTTTTACACCCCTGTCGTTTGAAGACACTTCTTTGATTGCTGGTTAAATATTGCATTTTAATCATTTAGGATTGTACCTTAGGCTTTAAAAATAAGTTTAATGAAACTGTGGTTCAAAGCCATCTGATCAAGTTGAGCTCAGAAAATTCGTCTTATTTCTTGTGGGGCTTGAATCTTGTAACATAGATATCTAATTTATCTCTTCTCAAAGGCTACTTACTATAATCCCAAGCAAACAATTTGATATTAAAGCGCTTACGTCGCTTTAACCAGTATCACTCAATGTGCCGCTAACGTTTTAAGTTTTGTAACATTCGTGACCAGCGCCCGTCAGCGCTTACTCCGCTTAATTTCTACACGACACATGATGATTGAGTGATTCATCACAAAGCAAAAAGTTGCTAAGGTTTGGAGTAATTGTGTATGTTTTAATAATTGGTTATATTATGTAATTTTTAAATCATTTATAATTAATGTAACTGAGAATCTTTTTCTGTTTATCTAAAGTAAATTGAGATCGCCTCAAGCTTTTTTTATGTATGTTACACATGTGTGACGTGAATGTAATGGGGGTTTTTGTACTTCCAGTACCTACGAATTGCTCTTGTGAAATCTTAGTTGACATCTCAATCATACTGCTCCTAAACTAGCAAATCAACAGACAGCACATTCAATACAATTCACACACTCATCTTTCTAAACGGAGCTACACACAAAAGCATCAAAACTCTCAAAAGCCTTGACATCGTAATATTTCAGCGTCAATCACGTTACCGCATATAAAATATATTTGACGCGATGAATCTCCTTCAAGCCAATTAACCGCATTACCGCAAGGCCGACACAAACACACGCAAACCAAAACGCAGCCTTGAAACGAAAAAAGCGTGCAAAAACACAATAATTACGTAACAAAAATCGGGGTTCTCACGATCGCAAACAGTTACTCGAGACGCTACCGGCTGAACAAAAAACAATGAAGTTTCGGTTTTGATAGGAAAATTAGAGAAAATTAGCGGGGTCGGCTCCGGCTACCGACTGATGGTTATTGGCCCTAATGGTGCCTGCAGGGAATCAAACCCGGGCTGTGTCACGCCCGCATCGCACGCCACTCGCGTCGGTTCACATGGCGCGAGCGGTCGACTACTTTTGTTGAATGGATGTGAAATGTAGTTAATTTTGGTGTCATATTTTTTGTGCTTATGATAAATACATTTTCTAGATCCGCATTTTTGGGGTGATCATAATATTTTTAAAATAATTGTAACAATAGTAAATAATGAAATTAAATAATTATTTACTATATACTACTATATACGTGAACATTGAAGATAATAGTTCTCAGTTTATTTCCCAAATTACATTTGGGTTATTTTATAAATTTATTTAAAATATATTTATTTAAAATAAATTTCACAAATCGTTTTTATAGTTAATACTTTACGGCCTTCTGACATCATAAGGTTAACAATGAAATTACGATGTAATGTAAGACAAAATCCATCGGTATTTCCTGCCCCCATGTGAGACAAGCACACGTACATTTCGACGAGATTCTCAGGACTACCGATTCGTACTGCCGCGTATCGCACGATACCCTACACATCCCTATTCTACATAGGGATCAACAAATTAACCAAAATAAACGCAACTTAAAAAAAAAACTGTCGTCATTAAAAATTGAGGTATTTTTGTTGATGTGTATATGTGAGGAATAAATCAAATCTAAGCCAACAGCCTTCGTTGCCGCTTATGTATAGAAGCAAAACTAACTGACAAAGCAATGTTTGGCATGCCACTGCAACTAAGCAAGTCCAAAACTTGTAATTTAGTGTGGGGTAGCTGTGTGGCTGTGGGGTGGTATTGGCTTTCACTTATAAAATTTAATGAACAGCACAAAATAAAAAAAATATTTAAGTATACTTTTTAACATAAAATACATTAATATTTGCATATCTTGCCCCTTATTTTTCTCATTTCTAATTGAATAAATTAAGTCAATCGTTACTCGTAATAAAAATAATTTAATATGTGTTAAATATTTCTTAATCTTTTAATGAATTATGTAAACATTGTAACTGCAATTATATTCAAATAATCAAAGGCTGTTGAGGAAAAACATGCAAATACAAATTACAACATAGTTTTTAAACTACCCATGAAAAATCAAAATATGCAATTATTTAGATGCATAATTAATGATTTTATGGATTCAAAATTGCACCAATCAGTCAAGGTTAAGTTAAGGTAATAAAATTACGTTTAATTATTTATTTACTGGCTGTGTTTATACTTTGAATGAACATTTGATAGCCGCAAACGATTCATATCGATCAGTCACTTTATCGATTAAAATTAATCGGCAATCGTTACAATCGACCTGCGTTCACGATTCGTTAACTTTATTATCTGGTGGCATTAAAATGTATATCAAGAATTTTGAAATAGTATACAACTTTGATCATGATCTGGAGTTGATTTTAGGCCTTTGAAAGCAGTCACTATAGTAACTTTGTAAGTGAAATAATACATTTCCCTAGAGTGGCTACTATTTTAATACCAATAATGTGAGCTCCAATCAGCACTAAACCAATATAGTGGTTTAAAACACATGATGACACGTCACTTTGCACGATCAAGCCTCAAGGCCTTTATATTAAACCTCTTCATTATTCGATTTTGGTCCATATATATACATTATGATGTTTAACTATGACACTAGTCACCCCCTACTTTTTCTACTATCGAATATATTTTGAAAAATCGATTGACGTAATCGACTAACATGGAATAGGGACGTAGTGAGTCGATAAACGGCCGATTGTCCACGGACGGATCGTGGGAATCGAGTTTTGCATATGATCTCGCTGGCAGAATTTGCTTCTCAATGATCCCTCAGTTTTCAATGGTTACTTAGCCATGTAGTTTTATTTGAAGCTCAGGTGACTTGGAGCTATCGATGTTGCTTCAATATTTATGTTGCTGCCGGGAATATCTTCGCAGGAGGTCGTACATATGCACTTATCTACATACTTCTGCACGCAATCTGTAGTTGAGGAACTACCACTATTACGTCAACGGAAGCATAGATTAGCGATAGTAATATTATTTATGATAACATAAGTTTCACTCTCTCTCTACCTCTTCAGCCACAGGAAGTCCACTGCTGAACATAGGCCAAAGATGGACCTACGACATTCCAGTGAAATAAGTTGTTAATGTAAATATATTAAAATATATACATAATTGTTACGCCTGTATCCCATAGAGGTAGGCAGAGATTATGGAACGCCACATAGCTCCAAAATTTTAAAAATGTTCTTGTTGAAAATATATACCTACCTATTTATTAGTCCTGTCTATAAATTTTGTGCGCGTCCACGTACTATTTGATTATTTTGATTTTTTTTTACTTAATCTTTCTAATATTTTTATTACGAATAGTTATAATGAACTATATAGCCCTTCCAAAATATATAATTGTTTAATTACATAAATCCAGCACAATATCAAGAAGTTCTTAAATCTGCAATTCAATATTACCGCAATGACCTATACTTACACAAAAAAATAAATCCCCATATTAAAGGTAGTAAAGCTGCAAAAATCAATGCATAACACTAAGCAACTGTGTAATGCCCATACAGTAAGTCAATTACTATACCTCGCGCTATGGACTAAAAGCAGAAATTACACTCTCGGCGAATTATCGGCCATGCAAACAGCTATGGTATTTTCTCAACAATTTTTGCATACCTCCATGGGAACTAACGTGTATGCAGTTTCTTTCTTACGCTTAATTAACTTGTAAAAGGATGATTGGTGATCGGCGTTTTGTATGATTACTCGTTTGTGGTTGTGTATGTGATTTGTGTTTTGGAGTTGACTTACTGTGTGGTTTGTTCTTCTCATGTGTAAGGTATTTTAGAAAAAAAAAACTTTTCGTTTTAGACATGCTTTTTATCAGTGACTGTAAAATACGATATTTTAAAATACAATTAATACTTGCATAGGCCTCCATCTTATTAAAATAAACACCAAAATAAAACAGACAGTAAAGCTGAATATTTACCAACTGAATTGACAACTGATCATTTTAGGTACACGTGTTTCTATTTGAAAATTATAGCTTACTAATAAGTTGTAGCCCAGATGTACGTACGTACGTATGTACGTTTTTCTTGAACCCCAAGACACTAGAAGCAATTACGATTGAGTATATCAATAACAAATGCACATATTACATAAATCCTCATACGATTCGTATCGGCGATCGTGTGCAATGCGCGCGTGTCGCTAACGATTCTATCAATATGCGAACAATTATTTCCGACCTTACCCAAGGTGCTTGGCGTAGCGTTCACAATTAGTTTAATTAACTTGATGATTGGACTCAAAAGATCAGGAAATCGGAAAGAATAGGTTTTGTAGTTGTTGATTCCGGCTTAGGAATACTTATGTTTTTACACTTATTATACATCAAAATAACAAAACAAAATACAAAGACTAAATGCACAGTACAACTGGCGGTCTTATAGCTGTAAGCGATATCCAGACAACCTTTGGATGGACTGGAGTGATTGCAGTTTATTTAAAAAATGCTGGTGTGATAATGATGAGCAAACATCCAAAGCCGTCATTATGGGCTTTAGGGTGGGCCATAAGATATCGGGTTTTCAAAAAATCAGCATAGTATTTGTTTATCTCTTTTCAGTAGATAATTTATACGAAACGGACTTACCATTTCTAGGCGTGTCTATGTATTTCGGACTAAAATAATTGGGAGAAGCTGTAAAGACGCTTATATTATTATTACTCGTATTATATTTATAGTTGCAGATTGATGACAAAAATAGTACCTGCAATGCTTACAAAGCTTTAATGTGGTATCTAAGAAACCATCTTGATCTTTGTCAGGTTATTCAAGCGTCTAATGAAGTCATCCCACGCATACATTCTACCGTAACTTAACACATACTCTATTAAGCGGACGTTAAGCTATTCCGTGAATTCAATAGCTTGATAAATAAAGTAAACGATAAGATTTCTAAATAAAACACAAGCGTTAATTTAAATATAGATTTTCTAAAGACAATTAATCAATTTAAATGTAGAAAGTAACATCAACTTTTAATGCATAGGATGCAAAAAAATGTTTTAAATTACTCTTATTAATTTCGAAGGTATACAAAGGTCTGAGGCAGCATGATAAAAAAAGGCGTAATGCGTCTCAAACATAGAAAAGAGACAATTTCATTTCAGCTGAAGCTTAAACATATAAATAAATAAATACACACAACAGTCACATACATAGTCCACATGTATTCTATTTACTCCGGTTTCATTTAACGTTACTTCTAAAATTCCTTATTTAATAATAGTTAAAAAAAAACAATAATAGCGCATACAATAAAGGTTACTATGCACACCCATTACCAATTCAAGGTCCTCAATGATACAGACGTAAAACAGAAACTATATTTATTAAAATAATATTCAATTGTAAACTCTTGTAATAGTGAGCGACGTAATAAATCTTTACGCGTGTGTGTTACTGTTATGTTGCACAACATGTCTTTCTACTGTATAACCAGTTTTTTGTGTTGTTTTTATGGTAGCACTGGGTGTGAGCAATTATTGTTTGTTGTTTGTATATTTGACATGAGAACAGCTTGTGTAGAATCGATGGAATGTGTTAAGCGATTAATTATAAAATTACATATAATACATAAAGTCACGCCCATACCCCAGGATGGGCAAAGGCACTACCAGGACACCCACATTTCGGCTTCTATCTTCCGTCCCACGATGTTATTCGGGCCGAGTCTATCGCCATATCCGGCACAAATTCCTGACTCCGGGCTGATAATGAATAGAAAAATCCAATTTCACTTTGCCCAACCCGGGATTCAAACTCGAGACCTTAGCTTTGTAATCGTAGCGTAGCACAATCATAAAATAATTTGGAAGTAATTGACTAAGTACAGCTGATAGTGGTAGTCCAAGCTTCTTTTTTTTCGTATCAATGCCTCAAACATAGCTTTATATATTCATGTATCGTCTGGCAAGATACAAAATGCCCGAAACCGGATGTATACTGACTAATCCTGAAATTTGACATATTTGTGTTTATCACTATTTCCCGTGACGTGTAAAGCTTCTCTGTTCTAAACCTTGCTGTTTAAGCGGATAAAAATTGATTCCACCATTTAAATTGACATTATTTTTAGTAAGCTTATTTCTTAAACCATTGCATGAAAAACATTGTATACAGGTTTCCGACATAAAAAAAATCAACATTTCATATAACAATCATAATAACTTATAACATACGGCTATTTAGTTCACCAATAAATTACCATGCACAAACATGTTAACAAAATTTAACAGATTATCAATCACCAGACATGTTACGCAAAAGCTGAACATAAAACTTTGATTGCGGCATTAGAAACTGGGGCCAGGTGGTCCTTGGCCTCGACCGACAATGGTCTCACATATCCAATACAACTTAATACTAAGCACTGAGCTTAAACGGTTGCCAACACCCTGGGGGTATTCATTTACTATCACATATGTTATTATAATGACAGCCTCCGTGGCGCAGTTGGTTAGACGCCGGCTGTGAAACGAGAGGCCGCGGGTTCGATCGCACCGAGAAAAATGTTTGTGAGTCCCACAAGTATTTGTCTCCGGTCTGAGTATCACACCCAACAGTCATATACATAGTCCTGACCCCACACTATTGATCGAATTTTATAAGTGTCAGAAA
This sequence comes from Deilephila elpenor, assembly GCA_949752805.1. Taxonomy (NCBI): domain Eukaryota; kingdom Metazoa; phylum Arthropoda; class Insecta; order Lepidoptera; family Sphingidae; genus Deilephila; species Deilephila elpenor. Next base: position 4,678,901 of record OX457116.1, read on the forward strand.
CTACGAGAGACTTTTCGGTCTCACAAACATTTCTCTCGGTGCGGAGGTGGAAACAGTGGCCTCTGGTTTCATAGCCGGCGTGTAACTAACTGCGCCACGGAGGCTGTCAATGCTTTTGAGGCTCACAATGAGAATATTGTAAGTAATAATAATATACTGGGTATATAAAGACTGCGACCGAAAACGAAGCCGAGTGGTAGTGTTAGTGATTACAGACACAATGCAACTAAAAATTTCGCGAAAAAAGCGACAGTTTATTTTTTGCAATTTTTTACATATCATCTAGTTTGGATGATTAATACCTAGGTTTTGCAAAAATTATAAGTTGAATGCTTTCGTACCATTGTGACTTTAAAAATAAAAAGGTACACATTAATATTTTAAGAAAACTATGTATTTACTACCCAAATACGACATTAAGTAAAAAATTACAAAAAAAAAATATCGCTTTTTTTTTACGAAAATTTTAGTTGCATTGCTTCTGAAGTCACTAATACTACCACTTGGCTTACTTAATACATAAACTTTATTAAACTGTCTATCTATAATGGTTTCTTAGATTTACGCGAATGTTACACATTGAAATAAAACTATTTTATACGGATTTTATCGCGATTTGGTTTAATTTTTACATTTTTACATCTAGTTAGACGGCTACTTCAAGTAAAATCTGTTTAACTTTAACGATCTGCCTGCTTCATTGGATATTCCATACACGTATAATATATGGGGACGTGAATTTTCCACCCGTTTTCCTCAACTGTAAGATATTTGTAATCTTAATAATAAACACATGAACACAGTTGAGCTCGTATAAATTAATATTGCTGTCATGTTTGTAATATATTAGGAATTCACAGCTCAGTATTACAATATTGAGATATTATTAAACGCGGCCGTGGGCTTATAGCATCCAAAGAGACAACAGTTAAAGAAAAAAATCTGTAATTGTATTATAATAATTATTGTCTACTTTGTCCCTATCAGAAACCATCCTATTAAACACCGCTTTAGACGTATGTATATGTTGTAAAAATGTACAGTTTTTGCTCTTTATAAGCATACAAGTACCTTGATATTGGGATAAATAATCGACACTCTAAATATTAGGCCGCTACCTCACTGGCGTTTTACGAGCGTTGGCGTTTCCCCAACGTCTGCGCAGCGTCGCCGCTACGCTGAAACGACGATGACGTCGCGGTTGTCTACAGGAATCCGAATAGAAACTGATGAACGTCGCGTAAGCGCATCGTCGACGATGCACAGACGTTAGGGAAACGCCAACGCACGTAAAACGCCAGTGGGATAGGGGCCTTAGTTGTTGCAAAGAAATAGAGTCAACAACCCTAATAGGGCTTAATGACACTGGCACTAGACAGCATCTAGTACATTTTGACTAGCAGACTGTTTAACAGACACTTTCAGTAACTTACGTATAGCAAAATATGTGTCTTCTGTGTGTGCGTCAGATAATACAAAAAACATTTCATTTCTATTATAAAAAATCTTAATCTCCCATAATTTTGTATTAAAGATGTATGAGAAATCTCTACTATAAAACACATCAATGACTAAAAATTAGATAATCCTTATCATTTGTTTACAAAACAAACGTTATCTATACACTCACCTGTCGCCGCCGCGTAACAAGTTACTAAGTAATTTCTACGCGATTTAAAATTCAAATTAATGTTAATGTGACACTAGAGCTAAGACGCTAATTGGATTAACGTCCGTGCGCGCATACATTACGCGTGTGTACTTAAGTGTTAACTTGGTGATAACTTAAATGTTAAGTGTGAGTTAAGTTGGTATGTAAGTTGTGCAGGGGTAGAGTTGGCTTATCTCGCTTATGTGTTGCGGTTTGGTGTATTTTGTTCAATGTATACCATGACTTATTTACGGTGGTCGCGGGTTCAAATCCCAGAGCACACCTCTGACGTTTCTGAGTCATGTGTGTATTGATAGTCAATCACCACGCACTATAACGGTGGCTATATGGCCTAACCACTCTCAATCGTACCTTCGATTGTAGTGTATGCCCTGCAGTGGAACGTGTATAGGCTGATACAATACAATACCATGAATACTATGAGTGATAAATAACCAGCTGTGTATCTTAAATGCTATGCACATACCACATACTTCTATGACTCTTCTTTGAGGGTCCGAAACTCTCTCGTAGTATCTTACACCACACAAGCAGCATATCTACCGAATCCGGTGTTTGTTCGACTATTGGGTGAATGAATTTATCCACCTTTTTCAATACATAAAGTTTTAAAGCCCTTTAGTGTACAATTAAGTAATCTAAACTTCACTTGTATAATAAAACATTACACATGGGCATAAATTACAAGAGCAACTTGCAATTTACAACACAAACGCGGCAATTATGTAATCGCAATGATAATGGCGTGGCTATGGACACTAGCCGCTCCCCGCCACGCCGCCGTAATGATACGTGTGAGACGATAATTCTATTAGTTCTATTGATTTCTTTTTTATACTGTAACCTTGTTAAAGGTATCATTATGTGTGAATCATTGTTTAATCTGTACTAATCTTGGAGTGTTGGTTTGTATTGTTGCCCGGTAGAGCGATGCGGCCATAACATGGGTCGGAAATATACTCGGTATTCTGTGGGTGTTACTAGCGCCTCTGCCTACCTTTTAAGGGATATTGGTGTGAATAATATGTGATGTACTGCCAATTAGTAACAGTTAGCTAGTAGTTCTATCAGCTGTAATATTTTTAATGACCACCCTGTGAAAAATGTTTGCGTGACCAACAATTATGTTTTACTTTAGATTTTTTTATGTACATTAATTTATTGAAATAACACTTCCCGACGTTTCGATTGCTTTACAGCTTTCGTGACCACCGTGTAAAAATTAAACCAAATCGCGATAAAATCCGTAAAAAAAATAGTATCATTTCAATGTGTGTGTTTTATAACACTCGAGTAAATCTAAGAAAGCACAATAATTTATATCCAACTCCTCCTATTCATTTAACTTTGGGATTGCTTTCGTTACGGGTTAAAGACAAGTTAGACATTCCCGGAGACGCGCTGAGCTTCAATGCTCAGTGTCATTAAAATGCGTGCCACTGTTGATCCTGGCTTACAGGAGTTGCAGTGTGAGGGCGGGGCAGTCTCCAATATTTGGATCCAAGTTTTTGTAAATCTTAATATCCAAAAAACATGTCCTTCTGTAGGTTCACAACTCTATACGACTGTAATGTAGTTATTATATGATATCTTATTATTGCAGCGAAGCTTTGTGTTTTGAGAGAACTTGGATATCTAAGACGACCATTCACGGTACAAGAGAAATCCTACGGTACACCAATGTAAAAAATAAAGCAATATTCGCTTAACGAACGCTCAATACATATTACCCAACAATTTATCTGCACCTTTAATCGCCAAAAATCATTGTATTGCAAGAAACGTCAGCTATGAACATCAATACAAAAACGTCTGAATTCATTCATACATCAATCTTGTACGTTAGATTCACGATGTGACCTTAACTAAGTCTCACTTTCAATTGTTTTAATAAAACACTTTATTACAAAATGAAAGGTCAAGCCCTGGTCTGCCGAACGGTACGCGCGGCAATGCGTTGCGTGCAATGCGGTTTCAGACTCGGTTTTGTATGAAAAACGTCATCATTTGTCTTTTGTTTTGGAGCGGTAAGCGTCAGCCAGCCGCAATGGTGAAGGGTCAACTCATTGATGATATTTTGGTCTTTGATAGAACTGACAGCGGTTTGCGGTGCTGGACGCAGACTCATATGAAAATATACCGCACACCCAGACGTCATTCTCGTCAAATCGCCGCCGCGTGCGACATTGCGGAATGGATTTATTTGTCGATAATTTTACAGTAATAATAGCAGGAGCCCCTGTGTTTTATATCAAGATAGAAATAACACATTAACAAATGATAATAAAAGGAAAAAAACCTCCGATGGTAGTGTGACCATTTTTTTTTTCATATAAGCATCAAAATGCAACCGCAATGCATCTGATGTATTAGGTACAATTTTAAATCCAATTACAATATCCACCAGCAAGAAATAATCAGCTTCTGCCGTCAAACACTATTATACTAGCCTGCTCGAAAGCATATTTAAGTAGGCTGAACCTGAAACGCGTTATATTTGCATTTCATTTACGAGTTTACCACCTTCGTGTACGGTGGTCGGAGCAATTACGAAAATATCACTAGTTCATCCGATGAGCGTATTATAATAATACATTACAGTTGAATTCTGTGCAAATAGCATCTCGTGTTGCTATTGGGTTTGGCAAATGGATCAATCTAGGAATTATTTCAGTACTTTCCGCTCAATGTTTCTTAAAATTTTCCGTACATATTATAAAAAAGCTAATTCGCAGCTTATACCATACGTCCCTTGTTAATATTAGTCCGTGTTGCTTTACATCTAGCTTCTCCAGCGAATATTTAATTGCCTTTCAATTTGTAATGGACGCAAATAGACAATTCTTTTTTTTAAATCCCACTATTTAGTTCCTTTTTGACAAAGCTGCGGATTTCAACAAGTTAATGTGCTGAGATCTATAACATCTTCTATTGTGCTGGAGGTTGTGTAGATATATATCTATATATCTCTATTCCTACTACCTACCTATACCTACGTATATTATTTGAGCTCCGTATTGTGAATTAAGATAAAAATTACAATTAAATGATTATTGTAAAAAGCGTCCATCAGTATTGATCCAGGTTTTGCTTGTGATCATTTATAAAAAAATAATTTATTTTTATGATGACAATACAATTTGTTTTTATCAAATTACGTTAAAATTGGCGATACTTTAAGAGTAGGTATCTATACAAGTCCAGTGAATTATAACTTGATCAAAGAATAGGTTTATTAGCAGAAAAAAATAAAATAATATAGTTAATAACACGCGAATTTACATGAGAAAATATAAACTAATTATGTCACGTATCAATATTTGAGAAAATGGTCTTATGTGCCTTTTTACCGACTTCGTTTAGAATGACGCACAAACAATTTTTTAATAAAATTCTATATATTTTGAACTCAAATAATTATTATTCGTTGTCATGGAGACTCGTGCAGACTTCAATGCAAAATTGTCAATATAACATTTGTTGTCAAGTTTCGGCTCTCCCATTGGTCAACGGATTAACGCACAGAGTGAAACCTATCTGTGAAACCTCCTTAGTTGCTTGAACTGCGTTGCTTGCCGCAGTGCCGCACATACTGTTCGTCAGACCAGGGCTTCACGCGGACCGGTAGTGTTGTGTGGTTTAATAGATTTTATCTGACAATGGGGAATTGAAGACGTATGAAAATATTAGTCAAAATCAAAATCAAAATATTCTTAATTCAAATAGTCTTTTGCAAAAACGTTTGCATCGTTAATTACTGCTACCACCGCTTCGGAACGTGTTGTAGCTGTGAAGAAGAAACGGCGCAAGAAACTCCCTCAGCAACACGAACGGTCTTCTTCTTTTTTGCTTCTTTGTCACAAAATCAAGGGACTTATTCTGACATGGGGGTCAGCTCGCCTTGTTCTACATTACAGAAATAGTCCCTTCGAACAATTGTAGATTACATGAGGGTGTCTTCGCTTACTGAACTAAGCATTTTAAATGAAAAAAAAAAACAATGTTTTTTTTTCAAATGAAAGCTGCTTTTTTTCTTTCATGTCATCCTTAAGCATTTTTTATGTTCTCTTTATGTAGAAAATGTATTTGTTTCTTCTATTTCATTGCGTATCATCTGTATTAGAGAAATGCAAGATTTTGAAAACATCAAAGCAATATTAAATAATATAATTCAGAGATCCAATTAAAACAAATAACAATTTTGCAACAATACCTGTTCGCGAGGCATTTAGACTCGACCCAAATATATTTCAATATTGCAAATGAGTAAACTTTACTTTAATTTATTAGAGGCACAGCTCAAAATTTAATTAGCTGTACTATCTCAGTGGTTTATGTTAAGTATTTGTAATTATTTTAATGTAATTCTAATATTGAGTAAAATATACACTGCGTATTATTCGTTTTGTATCCTTGTTCGTGTAAAATATTAAGGTTGAAGTTTAATTAACTGTCAATGGATTTAATTTGTTTCAACTCTTTATAAATATGCAGTATGGCTAATTTAAAACCATTTATGAGATACATACAAACCCGTCGCTATACGAGTCATAAGATGAGTGATATTTTTCGTAATTATTAGAAATGAAAAGACCTGCTTCACAAAAGCACTCCAAATTGTTTTCTGAAAAATCTTTTTTATTTTTTTCTTTGATAGCAACCTTCCGATTCATCAACTTATTAGACTGTTAAAAACCTTCACTTATTCTAAAATTAACATCTACATACATTTCTAAGTCTATCTCATACAATTAAAAATTAATTAACAAATGTTAGCAAAACAATGAAATTTTATCTACGGGGTCATGTACAACAATTCGTCCTTCCATAACCAAACGTGACGTTCTTATGAAGCTATCAATACATATCTCCTTGACTTCACATCAAGTACTTTTGTTCTAGAATACATTCACCTATACATTGTAATTAAAATTGATGACTTAATAGACAAACGCTTTCAATAATTACCGACGTGTTTAATGAAAAGAAGTATCTTATTTCGCAATTTTTTATTTGTCAATGATGACAGGCAATATGTGAATGTGAATGATTTATTTAAAAATTGAATGAACTTGATTACATATTGATTACGTGTGTAGTGTACGGCCATTAATAATGACGTGAACCTATGACTCGAACAGCTCAAGGCGATGAAAAAAGTTAAAGGCCCAGTGTTCAGGGTCTTTGAGGTTGCACTGGATATATACATAAGGTGTAGGCAGAGGCGCCACGAGGATACCCACATCTCGCCTTGCATGTTCCGCGTGATGTGACAGATGGCGAGCCTATCGCCATATCGGGCACAAATTCCTGACTCCGGGCTAATAATGAATAGAAAAATCCAATATCATTTTGCCCGACCTGGGACTCGAACCCGAGACCTCAGCTTTGTAACCGTACCGTAATAAAACTACGCCACCGTGGCAGTCACAGGTACTGGATATAGAATTAATAGTAATATGTATATTAAACTGATACCCTACTATGCTTTTATTTAAAACCTGCCTACCTATGCCCATAACGAGTAATGTCAGGCTATACTTTGAACTGCTTATGCCAGCATGATGGAGAAGGTACTGTATCTATCATATAAATCCGACGGGAACATTTTAATAGCTTTGTTCCTTTTTTCTTTAGATAAGTATGATAGATACAAAGCTTAGCTTACAAAGCAAATTAGTGAGCTTCCTATTATACTCAAAAGGATACTCCTATATGGTAAAAGGATGGCAATTTCAGCCCGTAATAAGTGAAAACTACCACGATGGATTTTAGAATACCAGGATATCATGGATACCAGGATGATCGATGTCATTAAGAAACTGCCTGGAGATATACATCAGCCATTTGTCTTTTTAATTCCTTCTATTCACATCTGTCACTCTGACTATATCTCACAGGGTTTTAAATGTAGTTTCATACATACATAAACATCGCGCCTCTTTCCCAGAAATAGTAGGCAGAGGTAAGGAGTAACCAGGACAATCACGTTTCCCCTTGCGTGATCCGTCCCATAATATAATTGTTTGCGAGCCTATCGCCATATCGGGCAGGAATTCCTGACTCCAGGATGATAATGAATAGAAAAATCCAATATCACTTTGCCTAACCCGGGATTTGAACCCGAGACCTCGGCGTTGTAATCGTACAAAAGCACCACCGAGGCAGTCTAGTTTCACAACACTGACAAACAGCCAAACACAACCATATGATTATCGTATTCTAACATTAAGAGAGCTGTAACAGGTGTACGTTTGTACGTGTGTCGTAATGTAATAAATAACCGAATTTCTGAAAGCAGGCGGTTAACAAATATAATAATACATTTGAGGTATGATCGAGTAGCGTACGGTATCGTTTAACACCTATAGTTTTGACTATTGCGGTGACTTAGATTGGTGTGTTGGAAAGAACAGTAGGGCAAGATTGTTTTCAATTTTCATTATCATCATTGTAATTTACCTACTACGTGTAATGTCGGGGAATAATAGGCCTGCATAATTTTACTATTATCGATTTTGTACAGGTCGTGTGGCAACTTAGCTAATGCTCTCAACAAGGTTGGTTATACTCTTATATGCTACTCTTATGTAGGGTATATCAAGACTGCGGCCGAAAACGAGGCCAGGTGTTAGTATCAGCGATTAAAGACACAATGCAAGTAAAAATTTTGCGATAAAAGTCAGTTTATTTTTTGCAATTTTTAAATATCATCTACTTTGGATTGTAAATAACCAGTTTTTGCTAAAATTATGATTTATACCCTGTATACCATTGTGTCTTTAAAACTAAAAAGGTGCACATTATAATTTTAGGAAAATATGTGTCTACCACCCAAACACGACGATAAAAACATAAAAAATATGAATAAACTTGTTTCACACAAATATTTTATCTAGATTCGGGAATTGAACCTGCCGTCCCTACTTTGAAGACTGCCTTTCCACTAAAGGGACCAGCAATCAAACCTCTATAAAGAAGGACATGAACATTAAACACAAAATGCTAAACCTCCAGTAATAATATTCTACATTATACAAGACCTAGAATTCCCCACTAAACTCTCAGACACAATGATAAACGATAAATGCAAAGATGCCATACCGCCGCATTACCTTGTGATACAAACTTTAGATAATTTTAAGATGCCATATATTAGAGAGGGCCCCCGCCCATCGTACTCTATCTAATTTCTAATCTAACTACAACTTAATTAATAGCCACTTGTTGAAATCGATTTCGTATTGATTTATGTACCGTGTGACCCGTTTTCACGTATCGATACACTGCCTATAAATAATTCACAAACGGATGTAGCCTCTTCGGTGTTTTGTTTATTTGAATTGCTGGTCATTTCTTTTGTGATATGTTTTTATAAAGTGTGACGTTACGTTACTTTTTCCTTGGTAAATCAATTCTCTCGAGGTTTCATATGAAATACATGAGATATAATTCAATTATTAGTGCCGCTTAGGAAGAAGTTGATAAAAAAGACGATTGGGAAACAAGAGGACATGGGTTCGATACCCACATCGAGATAAGAGTTAGTTAGTTATAAGATAGAAAAAAAAGTTGGTTTGCGAAGCCAAAAAGTCTCTCGTAATTTCTAAATTCACACGACATAAAATTTAATATTATCTTAGTGTTGGTATTGGTGTATTTTGAAATAGGTGAATATTTCGTAAAAACTGAAGAATAATAATCAATTCTTGCCAGACAAATATTTTCAATATATCCTAAAATAATTACTTAATTAATAATCATTTTGTAAATAATGAAGTTTCAAAAACAAAAATCAAAGAATTACCCACACGACCTCAGTTTTAGCAATAATTATTTCAAAAAAACGTTTAATGTACAAACGCATTACAAATTTTTATTACGAGATAAACAGTTCGTGTAAAAATTTAAATTCTTATCAAAATATAAATGTCAAGGGAAACAAAATTATACGCTTGTGATTGATTATTTTCGAAACGGTTTGTGAAGTAATGTATCCTCAGCTATAATCGATTGGTTTTTAATTTAGTGAATAATTTTTGTGTGTTTAAAATTACTTATGAATAATGATGGGAAGGAAGTGTTGTTTCATTTTTATGGCTAAAGCGTGGTTTATTAACGTGTTGGCATTTTAAATGAGCGATGTTTTATCACGTATTTTGATAAATTGACGTTGTTTATTGAAATGTTAAATTATTTATTATCGGTATATTCTGAATTAGGGTTTATTAGTTTAGTGTTAACATTAGCTGGGAGACCGTAGGTTCAATTCTCGTTTAAGATTATGCATTAAATGTTTGATAGGAAATGTCCTGTAAAGGATATGTATATGACGGCTAAGTTTTAGCAGAACGCCCAGTCGTAAAATCGTGAATAAATCTTTCTTTGAAAATGTTTTATTTGCGGTATTTTCAAACTAATACTAGGTACTTGAGTATCATCCTGAAAATATCTACTCAATCCAAAAAAAAAACGCTAAAAGAACCAATTGTTTTTTATACGGTTAGCAATATAACATATCCATTGTTTCTGTTATTACTTACCAAAAATATTTAATAAATAAAATAAAATTCAATCAACCATTATAAATGGCAATCAAAAAGCAATAACGGGGCATGCACACCGAACAATACTCACCAAAAAATGATTTGAATTTCCTGTCCGAATCAATTAACACAAATATATTTTTCCAGTGCATTTAAAGTGATACCGACGTCGATACAGTTCTATCGGCTCATTAATAGACCCGCTATCTTATCTCAATCGATCAAGCAATCAGATCAGTCTATAATTTCAGTTAAACTCATCGAGACTTCAAGTCCGTCATGTGTCAGTCCGTGCTAATGTAATAGCCCCCTCACACGTTAACGCGTTGCCATGACAAGCTAATTTGGTGGGCCGGTGGAGTGCTTTCTTAAGTTATTATGATGTAATAGTGTTAGGGTTAGGGCAAATTTTCATACACGCCGGCTATTTTCTTATACGCGTGTCATTTATATCAAAGAACGGATTTTGAAATATTTTGCAGTAAAGTCGACTATGCGACTGACAAAAGACAAATCAAAGTGGCATAGTATGAGGGAGGTCTATACCCAGCAGTGGGACCCTACAGGCTCTGGATGATGATGATGATGATGATGCTAATGAAAGTCGACTTTGTCGCATTATGAAACATCATGTTAAAAAGGTAATTACATCGGTATCTGTATTGCACTTAAGGGATGAGGGAAAGCCATTTTGAACATTTATTTCTGCCTAGAGATCGAACCGACGACCTCTTGTTACACAGCCGACCTCTAAACCAACTACATCACAGAGACTGAAATAATCATACAACAGTATGTAATATATGCTGACCTTACAGATGAGCCCGTATTTCGTCACTTTGACAGCCAAAGTAATTTTATGGTGCGATCATAGTGCGGTATTTTTAATTAGAATTTCCAAAGAACATGTAAAGGTTCGTATGACCTTTAATAAATTTAATTACCCACTTAACTCGTGTTTAACGCGTTTCCTATAACGTGAATCTGATTAGTTGTAATTTATTGTTTAACTGGAACTTCAGTGTTTATAGTTATTGTTCAAAAGTTTGTGTTTCAATATAATTTATTTAAATGACGGCAGCTTCCACAGCACATGGCACGATTAGAAAAATACCGTGGATTAGTATAGAATGGATTTCATTTTATTAATTCAATAAAATATAAGTACATAATTTTATGAACCAAAAAATAAGTGATGTTAATATATTGAAGCCGGCTGTAAAACGAGAGGCTGCGGGTTCGATCCCCGCACGAAACAAATATTTGTGTTTGTTTCGGGTCTGGGTGTTTGTGAGACCGAAAAGTCTCTCGTAGCTTCCTATACCCACGATACAAGACTCGATCTTAGTGTGCGGCCAGGACTCTGTATTTGACTGTTGGGTGTATTTATTTATTTATTATATATTTGACAGCGTCAGAGAGACACTCGCAAGGTGGGGGACTTAATAATGATAGCAGGAAATCGCTGGATGCTCACTTATGTTGCAAGCGATATGTTGGTCGGTAAGGAACACCTAATGGCAGGCCTATGTTTGGCAATGGACTTCCTGTGGCTGAATAAGAAATAATAACTTAAATTATGACGTACTCTTATATGAAATTAACTAAGTGTGCAAATGTGTAACTTCAAAGAATTATGAATCCTAGCAGCCAGTTTTGAATATTAAAGCTTTCAAAGTGTGAAATCCTTATTGAAAGCTGTTATATCACGGACCAGGCACCTTGCTTTCCAACTCTTTCGCCCGAATACTCAAACGTTATTTAAAAACTAAGTTGCACTTAACCCACGTCGTACTTAACCAGTAGGTACATTTAAGCAAGACTTTGTTGAGTGCAACATAATATTTAAGCGCCGTTTGAGTATTCGAACTTTAGTGGCTCGAAATTTTCATCCACTTCACACGCCGGATCTAAACAGCATTAGTTCCTCAGACCTAAAATTATTTATCAGCGGATACGTTCGCCTTGCACAACCCTTTCCATACAACTGCGGATCATTTAAATCTCAGCATTTGTCTTCAAACCGTATCGATAGCGTAAACTATGGTACGGTGAGCACACCACTTATGCAAATGCTATAGGCAATTACTATAAAGGAAATTGTTCTGGGCCTTCTCACGAGCGAAACAGACCGCGGCTAGGTCGTGCGATGCCTTTTCGGGTTTGTTCTTAAATAAGACCATTGTCTGTCAGTCCGTCGGTGTGTAATTGTGCATGTGTGAAATACTTTGTTAGGGATTTTTTTGGAAATTGATTTCTTTATTTGAATCGGTAAAGAGCAAAGAAAGCCGCAGGTTCACGATGTAAGAACGGAATTTGTAGATGTGATTGAAAGCTAATGTCTTTTGTACTGACTTAAATGGTAGTGGGGTACAACCAATTAGTCTATTAAAATTTAGCAAGTACATAGCTAATAAGCCTGGTATAGTCCCAAAATGTTGCCATAAGAGCTATTTATGCTTAAAGTTATATGATTAGTCACGCCAATTTGCAGAAAGTATAGGCGGATACTACAAAGATAAATGTTTTGAAAACTTTGAAACTATCACATCAATAGGTCTCTCCACGTGCGTGGTGGCCTGTTGGTAAGTGCGTGATGGCCTGTTGGTAAACGGACCAGACGCGGCTGCCTACATGTTCACTGTGGTCGCGGGTTCAAATCCCAGGGCACACCTCTGACTTTTCGGAGTTATGTGTGTATTGATAGTCAATCACCACGCACTTTAACGGTGAAGGAAAACATCGTGAGGAAACCTGCATACCGTAGCGATTTTAAAGAATTTCTACGGTATGTAAGTCCGCCAACCCGCACTAGGCCAGCGTGGTGGACTATATGGCCTAACCACTCTCAATCGATTCTCTCGATTGTAGAGTAGGCCCGTGCCCTGCAGTGGGACGTATATGGGCTGATATAGATAGGTCTCCAGGAGGTGACTTCAAAACTAATTTTTTTTTTACTATAAATAATTTACCCATAAACTTCGTTAATGAACAAACAAAATTTTATTTGTTTGTTTATAAACGTGTTAGAAAATACATAGTTCGATCGCTCGTCAGCAGTAAGTCCGTAATTTAATTGAAACTCGCTTTGTTCAAAACGGGTTCAATTCCCGCACCGAGACAAATGTTTGTAAGAACCACAAGTTTTTGTTTCGGGTCTGGGTGTTTGTGAGATCGAAAAGTCTCTCGTAGTCCCTGATACCCACGACACAAGATTCGATCTTAGTGTGGGGTCAGGACTATATATGCGACTGTTGGGTGTATTATTTATTATTATATCAAAATCTCAATACGCGAGTGATCCAGAATGCTTACAATGTAAGAAAAAGTACTTAAAAGTTAATTCTATAGTTCGTTAAATACTTTTATGCTTTTGAACGCTACTTAACTCACCCAATGACTCATTTAAGTATAACGGCAATATTTAGCTTTTACGAAATACGACATGTAATATACATATATATTTATTAAGTGCAAAAAAGCGTATTTTCTACTCAATCGCAATTTTTTGTCAAATAAGAAATATTTCATAAAAACATATCATTTTAATAATCGTTTTATTTTTAACGAAACAACTTACGGCGAGCCATTAAAGTACGTGTCGGGGGCAAGGAACGCTATTTATTAAAAAGACTAGCAAGCCATGGACAGTTTTCGCGGGCGGCAGAAATAACTGGCTGGGAGATTGACTCGATACATACCATTAGGAGCTAACGAACATCTCAATTTAGCCAGCCACCTGCCTTGAGCGCTCACTTTAAAATAAACCCACTTCTGTATTTGAAATGGAGTTCGGCGTTAGAATTGCCCGCCATTTGCAATGTGGACTATTTTTGAAATTCGAATTTCGAAGGTGTTTAAAAAAGTTTTAATGGTCTTTTTCGTAAAATAACCAAAAAGGCGTTAATGGCTTATATTTTTTATGAAATAATTACCCATAGAGATTTGGATGATTTACTGAAAATTAATTGATTACAATTTGCAATCGAACGGCTTGGAAATTACTCCGCTATCGATTTCACCTTATAACAAACGACTGTGATATAATTTTCGATATCCCTCCTGTTGCATTAACGGTTCCTAAATATAGTTGTTACTTGCAATCTTCGTGTGGGGTCAGTATTACAGAAATGATTCATTTCAAATATTCTGTATTTGTTTCGACCCATACATCACCAACGAACTCGGCCAGCTGTGTTGTGGTGGATTAGCATAGCAATAGGTTTTCCTCTGTCATGTTTTAGACCAGAGGACTTATAACAAGAAAAACAAAAAGAAATAAGACGGATATAAGTTTCCTAACTGTGAGGGCAGTTAAGTCACCTCCGCATAATATACACACAATAATATAAAGTAAACACGAAATAAAAAACTTAATTCACCACTTAAAATATGTAATTGCCAGTTGGTAATTCTCTAATTTCAATAAGTCAAATGTGGATTTAATTGAAGTAGTGGCATTTGATATCCTTCTTCAGTGTAGACATTACACTATTATTAACCATTATCGAAGTAGACAATGGCAATCTGTCTCCCTGGATGCATGTAGAAACATATTAAAATTAATTTCGGCACACCCTAAGTCGTAAGCCAATCGTCAATCCACGAAGTAGATAAATGAGTGCAGCATTAGAATTGATTAGCCAGAGCCGAGTAACCGCAGACCGTTTGCCGTACCTCGGCAATTAATTATATGGAGATAGGGTGGAAACGCGTGCACACTGCTCACTGCATGGAACGTGCTTTGAGCACCGTCTAATTGTTTGTTTGCTTACGTTGGCACATGTGGAACATTTTTTTGAATGTTTGAAAATCGAACGGCGATGGAATTCCAATTCGAAAACTGAAATGTGTGTTCGACTTCGGTGTTCGAATTATGAAATTATAACGGTCTAAAGGCTTGACCGTTATAAATTAAGACGTATAATTATGTAGTAATGTGATTAGTGTTTTGATGAAACTTGTAGATCGAAATCAAGGATGACTCTTTAAAACTTTATGACTACCTTCCGTCAATCACGTTGAAAAAATATACAATATCGACAAATCGTATTTGAAAAAATATAGTTTTTTATGCAATCTACAACTAATAATTATTCAAAATAAATAGATTCTCTTCATCTCACCATAGTATTGCATCATTCAACCGTGTAATAGGAGAACAGTAACACCTAGTCCATCTAATTAATAAGCAATTTGTTCCATTACGTCGCACTGACGCATTTTAACCCATTTACAAGTGTTAAGAATCTTCCATATTAGTACAACAATGAAAATTATACAACAGACATATACCTAATCCTTTGTGGGTATTTTACACATGAATATTAATTGTTTTACTTGATATTCTGTTAATTGTGTTCTCTTTTTGTTTTTTTGTATGCTCAACAGAAAGTTATATCATAATAATGACATATTCACACTGTTTTGTGTTTTGTTTAATAGAAAGCGAATATTATTAATTTATTTTTAGACTATTTATTAAAGTTTAAAATAGTATCGCTATTTTGAGTTTAGTAAAATAATATTGTTCTTTGTCATATAACTCTTAAATACTACGGTAGAAGATCTACCTTTTTTAACTGTTTATTTCATTTCTCATTTCTCTTTGATTTAATTGCTTATCCTCCTACAATTAATGAAGATGATCCTCTCATCTCGAAAGTCTCTTAATGACCCCTACTATCGTTTTCATTGCACATAATAATCCGTGAAGCAGTGAGATGCAGACAAATGCTGCGCGCATTAGAATCAGTTAGCGAACCTCGCCCGCGCTATTTGCGTTGACTCAGACTAATGTCTGTGCCTGACCTGCTATTA
Source organism: Deilephila elpenor (assembly GCA_949752805.1). Taxonomy (NCBI): domain Eukaryota; kingdom Metazoa; phylum Arthropoda; class Insecta; order Lepidoptera; family Sphingidae; genus Deilephila; species Deilephila elpenor. The sequence continues at coordinate 4,694,939 of OX457116.1, forward strand.
TATTCATATTAGGCGAGTTTCGGGTGAGTTACTCAACTATTTTTCGTAATATTTTAAAAGGTGAGATATCGTGGTAATTGTATTTAAGATAATATTATGGGGATTATTCTGTGATATTTTTAAAGGATTTATTGAAAGCATTTATATGACGTCTGTGAAACGTGTTCGATTCTCGCGCCTATATTTTTTTTACTTAATCTTCTGCATTACTTTCACCCCGTGTGTTATGAGGCCTTAAGTTTAATTCACTTTCCGTTATTAGGTTTAAAAACTGATAATAATGACTTCAATTACTGATTTTTTAAATAACTAACCTTAATCTTGGTACGGAAATAATCTTGGCAAACATTGGCACTAGTTACACTATTGCCTACCCCTTCAGGAGCAAATACATTCAGTATATTATATTATACGTAGGGCATACCGGGCTTTTGGGCTTGTATGGAAGTACTGCCACTAATAAACAGGTATAAAGCCATATAGATTTTGATGTTATATTTTCCATGTTACTAATGGAAAGCCCCTTTGAGAACAATGTCCATACCAGCCCATCAACAATTGCTCTGTAATGTCTGGACCAGCGCCGAGCAGCGAGTGAAGGCAGCGAGCAATCGCACCCATTAATTCAGGACTCGGAGTTGGATAACGGGTCAGAATGGGTGTTTAACCTTGGCTCTATTTACTGTACAATTTTCATAGTATAAAAATAAAAGCAACTAGAATCAGTGAAAAATAATAAATACACCCAACAGTCACATAGTCCTGACCTCACACTAAGATCGAGTCATAAGTCGTGGGCATCAGAAACTACGAGAAACTTTTGCGGTCTCACAAACACCCAGACCCGAAACAAATACCTGTGGTTCACACAAATTTTGGTTCGGTGCGGGGATCGAACCCGCGGGCTCTCGTATCACAGCCGGCGTCTAAACAACTGCGCCACGGAGGGTGATATAGAAATGTCAATAATTTGTTTACAAATCGAAGATTACGTTAAGTAGCAAGTCTCGATCACACAGTAAGATAACAAATCTTTTGCCGCAAGTATCAGAAACTACAAAAGAGTTTTTGGTCCCGCAATGCCCAAACGTACGGTAGGTTACGGTAGGTTGAAAAATACATATATTGCTTTACAAAATAGTAATCTTTACTAATATTATAAATACTGATGTCTGTTGGAAAAACACAAGACCCCTTTTATTTCGAAAAAGCCGTTCCCAAGAGATACGAATATAGCTTCAATTATAAATAATGCTTCAAATATTGACCGACAACCTACATTTACAAAACCTGCATTAAAACGAGCGAAGCTATGTGCAATATCTAGTCTTTAATAAATTCAGTAGGTAAGCAGTGATAGGTAACGGTGTGGAATGCATTAGGTTTAATATCTGGTGCGCGGCCGTATCTGCCGTCGGAATTTCGCTAGATATACCGATATGACTCAGACGTTCCGATCTACTAGAAATCTTGATTTTACCAGCCATATGGCATTTGTAATTAGAAATATTAGTAATTTAGTTTGTAATATTTTGTGTCTTAAAATCTGTAAATAAGATCGGTTATAAAAACTAATAAGGATTGATAAAAAGCGATTTGTCGTAAAAGTTATTACTTACAATTGGTTATTAATTAATATTTATTTATTTAAATCTTTATATACACAATTAAGAACAAAAATACAAAAACTTATGTCTTTAATTACATAAAGAATTATCGCGGATATTTATAAAGACAGACATCAAACACATACAGTTCAAACCTTATATCGAAACAAAATATAACCTTTGGAAACGAAAAACACGAAAACAAAAAATCTGCGATCATATTCAGAATAAATTACCAGATTTATATAGCCCTACGCTCATTATAATAATTGTAACAAAGTTCGCGAAGTACGTGTGAGGCCTACCATTACTTATCGGTATTCAAATCCATCCTCGGGACCCTTTAGAAAGTGTAAATCCCCTACACCATGGCGGTCCATTAGTGCTGAGAATTATTCCATATCTTATCGATATAATCGCACTGCTCTCGGTTATTGTTTATCGAGGCTCCCCGCGCCGAGAAAGTATCGATGGATAGCTTCGATTAATTACGTACCGCGTTTGTCCTGTAAGTGACATCGATTTTAATGATATACTTTGACGGATTAGTGTTGTGACATAATAAGGCGATTTTATCGATGCTAAATTGATTTAGAAAGGGCAACGATTACGAAATTTTAGTGATATCAAAGTAACGCTGATACAAAAGTGTGTTTGTTGTTAATATTTTTCTCGCAAGTGGCAAAAAAAAACAGGATAATTTTTCGTAGTGATAGTAAAGAATGGCATAGACTACTTATAGCTACTAAAGTAAACTTTATTCATTTATTGATACCTGTACTCCTAAAATAGCGCTATAGCTCAGTTGGAGCCGCTATACCAGGCAGGCCTTCTGTTACAAGTTTTGCAAGTTCGAATCCCTAGCGCAAGCGTTCGACATCTCGTAGTTGCCTATGTATTTTTAGTAATTTATCACTCAATTTCGTGATGAAGGAAAACATCTTATGGTTATCTGCACACTTATAACACCATAAGAATTACAACCCACACTAAGACAAAATGATTCATTAAACACTTTCTATCATAATAAAGGCGCGTGCCCACTATTGGGACGTATATGGACTAATTATATCAACTTCACTATCATCTCTCCGTAAGATTACAAACCAGTATCGACTATGCGTCATTATTAGGTGGGCGTACCGCATTTATAACACGATAACTACAAATGTCATCGGTATAATGAACTAAATTACTTCTAAAATGGCAACAAAAGTACGTAACTTTATTATGGTCAATTAATTTTATTTGGCACTATTGGTTTACTGGTGATGTTATTTAGGCTGTTCATCTTGTATTCTAGAATGGAGTCTAATGGCCGCCACACACATTAAGTGTGTTTGCGCAAACGCGAGTTTGCACCGTTCTCAAATCGAATATTGAACGAAGTTTGCGCAGTTATTTGCCCACACACGTTCCAGTATACTGGTGCAAACTCAGACTTGCACAATTATATCGTTACGTGTGTGGCGGCCTTAAGGAAGACAATTAACAATATAACGCAAATTAAAATCACTAGTATGTCATTAGAAAATTATACTATACTTTGTGGAAGATAATTTGTATTATAATTTTACTATCAGCTGTCTGCTGAACTTCAAATGTGATTCACAGGGCCGCGGCCGTCGCGATTTTATCATCAACACGTATTAAAACTAAACTAGCCAACTCAAATATCCAACTTGAAACTTTATGTTACGTAGAACACATATTTTGCTCTCAGAACAAGACAATAAAAGCGAATTTGAGACTACAATTTTAATTAGATCAAAGGTAAAAGAGTAAAGGCGGCTGAAAGTTGCAGAACCAAGTCAATTTTCTTTGGCCAAAGACGATTATGAATTAAAAATAGTTTTTTTTATCTCACACCCACCACTGCAAGTCCTGTATCGCAGGATCAACAGTGGTACGCATTTTAATGACACGGAGCATTGAAGCTCTGCGAGTCTCGGGGTATGACTCACTTGTCTTTAACCCGCAAAGAAATCAATTATAATGTTAAATTAATAAGAGGTGCTTTATGTAATATTCACTGATTCGGTGGGAATTGACGTCAGCTTAAACTGAGTTATATTGTTTCTTTCTTTGCAGTGTTCAAGCGCTTTGACATCAACCATCAACCGTCCACCGCAGCGAATTTCGGATTTTCAAAGGTCAGTACCGAAATTTTAATTACAATATGAAACTTAAACTTAATTATAAACATCGGACTTTCCCACGAACATCTTTGTATTTACAATTCTTTATGCTTCATATTTCCGTCCTTTTCTAACATGAGACCTCACCATTAGAAAGAAAGAGATGAAGGACAATAATTTCATAAGTAAGTTGGTATTAACGGGGTGTGGTCGAGACAAGCACTCATTAACTTTAATTCGTAGGGGTTTAATAATAACTTGGAAGCTATTTTTCATACTTGAATATTTTTAAACATGTTTTATTTATTTTTGTAAGGATAAATATAAGTTTTAAACGCACATAATATTAATAGCGTTCAATTTAAATAATACTTTTAAACTTTTTGATCAATATTTTGCCAAAAACATATTCGTCAATTAGATTATTAATTTAGTTAATATATATTTTTTAAAATATCAGTTTTTAATCGAAACGCAAAAATCAGGTGGTTTTAAATTTCACGTGTTTACATATGTGATATCGTTTCTCTTATATGGATATGCCGATGATTTAGTTTTTCTCTATATTTTAGTATCTCTCAAGAAATGCACACCTTGAAACAGTCGTATTTAATAACTTTCAACGAAGAAAGCTAGACACGAGAACGTTACATCTAAACACACGAATTTTACGAGTAAAACTAAACAGCCAGATTTACAAACGTACCACGAATAAATACAAATCAAATAACAATAGAAAGCTAATTTTCCTTATGAAATTACGTTGGAAAGCGCACACGCTAATTTATGCGACAAATACAATATGGCGTCGCGCCTCGCGGTTATACGACATGGCCACCTCATAACGGGGTGATAGTTTTGATATAATTGGAGCAGAATTTATATGATATATAATATAAGATGATAATAATGAATAAATAATAACAGTCACATACATAGTCCTGACCCCACACTAAGATCGAGTCTTGTGTCGTGGGTATCAGGTACTACGAGAGACTTTTCGGTCTCATAAACACCCAGACCCAGAACAATTACTTATGGTTCACACAAACATTAGTCTCGGTGCGGGGATCGAACCCACGGCCTTTCACAGCCGGCGTCTAACCAACTGCGCCACGGAGACTGTCAAATTGATAACGATAATGATATAACGTGCCAATAATATTATTTGTGTTTGCAGGCTTTAAATGGATTCCTGATGATGATGACACAAAACGGCAAACTCCTTTACATCTCCGACAACGCCGCCGAGTACCTGGGACATTCTATGGTAAGCTATATTTTGAAATTAACCATAATTGTGGATAGGGTGTGGTGGCCTGTTGGTAAAGGTCTAGACGCAACTGCTAATATGTTCACGGTGGTTGCGGCTCACATCCCAGGGCACACCTCTGACTTTTCGGAGTTATGTGTGTATTGATAGTCAATTACCGCGCACTATAACGGTAAAGCGAAACATCGTGAGGAAACCTGCTTACCATGGCGATTTTAAAGAATTTCTACGGTATGTAACGTCCGCCAAGCCACCCTAGGCCAGCGTGGTGGATTATATGGCCTAACCCTTCTCAATCGTACTTTCGATTGTATATAAATAAATAAATACACCCAACAGTCACATACATAGTCCTGACCCCACACTAAGATCGAGTCTTGTGTCGTGGGTATCAGAAACTACGAGAGACTTTTTCGGTCTCACAAACACCCAGACCCGAAACAAATACCTGTGGATCACACAAACATTTGTTGCGGTGCGGGGATCGAACCCGCGGCCTCTCGTTTCACAGCCGGCGTCTAACCAACTGCGCCACGGAGGCTGTCAGCTGTCTGTATAGGAGGCACGTGTCCTACATTGGGACATATATGGGCTGTTACAGATAAACATAATTATGGATATAGACCTTTAATTAAGGGACTGTGATATCCATAGCAAAAAACTTGATATCTTCATTACGTGTGTAACAGCTGGATGTAGTTTATTTAAAAAGTTTAAACAACTTTATACATTGTTTACGATCCTGTAATCCAATTCCCGTTTGAGCTGAGAAATACCTTCAATTCACTTTCACCACGGGTAATATTAAAAGTATACTCTATATAATTTTACCGCGAACTCACCGGGCCACCCGCGTATCCGTTCAATTTCTGAGCATCTACAACGCGGACTATATCGCCGTATGATACAGATTACACACTCATTACATCCACTTTTAACGATGATACGTATGTTTCTAACTGCTTTCTATATAAATGACATGGGCATTTTCTAAATCTTTTATATTTGTGAACTTCTCATTTTATCAGTTTTATTGTGTCAACGTCGAAATTTAGTCATATTTCGTCAAATTGATGCTAAGTTCAATAAAAAATTGAAATTACGCGGATATTTTTGAGACCTTCTTATTGAAATTTTTGGTAGTGGTAGAGCCACCCGTTGTTAGCTATGACTCAGCATGAACGGGCAGGCTCATCCGAGGCGGTACCACTGTCTCACAGGAGATCGACGTGAAGCGACAGCTTTAATGTCGCGTTTCTTTAATGAGATTGTCGGATGCCGAATACCCCTCCCCTCTTCCTATCCTTCTTCTTCCCCTTCCTCTGCCGATTTGATGGACCGACAACACTTCCATGATCCAAGCGTTGTGGATGTTCATAGGCGACAGTGATCGTCAGGTGACTGCTCGTTTGCCGGAGCAACGCAATAAAAAAACCTGTTCGGCATTTGACTTACTGTAGCTGGTGAATAAAATATGTTAATTAGAATTAAGGCACTGAGGTGTCGGTTCTTACTATTAAATAGGTAATCGATTTGACCATGTATTTAATGCAATGTGAAACATTCCGGTAAATATAAGACACCCTGTATTTGTTTGACTAGATTGTGTCGTCATTGAATTAAATATAGCTACATCTAGAGGACGTAGACGTTATTATTTTTATAATTAAAATAGCTTTTCTCAGCGTTGCCAACCCCAAATCAAACGGTTTATTTGTACAGCGTATACCTTACTAAATAACTCAAATTAATCGTTGAAACGAAACCAACCTTCATTGCATTAACACAATTCTTTATCATCTATTGTAGCGAAATCAATATCGCCGAAAGTATCAATTTTTCTTAAAGCACAAAGAACGCCGGTGGGCCCTGATATAAATGGTGGTTCGGCTGACCCCAAATAGTTGCTCGTTAGTGCGCCGACTACGATAAATTAATCACTATGTTTTATTGTTAGCCGTGTGCACTCATGTCATGTAAAGGCTGATTTTTATTTGGATTGAATTAAAATAGAAAGAAAATTTGTATGGATGTTTTAGTAGGTTTCGGTGATGTGTCGAAGATTTCTTTATTCGATACCAATCAACCTTTGGAACACCAAAGGTTACATCGTTTGTAGTATTACTTATAAGATGGCAATTTAATACGGTATTTCTTATACTTGCATGAAATCTAGCAGCTAGTGCTCGCTGATGTAAATAGTAGAATACAAGTATATAGATAAAATCTAATGCATAAAGTTAGTATAAAATTATAAATTTATATTTACATATCACTTAAAAAAATATCACAATAATATGTGAAACTTATCGTATTTTTGTACGCAAAATATACACTTTTTTCTGAACAATCAGTAAAATGATATTTTTAAAATATTTTGACGTCGTACCTAATGTTTTATTATAAATATTTTGAGATGGAAATGATAAAAAAGCAACCTGTATATGAATTTTGGCGGTCTCCGTGTGAAACGTCGCTACCATCCGCATGTAATGATGGCCAGTCAATATGTTCAAATTGTGATTGATAGAATACGCTTATCTTATCAGGCTTTATATAGTTCGCGCTCCGGTGCACACGTGACAATGTTTTGATTCCGGCGACAGAGATAATGTAGCCGTCTATTGGTAGAGCTGGCTTTTGTTTTTTTTTTCTTTTGATTTCTAGTAATTTTTAGTTATGGATTTTTACTACTTCAATAGGGCTTATTTAAGTGTTAATTAATTAATTTGCAGAAGATATTACAGGAGATGTTTTCTTTACCTTTTTAGTTATCGGCCCTATACTACACTATTATTTTCAGTTTGTACGGAAGTATTTCTACAAATGACTAAGGAGTTCGTTTTATAATATTGCTTACAATATACCCGCAGCAACAAAGTCAAGGCTTACAAAGGCTCTTAAACCATCGTATGTTTTACCACCAACCAGTTCCGCCTTAAACAACCAATATTACACAGATAATGCCGACTCCATCTCGATAAATCGACATAACTCATCTATGAGCAGAATTCCCACGATACCGTTCTTATGGACCGATAATAAACTTACTAAACACGACCCAAACGCATTTTCAACTTCATCTTCATTGTAATAAAGCTCTATTTTGTGTAAATACACTGGAGCATCTCTGTAATATTTTATTGTTATTCCACAATTAAGATTAATGATAAGATTTTAGAGCAAGTACTTAATTCGAAATATGTTTTTAAAAAACAATACTGCGTTGTCGAATTTGAATTGTTCTGTGGGAGTGTCGTCTGCGATTGTGGATGTTATTTATGGCTTTTTTTCTAGTACTAAATGCATCTTTGTGCGATAGAGCGCTTAATTCGCCTAAATTAACTCTTATCTAATAATATGAATGCTTTGTTCTTTTCCTGGTTTTCGATCCTAATGTATGTCCTCCAATGCGCTACATTATCTTAATTAAAGTTATATCTTCTTATAAAATTTCCCTTGTGCCTAAAATAACCAAGGATTTACGAAATGTTTAATTCTTTTTCGACGGATAATTCTAATCATCAATCAACAAGCAAAATAGCTAATCAATATCTCTATTAAAATAAATAACAATATTACCTCAATTACAATAATTTCTCACAGTACAGCAATTTAATTGAAAGAGACGTCAGCACAATAGGTGCGGACGGAACACCATTCAACAGCCATAAAGCAAGCCACACACGTAGCAACAAACTTAGCCCATAAACAATGGACGCACAATTCAATATGCAAACCGAACAATGTAATGATAATAGCATAGACAATGCTCTTTCGTCGCGCTAACCACTGTGCCGATTTATTGATCCTCAATATTAAATACCTTTGTAATAAATCCGACCAATTTAACCAGACCCCTGGGGTTCATACAAAGATTTCCTGTTCGATTATGGATGCCTTTGGTCAGGATGCAACGGTAGGTCTTGGTATACTAGTCAAGTTTAGTAAGGTATGGTTTGTTCCGCGCCTATGCCGATGGCGATATGGCATTTATCATTGCTATTGTGTGACTGCGCCCTTTTGTTAAGCTGAAGGTACTGAAATGTCTTTACATGGCTGATATGTCATTATGGCTCATAAATGTGAGAAGTAGACAGTTTGCTGTAGTTTATGGGTTGCATCCCGCTTTCTAAGGTGATAAATTTGAAATGAACGCGAAATATTTCTAAAATAATCTCAAGATGATACGTTATGGCTACTCTACTATAAACTCTATCATTCTTTTTGGTTTTTCAGTCGAATACTTTAATCTAAATTCCTTCTTTTTTCCTAACAAAGCTAAGCTTTTTGACATAAGCATCTTGGCAATTAGCTTTCAGCTCATCATTGTTATATCAAACATAAAACTCTAACGGCTGCATTTGATACAACCTTTAAAATTTCAAAAGGTAACCTTAAAAGTTCAAACGAAGAGTGAAATGTCGGACGCCCGCCTACAAGGCGGACTGACGACCTGGTGAAGGTTGCAGGTAATCGCTGGATGTAGGACGCTAACAACAGGTCGGTGTGGAGATCGATATGTTCAGCAGTGGACTTCCTGTGGCTAAATAGATAGATAGAACCTTAAAACACTTTATAAACCATTCAATTTACTGCAGTTTCACAACATCTGCATTGCATCCCTGCCACATCTAATATTTCATACATACAAACAGAGTAGATGTTAGAAATCACCGAACGATCAATCAAATGAGACACGTACATATTTGTAAACAAAATTACTGTGCGTTCGTTTATGATTCATTAATCTACATAACCAGAGGCTCGTTGTTTGTTTAACATCTGTTAGGTTCGGTGTAGTTGACTGCTGGTAAATTTTAATAGCCATACTCTGATTTATATTGTGAAATTGTGCGGCGTGGTAATTGTTTTATTGGTGAAGGAAGATCTGGGCCATGGGATGTTGAGTGGTAATTTCAGTATGTAAACCATATTTTTTGAATCTGAATAGTCGATAGAAGTAAGACAATTTAGTAGCTTTTTTAATGAAATCGTTAAAATTGGCGATGTCGGTGCTAGGAATTTCCACCATCATATCAAGGACAGTATGTTTAAGTTTGGTTCCAATTTTGTTAGTTAAGCTGAAAATTATCCTAGATTGTATTTTGAGTCCTATACATTCCATTGATGTCTTTAACATTATATCATTGGATTCATCTTCCGCAGATAAGGAAGGAATCTAGGAAGTCCACTGCTGAAAATAACTCTCTCCCAAATACTTGCAGACTTGTTAAAAGTTGTCTGCGACCAGCGACTTCCTCCAACCTTTACTAAATTCTACTAACCTGAACTTATTTGAATCCATAACTAGCTTTAACATTCTAATATTACACTGGCCTTTTAACAAAACGTACCTCTGGGTGGTATTTTGCCAACAATATTATAAAGAATGTTATCCTTTAATACTACCGAAGACAAGTTGATCGTGACATTTCATATTGAATGCAAACAATATATAGGTAATTAATTTTACAGGCTAATAAAGACATAATAGAATATACATTCAAATCGACCTCACCCTTATTTGCTTTGCAAAATAACATTAAGGTCATACTAAGAATGCAGAAAACATGACCAATTAGACATTGCAATATGCAAACAATACAGGACAAAATGTTTCAATACGTGACACCGATATCGGATTGAAATCGTTCCGGCACGGAAGCTAATAGCCGCCTTGGAGTGTCATAAGCAGCTATTTGTAATGTGTCAAAAATTACTAATTGTTTTGTAATTAATATAGTACGAATTTGTTCATGTAGTGTATATTAGGGTTTCATGAATGCATTTGCATCTGATTATAATCAAAGTTTGTTAATAAATCATAACGATTGGTTTCTAAAACTCGAATTTAATTGATAGTTGTTTGGTTCTAAATGTTAAAACAATTTGAGCATAAATCTTTTTGCTCCATATTGACGTCAAAATGTTTGCTTTCGACATGCTCGCTCGATATTTAAACACAAAATGGTCTACATCGCATTAAGCATTTAAAGCTTGAACAAATTGTGCAAAACTCAAGACTTTAAAATACTATGTATAGTAAAGAATAATATTTCATATAATTTTTGCTTTACCTACCTTTTAAGTAAAGGCTTTATACTTGTTGGCGCACACCTGTCTGATGTTTATCCTTTTTGTAATCTGATTTTGAATATGTTATTCTTTTGAATATTTATTTTATATATAATACACATGAGTTTCAACGTCCCAAGACCCAATATAAATTCTTCAAAATTATACTTTAGCATTAAACCAATGGATAGATTTTGTACCCCATTATACATTCCAAATTGAGCATATAAATCACATATAATAAAATGTTAATCGAAACATAAATTTCATTTTAAACTCCAATAGTCAATTTATAAGATCAGTACAAGACATATGATTTATTATAATTCCAGTTCCAAACAAGGTAACAGATACCACCGGGGATGCATTAGCAACAGTAATCAAATCCAAAAATCTTACAATCAACATAACTGGACCAATCATTTGCCATACCATCGGCCAATCTAAATGCTGGAGTAACGGTATGCCTCAGATAACAATATGCTGCGGATACAATTCAAAACAACGAAAATATTCTAGAAACATCGATATTGATCTGTAGGGCTGACAGACGAATACTGAACAGCTTACAAAAGCTATTTGTTGTGTGGTTATACTTAAATTAATGTCAGTTGGTTTCCTTTTAATATCAATGTTTGAGTCATTTATATATCTTTACTGTTAATATCTTTGCCGTTGCATTTTAACAACTTGATTATTTTACTTATTTATTTCATATAGTAGTAAATTAAAAAGTTCTACTTAATTGTGAACCTTTACCTATATAGAGGCTCATAATTTTACACCCAGTCAGTTGCTTTAACCTTGATTACTTCAATTGACTGGGTGTACACCGCTTGCATTAAGTTCATGGCAAAATCTTTATCATCATCATCATCATAATCATCATCATCATCATCATCATCATCATCAAGACTCTTTATGGGAACCGTATACTCTTATCTTCTTCAGCTATAAGAAGAGTGCTGACCACAGGAGTCGCCTTAGCCATTCCTTCTGTCCATGGATGGAGATCTACCGACATTTCATTCACCTTTTAAAGATCTACTTTCCTAACAATTTACCCTATATCAAATATCGCAAATTGGGCCATCTATTCACAATCCATCAATAGACTCGCCGCTGGCAATTACATTTAATTCTTCCTTAGTTAGAAATTTACCTCAAGTAGTAAGCTCATTGTTATATTTCCCCAGCTCTATCGCATTACTCAAAGATAAATTCAATAGGCCCACCGCAGAGCTACTATTAACGTAAAATAAACGGGGGCTACTACGAAAAACGATAATCGATATATCGTGCGATTCCGCGTGTTAGAACCTACTTCTAGTGCCTTCGTTTTCACTCATGTCGACTGTTGAACGATTCAACAGCGTTGGCAAATATCTCATGGAAAATCGTCGATGTGATAAAAAAACACGAAATAACTAGGAGTACATTTCAATACGAAGAATCGCACGATATATCGAATATCGTTTTACGTAGTAGTCTCCCTGATTCGACTAGAGACGCTACCTCCTGTTTGTTTATTGTTTAGTCATCGAATAAGAAAATGCATTTGTAATACAAAATGGCTTTATTGAGTGCGATTGCAGGTCGTTTTTGTGAATAGTTGTTAGTGTAAACGAGCTGCCAGCCCAATGGTTTGGTGTAGACGATAAATGCCGTGTGATTTGCACCGTCGATGCTTTTCTGATTGTTTCTGCCAGTTATTATCTTGCAGGTTTTTCTTTTGAGCTAAAAGTATTGTTAAGACTGTTGCATAATGTATATTCTACTTTAACTTATAAAACATTGTTGCCCTTGTGCCATTTTTGAGTAAATAAGTTACCATTCAAACAAAATTGAAAAATCGTATGATACTGCGTAAGCTTTTGATACAAATCTTCTAGGATATATTTTAATAAGAGAAGTGTTTATGGCATTGGTTTGTTCCTGCTGTTGTAAATAAACGAATAGTCTTTAGTCTTTACCACTAATAATATTTGTAGGGTTTACAAAAACAAACTAATCTCCTCAATCGAAACCAACGGAACCAAGTACAGCATCCAACATTTTTTACATTTTTAATTCAAATTTAATATTCCACTTGCGTAAAATGCCAAATTCATATCTGACTTTGATTATCGCTACGAAATCTCTCTTACGTGACAATTTGCGTCGAGATCTGTGACGGCGTCTCCAAGGACCGACTAACAAAAACTTTGACCCACATTAGCGAGCAAGGTTCGCGATATAAAAATGATTTCGCTTGACAACTGTAACGTGGGAGCGTGTAAAAATTAAGGTCGTGTTGATGAAAAGGATGATAATGGAGATTTAATTACATCATTACGTTTAGGTGATGGTTATATACAGGAATGTTAAAGATTGTGTTATTTTTAAGGTTTTTCTGTGCTTATTTTCTACTAATTTTGGTTCCTAGTACGTGAAAGACATTGTGCGTCGTATTTGATAAGTTATCATTATTTATTAATTACTTATCTTCCATGTGGTTAAAATAAACTTTAATAATTCATGACACATAGATTTTTCGCCGGACATCAAGTTGTCTATAGTTTTCTTATAAAACTATCCGGCCATAAAAAAACATAGCGGATGCCTAGGAACACTCAGAAACCTTATGTTCAAACCTATGCATGCTGTCAAGTGAGCAAAAGAATCATCAGAGATAAATCAATAAATAAAATACACCCAACAGTCACATACATAGTCCTGACCACTCACTGAGATCGAGTCTTGTGTCGTGGGTATCAGGAACTACGAGAGACATTTCGGTCTCACAAACACCACACAAATATTTGTTTCGGTGCGGGGATCGAACCCGCGTCCTCTCGTTTTACAACCGGTGTCTAACCAACTGCGCCACGGAGGGCGAGATGTTTCCCATGTTAAAGTAACAATTACAATAATTTTTTTGTTAATAAAATGTTTGCAAGTACAACAAATTAACACCTCAAAACAATAATAATTTATTTAACTGCGAAAAAGCTCCAACAATCCACATCCAATAAAATCTCGCGGTTTTATGGCCTAACAATATATTTTAACGAGTCCATCATTCTTTTACAGCTACTATAAATCATTGTGACGTCATTCATTCGAGTTAGGTCCATACTTAGATGTAAGGCTGATGAATTTACCACGTTAGTCACTCTGATGTCTAATAGCCGAGAATTTATTGTCGCCTGGAGCGGTGGGAATAAAAAGGTGTTTAAATTGTATTTTCGTTTGGTATTTTGTACTTTAAGACAACAATAAGATTCTTTTAGCCTTTTAATTCGGGGAATTTTCGATTCACGGAGACGTAATGTTGTCATAATAGGATACTTTCTAGAAATAGTTGATGTGGAGACTATAGCAGGTTTTAAACTAATAAACTATTTTTTCTACCACTCGTGAAATATTTATTTTGCGTCAATTTCAGGTATAGTATAGAGCTTACTTTATACTCATGATGCTCTATAGTGTTCATAAGTAAGAAATTAAATACTTTGTATTCCAACCAGCACAATAATCATTAGTCGGGATACTTTCGTTGTATCTTAATACATACAATCTGGGTAATATTTTAAGTATATTTTATAAGTCTGGAGGAGGGCGTAACTAGTTGGACACAGTTATATTTTTAACTACTGCACCTAGCAACACACAATTATACTCGGGGTTTGCAAAGTCTTTGGTTCATAATAAATTTATTTATTATTATTAAATTCGCCATTCAAAAATATTACTACGATACCTGCCAATTTCTTATAAAATGTTACTGCGTTCAATGTTAAAATGTTTTGTGATAAAATCGCATCCTAAAAATGTACGACCTTTTCTTAGCAGTATTAACGTCTTTATCCTCAAGCATTATTAATTCGAACGTAAACGTCGTTTCTGAAATTTTCCCATATAGACATCCACGATGGTACAGAGATATCCCTAATGCACATTATAAAGCCGTTGCTGTCGTATTTACATAAATAAGTACGTGTTTATGCGGCCCTTCATGGGCGTGGGGGCCTACAGCAATTATCTTATGTGCGCATGATTTAATTCCAAAGCTGTTTTCACTAGAAAGTCGAGTGCCGTGTTGGTGGTCTTTATAAACTGAATATTTATTTATTTTAAAGTTGATTTACGTAGCTACGATCGCGTAGGTCTGAAATATTGGACGCTAGTTTTAATTTTAATAGACCGAAAAGTCTCTCGTCGATTCTGAAACTCACGACACAAGACTCGATCTTAGTGTAGTCAGGACTATGTATGTGACTGTGACTGTTGGGTGCATTTATTTATTTGATTTTTAACTTTTCAGTAAAAATCTTGAGCTCTTTTTAAACAAAAGCTACGACACTTTCAGGCTTATTAAATGTCTCTTTCCAAAAAGTGTAAACGTATCCGTTGCCTCGATGCGTTGTAGGTAAACACTCTATAATGTTTATTACCTATAACAGATTTTTACGGATTTAGATGTTTTAGGAATAAGATGTATATTTTTGATTTGCATTAGAAAACATAATTGCTCATTATCTAGATAAGGATGGCCAATCGCTTTACCATTACTATGAATTTAAACCATAGTGCATAAGGGATTTAATATTACCTAAATAACAATACCAAGTTATAGAATAGGACATTGTGCGTTTTCCTCATTTCTCTTTTTTAAAGTTCACGACAATGTGTGATTCAAGTGGGGTATTAAGCTTCGTACAAACCTTAAATCGTGCTCGTAAAAACATGAATATTATCAAATATATTATGATCCTAACATAGACGATAGAAAGGAACCTGGATCGATGAAGATGCCAATGTATGTACAGAAAAATTTTGCTTACAATTTTCCATTCAATTAATCTTTCAGATGTCAGAGAACAAGTTATATTTTTCAATACCAAAAGGATCTTTAAAGGAAATTTTCTTGGACCAGGTACAGTAGACTTCATAGATTCCAGCCCGTATACTACATTGCCATTGGAACGATGAAACGATAAAGTATTGATCCATGTAAAAAGACTATTACTGCCCACGTAACTCAATTGCAACGCAAATCAATCGCGGACTTACTATTACAAAGTTCCATCTAACAAAAACAAACCTTCTCAATGGAACCATGTAACAGCATGAAAGACTGCGATTTTTTCCGTGTGAATTTTCATATGGCAGCGCCCCCCACGGGCGAGCACGTGGGCGGCGGAGCGGCGCACGCGCACAATTACGTCTTAACGCGGAGCCAGCGACAGGTGGGCGGGGCGGTGTGACGCGCCGCGTGACGTCAGCACAGGGCTGCCAGCTGTGGTTTTGAAAATCGAATCTCTCGAATTTGTAATCGATTAGTAGTCATCATTCTTAGAAAGATTTTTTACAGTGATTATAGCATATCTTTCAGTGATTTCAGTATTCAGTTATTTGATTTTATCTCATATTGTACTTGCAGTTAAAATAATATAGCATTTAATTTATTAAGCAGCTATTGTTGCAAAATGTTAAAAGAAGTTTGGAAGAAAAGACAACTGTATTTTTACCCGTGGTTGCACGTTAGAAAAACTTCAGAGACAATTTTAGCATAAACTTCTGTTTACATCATGTGTTTTAAGCAAAAAATATAGTGTGGAATAATTGGTATCTTAAAATTACGATTTATTTAATAAAACAAACAGCCAGACACTATGCCATAATATTATGCTATCGTGACGCTTACCATCAGTCTAAACTGACAGTTTATTGCCGAAGGCGTTTATATGTTTAATGATTGACGAATCATTTTTTGCATGCGATGCTCCTTCATAATTTCAACACGTCAGCACCATTCTGCCTGATTGTGATTTATGGCCTAAGGTAGTCTCGCCATTGGCTTATTGCGTTTGCTTTATAGCTAATCAAAAATGCAAATAATTGCAACTATAATTTCAAGAGGTTTTGGAAAGATAATTAAAAGTTTTTTTACATCCATCGTAAGGTTAATAATATTTAATATTGGAAACACTACACAGTCATTTTCTTTATATATTTACTATCCCGAATACTATGCATAGGTTAAACAAAAATAAATAGATAAATTTAGTAAAGAAAAAATAATTTCTCGCAGTGCCAACCCTATACAAGAGCATAATGTTGGTAATCTAGGAGAAAATTTTCTTTGAGTCGTTCAAGAAATATGATTTAATTAAAGTTGTTTAAGCCGTCCCGAGCTAATTGAAAGTTTATGCACAAAACAAAATGGAACTACAATTTCGTCGACCTCCATTGACCCCGGGCTATAAATTATAAACACATATTAAATCAGCAATTATTGGCAGTTAATTTAATCGTAACATACAAGATTTGATCTAGATTATTCGAAAATATGCTAGTTTTTAATATATGAGGTATAATTATAACCTTAATGTGCATATGTTTAATTAATGTGTCTGGTATAATGATCACTTTGGTCTATAAAAACTATAAACAAAAGTATTGCAGTTATAAATTTGTATAATAATAGAACCAAATAAGTTAAAACAGGAAATTGAAGATCTATTGTAAAATTTTATAAAAAATCAAACCAAAGCATTATTACACCAATGAACTCTTCTTAATTAACACAAACAATTCAACATCAGCATATTCAACGATTTAATCTGCGTATTCATAATTGCGGAACCCATCACAAAATCGTCGCCGCCGTCAAAGCAAACCCTTTTGTTTTTAGGAGGCGTACACTGCGCGAGATTGCGTCGACAATCCCATCACAGTGCCGACCGCAGGGTACATTATTTTAATCGCCGACCCACCTTTCTTTCCTGCGTTTTGTTGCCGCCACATCTGTGTGACGCAATAGAAATACTCTTTTATTGCAAATAATGAAGATTCTAGTAAAATCATTATATCATCTCCATTTCCTAAGCAGTTTCAAACGCTTTTGCGATCTGTATTTTTACAATTGCGCTACATGTTGAAAAAGTGGGTAATACTGCCCAACATTTCCTTCTAAACATGAATATTCAAACTAAGACTTAAAACGTGATCGCAATACAATTTGTGATTTGAAAAAATCTTTTAGCTACGCCAAGTATCTCACCAAAGTACAGTCTTTATATCGAACAAGCCGGTAGGCTTACAATTTTTCAACAGGTTGTCAATTTTTTTTTAATGAAAAGGCACAATTTTCTAGTTCCTGTACCATGAAAGAACATAAAAAGTATATTCCGTTATCTCGAGCCTTCAATCCTAAGACACATAAATAATTTACAAACAGGCTAAGTTTGCAATAAAATCCTACGCCGGTTATGAACTAAAAAATCTCGAAGGCTGTCACGCATATAGCGGGGATTTGAGATGTCCCAGGACAAGTAGTAATAATTCCATCTCATCTACATGTCTAAACCAATTCTTCACCACAGGAGGACCTTCTCATCCACGGAGACAGCGTGTACGACGTGATCGACAAACAAGATCAACAGGCAGTGAGGACGGAGCTGTCAAGAGCCCCTGCTGATGGAGAAGACAGGGTGTTTCTCTGCAGGATGAACGTGGCTAGGAATGCACGAAGGCAGATGCGGTTTGGTGACCAGAAGGTGAGTGAGATCGATTTAAGGTATTTTGGAATTAGGATGTTTTTTAAGTTGTAAGAAATGAAAGCCCAATCTTGGCTATAGTATCAATTTCTTAATTTTCATGTTTAGCTCCAGGTAGTCCACTGCTGAATATATGTTCATATTTTGGGATGTCAGAAATATTCATCACGATTAGCAGGCAGGTTTTGGTACTGCTGCCCGTCACCAGCATGTATTATTTTGAATTTTCCTCTGCGGTGTTTATTTATTAGTCGTTAGAGCTTTATCCGTTGGCTAGTAGGGTGCACCACGAATAACTGAAATTAGCTTGAGTTACGGAAGTTATCGATTGGAACCTTTTACCCATTGTAATTTTTATTAGAATTGAAAAATTAGCTTATCTGTCTTCTGTATTCCCGGGACATGTTCAAAAGTTATCGGAGACTTGTTTATGTAATGTTCTTAGGGAAGAAATAAGTTATTAGCGTATTGTTTCATCACCCATAACCCTACGATGCAGTTGAATAAAAATTAACAGCAAATCAGTGGTAGTGGTACAATCCGTAATTCAATCAAAAAATGATTAAAAACCAACAAAAAACACTATCAAAAGAAAAATTAATATATTTGATAAATTGTATTAGCAGCCAAACATCAAAATACAGTTATATCCAAAAAAAACTCAAAGTTAATTAACACTCGATGCTCCATTTCGCTCATCACCTCATCCGTATTAAAATTGTAACGTCAGTCAAAGGTGAGAGTCCATCATGATATATTACGAACGGTATATACGAAAGCATAATTAACAAGTTTACTTTCAAAATGTTTAAGTGAATATAAAATGTGGATATAAAGAGGTCGGTTGGCTTGACTGACAAATTGATAGGCTTCGATATACCCAAGTTATTACACTTAATTGAATGCTCACGCGCCGGAGTGTTAGACGTCTTGGGCTAATGTTTTGGTAACTCGAGCCGGATTTTCACTTTGTTATGTCTTTACAAATGAGTTGTGATCGAGTTTGAATTGTTTTATCTCTGTGGGAATTGTAGTTCACGTTTCACAGTTATTGTTCCCAGGATCAGTTATAGAACGATGGATGTTTTTTTAACTGAAATTAAAGCACATGAACCTTGACTATTTTAAATGCGTTCTAATATTTAAATTGTATTTCTTTTTTTTATTTCCCTACTAAATCATTATACTTCGAATCTCAACCCTCCAAGTGATTTGACATCAAGAGCTTATGCTCTTGATTATTCAAGTCCTCAATTTTCTCAATGACATAAACTCGATTACATTTCACGTCAATTCCAATCGTGTTACAAAACCTTAGTACCATCAATGTTTGATATGTAATTATTTCGTAGCCAGCAATAAAATCGTCTGATCAGTCGGTAATCAGGCTTATCAGATGCTTAACATCGACGGCCTGTTTATTAGAGCTTCGTTCACACTTGCGAAGGCAAATATCGTGAGAAAACAAGCGTATTACATTAGTACGGGCCTTTGGAAATGCCGCACGGAAATTATTAGCATCTAAGTTTCTATTGATTGAATTCTGATTGCTAATTGATAGAAAATGCGATTTTATCGATATAAGATTATCCATTTCCTGAAGTTTTATAGCAATAGGAAAGTAATTCATTAATTTGTTAAATGTGTAGGTAAATTTATATTGTAGGATGTGGTATGAATAAATATTTGAAGTTCCCACGGCTTTAGAGGAGTCAAATTACATTGTTTAAGTCTTGAAAAGGGGGTACCAACTCTTATATTACAAAATATCAGCACTATAGTATCTAAAAGTAGTCTTGTCACTTAGGATTGCGGAATAAAGACCAAAAGGAGTACGGCGGCTAAAGATAGATCAGGTAATAAATAAATAAATAAATACACCTAACAGTCACATACATAGTCCTGACCCCACACTAAGATCGAGTCTTGTGTCGTGGGTATCAGAAGCTACGAGAGACTTTTCGGTCTCACAAACACCCAGACCCGAAACAAATACCTGTGGATCACACAAATATTTGTTTCGGTGCGGGGATCGAGCCCGCGGCCTCTCGTTACACAGGCGGCGTCTAACCAACTGCGCCACGGAGGCTGTCGCTACTTGCGAAAACGCTAATGTTAAATCAATAATTAGAGTTCATGGAGAGGCATGTAGCCGCTGGCTTTCTTAGGCTTAAGATCGAATTTAGAAGCCTTATCTTCAAACATGATGACATGCCTGGCTAGCAAAAGGTTCATAAACTTAGGCCTTTATCCCAGAAAGGATAGGCAGAGGCGCCACCAGCCCTTCCACACTTCGCCTTGTATGTTCCATCCCACGATGTGATAGGGGACAAGCCTATCGCCACATCGTGCACAAATTCCTGACTCCGGGGTAATAAAAGAATAGAAAAATCCAACACAATTTTTGATATGTAATAATACAAACAAAAAACCCTCACTCTTATTTACAAACGCTAACATTAATAATGAGTAATGTCATTACTCTTATTTACAAATCTATAACTTATACAAATTCACCGTCTATGCCAGAGGAAAGTAAGGGAATGAATTAAGATTATTCAAATAGTGCGACACCCACACGTTAGTAATAAGTGGCGCGGCGATAGTGTGGCTGCGGTAAAACCCGCTGAAAATAACTAATGCAGGCAATCACAGTGGTCATTGTAGGGGATTAATAACAGAACGGCACGTGCTTAAGTGGCTTGCAAGGCGCTGTTTACATTGTGGTTACTTAGCTCCTGGATATTTCGATTCTTCCCCACATTTATAATAGATGTAGAAGCGGTGGCGCAGTTGTACTACGGTATGATTGCAAAGCTGAGGTCTCGGGTTCGAATTCGGTCGGGCAAAGTAATATGGGATTTTTCTATTCATTATCAGCCCAAGTCAGGAATTTGTGCCCGATATGGCGATAGGCTCGCCCCCTATCACATCGGAGGGAAAATACAAGGCGAAATGTGGTTGTCCTGGTTGCTACTTCTGCCTACCACTTCCGGGCAAAGGCGTGAGTTTATGTATGTATGTATTAAGTGACGATTTACAAGATATATTACACATGAAAGAGTAGGTGATTCCTTTTATTCTATATTATTTTTCCAATGTTCAAACCTGACACTGATGTGGTGAATAATTAATCGAAACATTACAATTTTCGTAATAAGTAATGCGAAACCGCCTCAATAGTTACAACATAAGGTACAACAGAAAATAAATAAATAAAAATACACCCGACAGTCACACACATAGTCCCGACCCCACTTTAAGATCAATTAAGTCTTTTGTCGCAGGTATCAGAACTATGAGAGACTTTTCGGTCTCACAAACACCCAGACCCGAAAGAAATATTTGTGGGCTCCACAAACATTTCTCTCGGTGCGGGGATCGAACCCGCGGCCTCTCGTTTCACAGCCGGCGTCTAACCAACTGCGCCACAGAGGCTGTCAAATAGATATAGACTTAGATGTTAAGTTAGTACTTGTAAAACGATAGCAACTTTTGTCCTGTTAAAAATCACTAGTGGCTGTGAGATACAACACAAGAAGAATTAAATTGAAATGCGAAAATAAAAAGTTCACAAAACCGCAATGTACATACCCGCCAATGTTCCACTATATTTAAATAAAGCAAAACAATCGAGTTATTGATAAATAGAAGGGCTTATTTCATACCTTGTCTTGTAACACCTCATAAGCCCTCGTCATGATTCGCGGCCGAGTATCAATCTAATTTTTGAAATTACGCAATTGATATTTCCACGGTCAATACAAGCCACGCACGTGTCCAGCTAAAGTAATTTTGCCAATTAACCCAAGCAAAACAATATTAAACTTTGACATTAATTATTCAGCAAAATATGATAATTGCAACAACACATTCTAGCATCGTATATTGTAGGAAACAAACACAATTCCGATGATAATAAGGCATTAAATAATAGTAATTCCGAACTGACAATTTCTTACGAAATTATAAGTAATAACTGGTTATCCGCGTGCTGTTGTTTTGTAATAAGTCCGTATGAAAATATGATCGAGTTATTGCGAATAAATGAAAACTGAAGCGGATTTGAATAACAAATATTCAATTATGTAAAAGCTAGAGCTGTGTTATGATATGCGTGTATTTCAATATGCACGTTTTGAATCCATTACGGATTCTGTGCTTGCGAATGTTGATTTTGTTTTATTGATTGGATTAATTAACAATAACAGTTAAGTGGTACAGTTAACAAATTATTCATAAAGTATGTTTTTTTACGGTTTATACATTGTACAGTTAGCAATGATTTTGTTGTCACTATAAAGTCTTTTACAAAAAAATATATTTACGTTAAGAGCTACATCTCTTTTCATATACTATTATCTTTCATAGGAATGCGTACTCCTATTGTATTGTATAAGGCCATATACGTCCCACTGCAGGGCACGGGCCTACTTTACAATCAAAGGTACGATTGAGAGTGGTTAGGCCGTATACTCCTTGCGTATTTAAATTAACTCAGGTCCCGAAAAAGTATCTAAAGTATTAGTAATCAGAAACTATCATATATTTAATTATAGAATATTTTGGTTTTTACTACAAAAACAGAATTTAAAACGTAGATTTTACGCAAAATAAATATTTCTAACCAAACAAAATCTCATAATCAATCAGATATCGGCTAACAAATCCCTCGTATGCAAATTCGAAATCCTCTTGGTAGGGACGCGCGTCGATACGTTAACTGCAGCATCGACTGATGAAGTTAAGAAGGACAGGGCTCTAATGAGGCTTATCGTGAGATGACATGCGCGATGCCTGGCCCCTGCGCATTGCCTACACCGGTTGTTAAGGAACAAATACAAATATCCACATGCGTTAGTTAACTAGATTTTCAATATGTGAACCCACGCAAGTATGGTGGACTATGGTCTACCTCACTTAATCGATTTTCTGGTGGACTATAGACCCAGTCAATCTAATAAATTATTAAAAAAATAGTCGTTACATTAATAAATAAATACACCCAACAATCACAAACATAGTCCTGACCCCACATTAAGATCAATTAAGTCTTGTGTCGCAGGTATCAGAACTACGAGAGACTTTTCGGTCTCACAAACACCCAGACCTGAAAGAAATATTTGTGGGCCGCACAAACATTTCTTTTGGTGCGGGGATCGAACCCACGGCCTCTCGTTTCACAGCGGGCGTCTAACCAACTGCGCCACGGAGGCTGTCAACATTGAAAATACTAATCATAAAATACATCTGTTTTAAATACGCCACAATAGCCTAATAGAGGCACAGCTTTAAACGTATGCATAAGGTCATACAAATCTGATATTTTCTATAGACAAGTTGTATTGAAAACGTGTGGCTCGTCCCTTACTTGGACGGCGGTCAACGCAGATTTGGTTGTATGTACTTTGGTGTAATTAGTGGCAAGGATTGGAATATTTATCATCGTATTTATAGTAGTTTATAAACAAAGTTTACAAGCAAGCAAAATCCGATTCAAAATATGCTATTTTATTGCGCTTTACTTTTGTTGCAAAAAGTGAATCTTTGTAAATAATGTCAAATCTCTACATTTTTAAAACAGTTAAATATACTGTCTTTATAAATTATACTGCCTATATATGCGAACTATATTAAAATCATTCTCCGGTAGATGTACGATAAATAAAACAACGAAAATATTCTTAAAATATTACTCTCTTTTATATACACAATTATAATCAAAAACGGTTTCTTGATCACTATCCACGTCTTGGCCCAGCAAACCATCCATTTCCTCACACACACTTTCCTGTGGCACTTTTTTATATACCAAGTAAATTATACGAAAAGCCATGTACAACACTATTCCAATTAAACCTACCAAAAGACCCCAAAGAGCTGATTCAACTATACTCCAATCACTTTCAATATTTGTTCCTTTATCTTTATACAATTTAATATCTGGTTCTTTGGTATGATGATCATCGAAATAATTGTCTAAATCATTAATAACATTGCCTGCTAGTTTATGGAATACAGTTTTTCCAAGCCAATCGGCTAAATCGCGTCTTCCTATTTGCCGTAATCTGTGTTCAATTTCAACATGAGATTTGCCTTTGCCTTCCCACATTTTTAGACCGCTGTTCCATTTTGTAAGCAGCTTTAAGCAAGAAGCGTTTCTTGGTATATTTTCCTCAACAGCGGATACATTTGCTGGAAGATCATAAGTTGAGAATTGCAATGCAGCGTAGAGTCTACGGCATTCTTTTGGAGTGAGATTTTTAGATAAATGTAATAGTTCTGGCACGTTTACGTCCATAGTGGAGTTTGTTAAGCACTGAATCCATAATATTGATAGTATTTGAATTAGTTTCTTCATATTGTCAGCACAGGTGATAGATCAAGTCAAATAGACATGAAGTCATAGACACTTTTATGATTTTCTTTTAAAACAAAGGTCACAGCTAAATTAGTAGGAGGTATTCTTATATTACTACCACTGCACTGGTATAGACTCAAATACATCATGAAAAGAGTAGCAATATTTCAAAGGGAACAAAATCCTTATTGCATGTTTAAAGTTATTTAAAGTGTCGTATATTTAAATTTTATATATTTTAAAAGCTGGATCAGGCTGTACAAATTTAATTATTATGCATACGATGAAAAGTTAATACCCGATTACGATAATACAATTCGATTCAAGCATTGAACTGAAATTTCAAACATTATTTTGTAAATTATACCAAATACTAAGTATCCGCTGATACTAAATGATACTAAACTATTAATCTAAACATAACATTTCTGAAAGCAGAAGTACAACACTGTAAAAGCATTTTCTCCAAACGCTTGTATCTATTGAACTAAAATATGTTTTGCGCAACCGCCACTAATGGCTGAGCAGTCACGAAATCGGCATACAAGTACGGAGTTTAAACCATGATATTGCTCTAATGGATGAATTATTTCATAAATACATTAAATTTTCTAATGTACCAGACGTTTTCGACGCGGCTAATGAGAGTACATCGGTCAAGGAGGCTTTGGAGGTGAAACGAATCTTAGAATTGAGTTATGTAGGGTAAGGATTGTTTTGGAAGTAATTATATCTATTGATATTGGCACGACAGTGAATATGATGTGCATAATGATAAGTGCAGTGCAGTCCAGATTATATAATTCCGAGACAAACGTATTTCAGACAATGAATTTCCTACCGAATATTCGGTATTAGGGCGAAAATGAATATCCTACCATTAACAGTTTATATTTCTAAGTGTTAGATTATTAGCTTATATTTATAGGCTTGATGCCAGTGGGTATAAGCTTTGATCAAACTTCAAACCTTATACGTGCATTACAGATAACAAATTCCTCAATTTAATGGTAATAATAAACTAATTTAAACTGTTTTGGAATCCAAAGAAGATAAATAAAGATAATTTAAACCAAATACCAGCGCGATACAAAAATCCATGAAATTCTACAATAAACCACGAACGAATAACCGTTAAAATTTTCTAAATTCACCAAAATTACCGTACACGACATTGCAAGCCCAGCTGTATGCACCGCATTCATTACTTTCATACTCGCGTTTGTGTGTGTAGACGCATAGAGAGCTAGACTGCTCTAATCGAAGCACATTCCGATATACAAAACATCACCGACGTTGAGCATCGTTATACAATGACAAAAGAAGCTTGTGCAACTGCTTAAAATGTATGCTCCGTAAGGTACGGACAGAAAAATACTATCCATTTGGACGATAGAGCGAAATATGATAATTTTATTCATAGCTTTAAATTTGCTGCTTGGGGTGATGTAGTAGATTTAGTTTTTAAGATAGATTAGTAAGATTAATGTGACTCAAGTGGAGGTGAATTGAGTCATGGTATGGCATTTTTAGTACAGTATATTGGGCCAGCTGTTCTTGTTTCTTAGGGAAAGAATAGGTTGACTTTAGTTCATAGTTCAGCTTAGACGATTATATGTGCCAAAATAAAAAGTTGGAGATGCTTTGTTAATATATATTGACCAATAAAAAAATGAAATAATTTACCAATAAGAATTTGGTTGTTATTTTTTTTTTAAACAAATTATACCTCACCACGCTATTTACGTTTTATGGTCCAGTCGATGTATTGAGTAATTAATATTCTATCTAGCGAAAAATATAATTTTACAATGAGTCTAAATTTGATTGAAAACTTGATGAGCTCTTACGCATTAATGCATGGTACATAACTCTATTACAATATATTGCATTTAAACTAGTAAATTATTGTCAACAAAATTTAATTCACTCAGTAATAAATTCATGTATTCTCATCAGAATTATAATAAAGTGCTCCAGATACATTTGCTGTCCGTACCGATCAGTTCCAGTGTGCTAACCTTATTCCACATTACAATAATGGCTTAGATCATTTCTAAGCAAAACATTCCGAGCTATACTACTAACAACATTATGAATACATTGTTCAATCCGATGGTACCGTAACAATAATGTAATTTAATATTACACAATGCATTTCGCAAAGTGGATCATATACTTCTGAAACATCAAGCAAATCCGATTTGCTGTTATTTGAATAAATATTTATGATTTCGTTTGTCGGGTCAATTAGTAGGTGAGTGTGTCAGGGGCGATGTGGTATGGCGTTGGTTGGAAGATATTCTTATCAAACTACAAAGCGACTATTTACCACATGGTACAAATCCATGCTAATATGTCGCGTTTTGAGATTGTGTATTACTAGTTACGAGCATACGGGCATACATCAGGACTAGCAAAATCTCAATATTATGAGTTAGAGGCTAGAAACCGACAACAAGCATTCGATTGTGTATCTGATATGAGAGAAAAATGACATTATCTGGCTAGAAACAGAATGCTGCAATGAAGGTATTTCCTTTGGCAAACTACTCATATGAGTCAATAGAATTGGTTCCAACTATCGATTTCCGTTTATTATTACATCTACGAACACATATATAAAACCCTATACTGATAATAAAGTAAAGAAATGACATCATAATTTAATATTATTAAAATTATCTCTATGAAAATAAATAGTCACATTAAAAATCCTTTGGATAAACTGTGAATAAAATCGACAGTAGATTTGGAAAACAGGGAGCAAAAAATATAACCACGAGCCTATTAGCACTGCGAACTAAAAAACAAGAATATAAATGACAAACATATGCTACAAGAAACATTTCAACAAGTCATCATTACCATTCAAGACCACCATTGATAAATTCTGAATCATTTCATGTTCTTTTTTGTAAATTCATTTGTTGTACATTTTATTCTCGTTTCCATCTCGCATTTCGATTATCAACCTTATTTCTATGAGATATAGATTTTTGTCTTAAATTCTTGAAGATTTGGTATGATCTCGGATCCAAAGCAAATATGAAAAGGTCGAGTGTTTGAATTTACAGTGCATTGAATGTATCGTCATCGGTCTTTTATGTATGTTGAATGACAACGAAGTGATATTTAGAAATCGATACTCGAGAACAAGGTTGTTTCTTTTATTTGCTTGGAGCTGTCCTGTGGAGGGTCGAGATGAAGGTAGTGTTCCGTATTTCGTAAGGATTTGTTTTGTACTTACCGCGTAGATTTTATTCTTTATTATGTGTCTTTATGTTTTCTGCAAACACCTATAAATTAAATACCATTAATAGGTCATACAAATTCTTGCGTGTTTCGAACCATCGTCGGCTCATAAAGCCAACTTCAATCGCTCTTTTGTGTCAAGTGGACATCAACATCATGGATGCGAGTAAGTGCCATTTAGAGGCATATTCAATATAGATAAAGTAACTATGGAGCTTTAATTGCTGATAGAGAAATCGAACAAACCATTGCTAAAACCAGGATCAACATTCCTACCTTTAAACCTTACAATATTTGAGATAATAAATTTAAAATCATATTGCTTTTTAATATTGTTCCGATGTTTCCGATTGATTCCCAGGCGATAATAAAAGAGCATTTGCTAAATGGAGCAGGTGGTACTATAAAAAATACACGAACAACTCAATTACCATTGACAGTAATAACAGACAATACTGGTACAGTAAACTGATGATACCCTCCGCAATAAGTGATACAAAATCACATCCGTACTAATAAAAAAATCATTAAAACCACTTTATTACAGCCATTAAAACCGCCAATCCATTGTAATACACATTACCGAATCAATTACAAATAGAAAATTCATATAGCAAAAACATGCATTTTAGTTCTCACGGAGCGAATAAAAATGGAGCCGGTCATTAGACGAAACCTTTCGAACTGACACGTAGGTATATTAATTCGTGTAATGACCAAACGAATGATGTATCTTTCGTCACACGGCGTATAGAAAACATCAAATACATATAATTAGAGGTATCTATAAACTACGGTAATTGTGATGCCTCTTCTTTAATTACGAAGGCCGCTGCCGAAGGTTGCGGTGCGCTTGTGAAACTTATTTGTTTGAATATGATCAATCAGTACACTGTACGTGTTTTAAAAGGATGTTTTTTGTGATCAATTCGTTTTTTACTCTTTTAATGCGGTATAGTTATATTCTTGACAGAGTAGATGATTGAAAACCTAGCTTAAGAATCATGGCAGTGAACACAAAGACATGTTAACAGTTAAATCTTCGAGTTTATTTGTCTTAATAAAACTATAATTAAATATTTGGTACCAAATAATATCAGCTAGGAGCTTACAGCAGGAAATATATACATTTTCAATTATACTATCTGAAAGGTTCATATGAATAAGTCACGAAGTTACTAACGCAGTTCGCAAGGGCGGTAGTGTCAACTGCCAAGGCGAAAGTACGCTTTTTAAGTCACGATTAGCATATTAATCTTGATCACGGGCCATTTTTGTCTTCCGGCAAACAATAAGTTTGCCTGCAAATATTTTGGTCTATAAGTCATAAAAATTAATTGCGTTAATTGTAGGGAATTGGCCGTAGCTTGTACATCAGATGTTAGAAGCGATGTTACTCGCTGCATTTAGTCACAGAAATCACAAACTATTTTTGACCTTAGATTGAACTTAAAGAAATGGTTCCCAGTTTTTTCTTTTAGCAATTGTAACAAATGTGACGCTGCATTGGAAATCTCATTTATATTCAAATTTCTACAACCATATTGCCCCCAAATCAAATAAAATTTAACCATATACCAATGTATGCTAGGACAAAGAAATACACCAAGGTCTAATTCCAGGGATGTGCAATCAAGGAAGCCTGCCTTCAACAGTAGACTTCCTTTGGGTATGACGATAATAAATAATAAATAAATACATCCAATAGTCACATACATAGTCCTGACCCTACACTAAGATCGAGTCTTGTGTCGTGGGTATCAGAAGCTACGGAGAGTCTTTTCGGTCTCACAAACACGCAGACCCGATGCAAATACCCGTGGATTACACAAATATTTGTTTCGGTGCGGGGATCGAACTCGCGGCCTCTCGTTTCACACCCGGCCTCTAACCAACTGCGCCACGGAGGCTGTGATGATAATGTCAATCACGAAGATGGTGAAAACATTTGTATGCGAACCGAGATGACCTCTATCAGCCCACTACCATACCATTTTATTAATCCCCACACATCAACAGACTTCATCACGCGAGCGAAGACGCGTGTTACATCCAGTCAATAAGTGAAATTAATAACCAAACCAGTAATTTAATAATTATGTTTGCCAAATTAAAATTCAGTATTGCGTAAAGTGAACTCTGAACCGCTTCTGACTGGATCCATAGCATAAATTAACTTTTTAAATTACAGCCTTCGAGATCTAATCACGTTAGAAAGTTTTACTTGAAATGTAAGCAGTACGGTTGATATACTGAGTAGTAGGGTCAGGTTGGAGCCAAGTAAGACATTTTGTAACCGAATAATTTATTTTTTAAGGCCTTTTTTGCTGGTGCTAAGTATCTCTTATGTGAGAGTTTGCTTGGGTAGGTACCACCGCAATATCAATTTATTTCGCTAAAGAGCATTGTAGATGCACTGTTGTGTTCCGGTTTGAAAGACATTGTAGCCAGAGCAACTACTGGACATAATGAAACTTAACATCTTATGTCTCAGGATGGCGAGCGCAGTCAAATGCCAAGCATTGCTTTGTAATAAGTCATATTTTTTAAATCCGTTTCAATGAATTCAATATTGTTCTCCGAATATAATTTTTATCATTCTGAAATTCTAATGGAAATTCTATATTAACTGTATAATTATTTGAAAAAATAAGCTTACAGAATATGATCTTTGATCCAAATTAAATATTAAATAAATTAAACAGACCAACGTATTTCACTCGACTGCCTCGGTGATGTAGTTGTATTACGGTACGGCTACAAAGCTGAGGTCTTGGGTTCGAGACCCGGGTCGGGCAAAGTGGTATTGGATTTTTCTATTCAATAACAGCCCGGAGTCAGGAATTTGTGCCCGATATGGCGATAGGCTCGCCCCCTATCACATCATGGGACGGAACATACAAGGCGAAATGTGGGTGTTCTGGTGGCGCCTCTGCCTACCCCTTCGGGGAGAAAGGCGTGAGTTTATGTATGTATGTATGTACGTATTTCACTCAATGATCTTTCTCGTTTTTACATTTGGTATCTAACTTATGTCTGTTTTTAAGCCAAACAAAACCAAACAAGTTTTATTAGAATCTATGAAAATAAGTGCCTTTTTATGTGTATTTTTTCCGGGCATTCAATTATCGCAATTTTGACGTTGGAATGTCAACCACACAATGTTTGCTTCTCCGTGCTTGCCCATTACATCTAGATGATTAGCATAATTTCATTTTCCTGTCGGTGCGTTTAATTTCGCCGTAATACAGTTTCACGGTAAATAGGTTTTTATAACAGAATAAATGTTTTAAAAGCATAATGTTGGACCAAAGAAAAGTAAACATGTAAAGATGGAACGCTGAATGGCATTTTATGAAAAATGTTGAAGGTAATAATTAGTTAATTTTTTTCACAGTATAATATGCCTCTCAATTTAATGAACACACATTTGGGATTCAGACCGATACATTTTTTTATTGCATTGAATGGCGAGACGAGCATACCATTTGCCTGATTGTAACCGATACGACCACTCTTAGCAGTAGCAAAACCGAACAACACCGTAAATTACAAAGCAATGCTTGGCATTCCACTGTACTCGCCATCCTGAGACATAAGATCTTAGGACTCATTATGTTCAGTAGTTACTCTGGATACAATGTCCTTCAAACCGAAACACAACAGTGCATTTACACCGCTGTTTGACTTGATACATATCAAAAATTACAGTCGCTCATAACGAAACACTCTTAAATACCTACCTGAATACTTCTTAACAAACAACCGGTAAATTACAATATGCCCCTGCAAATAGTTACTAGTTCAAGTTTCCAAGATTATGCGCGATCTGTTGTTCTCAGCATCTTCCGATAGCGTAGCAAACGTACCAAAATAACCTTTACGAGCACACAACTAGGACATTTTCACACCACGAAGGTACCTTATTCAAATCGGCTCGGTGTGGACGCGGCAAAAACACTGCACCGTCGTTAGGCCGCAAACGCAGATGCATTTATTTATGAAATGGAAATTCATCTGATTGTAATAACAAAACTGGAGCCACCGCACTCTATATTAAGATGTATTATTTGCATTCTGTTGAACGTGTAAGCGTGTGAGTGCGTTACAGATGGAATAATGACCGCTCTTTCGCCTCATTTGCGTATTAACTGTGGCTATACCTACCCGACAATATGAAACGAATGCTAGTTGCCTGATTGAAGGATATTTAAAATTGAAATTTTAGTATTTGGCGTCGTTTAAACAGTGGACATAGAATTTGAATTGATGAGAAATTATTACTGCCATAAAAGCTTACGATGTCTGAGGGTGGCAGACACGCTCCCGTCGTATAAAATTTGTACATAAACTCACGCCTTTATCCCAGAAGGGGTAGGCAATGGCGCCACCAGGATACCCAAATTTCGCCTTGTATTTTCCGTCCCATGATGTGATAGGGGGCGAGCCTATCGCCATATCGGGCACAAATTCCTGACTCCGCGCTGATAATGAATAGAATAACCCAATATCACTTTGCTCGACCTGGGATTCGAACCCGAGACCTCAGCTTTGTAGTCGTACCGTAGCTCAACTACGCCACCGAGGCAGCAGTTTAAAATTTGTGAAAGAAAATAATAAATAAAGAATGCTAATTCTACCAATGTAATCCGCATCGGTTGTGTTTGATACACTTGTACCATCATGGGCGAACCGGCCAATTCTTGCTTTAATTTAAACGAGCTGTAGAAGGTTATACACATACAAAAACGCATGAATATTAAGCATCAGATAATTTTCTTTAAATAGGTAAGAGTAAAGCACCTTGGTCCATGCATTGCACTGTATAAGAGAGGGAGACAAATATAGTCAATTGAAGTTTGAACCATTAATTTATCTCCCTCTATGTAGGTATTGTAAAACCCGCAATTATAATACACATTACGCCTTTACATAAATCAGCAATTTAATCATTAAATTTTCCAATAACTCACCTTAAAATCCCATACCCGCTGGAATGCCCCAGGGGTGGGGGTAAATGACGTTACTTTGCCCCAGGCAATTAACGTAAACAACCGTTATCTGCCCGAGCGTTTTTAAACGTAAACAAACGGTTCTCAGAACTCAAGTACTTTGTTTAACTATCAACTGTTATGTTTTTTGTTTAGAATATGAGTGTGTTGAAATAACACTTCAGTTTGTTTATCAGATTATGACTCAAGTGATTTATTATGCTGCGTTGAACTTTGAGATAGCGCGATTTAGGCGCGTCGGGTATTTAAAAATTCATATCTCGAAAATTGAATCGATGACATATGGTTTTTATTAATTTTTTTTTTTACTTATATAATATATTATAAGGTAAAAAATAAAACCTTACCCCCGTCCATACAAAAAGAATTATTTATAGCCCTTTGATTGTAAACAAATATCTGGCGCCGCGCGGATTAATTTATGTTCAATTTTACAAGGCCAAGATGCAAAAAACTACCACTATTTGGCTTGAAATAAAGTTACTACAGCATAAGTAGTCTAATATACTATTAATAAAAAATATACATTCATTAAGAAAATACAGCCAAATACGCCAAATTTAAAGGCAATCATAACGATGTCGTGCGCCAAAATGTACCTACAGTATATTTTGGGCTTCGAAAAAAAGGCACATTAATGCGTATTTCATGCTTGAATTTTTATATCTACGCGGTAGTGGTTTACATCTTGCGAAAAAAACAAAGAAACAGGAGCAAACACTTACGATTTATGAACTATTTCCAAAACAAAATCACTTCGCCGGCACCCACTCAACACGCACTCGAGTGAACTTCAAAACGTTTTTTTTTTTATTTGGTTCAAGATGCGGGGTATTGTTTTTGCATAGTTTTAAGCGTAAACTAACGGAGAAGCGAGATGAATAATACAAATTGTCCATAGAACGACCGAAACGGATATATTTCCTTTTGTCCCAAGGCATTCGGAACGCATCGCCATGTCAACTACTACTTGACACGGGCATAGCTGCGACACACGCCATGTCAACTCCTACTTGACACGGGCAAGCCAGCGGATACGGCAACCACGTCACATTACGTCATATTATTTAATTATACGAAATTCGAGGAAACGCGTATTGTTTTCTTTGAATGGATAAAATTCAGTGTGGACACGATATCGTGAGGTGGGCGCGTGCGGTGCACTTCACCGTTAAAGCATGTTCGGAAAAAAACTTCGATTGCGTACTCAGGATTGGGTTCCGTGTAACAAATGGAGCATATATATAAATAATAACCTTGGCTAAGCATCTATATTTGTTTTTTTTTTAATTACCTATACTGGCAACCTCAAGATTAAATTCTTCATATTCCTACCGTTGCATTGGTCCAACTTTGATTAGTTGCCAGACAAAATTTGTTTGAATAAGTAATATTGAGTGTAAAAATGTTCAAGTGAATCCTAGAGTTTTTGTCAGTTTTAAGAATGCTTTCATTGCCACATAGCAACCTCACTGACCGACAGCTTGAAGTAGTGATTTACAGTACCTAGTAGACAATAGTTCCTCTCTCTCTCTTACTATATTTATTATATTCACTTAATATTTCCCATACGACTCCGCGAATTACATTGTTCTACGCAACTGTACCAATATATGGCTCCAATCGATGATGTGCGTTAACGGAATGCAAAAAAATATATTTTAAGAGCCCGGAGCACACGAGTGTTGAGTGACGTCACGTTTCGTGACTCTCCGCGAGCGTGACTATGCTGACCACTCGCATCCTCTTATCGGTCAACGGTTTACAACCAAATCATATGTTTTACAAACGACTGTCTGTCTGGGTATTGGGATTTTGGAGGTTAGGTGATAACTAAGGTTAATTCATTTAATTTTTTTATGGTGGATTGGAATAGTACATTTGATAGTAGATGAAATGTGATTCATGAAGAATATTGACCGGAGATTGACGATTTTCTCTCGCTAATAGTATCAATCGTCGTGGTTTTCTATTCTTAATCAGTTTTTTTTTTATTTTAAATAAGTAACTAGCATTTAATACGTAAATGAATAGTCACTTCAATGAAAATCAAACTGCAAAGTGACAATGTTATTTCAAGCTGTAGGCTAATTAGGCCGTCAAACAGCGCATAACATTATCTGATAACAGCTTTCAAATAAGTATTACATTAACTGTTATCATTCAATTCGAGGTTAGCGCCGAGCCCCTTTCCAACATTAAGGGCGTGTAACAAAGACATTTCAACTGACACTGTTCTAGGCGCCAATAAAATCATATTCCCAGTCATAATGGCCTAATCGGATATATATTTCAAACACAATAACTGTCCAATCTTAAATGTCACACGGTATAATGAAACGGAGACTTTATACAAACGTTATAACTTTTTGACTCGATAAAATTGATATCGTTAAACTGAGTTATACCAAAGAGCCACAGTAAATTTGTCGCCAGTAATATGTATTGTTTATTGTGGGCATACTGTATTTCCGTCGAACAAAAATGTTACTCATTAATGTAATTCAAATTTAATAATTGCTTGTAAATTCCTACTTGATTTGTTACGGCGGCTTTAAATTTAGATTAGCTGGTTTGGGGTCAATTAAATCGGTTTCAAATGTTAATGAACTATTGCTCCTTGGTGTATTCATAGCATGAATAGTTGTAAGTTATAGTCATCCGTGTTATTATAAACAACTTTATGTTTTTGATTTATACAAGGTTGTATGCTTCATATATTTATTAATATACAGGATCTTTAGTTGAATGTATTTCAAACTACTTTATCATTGAATTATGCTGCCTATAATAGTCTTAAAAGATGTAGTCCCCAGAATCCTTCATTTGTTTATGTGTATTATTAATTTTCGCAGTGATTACTACATGTGTGTAGCAACAATTAACAACGAATTTATAGGCTCAATCTTTCTGTTTGCGGTTTTATTTGTTAACGTCTTAATTGATAAAATGCGGTTGCATTAGATTGACCATTCTCATCTCAAAATTATTGAGTTAAGATTTAATACTTTTTCCAAATCGAAATTGGGAATTAATATTTTTAAATAAATGTAAATTGAATAACCTCGTCCCTTCAATTCTTAAGCATTATCAATGACAACTGAAAACTCAATCCAAAACACGATTAATTAATTGAGGAAAGCAGCTATTGTGCTGACCAGGTCAGAAGCAATCACGACGTTATCTAGAAAGTGGTTCATTGTTCACCTCATGCGTTCTGATGGACTCTGGTACTGCACTAGATAATAAGTCACGATTGATCGCCCTGCGCTTGTCATATTGTTACGTGATTTAAGGTATGGGCGGTGGCGTTGTGTAATATTTTTATTGTGCAATTATCGATGGAAAGATTTTTTTATCAACTCATTGACATGTCACAGTGAAGCGTACACCGTGAAATAAAGGTTTGTTATAGGAAACTGCGCTATCGTAACGCTACTTCTACTTCACTCTTTGACACATCATTTCAACGTTATTTTTGTCTGCTATGTACTTTTCAGTATATTACTTCAATGCTTTAATGACTTCTTTTATAAACATAGAATATCTTCATGATTCGTCCTGTTTACTCGTAAAGCTGTGAGTAAAAGATTTGAAGTCTTAGATCCTCGATGTAATAACTTTTTGGGACCAGTTCTAAAATAAAAAGGCACCATATAAAAGTATACTAAGGGTATATGTTATCTACGAATTATTCTAATCTTTAAATTACTATTATAACATAAATTATAAATTTACAGGATACTTACATTTAAAATAATAAATTTCTTTCAAAAGACACGTAGCTTAGGGCGTATTTGCTTAGTAACGGAATTAAATTCAACAGCCAAAGAAACCGACTCAGATTTATAATATCAATATAAACGTCAAGTTTCAATGGAACTTATTTAAATTACATTGTCCGGTCGACATTTATTGAAACAATCGGGACATTATAATCTGAATTGTTCTAAACATATGACAAATGTACTTGGTAAAAGATTGTAACTATTCAGTATAAGATACGCACATTATTTTGTGGAAAAATTATTATTAATAAGATGACATCATTGATCAAACAATACTAATGTCTGAATATTTCTTCGAGACTGGTACATCTTCATTAACACGCAATGCAATTGATAGGAACGAAAAAAAACTCGCTGTATTCGGTTTCGACTTCAATACATATGGATCAACTGGACTGGATATGTACCATTTTCTTCCTGTAAATGTATGTGAAGCAATATATTTACTGTCGCGTTATGACATTCAATTGATTTTATTAGTGTCAATAATCACCTCTACCAATTCTTTCGACTTCTTCATCCTTTGTAATTTAAAATTCTTTAGACCCACCTCCAACCTTATGGACGCTGGTAGGCATTTAGCTGAAGATAAATCTTCAGTTTAAAAAATAATAGATGTTGAAAACATATCCATAAGTCCCAAAAACAAAATTCGAATTTTGACTATCGATGTGTTATTTATACATTGAAAACACATATAAATAAGATACGACGTGTATTTTACAAAAAATTAAAAAAAAAATCTGTCTTATTTTTTGAAATTTTGTTCTCGGTACCCGAGGGAATTTAGTGTTTACATATAAAAATTATAAAACTGCGTTATAGTATTACCTGACCAACATTATTAAACAACCTAGCGACCCGCGTAGGCGACCGCTCGTGACTTGGACCGCGCGGTGCCGTATGTCTGGGCGTATCGGTTATTCGCCCGATACGTTAATCTAACGTCTCGTATCCGGTTAATCTATCGTCATTACATTTGTGCGGTGGGCGGACGCGGTGACGTAACACATCTTGTTTTTATTCATCTCATTCGATTTGTTGCCATTGGAAGATGTTTGACGCCTTTTATAAGCTATTAATTCGGTCATTTATTGGCAGTAATAAATCTGTTTTGTATGTTAAGTGTTTTGTAAACTCGTTTAAATGTATTATGGGTTTAATTGAAGATCATAAATAAATAGCATAGGCAGTACTGTCTCTTACAATAGAAAAAAATATATAAAAAAATATGCCATTTTAGTAACATAAGCATAACTAAGTATATATTTTCACTCCATGGGAAATAACATTTTCATGTTGCTTGAACGATATTATGGTAAGGTGCATGTGTTGTGAACTATGAGGTTCTGCATTCGATTCCTTTTAGGGTAACCGTCGGGCAACCGGCCGGTCGTAAAACAAAGCCATATTTTGGAATATGCATATACTGGCGCATGTCGTATCTGGATATCTAGAGAGGAGATATAAATAATATAACTACGGGCTAGGAATATGAAATGATTCGATATAATACCATAGCTTGAGTTACGGACATTAGATTTTTTTAGGTATTCTATAAATTATATTTTTTTACAACTTGACTGACGTAAACTCTCCCGTAACTCAAATTGTGCAAAGCTTTTTAAATATCAAATTAGGTTGAGGATTCGGATAGATTTCAATTTCGAATCTCCAATAGCTTCGAATCTCTAACAACGACTTGTACTCTCTTTATTTGTACCATTTCATTTTTATTTGTTATATTTTATCACTATGGAACTCAAGATTTTCAATAAATAAAGAGTATATAATAACAACGACTTCTCATTTCACAGCGGACTCCACGAAAGCTGTCATCACAAATTAAAAGAATCAATTGCATCACCCTACAGATTTATGAAACTAGTTCATAAAAATGAGTTGCATTATATGATACCGCAGCGCTCTATTCGTGCGATACGATCTAACCTACTCGGATTATTTAAATATATCTTGTTAAGTAGACTGAACTTTTTACGCAATAGCTTCGCTGTTTTGTATGGAGGCAGCGTTTTGGCTCGTATTTATAGTTTATTGTTACTAACTAGGTTGTTAATACTTAAAGAGGTATTACCTAATGAATAATACGATTTCAAAGTGGTTGTCATGGCACTAAGCCAGCGTGGTGGACTCTATGGCTACAACCCCTCTCAATCGTACTCTCGATTGTAGAGGAGGCCCATGCTCTGTAGTGGGATATGTGGGCTGATACAGAAAGGGGTAGTGAGAATTTCTTAGCGATGACTGCATGATAATTACTTTTTTCCTCTAAAATAGTCTTGCTTCAAATCCGTAGGGTCAGTCTATAATCGTTGTTTACAGCATATTGCAATGAGATCTTAAAATTATGAAGAGGGAGCGATATAATTTTACCACCGTCCACTGCCTGTACTTAACAGTAGGTATATTTTTGTCACTAATCATGATTTTCAAATCGACTCGCATAAAACCCACTGGTTAAACTATTTGTCACCTGTGCCTCACAATTAACCGTCTATAAATGCTTCCAATATCAGCAATAGTCATTGCCAATCTCATAGGTTAAAAAGGTGATCGTTTGCACGTTACATCAAAGCTCAATTCTTTAACAACAGCTTCTTGCAACTCACCTTGTTAACACTATGACTCTGATACCGACAACCGTAAACCAAGGCCGCACGAATCCGGATCGAAGATCGCAGTGAGCGGCCCGTGAACTATCGTCCAACTATTGTTAAAACATTGAGGAATGTCATATCGCCACGCCCAACGACTATTCGGTGTCAAAAGGTTTAAGAATGGGCCTTGGTATACGGTTTGTTTCCCATTTGCTGTGGCATTATGTTAGGTCAAGTTTGATTGTGATGAAATTCTTCTGGAGTTTGCGGGCACATGTCGTTTTGTTAAGTTTGTTGTCTTCGGTAGTTGCTGGTATGGTTGCTTTAACGGAGGTTCTTCATTTCTTCTCTTTTCTTTCTCTGTGTCCATATTATATTATGTACATTTTAAAACAACGACTATTTAAAAAAAATAACCAAAAATGTTGTCCTATTTTCATTGGGTTAATATTATACAAAAAGAATTAATAATACCATAAAAGACGAAACTAATAAAATAAGTATTTGAGAAGAAAAATCCTCTTAATTCTTACTATCCTAAACATTTGTATAAGAAGTCGTTAATGACAGTTAATTACTGCGTCGTAGGAGCCTAATGGCCATTAATATATCTAAAAGCTCTTAAAAGGAATTTTCTACTGACAAAAACCTCGTAAAGTAAGCTAAATGTACGTTTGGACACGTTGGGCCGCATTGCTCGAACTGACAGATACGATATGAATTATTACAGCTCTATGTTCCAAGTTTTTCTTCTGTTAATTATGACTATATGAGATTTAGGGTAGGTGTTACTTTTAAACTAAGGCGAACGAACAAACAAATAATTTTCATCTTCAAAGGAAGCCCACAGAAGTCCATAGACCTGCTTTTGTTCAACTTTTATTAGATCGTCGCACAAGCGACTCAAGTGAATAATGATCACGACCACCGATAAATAACTACAAGGACTGGATTCTCATAATAGTCCGCTATGCCACATAGTTTCTTGAAAGACGATAGTACTATGTCTCGAGTCAGGTCGACCCCATGAACGTTGCTGTCGAAATTAAATACAAAGTGGCTGTAGCCTAATATAATGTGATTGCAAGGTGGTGCTGGTGCGCGGGCACTACGTGTCGTACCTGCCGCTGTGCAGCCGCAACGAGCCCGTGTTCCTGGCGGTGTGCACGCCGCTCGCCATGCCCGAGACGCGTGAGTGCGTCGTGCACGGCGCAACCAACGTCTTCACCACCGTGCACGCCATGGACATGAAGATACTTCACATCGACGCCAAGTAAGTTAACTTATTTAATCATACAACCTTCAGGCATTGTAAATGATAGCATTATGTACAGATTTGAAGTAGACGCCTTGTACTGGCAAACGCAGCTTCGGACGTCAACCCATAAGATGGATGGACCACATAAAAGAGGTTTTAGGTAGTTGCTAAATGCAAACTGCTTCCAAAATGTCAATGTAGAAATCCTTGGGAGAAGACTATGTTCAACAGTGGATTTCCCGTGGCTAAATCAGCTGATGATGAAATAAATGCGTATAACTTGTTAGATTATATTTTAAACAGTTTTAGTAACAATTGAATCAAAATACTGCCTCGGTGGCGTAGTTGTATTACGGTACGGTTACAAAGCTGAGGTCTCGGGTTCGAATCCCGGGTCGGGCAAAGTGATATTGGATTTTTCTATTCATTATCAGTCCGGAGTCAGGAATTTGTGCCCGATATGGCGATAGGCTCGCCACCTATCACATTGTGGGACGGAACATACAAGGCGAAATGTGGGTGTCCTAGTGGCGCCTCTGCCTACCCCTTCGGGGATAAAGGCGTGAGTTTATGTATGCATGTATGAATCAATTATTAAAAACAGCAGAAAATGCAGTTACAACATTAGTAGTTAACGATGTTATTAATGATTTCAACTGTGGTTCTACGTTCCGGTTTCAAATACTATAAATAACATATACCATCACATCACACAGCTTCCTCATGCAAATCCGCATGATTCCGCCAGTTCAAGGTCCTGTGAACAATGCTCAATAGCTTATTGATGTGTGACTGTTACTGGCTTCTGTCAAAGACACGTATGACAACATCTCTATTGAAACGTTTCATATTCATGCCCGTCAGCGCCAACTGAATGGGATAAAGCGAGTCAAGTAATATGCAATGGTAAACAGTGGTCAGATGGTCACTTGCACCATACAATATGGCAATGTTATGCGGACGGTTGAAATTTATTGGACGGTAGGAAAAATATCGTGTGTTTTAAAGTTGGTATTTTGGAGTTGAGTTTTTGGTATTTTTTGTATCCTTTTTTGTTAACAGATGTCCATAATTTTGTCGGCCTGGTTTATAAATTTTACAGTTCATTCAATATATTTTTAATTCCACACATTGCACAATGTCGAACCTTCCATTCTATTTATTTAGATTTGTTTCTGTAGTTTATGTTAAACATTTGACCGATTGGCGCAGTGGTTAAGCAATTGGCTTTCAGCGCTAAAGGTTGCGTGTTAGATCCCAACACGGATAATTATTTGTACAACTTACAGATATTTGTTTCGTGTCTGGGTTTGTTCATTTTCATGCAAATTTGAGAACTGATTTAAAGAATGTTATTGCTATAGACTTAAAAAAAGGCATCGATTTTGAGGAAGAAAATTAATGTGCCTTTAGTTTCTTAAAATTATTTTCAACGGTTTTATGTGTCCATTAAAGCGAGGTTACAATAATTATTATGAAAGCACAGTTCCTATATTCAGATATCTAAAATTCGATGGCCTATTATTTTACAGACAAGTTTCATACAGAAATAATTGTACAGGAAATTATTTAATAGGTAATTTATTTTTGCCGGGTGCAAGCCATTTCCTGTGGCTGAATATGATGGACATGTTTAATGTTGACTTCATATATTAAAAAATATATTTATAGAAACCCTACTTAAATCTACATAAACTGCCCCCCTATCCAATAACATTAGGCCTAAATCTTTTTGTGTTTTAAAGTACCTAAATACAGATTCACAACACTTTATTGAACACCACAAAGTACAGATAAAATAAAATTTACAAATAAGTGTACAATGCGCGGTCTTATCGCTATGAGCGATATCTTCCAGACAACTAAAAATGATAGAATGGATCGTAAAGCAAGAAAATAAACTAAATTCCCTACGGAATAACACAATTGTACCTATAATACCTAAAAAAACTAGTTTCATACCTTCTGATACTTGAGTCCTCTAATAAAATCCAAATAAAAAACTAGTTTCACACCTTCTGATACTTGAGTCCTC
This sequence comes from Deilephila elpenor, assembly GCA_949752805.1. Taxonomy (NCBI): domain Eukaryota; kingdom Metazoa; phylum Arthropoda; class Insecta; order Lepidoptera; family Sphingidae; genus Deilephila; species Deilephila elpenor. The sequence continues at coordinate 4,737,906 of OX457116.1, forward strand.
TAATAAAATCCAAATAAAACTAGTTTCACACCTTCTGATACTTAAGTCTTCTAATAAAATCCAAAAAAAAACTAGTTTCACACCTGATACTTGAGTTCGTCAGTGTTCCGCGTTATCACAGTAATGTAAACACGCGGTGTCAGCTGCTCGGAAGCGCGTTCTTTGCATACAATGACGAGCTCCCGTGACACTCCGCGTTAAAGGGCAGCGCGACTTGCTCAATCGGTTATTATCTGTGCGAATGCCATTTGTATGTTTGCTTTAAGAATAATTTTATTGCCAATACGTTATAGTATATTTTTTATGATCCGTTCTCATTAAATTACGGTTAGAGGGACTTTTTACTACCTACATGTTTTACAGAGGTTTAAATGTGCCCTTATACTGACCAAGGTTCATGAAAAGCGGTGGTCACCTAGAAAAGCAAGACTAGCTACTTACTAACTTATCTGCCAACCCTAGAAACGATAAAAAAAACAATATTTCTTTGTAATCGTAAAAGAAACGTTATTTTTATAGTTCAAACAATTAATGGCTTACTATCTTTGACTTATTAGAGTTAGCTCTTTCTTGCCGTTCGAAAGAATTATGGCTGCCTAAAACCTTACACATAGGCAATTGTATACTTTGGCGGCGGCCAAAGTATCCGGATGGCGATCCGGTTGGATACTATATCTATTATCTGCCTAGATAATACGACTTACGAGTACGTCTGCAGGACACGGGCCTCCTTTACAATTGAGAGTATGATTGAGAGGGCTGTAGGCCTTAGACTACTAAGCCTGCTACAGTGGCCTAGTGCAGGTTGGCGGACTTGTCAATAGAAATTCTGTAAAATTAGCCGAATAGACACAAATAATATAATACTAAGTTGTACACGCCTTAACATATGATTTATAGAAGAGGCACGTCACGCACCACCACATGTCTGTGTGTCCATAATGTTCTATTACATGTGCCCGTCGTAAACATTATTGTCCTGTCTTATGAATACATCGTGCGATTCCCAATGAGCTGCGTCGCCATATTATAAATGTGACAAACGCACGATTGCGTGAATTATGTAATGAATTTAAATCGTTTTTGGTGTTTGCACGGTGATTTTTTCATGACTGGAATTTTTAGTTGGCGACCTAGTTAGGTAATAGTGCTTGAATTGACGATTCCGTGGGATAGCATCATAATTATTTTACAAAATTTCTCGCTTATGCTCTCGAAACCGTGAGGATAGATTATAGATAGTTAAATGTTCAGGGCATCAAAACAGTTTGAGTGTTTCAGTTTCCAGAATATAATTCAAACAGACGACTAACAAAGTGCTACTATAACACTGCGGTTTATCTTACGGTTCTCTAAAAATAGATATTATAAACATTAATAGCCTTATTCATAGACAATTTTAAAACTCATTTTAGTTATCGAATATTTTGTCTTCTTCGCTCAAACTGAATTCAAAAGTCGTTCGAAAGGAACAAAACATTCGATAATTGAAAGAGGTTTTAAAACTGTCTATGAATAAGGCCGTAAATAAATATTACACATATTAATTAATAAATAAACCCAACAGTCACATACAGAGTCCTGACCCCACACTAAGATCGAGTCTTGTGTCGTGGGTATCAGTAACTACGACAAACTTTTATGTCTCTTACTACTTAATCACTTTTGGTTCTCACACACATTTGCCTCGATGCGGGGATCGAACCCGCGGCTTCTCGTTTCGCAGCCGGCGTCTAACCAACTGCGCCACGGAGGCTGTCATATTAAGATACAAAAAGGTTTTCAAGCAAGTCTAATTGCTTATTACTATTGTACGTGTACGCAATTGTATGCTAGCTCTGACGTCACACCCTCAATGGTTTAAATATAATAATGAATATTGCATCTTAATTCGCATTATAATGTCGGAACTGAGATTTTCTCAGTAATCGGATTACAAGGTAATGCATATGTTCCTTATGAAGTATTTAATATACATGACGGTATTATCTTTACTAAGATAAATGATTGCATTAAAAATTAGATTAAATATTCTATCATTAGAAGAAACAAGTGCGTGGTGACCTGTTGGTAAATGGAGTAGACGCGACTGCCAACATATTCACGGTGGTCGCGGTTTCAAATTCCAGGGCACACCTCTGACTTTTCGGAGTTATGTGTGTATTGATAGTCAATGACGTGGTCACTTTAACGGTGAAGGAAAACATCGTGAGGAAACCTGCATACCGTAGCGATTTTAAAGAATTTCTACGGTAATTAAGTCCGCCAACCCGCACTAGGCCAGCGTGGTTTACTATATGGCCTAACCACTCTCAATCGATCCTCTCGATTGTAGAGTAGGCCCGTGCCCTGCAGTGGGAAGTATATGGGCTGATATAGATAGATAGAAAGATTCTATCATTAAAAGAAAAAAGTGCGTGGTGGCCTATTGGTAAATGGACTAGATGTGACTGCCAACGTGTTCACGGTGGTCGCGGGTTCAAATCCCAGGACACACCTCTGACTTTTCGGACAAAACTTGTATAAAATTATATGCCTATGCATAATAATATTTCTTTATTTGTTTTAATTGTTATTGAACCTTCATTACTTAAACAATATACAAAAATCCATGACCTACATAATGAGTGTATAAAAATGTTATAAGTACCTAACATCTTAGCGAAAAAATTAAGTGTCAATCATTGGGTAAAAAATGCAAACACTTCACACACAATGTATTGAACAGCGTGTCTAAGTAGCACTCAAATCGTTTATTTTACAATGACATTATCTTAAATGACCGGTATTTGTATGGCTTAAAATGTCCTTGGTTCGGTGTCCGAATTAGGTAATATTTTATTTTGTTTAAAGAACCATGACGTTCTGATTAAAATATTTTTCCTGTTGAAATTAGATAGCCACGGCATTATCCAGACCGAATCAAATGATTTTGCAATACAATAAAATCGGGTTTGAGTATTGTGTAATACGACAAAAGACTTTTCAGTGTCAAAAACTAACCAAAACAAATACTTGTGTATCATGCAAACTTTTGACCTACCGCAGAGATTGAACCCGCAACTGCCAGTTTCATGCCTTCTTGCTTAGCGACTGCGCCAGTCAGGCTTTCTTAATCTTATGTTATTATAGCAGGTTTCAATGTTAATATCCCAAATAAAACAAGTCTTCGTGCAGAAAAAAAGCGGCCAAATATTGACGTAGTTTTGATTGCCAAGACCGAAAGGTTAAGTTTATAAAATAAATACTTTCAATTTAAATACTTATACAAAACTTACACATTGTCCTGTTAGAGTCGGCAGAGCAAATAAAACGTAAAATTATGCGACTTAAAAAACTTAATATCCAGAAATGAGAAAACCTTATATAAAACGCGAACCCGCAATACGACCGCCATTTGTACTTTACTAATAAATTAATATATTCGTTTAGTTATTAGGATTTATTTAGTGTACAAAAAAGAATAAAATAAATAAATAAATAATAAAACCTATCATAGTGAGAAACGCTAGTGCATCGCGTTTCGGATTCAGTTTCAGCCTGTACATAATGTAAGTATTTTAATCAGGCCGGCAAAATTTTGTCGAGTATAATGCAACTTGATGATATTCTATAGGAATAGCAATGCATTTACCATCAATTACATTGCAGTCATTATATCATGACAATATTAAAAGACCTTACTCATATTATCTTCAGAAGAAACTTAAATTCAGCTGCATTATTTCTTGGGACTAAGGTAGCGAATAATAATCATTTATAGACAACTCCTAACAAATTTCTTTGTTGCATGTCCAGTAGCGAGTGGCACTTGGGTTGGGAGCGAAGTTCACTTCACGGCGTCAGCTGGTACCACCTGCTACATCCTGACTGCTGCAAAGAAGCGCAGAGCAAGCATCGATTAAGTAAGTAAAATAATGCATATGACAATATTAATAATACATGAAGGTTCGCAAATATGGTCGCGAACTCCATCTATGCGATAACATCAGGCCTTCTTGAACTTATCGATGTTACACGTTACAGTATGTAACCATGATGAGATCAAGCGTGCGATATTAGATGCGAACTTGGTTCGATTCGGTTGTGATTCACACGCTCAATCATCAGTATGCTTGTTTATGGGTTTATTATGTTTTATCATTAGATACTGTAGGCATTGCATTGCTCTAGTAATTAAAGGCGATGTTTTTTTACTTATATTAGTTAAGGTAACACTGTAATATAAAGATGGAAGGAACGTAAACTCCTACATTTTATAGGGGTTTATGTTCGTGTATTTTGGTGTAACCCCAACGCACCCTAATTATGTTTTATAGCCAAGGTTTTCTTAATAATCTGATAATCCCAGAATTAAACATAATATAATATATTGTGATCATAATTAATACAAAACAATTATATTTAACGGTATACAAACAATAAAAACGTTATTAATTTATGAACTAACAAAACGGCGTCGGCGTTTACAGTAAAACCTACAAAGTTAAGCTTTAATGGATTCTGAATATCTATGACCATTACTATCAGTGATTAATGATATAAAGTGTAACTAGGATTTGGATCGTGGGAACAAAGAAGTTAGTGAACTGACCGCTTATTTTGTTACAAATGCAGTACAAAGGCGGTTCGCTGTCTCTATTACATGCATTAACCTTTGTGTATTTCTTTGCTGACGGAAACAACGTGGTATTTGGGCCCTAATAGAATGCTGTTGCGGTAGTCGATCTTATTTCAATGAAGGAAAATGTGTACCTATACACACGTAGTATAGGCGCTCATTCTAAATATATATATTTTTTGGGACTGTATAGGAACTCATGCCTATGTTAGCTTTAATCATATTGTAGTCTTTAATTTTGTATGTGTATTAGCCGAACATTCACACGTAACTACTTGAATAATACGATTTTAAAATACTATTTTAATTTTAACGACTTAAGATCTTTAGTTCAACGTCCGCAACGTGTAAACAAAACACAACGTAACTCAAAAGCTTGAGGTAAAAATTTTGCAACAAACTATCTTATGTGTGCATCTCCCGCGATCCCCTGATAACCTACGACAAAATGGAACAGTTTAGCGTAAACATTATCTGCACAAAGGAACACGTTAGAGAAAGTCCTAAATTGACGCTTGCAACGTGACGCTCGTGTGTGAACGCCACTACGTGAGCGATTAAATCGACTAAAATAATACTCGACTCGACTAAACTGTCAAACCATAAACAATTTGATGCGGTCTACGAAAACAATTTGTTGAGAAAAGGGGGAACACGCTTGACAGTTTTCTGAATTTGAAAATGGAACGCGTTCGAAAATGGCGTCCTCTTGGTCGCATGTTCTTACATGTGATAATATTTTAATAAATACAATAAATTCAGGATTAGTATCTCATTATTACAAAGAAACATGCGTGGCAAAAATGATTGTTAATTTTCCTCTTCTTAATAAATACATACTGATGAATTATATTACTTTAATTCACTTAGTCCACATTATTTTTATCTTATACAACATTCGCACCTATTTCCAGTATGAGAATTAATTACATAGATTTACATTCATATCGTTATGTCAGCGGTTAAGTTGCGCGTAGGCCGGGCCGAGAGCAGCTCGCAAATCAAACACACTTAGCAACACATAGGCAAAATAAGTGGTTCCCAGATAAATGCATGAGATTATACTAAACCACTACAATCATGGCAATCCTCAATCTACGGGTATACGGCTGTCTCGTAACTCCACGGCGACATACTTATGGCAGGGATTTTAATATTCAATCATCATTTTAGTTAGTGCGTAGTGGTAGCCTGTTGGTAACGGATAAGACACGACTGCCAAATTTATCACTGTGGTCGCGGGTTCAGATCCCAGGGCGCACCACTGACTTTTCGGAGTTATGTGTGTATTGATAGGTAATCCACGCACTATACCGGTGAAGGTAAACACCGTGAGGAAACCTGCATACCGTAGCGATTTTGAATAATTTCTACGGTATGTAAAGTCCGCCAACCCGCACTAGGCCAGCGTGGCGGACTATATGGCCTAACCACTCTCAATCGTACCCTCGATTGTAGAGGGGGCCCGTGCCCTGCAGTGGGACGTATTTGGGCTGATACAGATACAAATTTAGGAAGGTACAAAAAACCAGGTAGCTTAATTTAAGTTACGACTTTTGAATTATTCAATACAATATTAGACTGCTCTTCATTTAGATTCCATTTGTAACTTGAGTTTTATGACACTGATGTTGGCAAAAATATTCAACTACCTACTATGAATCAGATAACCATTATTTGCTTCTAATGAATCATGAGGCATTCAATCTTGATCTAGAATATTCTTATTTTGAAGTGTAATTTCAATATATGAATTCGAATTATTGTCCCCTTTTAAGGATAGAGAGGCCAAGTAATATAGTAATTACAGCGCCAACCAAGTAGCACTCAAGGATTTCAACACTAATTTGGCTAATACCCTAAACTAAATCAATTAACGGTTGAAAATCAATTATATCCAGCCACAAATCAAGATCAGTAGCGTTAAGATCACTTTCAAATGCAGTGAGCAAAGTGGGTAGATCATTCAATTTCTGTATGGCCATTGATTTAATATAAACCAAGATTATCTGAGATATTAGCATTCATTTCCATTCTTTGCGACAGTGCTATGTGAATTTATTACGATTTGCGATCTGATATTGGACACGTCGAGAATTCTATTAATTATTGTCTGTGCGGTATGCATAGATTCTGTCAATTGGAGTGTTGCATTTGCATAATACGGGCCGGGTTGAATGTTGCTGAGGTTGACAATTAAACTTTGTGTTGTAATTGAGATGATTAGCTCGGGTTCGAAAATTTTTCTTTTAGTTCGAATCGCAAACTTCGGACTGAAATTTTGTATGAAAAGCATGAATTTTTTGTATATGCGGTGTGGTACCCACATAGGTGGAAGCTGCATTTGCGAGCTAGAAGACAATCTAGATATTTCTACATAAATAGTAAATAATGATTACAAGGTAAGATAGGACATATTGACTATAAATTCATGACTGAAGGTAGAAGTAAGTCAATCACATATTATGGATTATTTGATCAATTTGTTAAGTGGTTTGTTCCAGCAAGTTCAGCTATCGCTTTGAATTATCATACCTGTAAGTAAATAAGGAAGCAGTAAACTTGTAGTTGATGATAGGAACCAAACCATAAGTTAATTCAGTTTCAACACAGAACGTATTAAAATCATTTGTTAGGTTAATTTCTAATAAGGACTAGAGCAATGCAATACAAAGTAAGTATGTATGTATATGAACCACATTTCAAACATAAAATGTATTCTATATTCAAACACGCATGCCTGCCATTTGAAATTCAACCCAACCGTTAGTAAAAGGCTCATAAAGGATACCAGCTAAGATCACAATTAAGCGCCTCGTACATAAATTAGTTAAGCAAATGAAGCGAGCCTTTGAACGCTTTTCGCTTAATGAGTTCTAAGGTCTTAGGTCCGGCGATTGTCGCGTTGTGAACCAGGATTCGTATTATAGCATTAATTGTATGCTTTGTAGGCAATTAAATAGACATTCTGAACCGTAGCGGACGTTGAACACCTACGACGAATTGATTTTATATCTATAGGTTTTCATATTAATTGAATGAACTATATTATTGACCCATGGTATATGGATGGTACAAGCATTACCAAAGCAAGACGGTTGATTTATACTATTATATCCGTGAAAACCTGTAATGAACTATTTGTTACTAAGGTGTCGTCCATTTTTTGTATTCAAGTATTGGCAAACTAACGTTTTCCATTGAATAAATAAAAAATGGTAGTTGACGAGATATGTGAATTATTCCAATATCCATTCAGTGATATCTCGTAACGAAACGGGCATATTCAAATCTCATATATCCATTACATCCCAGATGTATATCGTACTAACATTATAATTGAATAAACTAACATGTCGTTTTATAATCGTTTAATCAACCGTTTATCGACAATCATCACTACACTCCATAAATAAATCAAACATTAAATTAACACTAAACTACTAAATAGTAAGACATTTATGACTGGTCGGCACATGCTGCGCACCTTATAGGGTCGATTATACCCATCTAGAAATGGGCATGTAAATTACTGTCATAACACCGACGTCAAACTTTTTATTAAAACTGTCAAGGGATTTTGAACCTTATGTACTTGTATTTATTGAGTGAATCGAAAATCATGGTGCCTACGATTATCGGGGTACTAATGTCCAATCAATTCAATTATACCAATTCACGATGTGTTGATTTGTGATTGTGCTTATTGCGTATTGTAACAAGTTTTGTTTATTCCACAAATATTAATGAAAAGTAGGATTCGAAGTAATGCGTAAAAAATATTATTATTATTTGATATTATTCGTTGTCTTCGGTTTTTATCAACTAAATATTTATCTAACAGCCTCCGTGGCGAAGTTGGTTAGACACCGGCTGTGAAACGAGAGGCCGCGGGTTCGATCCTCGCACCGAAACAAATATGTGTGTGAACCACAGGTATTTGTTTCGGGTCTGGGTGTTTGTGAGACCGATAAAGCCTCTAGTAGTTCCTGATACCCACGACACAAGACTCGATCTTAGTGTGGGATCAGGACTATGTATGTGACTGTTGGGTGTATTTATTTATTTTATATTGTAGTGTTTCTTAGAATTAAGTAATTATGAAATTGTGTATAACTGGGAAGCACAAAAATATGAAAAATCTATTTGCACCCAAATTACTAATCTGGCCACATAAACTACGATTTCCTAAAAACTTAATTAAAACTTAATTCAAGCATATATTTATGCGTAATACGTCAAACTTAAAATGATATCCAAACTACTAAGATGTTATACCATATTAAACATGACTTAATTCAAAAAGCATAGCAAATTCATAATGTCCAATTACCCACAAGTTTATCCCAAATAACAATATTTACAAAGCCACATAAGATTACAATTATAACACATTGTCCAAATCTTCACAACCCATTCTCACAAGCCCTATTACATATATACATACATAAACTCACGCCTTATCCCAGAAGGGGTAGGCAGAGGCGCCACCAGGACACCCAAATTTCGCCTTGTATGTTCAGTCCTATGATGTGATGATAGGGGGCAAGCCTATCGCCATATCGGACACAAATTCCTGAATCAGGGCTGATAATGAATCGAAAAATCTAATATCACTTTGCCCGACCTGGGATTCGAATCCGCTTTGTAGCTTTGTAGTCGCACCGTAGTACAACTAACCCACCGAGGCAGTCTTATTAACTATTCATTTTGTCCTAGTCACTCAATCGGAGCAAGAGAGGTCCTGTATAGCGTTACTGCGGCTGCAGCGCAGGTCTGGCCAGTTCCTGTGGGTGCATGCCGTGCTTCAGCTGAAGGATAACCTGGAGAACTCGCAACGGCCTGTTATTGTCTGCACTAACCAGGTTTTGAGGTAAGATATACTGTTATTTTTTTATCAGGAGAGTTTTTTTATGTTTGCAGGTTAATCGAGCTATCGTATTATATCCTCATTAACTATAAGACTACTGATAAATATAGCCATCTCCAAAAAATGTCCTTACCGAACTTAAATACCTCTCTTTGATTGTACTTCTAAGATGGAATATTACCAACCATTATGTTGCTTTCAATAATTTTCACATTTTTCACTAATTTACTTTAGCTTACGAATGGTGTATTTTTAATTCAATTAAAATTATTGCTTTATCGCATACCAATGGCAACTACTTAATTATTATTATATAAATTACATTCACAAGTACCAAACAAAGAATTTTCGAACCAGATAAATTTTAACCCACGTACTATACACCTGGCCCAATTAACACGTGTCTATCGATCTAAAGATAACGCATTAAACCAAACAATGCAATAATAAACTAAACACACAAGTACGGCTAATTGTTTTCTGTGAAATGTCCGTAACACCTAACAATCACAGCCAAGATTAATCACTAATTATTCAAACAATTAATCATTCGTATTTACAATGCGATAACTTTACCTAAACTACAATCGAAACCGACGACCTATTTATATCAAATAGCTCAGACTGTTATTGATCCTCGGCTCTTTGGAACCATTTAGATTAAGTAATGTTACTTCCAGTGCCATTGTTCTAACTGTTTAAGCAGCATAATCTTTAGGAACATTTCCAAAATCTGACTTTTATCCTTCTTTTAACATTCACAAGTGTCTTTGATACATTTTTACTATAGAACAGGCAGGGCCAATGTAGCCACGACATTTGGTTAAACAGATATTGATCCTTTTCGTGCATTTAAAATGCAATGATGCATTTAAAATGCAATTATGCATTTTAGATTACTTAGGGGACTTAAAAATACTGAGAGAAAGCTAGTCATATATTTAGTAAAACTGATTCTCGGACGATGACATAGTGTGATGAATCTGGGGCCAGCTGTATTGCATATTATATAGGCTGATATAAAATAAACCGCTCATATTAAGCAAATTCAGCCACAGAAAACTAAAAGACGCCTAACTAAGTTATAATTCAACTCCAGTGAAACTTCAGCAGGGTCATTACCACGGGGCAGTAAATTATCTGGCCACTCGAGTATAATCGTAGTTCCTCGGGAATCTCCTATTAACCATTAATATATAGTCGATCGCAGTGGAAATCACTTCATCATAGCGATGCGCAACTATTCCGTTCGACGGTAAATGTGCAGTTTGTGCGACGTAAATCTGTGTTGGTGCTTGTTCATGTCTTAGTAATGTAAATAATTGTGGATTCATACTGCACTCAGATTGTATTTATTTGTTTATATCATATGTTATTCATAAGAGTGGAATCGGTGCGATTGTTAATGTTATGTGTATATGTTGTTAAATTAGGGGATATTCCAGTTCGCACTATTCAGTGTAAGTTGGTACGTATTTTAATACGCTTTTAGTGCAAGGAATTCAGCTTTCATTTTATGATCAGTAATTTGTCAGACGTTATTATGAGGAAAAATCAAATTCCCACGAAATGAATTCGATTAAATAACCTGTAAGAAAAAGCACTATCCGAACTAAATTCATACCTATAACATCATAGTTATCACTGCGCAAATAAATTAATAAATTCCATAATAAATGAAATATTTCAGAATACCGTAAACATTTAGCGTTAAAAATAAAACCACAATGCATACGTAAATCGTCTGTGTTCACCGCAAACTGCATATTTAACATTTAACTGACTCCATCATAAATCCATAGACCAAGTCCTTTTATGCTAATGCCAACATAAATATTACCATAAATACTTGTATTACGTAACAAGTACAAATATACAGTAAACATTGTATTAAATTTTCATTATGTACCGTAACTTTGGGCCAATCATTACAAACGTTGGGCGTTGCGAATCAAATAACATTAAATTCGTTCATCGTAACAACTAACATATTGTGTGGTGAGGTTTTGCTGTAGTCTTCATCAATTTGAATGAAGGCTTTAATGAAATTGCAATATCACCACCAAAGACATGGCTTCCTCCTCTCTCCAAAATTTTTGCCGTGCCTGAGCCTGTAAAATTGATGATACCGATAAAATTGAAAAATGTTTATAATTAGTGGTGTGCAATAAAGAATTGAATATTGGGTATTAAGATGCTAAATACTTGAAGTGGAAGAATACTCAATCAGATTTTTTTATATAGCCGACATCTCTTTGGAGACAATAATTAGAAGCATTTCAAAAAGTATTATTTTTTTTAACCTCCGTCCTCCCTTCCTTAAGGCTATGTAATTACTTGAGATATTTCAAGATGTTAAAATAACAACCTCATAATGTGCGCATTCTTCTTCGAACCAACCAAATAAAAAACCAATAACTTTTTTAGGTAAAAACCACGTCACATAACAGCCGATTTTAACTTCCTTCCACTCATAGACGAGATTTTTTTAAGATCTCAGATGTGAACGCACTTTAATAAAATATTTGCTGTGTGAACTCGTAAAAGTCAAGTTAATCTCACAGTCGATCATTCTGTTGGCGATTCTATCAAATATTATGGCTCTTACGTCACTCACAGGTGATAAAATTTTATAAACATTAATTTTTAACTTTATTGCGAAATATATCTACTACAAAAAGCGTAGTTTAAACTTGATTAATGATCTCAACGGCAATTATGTAAATTGTGTTAAAACAAAAACTAAAAAATAATAATCGTTAGCCGTTCGAAACGAAGTTGAAAGGTATTTATTTCATAAAAAATATAAATATAGTTGCAATAGGATTTTGTGAATTCCATTTTGTGTCATCCCTTGCCGGATGTGGCTAGATAATTGTATAAATGTGCTATGTTAGGTATAAAGCGGCGGTGTAGTTTAAGTGACTAGCCCCAATGCGGGTGACATAAACACCTGCTTGTATTTAAAACCCCCTTTAAAAATAAAGCGAAAGAAACAATAGTCCACATCTTGGACGTTTAAAACAAAAAAATAATGATCTATGTTTTTAATAGTATGAAGTTTGCAATATGCGTATTTTTACCTAAATGTGTAAAATAACGTAAATGAGTACAATAAGTTGAAGGGGTTGCATTAATAGTTGCTGTAACAGATGAGCCACTAACGACTGATAAACTGTTATTATTAGAATCTCTGGGTCTAGTGCCTTTACTATCGTATTAAATCTAATTGAGTCCATCCTACGTAAAGCCGATCCCGTAGTAAGACAGGCAATTAGCAGAAACTACAAGGCATTTGTGGATTTTAAACACCTAAAAGACATAAACATTTATAAAAAACGATTGTGTCAGAAACTAAAATAATATGGCCAAATTTTAGTGTATTTTTAATTGAGCAAAAAGGATTACGACTCTAGATTTTAAACTTTACAACATATTCATAAAACAGAGAAATATTTTATTCAGTTGCTAATTGTTAAACAACATTCCTACGATCAAGTTCCTGGCTTGAAATTATCTTGTCAAATCGATATAAAAATATGTCAAATATACCTATATAAATTCATAGGATCACATAATAATGTTGGCTATTTCACGCACAGCTGATCATGATTACAGCTATTATGATAGGTATTTGCAAGCAAATAGTAATTATATCTCAGTTTGTTATTGAGGATAATTCTCATATTCTCGTTCATATAAATTCTCGGAATAATTCGAAGATTCGTCTGGAATTGTTCATAAATTATCTTGATTTGTAAAGCTAAATATTTCTCAGCATATACACGCACATGGCAAAATGCATTAGCATATTCACCATAAGAATCTGTGATTAAACATTCATACATAAACTCACACCTTTTTCCTAGAAGGAGTAAGCAGTGGTGCTGCCAGGACACCTACATTTCGCCTTATGTATTCCGTCCCACGATGTGATAGGGGGCGAGCCACATCGGGCACAAAATCTGTGATTCAACTCTGGATTTAACTTTCTTCTAACAAAATACCTAGCTGAGTACATAAATATATTTTGTGTACTTATATATTTTTTTATTCAGGAAACATTTGCGTCTAATAAAAATATACATATCTATGATCTACAATTACAAATGTGGTGCTGCCAGAGTGCATGTTTTTGATCATCAAAATGGCTATTTCATAACCTATGTTGTCACCAATAGAAGGACAAACATAAATAATGTTTAAAAAACACCACCGAACATTATCGTAGGACAAAAAATACATTATTACACCAACCAAACATTGTCAAGAGCCTTATTATGAGTCATGTCCGAAGTAACATCCTAAACGTTCTCAACCGACAACTAATTGGCTTCAAAAGGCTGAACTATTAAACTGGCCGATAATTCCACGGGCTCGGTACGCCGTCGACTTTGAAAAATTACCGCCATAACTTAACGCGGTCACTTACAAACTTCCCTATTGAGATATCAATATTAGATGACGCGGTACGACGTACGCCTCTCGTAAACACTACCCTTACCATGAGTGACAACTCGAAACAGTTTCAAAGGATTTCACTTCGGTGAGAAATCTTATAAGTATAGCTCAGCTTTCCAACAGCACAATTAATTATTTTTCTCTAAATTTACGTGTATGGATAATAAAAATGGAATAAAAATATAGAAGAAATAATTTGACACTGGAATTAGACCGCAATTAAAAGATTGCAGTAAAAATCCTTGGAGAAAGTCTATATCCAGCAGGAGACTTGCCATGGCTAAAAATGATTAAGATAGTAGAAACTTGGCGAAAACAAACATGATATTTTTATTGAGGCGCTATAGGACAACGGATAGACATAGGCGTCCTCCAGTACCATACTATGTGCAGAATGAAAAAATATACTTATAAATATATTTTTTAGGAAAATACTGGGAGTAAATTCGCCTCAGTTTAGTTCACTCATTTGCCCCAACATTAAACAATCACACAACTCGATCCGAAACGGAGTCCGTGGTTCAGATTCGCAGAGAATAAATATTGTAAAGGGGTGATTTATTAAGTCTGAGCTCGGCCCGAGAACCGATCGGCCGGCCGATGTTACTATCGGGATGGTTTGAAATATGCCCGGAGAGCGCTATTGTTGTGATGTGAGAAACGGTGTTTAACAAGCGCCGCGCTTGATCGATGGAACTGGCGGTAACACCCCGCTATATTTCAAACTGGGAATGCACTAAAATGCGGCTAATTTCGATAGGTCACACGGTGTTGATGCATTGATTTAGTATTATTTGTTTTTGTAGCGTTATGCGTGGCCGTCGAGAGGTTTTTAAAATATTTTTTAAATTTATCATTTTATTGTTAAATAAATTGTTTGCGAAAATTGTTTGTGATTTTGTTCATAGTAGTAGATAAGGTTTTCTCATATTATGTTTTGTTGACATTACTGTTTTATCGCAAAGCGGTTAAACATTAAATTAAACTTTTAATGTTGTTGACTTAAACGTCAGTGGCGCAACAATTTTGAAGTGTTTATTTTCTGCCTCTCCCAACTTTCTATTGTCTGAAACTCGGAATTTATTACACCATTCACTAATCCAGATTAGGCAGAGTCGGAGATACTAATCGGTGCTAACAAAATCATTATACTCGGAACCCGCTGTGACAAAAGAGTGGAGTTAAAGACACTGTCACAGTCAACACTTGGCAATACAATATTTACAAATACGTACATTTTTCAATATTAATGACATGGTTAACGCGTGGATCCAAAAGTAGACATTCCCTTTAGTTAAAGTGGCTAATTATTAGAAGTATTTATAAAGGCGCAAAACATACGTACCAGTTATATTCCAAGTTAATTTCGATGAGAAAACACTTCACACAGCCTAACAGCTACTGAGTTATACAGTAAAAGCTCCTTATTCGCGCATCCTTCATTCGCGTTTTCACTATTCGCGGATAAAAAAATTGTGACACGATTCCTATATTCGCGGCTAAAGATTTCTTTATTCGCTGATCCAATCGGTAGATAGTACATACATTTTAATAAAAAGAATTCCAATATGTATCCAACCAAATATCCTTTGTAAACGCGCCGATAAATGGACTAATGAAAAAGTAAAATAGACCTTATTACAACTATGTAATAAGTATGTTATTAAAATATGGTATCGCCGCTGTATTGGTTCGGCCTTTGACATAAACTGCCTTCGCCGCGGTCGGTGTTTTTGAGAATGTAAACAAACAGAATTAAAGCTACCTCAACAAGCACTGGAAATGTGACATTTAATCTGAAAAATCTTAGTGAAGGTTTAAGAATGGCAAATGAGCTTCGTGATTTCTTTATGAAAATTGATCCGTCTATGGAACGAAGTCTTATTTTTAAGAGGCAAATTGCTAATGCCACTGCTGAATATCAGTTTGAACTGAAAGAGCTTGTAAAAACTGCCAAGCAAGAAAAAAATACAAAATTCTTTAAACCGTTGCCTAAGCCTGAAGATAATAATTAATAAGTATGGGCAAAAACTTCAATTAAATTGTTTTTTTATATGTTTGTTTTTTTTTATTTTGTCACCTAGGAACGTATGCCCTGTAATCCCATATAAAATACCATTCTATATTCACGGTTTCTCTATTCGCGGCATATTTACGGAACGTATACCCCGCGAATAAAGAGCTTTTACTGTATAAATACACTACTGGCATGACACAACATTCAATAAACCGGACAATATCCAGACCCTTAACCCTTCAAAACTGAATAATGGCGTGTCCACAATAAAGGTGTGAAAGATTGTTCCAAGTAGGTGTCATATCTTGTTTATCGTTGGGTGTAGGTGTGACGCGAGCCTAATTGTCAGTAGGCGCTAGTTAGATAGTAAATGTAAATTAATTTGAATGGGCGAGTGGGTGACAGTCCAGGCTGACCTAAACAATCAGCAAGCACAAAGGGCGGTGGCGCGCGGACCTAAAGCACTTTAGTTTTGTAAGACGGCTGGTGTAACTTACAACTTTAAGCGATGTTTAGAGTTAGAGTGCTGAGAGTAGTGATTCTTTAGGTATAAAGTGGCTCAAAGACCTTGAACTTGTTGTGAACAATTGTCGATATCGATTTCCAAAGATATTACACTATTTATATTCACTAGTTAATATTTTATGATTGCATTAGATTGATTGTCGGCGAAAGCCTATTATTATATTTTTGCTCCCAGTTCAGCAGCTCTCAGAATTGGGTATTACAAATTGGATACCTAATACTGGAGACTGAATAAAACATTTCATACACTCACTTTCTTCTCAACCAGGAAATATGCGAAGATTGTTGGCCCACCATGCGATAAAAACTAGCTATGTTAGGATTTTTCTGGTGGAGGTTTTTACTAATAACATATTTCGTCATTGGTATTGCTGCAGCCTGTGTAAGGTTCCGCTTCCTGCTCAACCTTCTCCATTTCACCCAATTTTGCTCGTCCTTAACTGAAGACCATCGACTTTTTCCACCTGACATGATATTGCTCATCCTCCTGTAAGACTATCAACTCTCACCATCTGTGGGTTCAGGATTGTGCAGGTGACTGTTGGATGTATTTATTTATTTATTCTTCGTCACTAAGCCAGCGCGACGACGGCTGTGAATTCGACCTTGATCAAATAAAAGAGCAAACGCCTTCAACAGCTTCTAACTTGCAGCAAACATAAACACGGTGGTTAGTATAAATCCAGCGAGCTCACAAGCTCGGTTGCATTGTTCGGCGGATTGCGTTATTTGTCACGTTCCTGATGCGTTTGCGAAACTCATGTTCGTGCTCCCCCACTGACAAATACTGTTGCTTTTAATAATGAGCACCGCTTACGTGGATAACAGATTTAATGGCCGGCGGTGCGGTGGTTATCGCCCGCTAAATTGCCCCGTTCAATAGTGTGGATGTTACTGGTTAAGAAATAGTCTAGCGTTCGGTGTCATGGAGTTTGTGGGTTTATACTGGGAAATAGTGATTTGGTTCAAAATCCAGTATTAGCCTTATATAATGGAGACGTAGAGATCAACAAGAAGGTGAAATATATTTTGAGTTTTCTCAAATCCTGCTTCAATCTTAACCTTTTACATCGAACCCTAAGTTGGCATAGTAATCTAAGCAAGGATTTCTTTAAGTCATCTATCTTATGGTTTGTAGTTTCATTTTCTATTACTATGCTCCATGCCACCATTACCCGAACGTTTTTCTCTAAATTCTATTCTTGTCAACTTAAGTATCCTATTAAATAATCTTCCTACCTGTTCTTGAGCTTGGCAATGCGTCTACTGACAACACGCTTGTTTACTATTGAATATTTTCATTTCTGCGGCATTATAAACATAAACAAGATTTAATTAAAAGATATGGCGTCAAAGAAGTGCGTTTACCTCCTAACATACGGGAACGCTGCATCCATAAAACAATTAAGCCACATGGAACTAAATCTACCTCATAGACACTGCAACTTTGTCTGTGCAGCCGCCATCCTACTAAAGTAATACAAAACAGCAGATATTGACACGGCAAATAATCATCTCAATATCGTCGCTTCATATTTATAACTGATACGGTGACCGACAACAAATTGTCAACATGTCCGCTGCCTACGTCACGTCGTCGAGATTTATGCGTCCAGCCCGCGTCTCGCAAATTGGCGCGGTATACGGCCGGTTACCCTCATGTAATGACATAATGCGAGGGCAGGTTATTGATATATACGTCTTAATACGCGGGACTCTTGGGAAAAGGTTGGATGATGCGTTATTGTTGGGACTGTGTAAGCGTTTGTTTTATTTCTTCTGCGATAAAAGTGATATTATTGCAGAAATGGGAAATGAGATATTCGCCAGATGGTAAATATCCTTAAAATACGCTAGTGCATTTTTAATGCTGAATAATGTTTTAAGTTAAACACGTAGGTGAATTTCTAAGTTAATTGATTTTGTAAATTAGGTATTCGGAAAACCGGAATATTTATATGAACCGTCCAGAGATATCCATTCACCATCTTTCGTTGGATTGGGCTTACTATCTTACTTACCATCAGGAGTATCCAATACCGTAGTAATTTTGTCGTTTAGCGCTAATAGATATCTATATGTAAGAAATAGTGGTATTGGTATCGGTCCTGGTACTAACCTCGGCAAACTAGGTGTGTATCACTGTCCACGCTAATATTTCGCGTTTCGGAACTAGACATAATTGTGTCGATTGGAAAGATAATCTGACGGAAACTCTATCCGGGCATACTGACTTACAAACAGGTGCACTTAAAAATAAATCAATCTAAAGTATTTTTGCTTTTCAAAATAAATAATATTTATTATCAAAATTAAAGCACAAAATCCTACTTAGAATGCCAAACGATGCTTAATATTCTCATTTAAAAAGAACGTT
Organism: Deilephila elpenor; assembly: GCA_949752805.1. Classification (NCBI taxonomy): domain Eukaryota; kingdom Metazoa; phylum Arthropoda; class Insecta; order Lepidoptera; family Sphingidae; genus Deilephila; species Deilephila elpenor. Next base: position 4,756,777 of record OX457116.1, read on the forward strand.
CATGATAATGACCTCGTTCAGCATTATTTAATCTAACCGACATTAAACCAGTTATAAACTCTTTACCGACGTATTTTAAAATATTAATAAAATGATTACATGCCGATAACAATGCATTAGAATAAAATACGTATAATAATAGTTAATAACAATTAATGAGATTATATCGTGAAATTGAACAGCACACAGCGCTTTGGTCGCGAGCCAGTTTACTTTAACTACTTACGATTAAGCTTAAAACTTGAGTCACTAACTTAAATATAGAATTAAGTTACTCATTGCTCGGTTTGAAATACCTTCGATCTGAGATACTTTCGAGAATCAATGTTTTTTGTAGAAGCAATATTTATTGAATTGAATTTAAAATATAGAATATTTTCACTAAAATGTACTTAACATTTCTATTTGAGTTACAAATAAATATTTATCAATTAAGTGATAGTTTAGTTTGGAGCAGAACATCCTACAGGGCCGGAGATCGTGGGGTTGATTTTAGGACAGGTAACTTTCTCTCACACTCGCGATGTAGCTAAATATTATAAAGCTTTTTCCACAACTGAAGGTTCTTCACGAAAAATCAATGGTTTGTGAAGCCTGCCACATCTTTATTAGATCAGCGTGGCAGCCTAAAGCCTTTATTTTTTATCCATGTACCTAAATGCAAAACTGTGAAACAATTCAATTACAAGGCAAATATAAATGACAAAGTAATTTATTGGTTCATTTAGAAAACCTACAATAAATCTAAGGCCAAATTACATATAAATCAAAACGGGTAACCTGTTAACGTCATTATGTCAACGTACAAGCCGATTTCCAACATTCTGCCAACTCGGCTGTGCACAGCAAACGCAATAGAAAAAAATAACACTAACTAGAATACAAGGAACCTTGAAAATTATCTCCAAGCGATCTAATAGGATTCAACGACATTTAACTTCAACCGGAGGTTTATTAGGCTTGCTACGTGTTTCAACTTAATATGCAAGAAGCCACAGGTTATAGAGAATTTTATTCCGATATAACTGGCAATTTATTTTTCATGTTGAATTTATGATGTAATAGACCTCATGACACAGTGTGGGAAGAGGCCAATGTGACGCCAGAGGCTGTAAGGGCAATCTTCCTAACGGGACGAATGTTTAGGTGACTAGATTCCAACCAAGGTTTCGGAAATTTTCTGGATTTAGGCCTCTCCAACTAGTTGCTGTGGGGATCTTTGGAAAAAAACCTGTTCAGAGTACGTCTTGTAAGTGTAGGTGATAATGATAACAATTTGAAACTAAAATACGCCGTTTTTTTAAGACTTAAGACATATTTAATTGCGGCTTGAAGCTAGTTCCCGTAAGAAACTCCCTTGTTTGGTGTTCAATATCATTTCGAACCACTACCGATATTGCCTCAGAAGCTTAGTTGTATGTATGTACGGGATAATATAAATCAGCCATTAACATAAACAATGTAACTTGTATATCCCAAATACTGATCGATATTTATAAATATAAAATTAATTTTAATAACCTCTATATGACCTAAACATCTACGAAACGAACACAAAATTCAAATGCTAACCAGGCTCATACAAAAGCCCACTAACATTTCCTCTACAATTGAAGTAAGTAAGTACTGTAAACTTTTCTAACAATGATATCGCGAAGCATTTAAGTAAACAAAAACGAGTTAAGTAGGTAATAAATCACCATTAGTTTGCCAGGGTCAAGTTCATTAATGCAGAACGTATGTACAAATGTTAACGGGGAGGCTGGGACGGAGTTGGTTAGAGGTTGTGTGGACGTAGACCTATTTTTGCAATTTACTTGTATGTATGCTCAATAAAATAATCAGCATACGAGATTTACTAAAACCGAAAAATTTAAAAATCGAATTGTAGTCCCAAAGATCCTTACCTCTCTTTCCATTTGCAAAGTGTAGTAGCGCTCCTACTATGCCAAATAATGAACATAAATGTTAATGAGCTGAGGTCATATCAAGTGACTCAGTCATAAAGATTTTTTTACATTAATATCAGGTGTCAAATGTCAATGAACTTCTGTTAATTCAATCAGTCGACACAGAATGATGTATTGAAGTAAACGTATTTTTTTGACTATTGAGGAAGTGGCGGCTTTCCTCATAGACGCGGCTCGTCAAAGGCACCGCCTGGTCTGTCTGCCGACGCGTGCTTCTTGCGGCTTCCTTTGATGCGATTATCGTTCAGCTCCGAAATGCGAGTTTATTGACATTCAACAGCTGATTCCGGGGATACGTGTTTTAATACTAATTTGAGTTATAACAAATTATATATTGCGTTATTTTTGTACATAGGTAAATATTATATTTTATGTACCTAAATATATTCAGGATAAATTTTAAATTATCTAATAACTATCTACATACTTATAGCTTGTATTTAACGTCAGAAAATGCAGATCATAACACGATAATTATAAGAGTTATCGATTTATCCTGGATTAATTAAAAACCTGACTTTGAACCCTGATTAAAAACCCGAACCTTCCAAAACTACCTAATTAATTTAAGGAAGCAATTTATTTGTATCCATAGAGATAATGAGACTTGCATAACGCTAGGGTTGTTTTCTATCCCTAATGGCCGATATTAATAAACGATCTTGGTTTCTATCTAAAGATCGATCGCGAAAATAAACCAATGGGCTCAAGGTATTGCCGACACGCTCACATTTGATGTGTTCTGATTGGTCTATTTTCCGGATCGATCCTTAGATAGGGATTGGGATTGTTTATTAATTTTGTGTGTAGGTCCGTGCCTCTGGCCGCTCGCCCTTTTGGTTCACTATTCGCAGCCTTCACACAACTATCTGCTCTTTCCTAATGCGAATGTAAAAGCGATTTGTCGCCGTCCAACACATATCTAAACTTTGATGTACACTCATTCAGAAAACTTTATTAATATGCTATTAAATATATTTTAATTAGCGCAATTTAATGTGCTTGGAATCGTATAAATATAAAGGTAATATATTATAATCTAGTTAAAGAATTGAATTTTACTTTTTTGATAGTTAATCCGGATGAATAAATTGAATTCGAATGAAACCCGACTTTCTACAGGCTGTAAAAATAATTACGGTAATTATTTTTTTAAGTTGGCGCAATATATATGTGTATTGTATCGAAATATTACAAAAATAATTCGATCGACCGCGCACCATTTTTCTATCTTGGACATAAAACATTTGGGTAACATTCCGACCTGGAAACACCATCTAGAAATTTTCAGTTTCTACTTTTAAACATTGTTTATACCTTATACAATTTTAATTGAAAGGAATTTATTTAAAATTACAATATTAATTGAATAAGTCTAACGTACTCTACTGTACCCGGTGGGTCCAGGGCTGAGTCCAACTATGTGACATTTCCCTGAATCCACTATCTTAAAGGTTGCCAACAAACGTAAGGTGAGCCCTCCAAAGGTTACAATACGTACAAATTCAGTATAGGCGAGGTGTCTTACGATGTCACTGAGCATTATTGTGGTTTATTTGAATTATCTACTCCTATGTTAGTTAATCTGACATTTTCCTAAGATAATGCAACGATATCTACGTAATTGTCAATTATATCCACATTGGAGTGGTGATAATTGCAGTTACATTAGGTGGGGTCAAAATATCAATAATCAGTAATTGGGGATGGTTTAAGAAATAGTCAAGTTATTGTATTTACATCGATATGACAGTGGTTGGTTTGTTTTCCAAAGGATCCTTGATGTCTTTTTTTTCACTAGCATAACCCCGCAAATATTTTGGGTTGGAGCATTTTTTAAATAGTGTTTAAGAAGTATTTTGCATCGGATTTAGTTTAATTAGTGTTTTAGAAAATAGTGCGATGCCAGGATATTCACATTTTTTTGTCAAAAAGTTGTTAGTATTAATTGCATCTTCGTAACCATATATGTAGAAACGTCGTCTTCAAATTTGCATAACAAAAACATTGTTTCCATTTCATTATCCTCAAGCCGGCATTTGAACGTTTCATTTTAGAATTAACGACACTAATTGGCAATTCCCACATACATTACTAAGTACCTTATAACATCGACGTTGCTATAATCTTATCTCACTACAAATTGTAAGTTAAGCGCTGTGTAAATACACAAAACGCACCGATAGACTTTCAACAAACAGTGTAAGGAATAATACCTAATATAAACATTAAACTTTAGTGGAGACCATTTTCTAGTATCTGGTAATGGGCAAACCATGTAACAATGTCCTATTATATGTTATTCGAACGCCAATTCTTTCACGTAATATGGGATCACCATTTAGAAGTTATTTTAATTGCGTGCCAATGTTTGCCGTATAGCCAATAATGTTGCAAATTGTATCGACGCGTCCGAAACTACGTATTGGGGATATAAGATTTACGTTTTCAAATTATTTATACAAAATGCTGTCGTCTAGTACCAACAATAAATTGTATAATGCGTTTATTATGTCATGGTGAGCGTGGTGGTCTGTTGGTAACATGTTTATGGTGGTCGCAGGTTCAAATCCCAGGGTACACCTCTGACTTTTCGGAGTCATTATTTGTGTTTTGATAGTCAATCACCACGAACTATAACGGTGAAGGAAAACATCGTAAGGAAATCATACCATAGCAATTCGGAAGAATTTCTATGGTAAGTATCTAAAAGTCCGCCAACCCGCACTGGGCAAGCGCGGTGGACTATACGGCCTAACCCCTCTCAATCGTACTCTCGATTGTAAAGGAGGCCCGTGCCCTGCAGTGCGACTTATTTGGGCTAATACAAATTTATTATGTCATAATAGAGAAAATCTCTAACCATATACATTATACACTGAATACCACTAAACACAAGGTTGGGCGTCAATCCTAATTTTATTTCTCGTTTTGCTAGGTCACAGAATCAAAGACTATGTAAACGCGAATGTGAATAATTGTAGTAGTAGCAACATAAGTATTGGTATTAAGCGGTTTTGCCAACTCTAACCATTAATATCATATTTCATCGGAAATTACTTCCATCAAAGTATTGAAGTAATACTATAAATCATTTTAATTCATTGAATTAGGAAATAGTAGTATTAAGAAATAGGAAATGCTGACAATATTATTTTGTTGCAGTGAACAAGAAGCAACTGTAATGAAGGCTAACCCTTGGCTGTACCACTACTACGCAGTCCAGTCCAAGCTTCACTATGGACTGGCTTACGAGGCAGCGACCAGAATGTACGGCCCACCGCCACCAGACCTTCAGGTCTACCCACCAGCAATGCAGTACGCTCCAGCGCCACCTGTCTGCATTAATGGGAACCAACCAGTCATGATGCCAAACCCTGGAATCCAACCCCACATAACCCATGTCCCAGCACACCTAGCTCCCATGCATTATGCTTACGAAAGACCAGAGAACAGCCCCGTCGATTATTCCGTCTCACTACAAGAAAACAGGTAAGACAAATACTCATTAAGACGGCAATTTAGGCTGTTAATGTCAATATAAATGGAACTTATACAATAGAAGTTAACCCGTTATCAGGAATAGATTTAATGGCATGTCCTAGAATCAATGTAATTGCACTAAGACCTTGCACCGTCAAAGTATTTGTTTTGCATACTATTAATTAGTTACTTCGTTTGCATATCTAACTGCAAACTAAATAATTCCCGCGATGGAAGTTCCGCATGTTTAACATTAGATTCGTATTTCAGGTACCACAGTATACGGATAGAGGATACCCGGATACAACCTAATGCCAAACGGAAAGGGAAAAATGCTGATGATAAACCAAACACGCCAGTCTCAAATATGTCTCCTCGATGTACGTCGTCCACTGTGACATCAGGAGACACGTTGGTAGCTGTATCAGCTGGATCCATTGCCAGTCGGCGACCGGGATCGAAAAACTTTAACATAACAGAAACTGAAATGGTTGACCAATGGAATCCTAGTCCCACGTGGTCGGAATCGGCATTACAAAAGGTTCCTGACGTCTGCCATCAAGACCTGAGCCCTTATGTGACGACCACGCCCCCTACCCCCAGTGGAACACCATCAGCATACACTCACAACTACAGTCATACGTTTGTGTTTGACTGGTCACCAGAGCAATATGTTCCTCATACTAACAATAGATGTAACACAGTAACCACAGAAAGTTCCTATCAACAGACGTGGAATAGGAGTCAACGGACATTCGCTCAGAGCGGAGAGAGTTCAGTAGATGAGAATTGCAATCCTAATAGATTAAGTTTATCAATGAGGGTCAGTAATCCACCGCCAGCATATAATGCGACTAGGGAAGGAGAGATGCTTAGGAGGCAAATGGGTAAGCATTATTTACAAAATGTAATCTATAGAACTAACACTCATGATTTATTCGCTTTAAACGTAAAGCTAGGTAAACACGATGCAGCATTATAAAAATGATTGGAATTTCTGATTTATCACTTGGTAAACGAAACCGGATTAGCATTATATTGACAGTATTATGAGACAATTGTTATTAAGTAATTACATCACAGCTATAAACAACGGCCTGTTTATGTCATCAAAGTCAAGCCGGCAATACTATTGATCAGAAAATTATCTAACCGATTTGAATCTAACTGTAATGTAAAATGATAATATAAGGTAGGATAATATAAGGTAATAAAATATAGAAAAATGTTAATGTTTAGCCTCTCACACGTGTTATTTTTAAAGAATGGCCTGTAATTCTACGACACCATTTTTCTTTCCTGTTTTTAACTACGGCAAGTTTACATCACCGAGAACTAATGTTCACTTCTTTTGTTATAGATCGTCCACATCCAGACTCGCCGGATGCCAAAAAGCCAGCATTATAACTGTAGCAATATCGTGTATTATATTTTAAATAGATCAATATTTTGTTACCCCTATATGAATAAATTTTATTAAATTTAGATTAAGAAGCTCTGGAACTCTCCTGTGATCTATGTGTATGTAAGGTTTTTGTAAAGATAAATTGTACATAACATTCCATTGCTGTCGAATTGTATAAATAATGTTATTATAAGTGAAACATATTGCTTGTAGGTAGTATCTGTGTATACGAATCGTGTTGGTGTAAATACTGTACTTCAACTTATTGTCCTAATATTTTTAGTTAAACTACTTTGTAATAAATTAGAGTTAAGAAATACCTAGTTCCAAAAACTCGCAGCTTAATTATGCATGTTGTAAAATATCAAAGTATTATGAAATATTTTCTCGATTAATATCGACTTTGAAGTCATTCTTGTTGAATTATTTGCTCACTGTTCTTAGAAGTTTTCATTTTTCTTAATGTTCCTCTGTATAACTTGTTATTTTTTTAATTTCAATCCTAGATTTTTCGGTACCTATTTTTTATATATACAACAAAGTATATAGCGAATAAATTATACAAACTCTTTCCTACGTATTTAAGGTATGTTTAAATGTGTCGAGTTATCTAAAAGTCCGTCCAAATTCGAATATCGGATATGAGAAAGTTTGTACAAAATAATTTTAGATGTAACTATGTAAAAAATAAAACAGAAGCTGGATTGTGTAGAATTAATTTATAAACATTGTATTGTTGATATGAGTTTTGAAAAGTAAAGATATTAGAACAAATATTGAGTGTTTTCTATTAAATAAAACACAGCGTGTGTCTTCACATTTATTTCGCTTAATACAATATAATCCATTCTATAATCAATTTGATGAGATTTATTATAATTTTCCTATCACAAATCAGGTCTGAGACGCATATTTCGCAGTAAGCATAAGTCTCTGGCAGTGTCTTTCCTACCGTAAGCTGTAGATAAATCATACAATCTTAGAATCAAACCTATATTGAAGCTGTCAGGCAGTGCCTTTATCAAAGTTGGCACAAGTTCACTAGGCATCTTCTGCAGTACGAATTGTGTCCGATCTTGTCCACATTGCACCACGTAGACTAAAAACTGCAATATAAACTGAGTTTGAGGGGTGACTTCGCCATTCTTGCCCGCCAGTTGCGAAAATGATGTGAACAAAGTATCTAGAGCCGAAAGCAATGGCTCTCGTAACGCAACATCTGAATTCCCTTGGCCCTGAGAGTAATACATGCCACTTCCATCAGAAGTATTGTCGTTCAGTCTTCTCATTTTGCTAGAAGAACACATAGCATCCATATCTTCGGATTCATCATGGCGCCGTTTTCGAGATGTGTGTGCCTTGTTGATGTTACTATGTTCTAGTGCCGCATAAATGCTGTACACCGTTAGCTTGGCTAGCACAGTCGATTGAGGCTCGACTAGTTCTTCACACAATTTCGCATTGTACAAATATTGTGGCAATACATGCAATAACAATGCCTCTGTACATCTCCCTATGTCTAAATGGAACATCGCAAGCACTATGTCCACTGACCTATCAAGGTCTTCTTGATAGCGGAATTTTAATGTCTCCCTGACTAAGTTAGTCACAAACCATACAGGTCCTGTTGTATTCAATAGATTTTCTATAATGTGGGTGGCGTCAATATGGAGATATCCCCTTGATTTAATATCTTCCCAAACTGACTGCAACTGTTCTAGTATGGGTTGTCGTGAAACAATATTGTGGGAGAAGACCAAAGCTTTCGACTTTGGCACTGATGGTGGATGGATGTCATATTGCATCTTCCTTATTATTTGACACATCAAAGTGGTCCTCTCTTTGTAATAGTTATGCTCTTTTTGGGCTGACTCAACTTCAGTTAGCGGTGACAGAAATTGTTGAACCATGTTGATAGGTTTTAAAAAAGCATCTTGATGGACCACATTGATATATGAGCAAAGCCATACTGAAGCACAAACAGCTAAAGATGCCATTTTCTGTCTCAGGGAATCCAACATTCTTTTGACATCAGATGCTGACAGTGAACCTTGCTCCCAAGCAAAGAGTATTTCTTTAATTGCACCACTCACATTCATGCAGAGATCATGTGGTTTCATATTAGTATTCTTGAAGTCAAATTCTGGAGCACTCAAGTGATGAATAAATATGTCAACAAGTTGAGGATCACACTTTTGTAAGATTTGTTCCGGAGATTTATGTACTCCTTTCAGAACCATGCATTCTCTAACCCATTTTTCAAAAAACGAGTCCCCATTGTCATCTAAAACAGTGTCAGCCCCATAGTTTTGTACTATTGAGCATAGAAGCAAAAATGAAATATCAAATATGTATACTTTGGACTGTGGAGCACCTTTTTCTGTAGCAGCAAATAATGCAATTTCATTAAACTTTATGAGTCTTGAGACAAATAACTTAAGTTTTCCTTCAACAGTGGCAACTGCTAATATTGTATCCAATGTTGTACCTCCAACTATCTGGCAGAGCATTGCATATAAAGATTCTTGTGTTTTATGAAAGTCACCGCCCATAGTCTTTAGAATGCCATCTAAAGTAGGTTCCGCACAGGTTATGAATGAAGGTACTGAGCCTTGCAAGCCAGTGGGCTCTAATTTTTGAAGTTTAGGATCTTCAGTTTCCCGTTTCTTTTTAAAATAAGCTAAGTGGCTCTCTGACATTACATTTAACTTCACTAACGGCTCAATAAGGGATATAATACTGTTACATGAATTTTTTGTATCAACAATATCTAACAAAGGAGCAGATTGAAGTAGTTTCTCAAATGCTTCTACCAATTCTGATGAGTATTCACTCTCTTTATTACTTGTACCACAAATACCATGAAGATAACTCATAACTTGTGGTATTTTCAAGAATGTGAAAGCAGCCCATAATGCCTGCTTTGAGGCATCTTTGCTAGAATCATTTAAGGATATGAAACAAGCTCTAACAAGTTCACAGTACAGCCTTGATAGAGAATAACCTTTGATCCTTTGTACCATGAGAAGTTGGCTGGAAAACTGCTGCATATCTGCACTAGGGTTTGACAATACATTAATAGCTATTAAAGCTTGGAGACAGTGTGTTACGGGCTCCGGTTTATTATTTAGAGGTGCTATTTTGTCAATGTCCATATTACAAATCTTTTGCAAAGTTTCATGAATAGTCACAGGTGCTTTGAATTGAGTGTTCATCATCATAAAGCCAGTGATCTCTTGACATTTCTTGGTGACTTCATTATATTCTTCAGGATCATTTTGTTTGGCCAAATAAAACATGGCAAGTAGGAAATCCGTGTTGACAATAGAATTGAGTAGCGAAGTTGACTTCTCCAAAAGATCTATACTCTGTATTGGGTTAGATGATGGGTATTTGCTTAACGAGTAATGATAGACTTGGAGCAGCCATAGTATAATTGATGACACAGCATACGCTAGTACTTCTTCCTCCATCTTACCCCTGCATGTAATGCTATCCAGAAAACTTTCAAGAAACTCCAACAAACTAATAATGCAGTGTGGTTTGTGAAATGCATCGAATTTCGCAATTCTTTGTAAAACAGCCGCGTACGAGACTAAATGTGAAGCTAATGAATGCTTTAGATATGAAATTACTAGTTGGTTAGCACCACAACCTACCATGGCCTGTTGTAGAATACAATCTGCTAGATTATACAAGTCCCCACTAACTCCTCTTGGTAATATTGTCTTGATATTTATCCCCCATTGTATGTCAGTCCATCTTTCTCTCCATGCTTTGAGAATTAGCGCTTTTAGCGAGCTAGTCTTGCTCGTAATCTTCGACGCGTCCATGTTCGCGGGATTTGTTTATAGTTTGCACAAAAATATTTGATTCATTCAATTAAAATGTCTGTATTAATCATGGTCAATCAATTAGTTAATATTCATTCACAATACTTTAATAGTATCCTAAAAGCACAATTTTTACCCTCAAATAAACATTAAACGGCGGACATTCACACTGCCACTTGTCAAAAATGTCAAAATAGTACTAGGCAAGTTTGCTGAATTGTGATTGGTCGATATACCGAAGTTTAAGTCTCTAAACCAATAGCGGGGAAGGCGGTCTCGAAAGGAATGTTGCGTGTTATTACTCCAAAGATTTCTGTGGTATACTAAAGTTTTAACTTTAATGCGTAAGTGAAATATTCAATAATAATTATAATATGAATTTACAAGTGTGAATAGGTTTGCAGATTGGTTCCTAAATATATTATTATCTTACAGTTTTCTACAATACTGTATGTTTTGGTGTGTATAACTTCGTTAATAAAACGTAATAATTCTGTCAGTTTTGTGAAGTTATTTCATTGTCAAAATCCTAACCTCTGCCATCTGCTTTGTTTACAAACTTTTAACCAAGTAAAATAAAAAAATAATTAGACTAACAATGAGTTTCCGTGATTATAAGGAGAAAGTTAGTGAAGGTGATACAGTGATGTTGTATCTGAGTAATAATATATATGCCATTGATGTATACCGTGAAATAACAAACAAAAAAGGTGAAATCGTGGAAAACGTGTTTCAAACACCATTTGGCGCGCTGAAAATCAAAAATTTAATTGGAGCTGAATTTGGTTCTCGGGTACGTATTAAAAGTATAAACAAAGTAAGACTAAAATTCTATTTTACATTATATTAATACCGTTTTTGTAAACAGCTGATTGAACGATTTAAGCTAGATTTTGTTTTTATTTTATTAAATAATATTATTAAACTCCTAAACACAGCTGAGCACAAATATTGATTCCTTCTGAAAGCATTTAAAAAACATTTCTTATTAATTTTGATATAGACAATAGAATAATCATCAATTGCCCTACTCTGTAGCATCCACAAGTCAATTTCTAACTTAGCACAACAATTTTTATTTATTTTTTATAGATTGAGTTGTCAAAAGGATGGGCGCACATACTGCAGCCAACACCAGAACTATGGTCTTTGACCTTACCGCACAGGACACAGATAATATACACGCCTGACATCAGCATGATTATGATGCAATTAGACTTAGTGCCCGGCAGTGTGGTTGTTGAAGCTGGTGAGTATTCATTTGTGTATTGTATTATGTTAAATCCTTATATCTTGTCTTTTGTCTAAATCTGATATTGTTATAGTAATCAGAATACAAAAAATATGCCTCTGATATTAGCAATACATGCAGTGCCACATTCAAAATTCAATGTAAAATTTATTTTTAATAGCATCAATCATTCCCATAATATTTTTACTGCATCATAGTAAGTAAAAGATTGTGGCAAAAAAACTTAGTTTATTTAGACAAATAGCCTATTTCCATTATATGACTTTCATGTATGGTCTGTATAAAGTCTGACTTGAAATCATATTTTATGCTGTTTAGATTGAGTACTGTATGACAACAAATAGTTGATCTGATTACCAATTAATTGCTTTTTCACTCATATGAGAAGCCGCAAGTTCATTCCCCACACCAAGACAAATATTTGTGTGATCCACAGGTATTTGTTTCGGGTCTGGGTGTTTGTGGGACTGAAAAGTCTTGTAGTTTTTTATACTCACGACACAAGACTAGATCTTAGGGTTATGTACTGAAAACCGCCCTCCGAAACGGGTAGTAGTTAAGAAAAAATACTGAATCTAAATGATGTACAACATTTCATGGATTCAATAAATTATTTTCATTTCATTTCATTGTAAAAAAAACTTGTATTTTCATAAAATCAACACTTTCCTTTCGTTTGCCGTATATCATTACTTTTCAGAATTTGATCCTTATTAGTGACACTGTTGAATGGTGTAGGTATGTTTTTTTTTTCAAAATTAACGGGTTCGAATCCTAGCTAGGAATGTTTATTTTTCAAAAATTCAATAATTACAAATAAAGTTAATCACACAGACAAAGTTTGCGGGCAGAAGCTAGTACACAATAAATCAAATAAAGAGCTATTTAGGAAATCAACTACACTTGTAACAGGCACCGGCAGCGGTTCTCTAACGCACGCGCTGATCCGTCGCGTGCGCCCGCACGGACACGTGTACACGTTCGACTTCCACGAACACAGGGCCAATGTCGCCAGGGAGGAGTTTGACAAACATGGGATTAAGGATTTTGTTACTGTAAGTTATTTTTGCCTTTATGAGACTTTATCATATTTATTATTTGTGATTACCATTGTAACCTTAAGCTAAAATAGAGCGGCTAGTTCTAAAATAGTACCGAGTATTTAAGTTGTAAGGACTTTGGTGATATTAACTTGTCTTATGTCTACAACCCCAGTTAACCAAAAATAAGAACAAAGAATATTTGAAAAATATAATTAATGTTTTTCTACTACCATGAATTTGCCATTTGATTTTAATGTAACACTGGCCACTTGCTTGACTTCAGCGTTTTGGTTAAATTCTCCATACACAAATTAAATTTTTCAAACAGTCTAAAAGGATTGCCTGACCTAAAAATCGAACTCAAAACCTCATAGTTCACAGCCCAAACACCACCAAAGTAACAAGGCGATTTCTCTATTAAGATAACGATTGTAGGCTCAGCACAGAGACGTACTCGAGGACGGTTTCGGCGATGACGTGAAAGGGAAAGCTGATGCGGTGTTCTTGGACTTGCCGAGCCCGTGGCGCGGTGTCACCCACGCTGTGGCTGCTTTGAAGGAACAAGGTAGGATTTTAATATTTGTTCCACTAATAAGTAAATTATTTACAGGTTATATTTCTATTTTAAAAAACTGACTAAAAAGGGAAATCAAACTTGTCACGATAATTTGCCGCAAAGTAAATAGATACATCCATTCATTAGATTCAAATTCTAAGAGTTTTTTAGTTTAGGGACATTTAAATAGATAAAAGCAAAACAAAAATATCTTGTAAAACCGGCCAAACTCCGCGACCTCTTGTTTTACAGTGAGCGCTAAACCATCTGCATCGTATTAAAATACTGAATAGCCTCAGTAATTTATTTCAACTTCTAACAACATAGAATACACTGATTAATCGAACATGTAACAAACAACAAAACATTTGTACAAACATAAACCAAACCGAACATGCGGAAGCACAAATCGTACAAACGGACCTATTTTTCGTATCAATGCCTAAAACGTACGAACAATTAAAACGTAAATACTAAGCAACGGTATCTCAGATAGGATCAATGGTGTACGCTTGCGACCAGCAGATCCTTATAAATCGAGCAAATAGATAGCGATCTGATACGCGGTGTCGATTATTCAGATCCACGTGTAAGTTACTGCATGGACGATTGTTCATTAACTCGGTGTTTCGGGCTGGGCTTTGAGTGTACTCAGGCTTTAGAAGGAAATCCATGAGTATTTAAAAAGTACCTACGCTTGCCCTCTTTTTTGGCAACTCACTTAGTCAAGATATGGTTATTGTTAAAGAGGCTGCTATAGTTTTCCGCAGTGTTTGGCTCTGGTTCATTACCTTTATACGAAATGGTAAAAACCGTCAGTCTCCTACGTATTTTCGCTTCCGTCTGTAGCTTTTGTATAATGTATATTCTATTTGGAGCACACTGACAACAGTGTCGCCCGACGATTGATCTGATCTGATATTTATTTGTATTGCACTATCTTTACAATCAGTTGAAGCATTGTAGCCACATTTACGTGAAAGAAAAATGCCTAGTCAACAACAAAGTCGACAAACAAAATTAATCTATTCGCCAACACTCTCATAGCGACTGACCCCTCAAAAATCTCCACTTCCTCTCACCCCCCAACGAAACAGTCCAACTACGCCCACCGATACAGATTAATGCATAGAAACGTAGATAACGCATACGGAATCTATTCACCGCGATTTCAGACCGTTTGAACTCCTGGCATTTGCAGGGCTGGCGTGGGCACAGGTGCTCGATTTATTGCTTCTGGTGGCTTGTTATAATTATTATGAGATATTTATTATCCTCGTGTCAGTGTAAATTATGTTTATTAATTGTTGATACAGTGTGATTTCTTAAATATATATTTTGGATTTTGTAATGTCGGTTTTTGAAGTTTTAATGCATTGCTTTTTCCATTAAGGAAAAAATCAAAGTAACGGTACCTATTTTACGACAAAAAAATTGAAATAAAATGAATTTTCGTAATGGAACTAAATAAAATGTTATAATCAGAATTAGGTTTGTCACTACAATTTAAAAATCCATCGAAAAATTATCCATCTGTTGTTTAAAAAATATCACTTGCCAACAACAATCTATTTAGAAAATAGGTAATTAAAACCCATTAATCAGCTTTCGGAAATTTAATCGGTGTATTTTGCGAAAATTACTTCAGAACAACCCAGAGAATAACTCACTACCTTTGACCAAGTGCGCCACGAAAGCTGTCATTCGTTCTGATATAAAAGCGAGTATGTCATAAATCTGTATTAATATAATATTTCCTAGCACCTACACACGCCAACCCTAATACAATTTACCTAATTGGTGCCGACTCCTTTTAACATAAGTAAGTGGCAGATACACATCAGTAATTGATCGAGTCTGCGTGCCGGCGACAAAAGATATTATATATTGTCTCTTGCCCTTGAAAGTGCTATTAGAAGACCATTGTACCACAGCTTAAAAATTAATGTCAAAAGGTCGATATGGTATAAGTAGTTATAGCTGTTGCCAAATGTTTTCTATTGTGTTACTACTTAGTATGTACTATGGGCTTAATTGCTTTTAATCCTTACAATTTAAATCACACAGCAAAAAATAAAATTACGTACATATTTGTACCACTTTTGTAACACCCCAAACACGCCGATAGGCAAAAAATTCCGAAAAAATCGTTGCTTTTTTTAGCTTTAGTTGCATTGTGTCTAAAGTCACTAAAACTGGATATACCTTGTATTGCTTGACTGCGTTACCTAAGATCTTACATTCAACTCTATCCATCTTACTACCGACCCCAACGAGGTGACCATTACGTTACATAATTATTGTAATACCTCATGTTATCCTTACCTTCATCGTTCCTTAATTTTACCAAGGTACCTAACGTTCCGCCATCATCGAGGATGCTCAATTTGGTGAGATTAATCTAATACAAAGTCCATTAACCGGATCTAACGACTTCCTTACGTCATTATCCCATCAATAGCGGGTAATGTACGTAATAGATGTATTTCAAACGTATTACAGTAATGTTATATGCAATATGCGACTATAATTACGTTGCGTGTAAGGCGAACCTAATAATGACGATGTACCATAATATTTGATGACGTAACTATTTAGTTTGATCTGCTTTGATGTATAATTTGTTATTTTTAAGCACATGATTATAGGCATTAATTATAGTAGTGTGTAATAATTAAAAGATGAACTTATTAAAAAATATGTAAATGTGCGTACACTTAACATTAGAGTCCTACTTAAACATAACATCACAAGATAAAGCAAAGCCTAGCACTTAAATACACATACATAAACCCACGCCTTTATCCTAAAAGGGGGAGAGGCAGAGGCAGAGGCGCCACCATGACACCCAGATTTTGCGTTGTATGTTCTGTCCCATAGGGGACGTTGGCAGCTTTCCTCCCGCCTTAAAACCCGAAGAGACGAATTTTGAATGACCAATTAATTTCTATAGAATATATTTATAAAAACATACTTTAATAATAAACATACAGAAATCCAAGTGGAGTTTCACAAATGAACGTCTAGATCTGGAAAATGTTTAGCGTTATTAATGGCGGGTTCGATTCTGCATTATTTATATGATCGCTGATATTTGTCTTGATCTGGTCGTTTCGGCAAGTCCACAGCAACAATAACACTTGTAGACTTATCTTGACTTAGAGTTAGGGCTGTCGGACTAAATTTAAGCTGTATCTGAATAACAGTATGATTCTTAACTAATAATATAGTGTTATAGTTTGTTCTCGAATGTTGCATATGCTGATGTGTGTTTGGACTTTGAAAACATTTTTTTTTTAATAATAACGAACATTCGTAAAATATTATTGCAACAATCGCGCAATTTTTAAACACATAATCGATTTATATCAGTAAGAGAGGCAAAAAAATTACATAAGTATATGGTATGGTATGTCATGTCCGCCAGCCCGCACTAGCCCAGCGTGGTGGACTAGGTGACCTGACGACTCTCAATCGTACCCGCGATTGTAGAGTAGGTCCGTGCCCTGCAGTGGGCCTTAAATGGTCTCATTCAATACTATAAAAAACTAATGCTATGGAAATTAAATTTATAAACGTCCGTTTCCAAACTCAATAATATCTCAATTTATTCCATGTTATTTCCACTAATTTTATCAATAATGCCTGTACTAGATATTCATAGAAATATTTAAAATCCAAATTATGTTTATCTCATTCTTCATTCATCATCAATTTCATTGAATAATTAATATCATAACCACAACACTTTATCATAATGCAAAACCTCTCTAAAACCAATTCCTTAGCGCATTATCCGTACTTAAAACAAGATATTTATTACATGTCCAAATATGTATTAATAAATGGTCAGCTAAGGAACAATGGATGTGACAATAGCATGTGAAACGGCTGAACTATGGTGTCGGCGCTGTGAAATTTATGCCTACAATGACCCGTCTAATTCTCATACCAAGTGTCGATGTTTACGAACAATATTGGTGTATTAATCTTCTATTATTTGAGCGGATATAAATTACTGAATGACTCTTTTTATACTGTTGGACGTGCGTGTAAGCACAAAATCTTATTTCCCTAGAGAACGTGTTGAATGTCAATGCTAATCCGAGTGTAGATATTTATTTTCAAAATCATTTTAATGCAATTAAAAAGCGTACAATGTAACTACAATCTACATGCATTCTCAATTCTTTGTATTAAAGAAGTATTATTATTATTAGTTGACCTGGATATTAAAGAAATATATTCTAATTGAAACCAAAAACTTGCTTCAGAAAGCTTCATTCGACCACGTTTAGTTGTGACGTCAACTTTCAGTAAATAAGGGTAGTAGCGCAAAACATTCATGCGTATATGGTCTGATGATTGTAAAGATGTAGGTTTACTTTACAAATTAAGAAATCAATTATAAGAGATCAAAACTCGTGCAAGTGAATGTGCAATTAACAAAACTATACGCTTAATTAAAATAAGCTTTAAGTCTAACGTCCGAAATTCCTTTTCATAACTTAAAATCATCTGTATAGATTAATATAATTATACACTGTTGTTACTAATGTTTATGTCTAATAGCGCCATAAATAATATCTAATTTAACTTTGAAATCACCTCTAAAACAGCCTTATACCATGTCAAATTATGAAAGTACATACTAGCGAATCGTTTGCTGCAGGACAGGAAATTGTATAATTTAATCTAATATACAATTTGTTGCGTTACTCCTAATTTTATACGGCGCTTACTAATTCATAAATAGCTCAATTTATATTACTACATTGGTTATATTAATTGGAATATATTAAATTGCGTTTAATAATGTATTAAAATATTACCAATAATTTGTTATATTATGTCAGATACCAGGATGCTATTAGTGATTAAATATTAATTGATACTTCATCATTCGACGTTTAAGTCTATGTTGATTGAACTAACATATTACCAGAAAATTATTAATGAAATCTTATAGAATACCGAAATCGTGTTGTCAATTAAGCCCCAAACACACGGGGGGAGTTTCTCGCCTCAAAGATACGATTATCGTAAGAATATAAAAAAGTTCCATTGTGTGAACGTTGTCGAGACACGATAATCTTATGACGGTTATGTCATGGCATAATGGCATACGATTCTCGAAACGAGAAACTCTCCCCGTGGAAATGGCGCATTATGGCGTTAGAATCAATAAAAACAAAGAAGACCTAATCAGGGATTAACTCCGATAGTCATCAATTTAAATCTATGAACTAGACTACAGACATATACGGTGAAACTAAAATATATCGTAATTTAGCTATCCTTTGAATTATGTATTACGGTGTACATTTTCAGAAACAAAGTCTATTGTAAACATTTCTCCAGTTCTATATCACATCGAAAATATAGCTTCACATTAAAACCTCGAGATTCTGCAACATTAAGCACCACAATTGTTTAATCTCCGCCGTTAGAACAGTAACAAATGTCCGAGGAGGTAACATGACATATCAAAAACGTCTACGGTGGTGGTCCGGCCAGAACGAACGAAAGTCTAATAAGACAGCTCTTTAGCTCAACTGTCTTGGTGGGACATTATCTGCGCGTGAAAAATAAGTGCCTTTGTAGTATTACGTGAAAGCACTCGCACGACCGCTTGGGAACGGTGTTTGGTTTAAAAATACATTATTGCATGTGATATTTGTTTGTGCATCGGGTTAATGGAGTGTTTTTGGATTTGAACAGCTATAGAAATTGGTTTAGCGTTGGAGGTTTCAATAGGTAGTAGTGGAAAATCATCGCTAGTGTGTCAATTTTCTTACATTCTGCACACAGACTTATATAGATCATCTTACGATAATAGTTTAGTTTTCTTGTTGAAACGTAAAATATTTTAAGTCATACTAGATAAAAGGGGCATTAATTACCTAAGTATTGACCAGCTAAAGACTACCAATCATAAATTCTTGTCAGCATCTGGGTGTCTCAACTATCGACGACGATGCATTCCGACCTTTACGGGTCATAATTTCCTATTTTGCATAATTCAGATGTAAACAACATTATAATTTTAAGACAATATGAAATTATTGAGCCCAATACACGTAGGCGGACTGCAAGCATAGCCAGCTTACTCGCCAAGTGGAGTAATCAACGTTTTATTTGTTAATTTGTCGTTCATTTCATTGTCCGTCGGTCCAACAATGCAATATCAGTGCGTTTACGAGCTAAACTCGTATAAATTACTTGTTTTACGTACTATTGGTCATATTTTACAATTTCAATTGCCCGCCCGAGGCAGCGATCGTCGTAATCTTTTACTGCCGATCGAACACTGACATTCCTTCGACATCTGACAATGGTGCCGGCGCTTGCACGGCGACTGGCTCGCCGCTCACAACAAGACTAAATGTTTGATAAGCCCCGTGGGCTTTTTGACGCGTCGTCTGAAGAAAAAAATGTTAAGTGAGATGTTAGAAATGAACACTTGGAATATTTTGTAGTTTTGTGTAAGGCTGTTTGGATTGCGATCTTTGTCTTCTTTGATATTAACCGACGTTTTCAATTCTTCTCCAAACTTACAAGAATCAGATTTATTGATAAAAATTGGATAATAATTTACGGTTGGTATTCAAACATCTGTTCCACATAACAACTGTTTACCTATGCACATTTGTCACCTTAAAGCACTTAGGTCTTAATCAACAAAGCTGTTCGAATAAGGGTTAGTGGAATTTATCACAGTATTAACGAGCTAAGTGTAAAAATGTTCACGCCCTTGTAAGGTTTTGGTCGCAAGTTGCAACCTAACGACTTCTGTCATTGCGAAATGGCAAAATTTACGACGACAGCTGGTTTCTGAGGAATTGCTAGAGACGATATTGCAAACATACTTAATATTTATTTCGAGTTTTTGCACCATACAGAGAAACAATAACAATTGAGTAACAGCATAGTTATAAAAATAAAAATGGCACTACACATTTATATTAGGTGAATTAGTTTATAATGGCACAACAAAGAGGGTACGATGTACCAAAAGGTACCTGCAGTGCTATACAAAATGTATCAGCTGACAAGAGGTGGTAATCTCTCGCCAGTTGACACAATTATGTCGGCCCGGGCGAAAGCGGATAGTTAACCACGTTTAGGTACCGCGGTGACCACTGAAAATCAGTTAAATCAACAATAATTATTCTTACCACAAAAACCTTTGTTAAAAGCACCTACAACAAAAAGTCTGTTTCCACATAACAACAAGGATGTAGAAGCCGGATACAGTCAAAATTAAAAATACATATATCGATAGAAGATAATGTATCGACTTATTACCATAAATTAAAAGAATTTATATTAGATTTTGTCTGTTACCAAGAGTGACGAGACCAGCAAGTCGCTCGCCTGATACGCGTCAAATCAGTTCAAAATGGAGGCAACACTCAAACCTTACTACTAAGCAAATCATGGCACTGCACAGCTCTCATCATCTAGATTCTAGACAATATGAAGTGTAAAATCTCATAATGTCCATCTGTTTTGTCATTCATATCTCGCCCTTAACCCCTATCTAAAATCCTCTCTCTCTCCAATTGTTCCCTCAATGCTAAGGATCGTGACCCCTGTCACTTGTCGAGTCTTGGACAGCTGATCGCCTTGCCTGACGGTCCTCCGCCAGATGCAGCGCCTCCGGGATAGTCATGGCTAGCGTCTTGTTTATTAGATCAGCCCAACGAGCTGGTCTGCGGCCACGTGGTCTGCTCCCCTCAAAAATCTATCTAAATCTAAAAGCATTTAATTTGATTAGGGTTGCCAGCGGTGTGATTAATACATGTTGCATGAGTGGAATTCTAATAGTGTAAAGGTTTAGGTTAACTCGTGACCTTAAACGATTGATTCATTGTTTGACATTAAATGTAAGGGGCCTGTTAACGCTATTAGTACATTGATAAATACACGGGTGTCATCGTATCGATTATCGATTTTTATTTATTCGATTATCGATTGTTGATTGATAATCTGAGAGATATCATTAAAAGTTTGAATGTTAAGACTGGGAACAGAATCGAGCCTTCGTTTAATTATTCTTTTTGAAGGTGCTTTTGAAGGCTGTTTGATGCTGTTGGCTGTTGTAGTCTGCAGACATATTAGATATAGTCCTTGGTTATGAATTGATAAAGCTAATATTAAAGATTTATAGAATATTCGAAAGGGTCACAAAAATATTTGAAAATGACCTTTAGACTTTTGTGGCATAAATCAGATACGTATTTCAGCGAGTATTCATGGACAGGTTTTGTTAAAGAAAAAGTTATTGATAAATATTTATTAGAAGCTCACTCGGGCATCAAAGAAACAACGTATTTTTTATTATATTGTTAATGCTTGAAGCTAAACGGAACGGCAGGAATTATCTTTTAAAAATATTTTTTGAGAAATGTAAATGAATTATAAATTAATTAATAGAATACATAATTATTCATGTGAATTCTTATTCACATATTTATTCCATCGTATCATTGGGATTTTGAAGAGATTTTACAAAACCTTTAAATGACTACCGAGTACAAGAAGGGTTATCAAGAATCTACATATAAAAACAAACGGTTAACATTATATTGTAAACATCATTACAACACTCGAGTACCCGGTGCGTCGATAGATTTGTTCAAATGTTATAGCCGAGCTGAGTACAAACGGTTTTATTGTACTAAAGAGAAGATTAATAAACATGTTTATTTGATTGGCGAAATTTCGCAATACTTATGATAAATCGTAGCAAATCGTAGAAATAGATGCGTGTTTCAATGAATAAACAAATTGTGATAAATTATCTTGCTGGAATATCATTGCTTTTAATAACTAAATGTCTGGGAAAATGTTCTCAGCATGAATTGAAATGTTAATATAGTAAAATATTAAACGACATATAGGTAATGCTAAATATCCGTTTATCTTAAATAATAATTGGCATTAAAATTTCAAGTAAATCCGTTAATACACACTGGTATTACGTAATTAAAGCAGATTACTACAAATTTTTATCTACAGTTGCATGTCGAAAGCTCGCTCAGTATACTGACTTAATTGAGGTCGCAGTCAATAAATATCGTCTCTGAATTATACCATTGCAAGATTAATTACAGATCCGCAAACCTTACCAAGGTTTTTGTAGACTGATTTATTGCAAGCACTCATGTCAACTATGTTAAACCTCTGTTCGTTAACATAAATAAAGCTAAGGTACCTAACATTTAATGAATCATCCTCGTGAACAGCTGGTGGCTTTACATTCGCGTCGTAAACAAACGCTATCTCAAACAACGATACAAATCTTATCAATATGATAAATTTATTTGCTGACATGTTTCATTTGCTAAGCCAAACTACATCGATAAAGATCTAGGAACGAAACAATCCAACCGAACATTTCATTCAATGTGTACTGCTTAACTTAAATAAAATTCCATACGCTGATAATGATCTGATATCCTTGTTACTTCCCTGCCCAGCTTGTATGAAACAGCTATGACATAACTTGTCGCCCCGGGCGTTACACATACAATATGTAACAGAAAACATAATCTTGCAGCTATCGAAACTAGAACGGGACCCAATCATGTTAAAGCTAAAGACGAATTTCCAACAAAAAAAATTTAGGCAGCAGCGAAAGAAAAAATAAAGTTTGATATAAAAAGCAAACTTGTTAATGCGGCCGGTAAAATTGATCGCGTATTTAATTAAAGAGCAAATTATGAAATATGACCGTGGTGCTATAGCAAATGTATGTTTGCACATAGTTACGCCACTAAATCAAATTGCAGTCAATTAAGATAAAGCGCCGCAAACGACAGCTCTGGACAATAGGCCGTAGACCATATGACTAATCCAACGTTTTGTTTGGCTAACTGAATTACAACTGGGCTGGTCTTGGTGAATAGAATTCCTATTAATATAAACTCTGCTGTTTCCAACTGACCATTGTTAAATAAAGCAACGCGTAATGGATACTTTACTTTAGAGGCATTTTTAGTTTAAAGACATAATCAAACCTTCAGAGGTTGCCTTATAATATTTATTATAATAGTTTGCTTTACAAATGGAATATGTAATGGACGATGTTGTTGAGTGGTCGTCAATAATACTAACTTGAATTGTATTGGAAAATTTGATTTAGATATAGCTAATGCTGTCACAGGAAGAGTTTAATAATGACACGACCATCTCACAGTTTATTATTTCTTTCCCTTTTTAAAGCCCTTCGACATCTTTTCCACGATTTAACATCTTTGCCTTAACAATATTGTCGAGCCTAAAATCGTCTATACTTTAATATTTTTTTCGCACGAGAGTTTAAGGTGTATTTAAAGAAATATGATGTACTTTTAGAATAGTAAAATAATAAACACAAATAATCTAGCTAATATATTGTATTAAGATACTAAGAATTAATTAAGAATTCGGAGCTAATAGGGACCTGTGATAGTCTTAAATATAATATTTGATGGTGATGGTGGGAGATAAAATACGAATTGTTTCCTTTTGCACAAGGACTATAACTCATGTCTTTTAGTGATATAATTTCAATAGCTTTGACACCGTTACAGAATTTGGCCATAAGCGCACAATGTTTACACATTCCGCAATTTCTATTCCCGTCAAATGATTATCAGTAAACTGTCTTTCAACACTTGCACGCGACAGATTGTGCCTTGTGGGACACACAAACAACCTGTTCTACAACTACGTATTGTGCAAACGTACACATCGATTTACTGCCAAAATCTACTTTACATTTCCATATTACACCGAATTCAATTTCGTACCATAGCGTAATATTAATACTTTATAGCTGGACCATTTACGATCATGCTTTACAACATCTGTTTTGACCTTTTCCACCTGAATCCATTAATATAATTGCTTTGAATTCCTCGAGTGACAGGATATAAAATTTTACAACTTATTTTCCTATGGTTAAGTAGGTTGAAATGTTTCAAAATTAATTTGTTCTATTCTTTTCTTCAGGATTCAATTGATGGATCTTCTTTATCTCAAACCTTGACTGAACAATTTAATATTAAAACTGTCCGACCAACTAACCCTGTGTAAGTTTTTCTGGCTTTTCATCAGACTTAAAGATACGTAAAACCTAATTATCATTAAAAAATATTATGACGATGGTATAATAAACCCAAGCATCAAACGTCGATGCTATGCAAAAAACTTTAATTCTTAAGACATTTTAAATCCAGCTAGAATATTTATAACCTAAGTAATGCACTTTCAATAAAATAAATTAGTTTTTTACTCTACACATGCATAAATGCAAAAATAAAAGTTGCATCTGCCAGTGAGCTTGTCGGTCGTTTCGTTCCTCAGTGATTTTATTCCATCAAAAAGACGGGTAGCTGCAGAATAGTGAACGGCAGCCCTTTTATGGCACTTTGAAAAGGTCATAGGGTATGCTGTAGATTTAAAAACCGATAGAGAATATTTAACACACAAATAACTTTACATACCAATTAAGGAAGCTAATTTGAATATATTAAGCGTTTTATTATGTCAATAAAATAAGTTAATACAAACAGCAGTCACACGTTTAGGCCCGACTCCACACGTAAATAAATATCCTAGATTGGTGTTTATTATCAATTACAAAAGACTTTTTGGGTCAACAACATCCGGACTAGAAATATATTTTTGATTATAGAGTTTCAAATTGGGTCGGGAATTGAACTCGCAACATTGTGTTTCCTAACATCCCGCCATACTTTCTACCTAGTGCGCCAGGTAGTCTGTCTAAACTCTCAATCAATAAGATGCCTTTTACTATATTTATCTTAGTTATTAAGTTGTATGAACGAAAAACTACACTCGTGATCAATAATTACTGTAATTGCTGTGTTATCAAGAAAAAATATATCAATCAGTTTATCACTGCTTTTAAATATGAAATGTTTATGAATGTATGATAAATTGAACATAAAATAAACATAAGAATGTTGCCTCTAATAAATCTTTAATGTGTTGTAATCACATTTTAAAATCAATTAATTTAAAGAGGTTGTAAATTTTATTTTGAATTATTTATTTTATTTTAAGATATGACGGATTTACCATATTATATTTCGACTGCCATGTCGTGCCAAAAAATGTTTCTCATTAACTAAGATTTAGGTCCTGAATCATTGAGACGAGAAACTTCGACATACTTTGAGTTCCACTTCACCCTTATTGAATGATTATGAATTACTTAAAGTCGTCTTCAATAGAACCTGTTATTTCCGTTATATATCAATTCGCTTATGAAAACCGCAGAAACTATCTCGCCCACGCACCCATCACTATAGTTTTGCTTTCCAGAATCAATAGACCTAGCGACGTTAACTTGTTTCGGAACAGAATAAACAATTTTAAAAAAAGGAATTGAAATGAAACTAATTTTTACGGATTTTATCGCGATTTGGTTTAATTTTTACATTTTTTAACTTCCCGACGTTTCGATTGCTTTACAGCTTTCGTGGTCACGTCCGTCAAATCCGTAAAAATTAGTTTCATTTTAATGTGTAACATTCGCGTAAATCTAAGAAACTACTATAAAAAAAGGAAACTGAAAATAAATTCGCGGGTTCTCCGATGTGTAGGAAATCTGAAAATTTTTGGATAAGGGCTGCAATAATTACATGCTTTATTTATAAAAAGTTTATCTGATATTTCATTTGCTGATTTATTATATAAATGAAGACATTCAACTTTCACAACACCATTCTCTAATAAGCGCTATACTGGAGGTTAATTAAGACATATGTGTACAATGCCAAAAATTTAGGTCAAAGCATAATATAGCTTGTAGTACAGTCAGCTCAGAAAAGGTTGTTCTAACTGGTCTTGTATATGGATCATAGCACAATGTCAGCGGTCGGTCGAAGTTTGCTCGAATTAATAAAGCCAACAAGCTTTGTAATCCGGACCGAATACCTTAAAGTTTATTAACATTATTAATGAACTAGGCAAATCCGTTAGTAAATTAAAACATCGTGGTTGTGATTAACAAATATATTTTGTTATTTTATAGCGTGTTGTGAATGTACACGATTCATTCATGATTTTAATCGATATTTGATTTAAAGTGAATTAGATTCAAATATATTTGTTTTATGACAACGTGACGTTATTGTTTTTCGAGTTATTGTAAATTACAATTTCGCATTTTCTATGGTAAACGTTACTAAATATGTATAATCGAATGAACGATAGTGTAAAAGGCAGTAATCTCAATTTTGGCCATTTTTTTGAAACCGCAATTAGTTTGAGACAATAATTCCCAATAAGTAATAGGCCATCGCTTAGTCAACAGACCTTACTTCATAGGATCATTTCTATAGTAAGCTCTTCCCGAGAACTTCACACTGTGTGAATCAACTCGTATGAAATTCGGAATGAGGTGATCCGCCAGAGAACCATGGTGACCGACATAGCTCTGAAAGTCAGTAGGTTGAAGTGGCAATGGGCTGGCCACATATGTCGCAGAACAGATAACCGCTGGAGTAAGCGTGTTCTGGAGTGGAGACCGCGTCTTGGAAAACGTAGCGTGGGACGTCCTAGTCAACAATACTAACTTAAAAAAGATTGACGAAATCCTTTTTTACTCTCATCGTTCAGCGATAACTAGCCACTAAATACATCTATTGATAGTCAAACCGACGTCACAGCCGTAAAATTACCTAAACGATCTACTGTTACCCATTAAAACTCGGTCCTCAAAAATTCTCTCAAAAAACAGACATAATAGAAAAAACAACAATGCTAACTACGTAGTGTTTGCCAAATAGAGATATCTAGCTAACTGCCTGCCTACTTCGGCGAAATAAATAAAAGCTGTAAAAAGGTAACAGCAGGAGCGATATGAAAAAAGCTAATGACGTCATTGACTTATTATTTAATACTGAAGATAGCTACGGTTGAATGGTTCACGGTAAATAAAGCTCGTAGATTTGCGGATCTGCTAAGCAACATTGTAGACTAGAAGTAAATTTGGTATTAAGTGATGATGGGATCTGCTTAAGCATCAATGAATGGAATATAGAGGATAATAACATTAGAATATCGTGTTTTTATTTATACATACATACACAAACTCACGCCGTTTTCCCCGAAAGGGGTAGGCAGAGGTGCGCCAGAACACCCACTTTTCGCCTTGTGTGTTCCATCCCACGATGTCATACGCAGCAAACCTATCGCCCTCTTTGGTCCATAAATAATTAAATAATATACTTAACAATGCAGATCTTTCCCAAGCTTAAATAAGAGTTACATAGCATGAGCAGTGTAAATAACCTATATTGCAAACAAATAATGTTGCTAAATTTTCATTACATTACGGCTTAACGACCGAAGAAGAAAGACGAAGAAAGCAAGCCCGGGAACAACAGCATCGTCTTGGATCTACCCGACCAAATTGGATCCAAATCATCACTAAACAATACACACAACAATGCTCATATTTTTGCGTGTGTAGTAGAGTAGTTTTTTTATTAACTGTAGTATAAAATTAATTCAGACCTGCCGCCTTTCTCTTGGTGACCCTTCGCCTTGACTCGCCGCGCCCGGCTTGCATACCGCGCCACACGTCAATACAACCTTCATGTATTTGTTTTGTGCTTTAAGTAGATTAATGTTTTTATAGATATTAATGTGCCGTGAACACGTGTACGCTTATCATATTTGATGTTGAATATTAAGTTACAACTTCGACCACACCTGTACGATGTCGGCATAAACATTTTGGCGAAGTTAAGGAAATATTTCCTTCAAATGTTACAGCTGAACAAAATATCGAACTATAAACCAACGATTCCCTAGTAGTTTCTCCATACGAAACTAGCCTATCCCGCTAGCGGTAATAGTAAAGGACACATTCCCAATATTTTTTATCAAACGAAAATGTAGGCAACTAACTCATATGTATGATTGCCTCGGTGGCGTAGTTGTATCACGATACGGTTACAAAGCTGAGGTCTCGGGTTCGAGTCCCGGGTCGGGCAAAGTGATATTGGATTTTTCCATTCATTATCAGTCCGGAGCCAGGAATTTGTGCCCGATATGGCGATAGGCTCGCACACTATCACATCGTGGGACGGAACATACAAGGCGAAATGTGGGTGTCCTGGTGGCGCCTCTGCCTACCCCTTCGGGGATAAAGGCGTGAGTTTATTTATGTATGTAACACATATGTATATTTGTCTCAGTGCGGCAGTCAGACTCGCGACCTCATCTGCACCAACTTCTCTCCTTTTAGATGACGGAAAGAGTCAATATATTTATTACACTTTAATTGGATTATAACTTGTAGAAAACCACAGATTTATTATACTGTCCATTGTCAATATATATAAAGTGTATCTTAATAAATAAACGGCATGTTTTTATTTAAGCAAGTCATTAAAGCTCACCATGTACAACTGACATTATTATCCATTTAAATTGCTATAAATTTTGTAGTTGTGTTGAAGCTGGTGCGTGTTCCCTCGTTACATGCAATCGACGCATTGAATTTAAAATAGTGTTACTATGTATGTAAGTAAATTTATTGAGCGTTTAAAATGTTATGGTCAAGGAAATAAAATAAAACTTACGTTTAAAGTGAGGATTATTCAACAGAATTAAATTATTTTATCTGTTATTGCTTGTAAGTCAATCAGCTCACATACGTCCCTTTGCAGAGCTCGGGCCTCGTCTGTGATTGAGGAGGTTTATTCCATAATCCTTAGTCCACCACAATAGCCTATTGCGTGTTAGAGCCATTCATATAGTAACTCAAACATACCCAATGACAGTAAGGGCTATTCGATTTAATCTCAGTTGGTAAAACATCTTCGATTATTATAATTTCCACTTCCTCAAACTGTTTGTGGTATCTTAAAACCAATATCGGTATGGTCTTACAAACTCTTTAAATATAGTTTGAAAATTCTGACAATATTATAACTAAGTACACTTATAAATTATAATGTGGTCAAAAGGTCTGTTATGGGACACCAATAAATTGGAACTAATAAATTGTTGCCAGCCCCCGGCATCAGGTTCGATTCTGTATAAGACAAATGTTTATGAATATTTCTTCCGGTTCTGGATTCTAAGATCTTTAGTTCCTGATCCCACGACACAAGATTTTTATCGTAAAGTCAGGATTATGTGTGACTTGGATGCATCAATTATCCAAATGTTTGTCCCAACAAGAAGTCGGCAGGAAAGTCAATCAGAGGCAGCACTAGTTGAGCTAACTGGGTCGTCAAATCCATGGCATATAATAATTACAACAGGCTTAGTGTCTTAGATATCAGATCGGGCGCTATCAGTCCAACCAGATCGGCATGAGAGCGTGATATCTAAATCTTATAAATCACAACAATACAAGCAGGCGGGCTGCCTACCAGACCATGCCCAAAGCCGGATACATAATTTAAAAATGTGTTAATAAATCAGTTTTTAATCAAAGTTCATTAGCGTTGTTATTTGTATATTGTGATACAACCCGGGTCACGTTGAAATGATTTAGTTTCAATATGGCCGCGTCTCGGTAAATGCGCCTGTCGTAAGGTAATTTATACCGATTGCCCCTTGTTTATTATTGTGCTGTTTATGTAATAAACTCGGTGCTTTTGCTATTGGAATTTATTTTACTGCTACGTTATTGATATATGATTATATTTGTCGTTAAACATGTGCGGATTTTAATTGCAGACCGTGTGATGGTTTATTTTGAATGGATTAAATGGATTTGCCATAAGCTTATTCATTGACTTGAAAGTTGATAGGAATATTTAGAAACTCAATCCAACTTTGTTTCGTCATTTCATTTTATTTATCCTATTGATCTTTACTTTCATACACTTATATATTTTATAGAAAGGTCATGTGAAATTGTATTACCTAATCTCTGTCTTTTCTCAAATACATGTCTTCCGCTGATAACACTCAGAAATACAATGACTGTTGATTCTGGTGCTACTATCACCAGCATAACCACTTTATATAAGGTACTTATCCTATTCCACTTTAGTATGATCCATATACAAGGTACAAAAACTCGTCATAGTAATTAGTAACCTACGCAGGTATGTCGCGTTTCGGGATCAGCCTGTTCACTATGTATTCGATTTCGAGCAGTCTGACATATTTATGTTCAACGTCGAGAGCAAACAGTCTCTCGTCAGTTAGTGATGCTTATGGTAGAATAATATATGCAATGGAAATAATAATGCCGTCACTTTACCATGCCTGTATAAGAGTATAAACATTTGAATGTGATTATGCACAAACGTTCCAACACGCAACTCCATTTTGAGATATTAGATAAAAATAAAAGATTTTTATGAAAAGAGTGGATTGGAACAAACTACTCGTATATTCAAACAATTACCAAGGAAAAAGCCATAAGGTTTGAAATATTTTTGCTCAAATTATGTAGGGTGTCGAAAAGGCATGCCAGACCTGTTTTCTTAATTTTGAGTGACTTGTGGATTGGAACGTTTGTGCATAACTACGTCCATTTAATAACAATTGCCACCACATTTGATAACAGAACAATGTTTAATTGCCAAGAGAAATAACAATATCAATTCAAATTAATATGTTTAACGTAAATAGGTACTCGAGGTTGGTTCAATTCGTATCATCAAAACACATCGTAGGACCGACTTTACAACCGAAGTCGATTTAATCAAACCTTGTTTATAGTGACTATTGTGGCATAAATTGTTTTCAAAATGGTCGCCTGTTGCATTACCTTAATAAGACGCTAATTAATTTTATGAGTGAGGTTCAATGATTTAGGAGTTGTATGTCGGTAAGAGGAATATTGTAAACCGATATTAAATACTGCCTCGGTTGCGCAGTTGTTGGCACGATTACAACGCTGAGGTCTCGGGTTCGAATCCCGGGTCGGGCAAAGTGCCAAGTGGTATTGCTATAAGCCATAGGCTCGCCCCCTGTCACATCTTGGGTATCAGAACACACAAGCCGAAACGTGGGTGTCCTGGTAGCATCTCTCCCTACCCCTTCTGGAAAAAAGGCGTGAGTTTATGTGTGTATATATTAAGTACATATATTTAAGCCTGTATTAGTCTAAGCATAACAGTCAAACAATACTATCATACTAGAACTGATTATCATATTACTGATAATACCATACATATCAATTGAACTGTTTGAATTTGAAATCAAACCCAGTGTTTGGCTTCTAAATCTAGAGTAATAAGATCGTTTGAATATTCAATAACAAGATAATTAGCTATAATTAAACTATTCTAATCATTTTCATTGAAATAAACTTGCTTTAGTCAATAAAATCTATACAATAAGTGACATTCGGTGCGGCACGAAGAATAGAAATAGTATAGTGGATTTTTTAGAATTTTGATTATATCGTCTCTTTTTATTTCTTCAGGATGCTTTCGTAGTAAGCGCAGCATCAGACATCTATCCACCCACAAGGGGTACAAATGACCAAATAAAGATTGTAGAATATCGCTGAATGCAGACCGCTTCCAGCAAGTTGCTATGGTAACCTTTGGCAAACATAGACCAATGATAATGATATGCATTTGTCTTTCATTCATTATTAGGATGTTCCCTGGGTTCTAACTTCGTATGATTGTAGCAAAGGTCATAGATTCACGCACGTGTAAAACCATACCTGAGATTTATTATATAATAGATATTTCACTTAACAACCAATTAAAAGGAAACTATAAATACACACAGCCTCCATCGAAATTCTAATGCGATAAAACACGCACGCCCCAGCGCGGATTCAATAAAATACACTTTAATTTCATTTTATTAAGTGCACAGACTAATGTTTCGCATTAAAATCATTTATGTTGGCAATTAATACGCGTTGCTGGACGTTTTTGAAACCAAGTTGCTTCTCAGGCGATGTGGTGCCCGCGGTGTTGTGAGCCAAATGGGTCGGGACACGCTACTCTCAGTCTACTAGCGTCGTACAAATTATTATTTGTATGGGAACTTTGCCGTCGCCACTCGCTGTACACGTACTTTATGGGCCGTTTTGAGGTTATTGCTGCTTTTGGCTTGGTTTCGGTGCTTAGGATAAAGGTTATATTGGTCTAGCGAACAAATATGAATTTCATATTAATGTTTCTTTCATCAACATTAAAGTATTAGTATTAGTATGTCTTTTCAAATAAAGGTATCCAACTGATTATTAACACCACCATTTGCCTTCTAGGCTTTCAAGCTCAGTACATCCCAAAACAAATTAATAACAGCGAAGGTAATGTTCGTTGGCTGGGATTTTGTCATCCCAAGATGTCACAAGGCACTACATATCACATATACCTCTCAGGATACCTAAGACAGATATATGAGATAAGCAAGTTTGCTTGTAAATACGAAGGGTTTACAACTAAAACCCACGTAAGCTACTAAAGCTGCTATTAAACCAGTTAGACAATTATATTAACAGAATAAGTTAACTAAACAATTGCAAGTCAGTACAATGACATTTATTACTATTTACTGATTGTTTAACGATCATTTTTAATACAAACATGATATCAGAAGCTCGTATATCACTTTTATTCATTTCCTTATGGCATTAGTGAATGTTCCTACTAGATTTATATTGAGATAACCTTACCTTCAGTGTAAGAAGAATGGAATATTCGTATATTATAAACATTGGTGAAAAATTTGTTCACTGTGCGTTTAACAAACAGGACCGTGGGAATACAGTAGGGCAAAAGGGAAGATAGTATGACTGCGTAAAATTGTCAGGGACAAAAATAGAAATAGCAAAACACATTTCTTTGACAACACATTTTGTTTGCGGTGGCCTTTTTGCTACAATATAATATCTCAAAATTTGAAAAATATATCCATAAAGATGTAGATGTACTCTATATTCTTTAATTACTATTTATAACGATATAACATACACCACAAAGCATGAAATTAAGTAAAATTTTGCAAAGAATCCGGATCATTTTCGAGATCATTCTCTTATTAACTAAACCACAACAAAACACGCAATTCGCACAATTCTAAGCATGATTAAGCCTAAATGTCCATTTCAATAATCCATTCAATTATCACTAAACGCGATGTATTGCATCCTTAAAGGCTTAATTACACTATTTATGAACCACAAGAATCCCGCTAAATACGATTGACGCGCCATCGCCCGCCCGGCTTTGACTGTCCGTAAAAGCTTACCTCTATCGATTAGAGATGGTAATTCGAGCAATAATTCCCTATTGAACTGTTAGTTTGCTCAGTTAAATGAGTTTATATCACTAGTTAGTACATTTCTACTTGTTAGCGGTTTAATTTTGCATCCACATACGGAGGAGTTTGTGAATGAAGCTGATGAACATTTTTGGTTAAAGGATGTTGATTAGTTTTGTTTATGTGGGTAGTTGTGTCCTTTAAACATGCGTAGATCCAATTATGTTCTTAATGGTCATTAAGTTCAAATTCTTGTATTGATCTTTAGACTTCAAAGGACTTTTACAATTTCAGATATGTGATTCAGTTGTTCCGGCTTTTCCATTCGTATCAACAGCAAAGTAATTTGCTTCTGGTTACGAATAATAATTGCTATTTCACATGAAATTCATAAATTATGTAACACAATCTTCCCTCACTACACAATATATGTCGCAAGCTATTTTCAACACATTAGCATGTGTTGAACGGGGACGCGTGTCTAAAATCGCATAATAACACGTCCGCTCTCGTCGCCGGTCGGCCCGCGACTAATCAATTGGCGCGCCGGCGTGATGTCTTCATCAGCCGGGGGCGTTACGCCCTCTCGCGGTCTAAACACATTGCCGTGCTTTTGCGCTTTCTAATACGGTGATTGTGCCTGTAAATGTATGGAGTACGGGTGGCGCTTCGGTGTTGGTGGTCATGTGGAGTGTATTGAAAATATGACTTTGATTAGTGGTAGGATTAGGCGAGGAATAACGTCTTTTTGGAGATAATGTTGTTAAATCCGCATGAGTTTCATTAAATACTTTTTCAAGGAAAGTAGTTCTTCTTATTTCCGATTTTGATTACCTACTTGCGTCTTTTCCTTGTTAGAGAACGTTTACATCTTCTGAGTATTGTGTGAGCCGGTAATCAAACCTACTAATACACTTACAGTATCTTTCTTACTTCAATATAGTATATGACCATGCTATGTATATCAGGCCAAAAAGTATATTTTAAACATCACCGGTCGATGACGTAACGATCTACTAGACAGCCTTTCGATTGTAATTCATACAAAGATTTTATTCCCAAAACGGCCATAGTGATCATACCGCTTACAGAAAGCTGCACTGTAGAAGGCACGGGTCCTTAATCTAGAACACCTTACGTCCAAACCCACCTCACAAACAATTCGCACACAAACCAAACAAACGACCAAAGTCAACGAACCGCCGCTACCGATACGTGTGAGAAAAAATTCCGCTAAGCGTCTAAACACGCATGCCATTTATACGCTCCGAAAGTGGCCACTTAAAGGAATCACAGGCGCGTATTGGCCGACAAATCCAACAAATTGAACAGGATCGGCAATTACCGAAGACAATGCGTGCGTGAGACCGCGGCCCTGGCGCACGCAGAACGCGAATTAGAGTTCGTTATCTGGACCGGCCGATAATTAGGGATGGTTTCCCACGCGCCGGAATGAGACAGGTGGGGTGGGATTGCTATTGTGTAACGGGTTTGGTTGTGTCAGGATTATTTAATAGAATTTGAATTTAGAATGATAAAAATGCTATATTTGAAGAAGTCACCGACCTCCGAGTTTGAATGTGTCAAAGATTTGTTCAGCGTTTGAATTTAGAATGTCAAAGATTCTGTGCTTGATGACGTCATAGAACTCGAGATTGGATTGTATCATGATTTTTCTGCTTGAATTTAGAATGGTGAAGATGCTCTGGTTGATGACGGCACTGACCAGCACATTTCACCTAGCTTATTGCCGTTTCAAGATGTCCTATCGCCTTGCCAGGCACAAATTCCACCCCCGGGCAATTAATTTGAGATTTCTATAACCGAAAAATTCACACTAAATCAAGCCTGACATGCCATCCAGCCTAGGACCTCAAGATTCGCAGCCCATATAGATTTAATAGGAAAATATTATACCAAAGAATGGACATGTTTTAATAAATTCTTTCGAATGTAAAATTGTATAGTATTCTAAACGACCAACATAATTTTATGCCCAATAAACAAAATAAGTGTTAAAACTTCACCGTTCTAAAATTTCCGCATTTAAATACGGCAAAGGATTAAGAGTTAAATGCAAATTGTGTTTTATTTATGTGGGTAGCGCGGCGGTGGTCGGAGCCATGTCGGAATGACGCGTACGGAATCTGTCACTTGTGTGGGTGTTACCATTTTCCGCCCAAACATGCAACAGCCGTTTAAAACCTATTAATAATCAATTAAATACACAAAGGGCTGACATAAATTATGTCCCGATTTGATGATAAGCATCGTGTCCACTGGCAATGGTGAATTGAATTTCGATGTTAGAACCACAAAAATGGACCGGCTATTTGCATAGTACGGTAATTAAAGCGGAGTTTATTGTATAAATTAAGGTGTATTTTTAAATTGGGTTAGGAACATGGTATTTGATTGTAAGTGTTGTGGACGAGAGTCTAGATTCCGTATTGATAGTAATCGATGAATATCTTTGGCTATTTGTCCCAATTTTACTAGTATGCTCAAATGCAGTCTGAAGTTAGAAGTATGAAGATACAAACTTTTAAAACAATCAAACAGAACATAAACAGGTTTTATTTAAAGGTTTTTAACCTATACAGTTGCCATCACAACTTTATAAATTTTTATCGCCAAGCAGCATTTACAGCATCCTCTTGTTTATGAGCATCTGCCCATCTTAAAGCTGAACATTAGACGAGTGACTTTCAGTCTCATCAACTTTGTAAATAAAAATATGTGTATTTAGGCATACGACTTCAAGCCAGAATCCACATAGGCCAAGTATACAAATAATCAACTCGTTATCTACCACCCTATTAAGTGGCGATTATTTTATCTTTCGTTTCCATATCGATATCAATGCAAGCACAGCTTTACACGGCTCACAATCGCGAAACACTAATAAATTTAAATATAGAAAACGGCCACCTAAATCAACGGCCTACTTGGCGAGGGAAACGCTGCTGCCATTATTAATTTGAATCCAGAACATCGGTAAATAAATCGATACAAGAATCGAGAAGTGAATCGATTCAGTGAACGTTTTTAATAAGGCAACTATTAAGTTGACGAACGTGTGAATGAGTTTTATTGCCATATAAGTTTGGCGGTAAGCGTACTGGCATTGGCACGTCCCTTAATGATTTACTAAAGGCCCGCCGGTAACTCGCTACAGTAGTTTTTACGTATTCTATATTAAGCGATTACTTGTAATGACAACATCGGAAATTTTATTTTGTGTTATTTTTAGGTGTCCTATTCTTTTAGATTAAGTTTTCTGTTATACTTTTAGTACCTACCTAATCTATTTCTCCCATTCCATAAATATGTATAATATGTATAGTTTATACATATTTCTAAGGCTATTTTGGTTGTCAGTGTATTTTAAATTTGCATAAAAAGCCATTAAATCAATTTGACGTCTAATGGCAGTAAAAACTTTGAATGATCCGCCCCAAGTGTAATCAATTTTTGTTCATAAATATAAGCGATCGACTTTTCTAAATCAAATTGACCTTACACAAAATTAATACACTACCAGCATCAACGCAAGATTTTCCTAATTAAATCACCCGCGAACTCGGCCACGCACATTCCCGTGTTTCCAATAAGGAGTTGGCAACATGTCGCGCGCGACACGGCGCGGTGTCGATGTGTCGTGTCGCCGCCGGCTACCTGCGTACCCGCACTTTGATACACTTTACAAGCTCGCAGGAATTAAATTCAAAACTAATCGTGACCAATTGCTTTGATTTATTGACTTTCTTCCGTGCTAGTGTGCCGTCGGATTCGCTCGGGGCTTTTGTGTGGGTATGTACAGCTTGAGAGGGAGAAATTATTATTATTACTAGCCTGTAACGTCCCACTGCAGGGCAAAGACCTCTCTTTCTGCTTTCCGTACATCGTAATACGTACATATTACACAGAGTGAGAAACAAGATTTTTATAATTTCTGTCAATAGGCAGTTGATTAAAATTGACCCACCACCACTCGCCAAAAGCCGAGGGTGACCTTATCAACTACGCCACGTAGGCTGCCAAGAATCAAAATATATGTAACTGCCGGAAAGAGTTACTTTTATCAATTTTCCTCAAAGATTTAATATTAGGCAGCTAATCATAGGATAATAAGCCAAATCATTCTGCAATATGGCTGACAAGTCATGTGGCGCTAATTCCATGTACGTATGGGACAGAAGAAGAAGAAGATTATGTTTGCCGGCGTATTAATTTAAAAACCATACCAGTATTAATTTTTGATACTTGCAACCCTTTACAGACCAGCACCGAAGTTTATTAACTGACAGCTTCTCCGGTATCCAATTCTGTACGATTTATTCGACAATTCCGAACGTTGAACGGAAAATAAAAAGGTCACAACCATTAAATTACAAATAGTTTGTAACTCGTAAAAATGCCCAACAATCAGAGCAATATTGATTGGGCCCGGCTGATTTCCAGAAATAAATAGCGCAGTATTTATAAAGTTAAAGCAACGAGTTAGATCCGGTGTTGTGATTACAATATATTCTTGTATCACTTGTAAAATACTTTATTGGCATACAATCGATAAGTTGGATATTGGCCGGTGCCGCTCCTTAGGCTTTGTATAACAATAAAAATGTATTGGCGGTTTAATATCGCAATATGAATAACAAATATGCTAAATATCTATTATTTACTGTAGAATATGCGTTTAGAAGATTACATCTAACATTAATACTAGTTTGACTTATTGATATTTAGTTTGTGTATTATTGTACGTGACGCCGTACACCATGGCTTTTATTTATGGTGCAGAATAATTGATTTTTTACATTTAAGTGTTGTTACTTGAACGAACTCAAGCTTTCTTAAAGTATAAAAACAAATCTTTTTAACACACAGATTACTAAGTCCCATAATATAAGTGAACATGACTTCTGTATTGTAAGGACTAATTACCTTATTGAGAATCTAAGAAACGTTATTATAAGTAAGAAACATAAATATTTTCTACACAATTACCGTGCTATTAATATTATCATAAATTATTTTAACTATGAGCAATTAATTCTTATGTAACCGACGGGAATAACCTATAGACACCGTTGATCGAGCTGTCTTGTTCACACAAAACTAGTCACAATATTACATGCAAATATGTAATTAAACAATTACACGTATTTCCCAACGTAGCTTTGTTATTAATACTACCTTACAGTCACAATAATAGCGAGCAGTGAACAGGAAAGTGTGACTTCAAACCCGTAATTAAAGATGCCAATACTCGCCACGCAGACCGTAACAAATGATAAGGACGCCACATTAGAGGTTAGTTTTTTCCGTAGCGCGAATGGGACAGAGTTATGGGTGTTCGTTTTTTAGTTTTATAAACAGCGCCTCCCCGTTAGCCGTATCTAGATCGAGTGTGCACTATGGGGCTATCGGAGTGTGCGGACGACCATCTGTTTAATGTTAGCTCGGCGCACATTGTGAGTTTTGGTTAGGCTGAGGCTTTTTACGGTAGTTTGGTGTCCTTTAACCTTAATTCTTTCGTTTTTGTATTATATTTTGTATATCCTAAAAGTAAAACTGTCGTTGGGATGTGTTTTTTAATTTCGCGTATCGGATAATTAATAACATCAGACTGAAAAAATATCAAATTGAATTGTATTGATAGTGTAGACAAAGCAAAGACAAGAACTTAAAATATAGGTATATCAATTTTAAAAGCTCACACGTTTGAATTTTGACAGCAGCTTCATTTGTTGACATTGTTTAATGCAAAACGTTGATGGTTTTTTAGTAAATTTTACAATTAAACCCGGCTTCAGTGATAATTACGCCTTACTAAAATCCAGGCAAGGTATGTGCATCCACGCCGAGCTAATGATACGCTGATTAAGAATATTCGGCTGAGATAGCAGTGAGTTACTCCGCGGGGCGGGGCGCGGGGCGAGCCGATGTTAGATTGCACCGGCCGATTTATGCCGCCCTCGCCACATTAACTGATATCGAACACTAAATATGCCATTATATGCGAAAAAATAATGGTCTCTCTCGTTGAGATTGCGTTGTTTTTATTTATTGCTCCGGAATGGAATTCGGCTCGGTTTGTGATCGTTCTTGGTAATGTTAATGAGAAATCTAAGATAACTGAATGTTTTATGCTTATGATATGTTTATTGGTTTTATTAATTTTATTAGGTTTCTCATAATTCAGATACGCTATTTGTCTAGTGAGTGTCTTGTATCGCATCTAAAGCGCTGAAGGTTTATCAAATCAAACAATAATTAAGTAACTTCATCTTCATTATAAAATGACCAAAGTACTATTGTAACAAATAATGTAAAAAATGAAAATGCAACATTTCTCGATTTGATGTTTGCAACAATGTAATACCCGAAGGTTTGCGACAACATTATAATATATTTTGTGCTGCTTGGCCGTGACCAAAAAAATTATGTAACTCATAGCTGAATATAATTAGAATTATAATTTTAATTCAATTTAATTTAAATGTTATAAAGCCCAAAAATATTTATCTCCGACACAATAGGTCACCAAGTTGTCGCTAATAAAATCACATCTAAATATAGATCAAAGTGAAATGTACAATTATGACTTCATAGCTTTGCTATGTGCTCTTTGACTAGGAAATAAATAAGGCTTGAGGCCATTTATATATTTTAAATGGACAATGTAATTATTTAAATATAACCTAATCGTATGTTCAGCCCTCAAAGCGAAGGGAGCGAAACCAATTGCCAAACCAAGATTGCGAGTTTTATTTTCGTTTCAAATATATTTTTTGTTTGTGAACTACAAATGTTTATTTCGATTCTGTGTTTTGTAAGACTTTTAATAGTATTTTTATTTTATAATGCACACAAAACGAGAGCGTAATTATACATTATTTTCCCGTAAGTTATATAATTTCTTTTCCAATATACATAGGTGACATTTTTATAAGTATTAAATGACGAAAATGGCAAAATCTTTTTATACTTAAAATATCGATAATAATGTTGCAATGTTGACATTTAAAATATTAATAATAGTTTTCCAATAATTATGTCGCATTTCCTGAGATATCGCATCACACGTATACCTTTTGTTAAAGCAAAATAAAGCCAATTTATAAATTCGTCCGAAACACGAACGTCATTAATTATGTTGCTGGCTGGGTGGCTGAGAAAAACTTACTCCACTCATTGCGCTATCGTCTTCATCATCGTCCGTCCCTTTCACTCTTCCACCTTTATCATCGACCCTAGCAAAAACATTATGCGCTAAGTCCTCTGCCGCATCAAGCTGTAATACATTTTCCTTTTTAGGAATTAGAGTTCATTTTGTTTCAGCTGCAGCACGATCATTAGATTGTTTTGGCTCGGTGTGAGTATCAGCGTCCCTTTCATTGTTTTGCTCAGCAGCCTCCCCGGCGTTAATGGTGTTATCTGGACCTTCGAACGCAGCACCTCTCAGTATATTTCTTTATCTTGTCCACTCTGTTGGCGGTTACGTGATTTTTTTTTAATTCATTTGCTAATTTCGAAAATGAGAAGGCGCTCGCGATCACATCTACCACCGATCGTAGATTTAGCTTCGGCCGCATTAATAAAATTAACGAATGCTGTTTTTAAATTAATTGACTGCGTCGTACTCGGAACTCCGTTATCCTGAATCTCCCTTTTTGGTAGTCATTTACTGTCGATTTTCAGTTTGTTACATGCATAATTTTTCATAAGATTTTAGAATGTATATACTTTCAAATATAATGCAGTTTTGTTTGTTTCATATTAATTTGCAATTCCGTACCTCTTGTAGTGTACGATTGAGGGAAGGTAAGGCCTTAATTATCCATGCTATTCCAAAGCCGGTTGGTGGACATCAAACGCTTCAGAAAAGCAGTCGTTAGTGCCGTAAATTCGAACTTCCGAATTCTGATGTGTCAGAATTCTGTTGTGACAGCTTTCACCACCCAATAGTCTTGCGCTCTCGGATTTGTTTTATTAGTAGCTTGTCTATTCGTCTCCATTCAGCCGCGGAGCCTTATGAAACCGTTATCTTGATGTTTCAATTAACAATTCCGATCCGAATATAATATGAAGTTATTAGTTAGAACTGACTTTTCGGAATTATGTGTGTATTGATAGTCAATCACCACGCACTTTAACGGTGAAGGAAAACATCGTGATGAAACCTGCATACCGTAGCGATTTTAAAGAATTTCTACGGTATGTAAGTCCGCCAACCCGCACTAGGCCAGCGTGGTGGACTACATGGCCTAACCGCTCTCAATCGATTCCCTCGATTGTAGAGTAGGCCCGTGCCCTGCAGTGGGGCGTATATGGGCTGATATAGATTAGTTAGAAAACGGACATTATTTGTAAATAAGTTAGTTACACTGAGACCGATCGTTTGAATTACAAATGAATAAGAAACAAATACAATGACAGTACAATCCTCGCCGTTTCCAACACTGTTTACATTAAATTACAACATTCGGCTTATAGGTGGTATGCTCATGATATGTACGACGATGTAGGGAACGTTCAGTGTGATGCATTTGATATTTATGGGATTGTCATTCGCATGAAATCAATGTAGTGATTAGGGAAAAGTTTTTGATTCTTTGTAACTAATATCTTTGATTTTATTTTATTGTTTTGGTGGCTTATAATTTTAATGATTTTGGTTACTTGGACATGTATTTATTCCTAAATGATTGTGTGATTGGCGAGCTTTTTGGTTTTTGTTTAAATTACGTAATATTCGTATTTATATTGATAGCCAGTCGTGACGTATTATGGGAGAATTACAATATACACATATTGTTACTCACCACTACATCCCGCGTGGCTCTCCTCGATATTATTATTATCCGAAAAATGTAATCAGCAGTTTATAAGAATGTTTTTTTTATATTGCGTGATGTTAAGCGATACGACCGCTCATGGACAGTAGCAAAATGAATTATAAAGCAATGCTTGGCATTCAACATTCCCATTATGTCCTTCAACCTGGAACACTACAGTGCATTTGCACTGCTGTTTGGCGGGAGAAATAGACATTGCGGTGGAACATACCCAGGGGGCCTCTCATATTAGAGACTTACCACCAGTAAAAATACGAGTTCTAGTAAAAACATTGTATCCAGTGATAACTGGATATTAGGAGACACAACTTAATTTCTCGTGGTGTAGAGCACATTGCAGTGAAATACAATGCTTATTAAGTACTAACGGCCTTAATCATAGACAGTTTTAAAACGTACTTTTGTTATTCAATGTTTTGTCTTCTTCGCTCAGTCTGAATTCAAAAGTCGTTCGAAAGAGACAAACATTCGATAACTAAATGTGAATTGTCTATGAATAGGGCCTTAAGAGTTTTTGGATAGACATTACACCTACTAGCCATTAGACGCTTGACTTGCTTGTGTAGCTACTCTCGCTAGTAAAAAAACATTGGTAATAAAGGTCTTAGTTAAGCTCTTAAACAAACCTATCTATGAAAAATAGCTTGAATTCTTCTAAAGTTCCAAAATTCAATTCCTACGCAACTTCGAAGTTTTTCCTTATAATGTAACACTTTAAAAAGTTGCCGTACAGTACACTATGCACCATACATGTCTGTTGAGTTGCGACGGCGATTGCCCGCGGCGGGGGCGGGTTCGACGCAGCGCGGCCACCCCGGCGACGACGCCCCACACGCGCTCTATGCATGCCAGGGGTGCCTGTGTATATCTCATATCCAAACCATGAAGAAACTTACATATCTTCCGTACAAGTCAAACTATCAAAGTGCAAGGTAACAGGAAAAAACAAGCGCATTTGTACCTTAATACAGCACAAAGTACGAGTCAAATCGGCGGTTCATATTTAGAAATATATAGTTTGTAAGGTATAAAATATTTCAAGAAAATCTTAGCCTTTGTTTGAATTTACGTGTGCATTAAGCCGAAGTCTCCTTTACGACTAAGAATGAGTAATCAATTGTCCATTACAGGACCAATAAATAATAATAGACTTTAAATATCGCTAATGATATTTTGATTTCAAGATTCATAAGTTTGCAAGTTTAAAGTGTGTGCCCTGGAATTGAATCGGAAACTATCGGGTCTGTAGTTCATTGCTCGTAATTATGATACTGCTCAACGCATGCAGGTGTGAGACAACCACAAATAAAACGTGTTATTATATTATTCATCGCCCTTTATGTTCACACCTCCCCAAGCTTTTGTCGGATAATTTATAAAAATATCCTCTACAGAAACTTTTGTACCGAATCCTTTATGCCTGTACTTTTGTTTGTAGAATTACACATGAATTGCAATTCGTTTACATAATATTTTCATAATTATTTAAACCGCAATTTCGATTATTCAGTTCATATTCATCGAGTTTGGAACACAATTATGAACAGCGTTGAATAGCCCTTAAATTATTCAAAATAGAGGCACTATTTCTCAGCTTAAAGTCTGTCAAATAAAAGCATCCCTCAGTACGTTACATAATACTTTTGGGTAGCCTGAATTTGTCGAATTTTATCTTGCCAACATAGTCTTAATTTTCGACTTAGTATTCACCTCTCAGGTCCAATAACTATGTGCATATGTAGGTCTCAATTCATATGAGGTCGAATGATTAGAAGGGGTGTAAAGATATTTACATAGGCCGCCTATTCGGAATGCCTAGTGATTCC
Source organism: Deilephila elpenor (assembly GCA_949752805.1). Lineage (NCBI taxonomy): Eukaryota > Metazoa > Arthropoda > Insecta > Lepidoptera > Sphingidae > Deilephila > Deilephila elpenor. Next base: position 4,801,235 of record OX457116.1, read on the forward strand.
TTTCAAATCACCTTTTACAACAGTGGACCTCATGGCAGAATATTCATTCTTAACCACAAAGAAACATGTGTTTTCTAACCAGGATTTCAGATGCATTCAATTGACCTACAAGGATAATTTTCGTAATTTTTTCCTTCTATATAGCATCTCAAGATCTTATTTATGGTACATATGCAGCGAGCAGTCTCAATGCTCGGCTACCTATGATTTCTCCCGTTATCTGCTCCAATACATCAAACGCTTGTCCAGTATTGTTAGTGACGCCACTCGGGCTCTATTGTGATGTGGTTCGCGTCGCTTTTGGATTGTAGTGATGCCTAATCGATATTTTTTCGATAAGTATGTTCGATTTCCTGTCAGCATAGAATCAGCACATCAGCGAACGACTCAGTAGTAGTAGCTCTAGGGCTACATAGGTATATATACACCACCCTGAAGCATTAACGCAAAGGGAAATATAAACGCATTCTAGTCTGCTAACCTCGTTTTATAACATTTTTTATTTGATTATTACACAAGAATAAAAAAAAATACACATAAATGTATACTAAGTAAAACATAGTACCTTTATACTTATACTTAATATCATAAACCTAAATTAATTCTACATGAGATAATATTTTTTTTAATACCGTGAATGGCGAGACGAGCATGCCATTCGCATGATGTAAAATGCTTCTATTGTGAATTATCGTTAACAAAGTATGACCTAGAACAATTTCGTAAGCATATTGTATAGTGTATCGATATAATAATGCATCACGTCCCATCCCTACGCATCGTTACATATATCGAGTGAATGGGAGTAGTGTCGGCACAAAGGCACGTTACGTAACAATTCGATATATTGTTACAAAATGTTCGGGCCAGGATCTGACGGCGTTGCGTCGAAAGCTCTTCGCGAGGCCTTGAAGCTTACGACATTTGTCGAGCTTTATTATTTACTGTAAAAGTGCACGGGTTTACACACACATAGATATAAATATAAATATGCATATTATGCGTTCGTCTGTATCCCTGAGGGTGTAGTCCAAACACATAACAGGGCGTGAGACTATCGCCATGCTGGGAACAAATAACAATTTCTGGCCCGTAGCTCATATTTGGATCGCACTGCATTAACTATCAGGGGTATATAAGGCACTTTGCTGTGCTATGGAAATATAATATTTTTAAGTCCTATTATTGTGTTTACCTCGACCTCAAATTTCAAGGTAAAAAAACTAGCTTCTAGCAGAAAAGCCACTCATCCGATTCTTAGATACAAAATGATGAACGCCGAAACATCAAAACAGTTATAGGCGAGATTGCATAGTTCATCAAGTTGTTAACTCGATGAACTATGCAATCGACTGCCTCGGTGGCGTAGTTGTACTACGATACGACTACAAAGCTGAGGTCTCGGGATCGAATCCCGGGTCGCGCAAAGTGATATTGGATTTTTCTATTGATTATCAACCCGTAGTCATGAATTTGTGCTCGATATAGCGATAGGCTCGCCCCCTATCACATTATGGGACGGAACATATACAAGGCGAAATGTGCGTGTCCTGGTATTACCTCTGCCTACCCCTTCTGGGAAAAAGCCGTGAGTTTAAGTATGTATCAAGTTGTTAACTAGTGGTAGCAGTGTGAAATCACCCCGGGTCGCATTGCAGTGAGCAGCGACCACGTGCGCAGTGGCGGTGTGAAACCGGCGCACGTCCTCAACTATCAATTAAACAGCATTCCTGTCCCGTGACCCGACGAGCGTGGCGCAACCGGGAGGATATTGTACCGCCATACAAATTGCTGATATTTTGTGTGCTTATAACCCAAAATGGCGGTAATAATGAGAAAGAAAGGGTTATGATTTAGTGGATTATTTCTTTTAAATTTATAGCTCTAATATTTTTTTACATCGCCATAGTGTTTATTCAACAAATTTTATTTTCGATTTACACTATAGAGTATAGGAGACTGTTCTATCTCTCATTAAAAAGTATTTTGTAGTTTTTCTTCTCCAAAAAATTACAAATTGCAAAAGATAAACCTATAATATTTATTTACAAAAAAGCAATCGATAAATAAGCATCTAACATTGTAACCTAAAACTACTTCTCACGTTACAAATTCCAGTAAAATTGCATTTCAGTTATAGCGCGTTGCACCAGCGCTGTACATCTTATTGTGATCGAAACTAATCATTAAACTGTCAATTAGTTGAATTCCTGTCCTCCGACCCGTGTCTGTCGCAACGCGCCTCACGAGCCGCCGGTGACTAACGACCATTGTTGCAGTGTTGCCGAACAAAGACATTATATTGTGCGATAAAAATAGGGGATGTCCGGTGCCAAATATTTTTGTACATAAAATGTATGACTGACTAAAAGTCATACCAAACTTTAGTCATATTGATGTAGAGGGAGAATGGGACTCGTGTGAGGTGTTACAACGATCGCTGAGAAAAAATCAATTTAAATTTGCCAGTCACGTTTCGACTGCTGCTTAATTCCAACTATTCATAACCTCCGAACTAGTGGCTGAGTAGGTATTGCAGAGTTTTACGACTGCGGTGCTACCTTCAAATCATGTGAGCTCCTTGTCATGTACACATGTCATGATCAGCACAAGGATACCAAACTATTGCCATCTACATACATTACTGGACGTAGGCTTCTTCTTTATCTCAACTTTCTTCGAATTTGCGCTAGACTAGACTCTTTGCTTGAACGATGTCATCAATCATTGATCTCTATGAACCAACGTTCTATAACCGCTTATATACATCATCATCGTTTCGTCTAAGTGTCCTGATAACTTGCGTCCAATCAATAATATTGTCTATAATATTAGTGCATTACATCCAACCAATTGTTAGTTAAAATTCAACCATATATCACAAAACACATTGCCTTAGACACAGAATGTTTTACTACTTCTTACTTCCCATGGTGGTCATCCAAAAAAGCCTTAATCAGCCGTCATTACTGATACCTACTTATTAACCATTGATAAATGTTTTATTACCACTAAAATAAAGTGTATTAGTGATGTTTGATTTTTTATGGACGAGCACTTATCAATTAAGTTTATGTCTCCCTCATAAATGAGTTTTATGACGCCTCCCACATCGTAATGTTATGCATGAATTGTGTGCTTGAACCGCCTTGGGCCAGCTCGGGCCAGACTAGATCCCCCCTCGATTTGTGCCCCGCTCTTACTACATACAGATGGACATAGGTAAAATAGCTTACTATTATAAGAAGATTGTTACTATAGAATACGTATTTTAGGAGAAAAATATTAGTCAGTTTGCCCAATTGTGAAGCTTGTCTTTTTTAGTTTGAACTTTGAAGAAAAATATACAACTCCACGGAAGTATTAAACTGATAAATAGATTTTATATCCATTCATAAGTTTTATACTGATTTGATTTCACATAGGGTCTTAATATATTTTTAGAATGGAGAGAGAAATTCCGATATTGATGTAAGGAGCTTGACAAATATACCGATATATTAAAACCTCAATAATTTTCTTCACATCATCAACTCGCGAGTTTATTTTTAACACATTATAATGAAATAGTGTGGTGACATCTAGAAATTATTTCGTGTAATGTGTTCATTACACAGTCGACGCCACGATGCACCATCGCATGCATTATGTTAATCGCCCCGCTATGCGATCCTGCCACGAGATATACATTTAAAAAAAGTCAAATAGGTCTAGTGGTAGCATTTATGGGCTCTCAACTTAAATCTTATGGAATCTGAATCGATAATTCACTTTGTGCGAGTCTTGTGACTCAACCCATGATTTCGCTGAGACTAGATATGTCTGCCGCCCTTCGGTATATCGATCCTTCAAAACAGCCTCCATCTAAAAAATCGTCAATACATGGAAAATTACTCTGAAGTTGTTGGTATTACTAATGATGATTTACCAACAGGTAAAACTCTATTTCATTTACTTCCTTTGCCATTAAAAAAAAGAAAAATATTTAAAATTCGCCCCCCGCGGCGCGCCAACCGCCACGCTCAGATTGGCAGTATGAGTGACGTGCGCCGTCCTTATTGGTCGATAAGATTTGACAGATAAAGCGCAGGCGGCCCACATAAAAGGAGACGTGTCGTCTTCCTGCGGTTTTCAGTTTTAAAAGTTACAAAACGGTACTTTTTGTAATGTTAAGCGTGCGTTAACGACTTTTAGCTGGGCTCTAGTTGGTGCCTGTTCGATAAAAAGTTGTATAAGCGGTTTTCACGTTCACTAAATAGTCGGCATGCCATAAATTTTGTTTTCGTGGAAGCCTATGTTTAGCTATGAACATCCTCTGTCAAATGTAGATGATAATTTTAATACCATAAATAAAGAAAATACATAGGTTTAGTAGCTACTTGTAAGTCATCTCCAACAATTATAATCAACCATTTATTGATTTATCAATATTAATGCAGTACCCTACAATTAAACTTTACGATACTTTCGAATTACGATATTATTCACCATACAGTCAATTAATAAGATGACAGTAAAACAACTAAAAGTCGCTAGTGTACGGTTAAGCTGACTATTTATTCGGTGAACTGTATGACGTGAGCGGGTGATCTTAGAAGACCACATGTAGGGCCGCCGTCAACGATATTGTTAATATCAAGACTTGACATCCCAGTGGCCCAGATATCATTGCCCATTTTTTTTTCTTTCATAGAATGAGTAGACAAAGTCTCAATATGAGCAACGTTTTATTTAATAAATACTTACTAGAACAATTACAAAAGTATTTATTCGTTTGCCATTTTCCTATGCTGGATAGTGGTTAAAGCTGCACTGACACCTAATAATAACTAGAGTACGGTCCAAATAGATTATCGAACGGCGTTAAACATTTACGATTATATCTCACCGGTCGAAGTCAATACACTCGTACCAACCTCTTCGAAACCTAAATATATAGGTACTACATAGGTTGATCCCGAAACGCGATACACTCATTTAAATGTCTATGGTGTTTATATTATACCTGTGTACCTGTGTGTGTGGTGATCGCCATCTGCTCGGATACAAACATTCTACCATCCACTAACGGCCGGTCTCGATGACCTGTCTATCTTTAACTGCTTAAAATTATACAGGGTAAATCAAGGCTGTGGCCGGAAACGAAGCCAGGTAGTATTAGTGACTTCAGACACAATGCAAGTAAAAATTTTTGGTCATTTTTATTTATCGTCGTATTTGGGTGATAAATACATAGATTTCCTAAAATAATGATGTACACCTTTTTATTGTTTAAGACGCAATAGTACGTTAGGGTTTAAATTACTATTTTCGCAATAACTAGGTATTTACTACCTAAACACAATGTTTTTTTTAAAAATTGCAATAAAATATCTGTCGCTTATTTTGCAAAAATTTTATTTGCATTGTGTCTCTAGCCACTAAAACTACCACCCGGCTTCGTTTTCGGTCGCAGTCTTGATATACCCGGTATATGCAGTAAATAATCATCGATAGATAATATCTATTAGGTATATTTAACTTATGTGTTAAAAGTGTGTGGTAAAAGTATGATATCCTGTTGGTAATGAACAGGATACAGCTGCCGAAACTTCACCGGCCTTAGACTTTAGATCTATAATATCCAGCCTAATAATCTATAATCTTTCCCCAGGTGGTAGATTCTGCTCGTTCTCCCCGTGCATCGAGCAGGTGCAGCGAACATGCCTGGCGCTTCAAGCTGAAGGGTTCCAGGATATAACCACCATGGAGGTGCTGCAGACTGAGCTGAAGGTCACCAGGAGAAACATTCCTGTCAGGGACCTGTCGTTCTTGAAGCATAAGGTAAATGATAGACTATTATGTATACATATACTTTTAGCTTCTTCATGTTTCACAACTAGGTAGAGACTCTAAGGTGTGGGGATTAAATAATTACAGTGCCCCCAAGTGCGGTTTAAACATATGAATTTAAATGCAATACTTGTCATATTATCATCTTTACAAACTTGTTAGTACATAAAATTATGTGAATCAATTCAACAATGTAATTAACTGTAACAAATAAACTGTGTACTTTGACCTTTTCACGAGCATAGGCAAAAAATATGTACGAAATAATTTTGGGTGACGCGTGTAATAAAATAATTATGATAACTGCCCGTGAAAGTTAAGTATTAAAACTCCCATAACGCAAACGATTTAATACAAGTATAGCATACAAATCAGCGTATTACACCAAACCTCATACTAATCCACAAAATCTTCCAATTGAAATAAAACTATTTTTTACGGATTTTATCGCGATTTGGTTTAATTTTAAATTTTTTAACTTCCCGACGTTTCGATTGCTTTACAGCTTTCGTGGTCACGGGGCATACTGTAAATGTAAAAATTAGTTTTACTTCAATGTGTAACATTCGCGTAAATCTAAGAAATAATTATAAAATCTTCCAATTCACACAACAAAATTACCCAAACGTAACGCACATCTACATCAGCCTCGTACATTCACTCGCAACATACGACACGCGTCGGGAATCGATCAGCCGCTAACGAGACGATAATTGACAGAATCACTCGGCCAGCCACACATTAATAAGTACAACAATTATAGTTAATCCACAGAGCATTAATCACTACGAAACAGTTTCTCACCGGGATATGAACGGTCAAAGGTGGCGTGAAATGCGAGCGTGGGGAACCCGCGATATTTACTCTATCGGATTGATTTAGCGATTTCATCTTTGACACTTTTGATGCTGGTATATTGAATATACTATCAGGCATTCATCGTTTGATGAGCTACGGACTCTATAGATTGAGGGCTTAGGTATAGTACACCCTAATGGACTTGAAATAATAATAATGGAATTTAAATAAAACAAATCCCTACGGATTTTATCTAGGTTTTGCTTTATTTTTTCATTTTTTAACTTCTAGGTCTCCGTAGTATCTTGGTATCCACATGATTTTAACCTACGACGTTCGAAATACGTAGAACTTGATTTAAAATGTACACATAACTCCATAAAGTCGTAGATGTGTCGACCCCTTAATTATTTCAGCAGGTCGCGTCCGTTTCGCTATCAACAGGCCATCACGTTTCTCAAAGGAGTTGAAATATAAATCAGCGTATTTTTTTACCTAGGTTTATACCGGCTGATTCCCGTTAAACATCATCGATTGTATTACCATTCGCTCTCATATCTTTGTAGACGATTTCAAGCCAAAGCTAGGAACCTAACCACGTTTCTTTAAGCCATGTATGTGTTTAAAAGCGAACATTATTACTGACCATTTTCAGTTTTTTGCTTGTTAACCGATTCTATGCTATAAAGATACCGATACCTAAGTCTACAATACAACAACCACATCCAAAGCCAAGCAAATAAACATAATAAATTAAATTTTTCCCTTCAATTAAGGCGCGCCACTCTAAATAAAACTCGCACAAAATCACATTTCAAATTAAAATCTGAATACGAATGAGGTATTGAAAACTGTGCATAGATTTATTGGCACATTGATGTATGCTGATGGGCGAGCGGATTGATACGGATTAATGTGGGACTTTCCAGCGATTTAGAACGGACCAGTTGCGCTGCGTACCGTACAGTGAGTAATAAACATCATTATATCCCATACTATCGAGTTGGTATTTCGTTTGTAATTAATTTATTGAATTTATAAAGTAAAATGCGTACATAACATACATACATAAACTCACGCCTTTCTCCCAGAAGGGGTAGGCAGAGACGCCATCAGGACACCCACATTTCAACTTGGATGTTTCCATGATGTGATAGGGGGCGAGCCTATCGCCATATCGGGCTCAAATTTCTGACTAAAACCTAATATCACTTTGCTCGACCCGGAATCCAACCCGAGACCTCAGCTTTGCAATCGTACACTTGTACAACTACGCCACCGAGGCAGTCGTAATGTAAAAAGCGTATATTTAAAATATCTGAATTATTGGGAGTAGTCCGAATAATGTCCTTGTCTACAACATTTCAGCCATAGTATTGCCACTGCTCAATATGGGCCCCTTGAAACGATTTAAATAGCGAATCGTTCAAAGTGATCTGCATCAATCATGTTGCCCTATACTTAACTAAAAATGTTGCTTTGTATCGAAATACATTAAGAATACAATATATTGTATTACAAAATTTGAACACAATATTTTGACAAATCCCAAAGCTACAACACTCGATCATTGTAAGTTCTAATATACGAAATTCTGTCTCAAATATAACCAAAAACGTATTTGTAGTAGTTTAACATAAAATTACTCCTTCAGAGCTTTTATCATAAAGGTTATGTTAACGGTAAATAATAGTGTTGTAGGCGACATGTCTGCGGATGTATCGATAGTGTATATCGACCTTTAAAGAGAATATAATAAAGTGCATATTTGTGTGAGATGAAAAATTCAGGTTTATCGGCGACATATCGGGCTGCGTTCAGATACGTCACGCGCGCCGTTTGTCGCGCGCGGTCACGTTTCGCGAACGGTAGCCGAGTGATGTCGATGTTTGGTGTATGATCGATCGATACGTTGGAAGTTAGCACAACACTAAATCATTACGTATTATGTAATTGCAACAGTGACATATTGTCCTGAGTCATTTACAAACGTGTTTTGTTGTGGGTATCAGTAAGTACGAAAGGATTTGCGATCCCATAAAACTGACCACAAAATAATGTGTAGTCTGCGTACAAAATCCACATGTGACTTTTTTGTTACAGTTAAATTTAACATTAAAATTAAAAAGTTAATGTTAAATTTAACATTATCTCATCTAACACGATAACATATTTTATCTATGTACAAATTATTTTTATTAATTAAGGATACAAAAATGATAATTTTAATATTTTTACATAAGTAACAAAAACTTTATCGACAATCCCCCAGCGCTTTTCGTGCCTAACCACAAAGGCTCACAGCATCCGTGGGAAAATCTGTAGGGCTTTTTAAAACCTAGCTCAAACCCGGCCCGGGCCTGCCCATACACATATATTAAGACTGCATTACTAGATTACCTAGTGCCTACTTTTATGGGCGCTCGCATATTTGGACGAGCTATAATTCTTATAGATCCGAGTGTGGGAGGTCTGATCAAAGTTGTTTCTTGTCTTTCTCCTATCGGTTTTCGGTTGCCACTTAATACGGTACGGTTCAGATATCGTTGTATTGAAGGCTTGTTACTTCGCAATGTGGAAACTGCTGAAAATTATATATTTATTTACACTTATTATTATTGTGTTTGACATTTGTTGATCTCGTAGACAGTTGATCTTCATATTAATGGATTATATAGTTACTTCGGTACATCTCTGCGTAACTTTTCAATCGGCTTACTTTATTTAAATTTAGAGATAGTTATAGTTATGTTAAAGTTCCATTGAAAATTTAAACCACGCAAAAGGCCCCGCTTGATTTCAAAGTGCAATTAAAATTATATATTTTTGTCAATAAAATTTTCAAGTAGATTTTTGGAACATAATTTTTTTCTGTACTCCACTACTCCACTGTGTTTAAATCCTTACATCTGCCAAACAAGCACACATGCAAACACGTACTCCGCTGGCATTGCAGGACGTGGATAAATAGTGCGTCTAGATCTCGTTAGTATTTAGTATTCTAGTATTTAGTATTCATAAAGTTGGTGTAAACTCACGCCGCTACATATTGCACACGTGCACGGGAGCGTTCGCTCACATGTCCCTACACCGGTTTTACGTATACAGGCTGTTTGCAAAAAAATAATGTTTTTTTTTTGTGTTCTAGAACTTTGCTCTACAATTATTTTTTAAATCAAGCTATGTTGGTATAAAATATGGCAAGTAGACCTTTATTGATACCATAACTGTTTTTAAATCGGCCATTTTAAAATGTACACCGTAAAAAGTTATTTTTGTTGAACGTGGATTCGATAATAACTTCATTAGAATTATATCAACATGTATAAATTTTGAATCTAACAAGACTCTTACGATTTCTAAAAACTCGTAGAAAACAACATGGAATTTTCAGAAATTTAAACCCTCACCAATCCATTACTGAAATAAATATTACACTTTATCAATACTTAAACATGGATCTTACATCCAATTGTAACCATAATTAAATAAAATATTTAAAAAATAACAAAAAAAAAACCCGACTGCTTCAATATCTGCAATCTTTATTAAATTCATTGAAGAATTGAAAAGATAGAAACATGGTTTTAATATTTTTTTATTTTAGTTTTGAATGATCTTAGTTCACAAACGCAGTCAGAGGCATAACACGCTCACTTCTCATAATTTTGTTGGTATATAGGCAGAGCAACAAAATCCATGAGTGAGCAGATTCAAAAACATACATACACTCGAAAAACATAACCCTCCTCTCGCAGGCGGGTAATAAAACAAATCCCACCTAATTTTTTCTTATTTTTAAAGTTGGTTATAATCTCTGTTTTTTTCCCCTCGTGTACAATAAAGAATGTATGAATATAAATAAATAAATAAAACTCAATCACACAAACACTAATGCCTTAATTACAAGTTAAACGCGAGTCTATCCTAATTTAGATAAGGCGTACAACATTAATTACGAATATGATTTATAACCGCGCTGCAGCGCAACAATGCTTACTCACACCACGCCTTTTGATCGATGGACAATGATTTTTTCAATGCATTCTATTATCAACGTTTTGTCAATTAAATTGATTTAATTAAGAATGGTTTGGTATTGTCTAATGTGATAATATATTTAAGAGACTGTTAATTATGATACGGTTAAGGCTTAATAATTATGGTTATACAAAATTATAACGTATTTATTATTATAATATTTTGAAACATGATGGTAGGTCTCTCAAATGTGACAGGCCGCCTGGGTAGGTACCACAATGTCTATTTCTCCCGCCAAACTGCTGTGTAAAGGCACTGTTTAGTTCCGGTTTGAAATATATTGTAGCCAAAATATCTACTGGACATAATGAGAATTAACATGGTATGGCAAGAGCAGTGGAATGCCAAGCACTGCCTTGTAATTTATGGTGTTTTTGGTTTTGCTACTGCACATGAGCGGTCGTATCGCTTAACATCAGGCGAATTGCATGCTCGTCTCGCCATTCATCGGGATAAAAAAAGATTGGTAATAAATTTGTAGGTCACCGAAATATTTGTATCAGTGCTGGAATCGAACCTGCGACCTTTTATTTTGACCAACTGCAGCACGGAAACTGACATTTAATTTTTATTATACCAATCCTGTGCTTAAACTGTAAATCAAATCCAATCTCGTCATAATTTCTCGTCTCGTCTTATTTTGTCTTATTTATCCATTACTAATCTAACTCAACATATCATGTGGGCCAATCATAATAATTTTGTAATTTGCCACCCGTATAAAATATTTTCCCGCCCATGATTTCATAATACTACACAGTTCTATGTAACTCCAATGTCTATGATAAATCTACGCTCCAAAATGCTCGGTATCAAAACTATTCGATGTTTCTTTCGATCGTACCTCATTATCTTCTCAGAACCCTTCAAAACTGTATGCGCTTCATTCCTATGTAATCAAGAAGATTCGTCATTAGATAAGAAGTCCCGATTGACTCTATCGTAACAACTGTCAATTGCACAGACGATGCCGGCCGGTACAACACAATCAGCCAACAGCGTGTCATTCTTGTTTCAAAAAAAGAACTATGTTATTGTTGTTGGAAATGTAATGATGCGTCTTATACGTTTATGGAATCCTGGTACATTAAATTAGAAGAGGCTTGAAGGTTGTGAAATGAAAGCATAATAATGTATAGAATTGATAAAATAATAAAAAAATAAAATGCGTTCTATTTCTTTTTCATGGAATAGGTCTAGCTAATGGGCAAACAGCTCATCTAAAAGTACGCCGATACTGTCGTCCACCAACAAGACTTGAATTAAAAGTGCATTGCCGGCCTCTCAAAATGGGGGTTATTAGGGAAGAAAAAGGGCGGTAGGATGAAAAGGACCTCCTTCAATTTCACTCACTGATTGATTTTTTTAAATACACCCCCTGTAGTTAAACATAATGCAAACGCACCCAACATTAAACATCGAAAAAACCGACATTAATTCGAGTCGATCAGCGTTACATACCTCAATTATGACACAATTAACTCGTTATACCCACCATAAAGCTAAGCACCCATTTCACAAGTGCTAAATCAACTTTGAATTAGCAACTATAAAGTACAATCCACTCCGACACCTTGGTCCACTTGATTTAAAATTTAGTTCTATATTCTGTCTTCGGTAGAGTATTAAAAGCTTTTCTTGAAATTACCAGTTTTCTGGCAACGTCCATATTAACACCGTCTTTCTCGGGGATACACCCTGAAGAGGCACTATATGCCTCTTCGATTAAAGTCTAATTTCATGGTACCATCGATACTCGATACAAGCAATCGCTCCTCTTTTTCGAAAGGGCGCTTCGACTTCCTACCGTCAAGAGACACTGGAAATAGTAAACCAAAGTCATCGAGCTTTCTAAGCCAGTCTCTTTCAAACCCTACAACTTAGTGGGAACTTACACTAAGCTGTAACTTTGTCCCCTTCATTAAAAGCTATTTCCACTTCTTGTTTCAATAGGGTAGGTGTCCTCTTATCTCTCCATACCTTTAATGGAGGCCTAATGGAGTCTTACACTAAGCTACTACTCGGTCCACTTGATTAAAAGTCCAGTTCCACTGTCCAGGTACACGGTCGGACAGTGTTTGGACACGCGGGCCGCGCGCGCCGCGGCGACAATGAGTCGGTCGCGTCTCGATCGACGATTAGATGTTATCTATCTGTTGCGCACGCGCCGGACCCGGTTTGTATCGGACCGTGAAATTAAAACGATTTATCGTTGTTCTAAATGGATTGCGAGCATTAATTATTTGTTGGTGAAATTTTATTAGGTTGGGTGTTAGGTGTTGAAATTATAATGGTTCGTAGGGGACTTCCCTAGTTTGCAGGTAATGATGATGAACTTAAGTATCTTAAATAATACCGGTTTTATTTTATTAAATTAGAAATCAGTCTGATCATTCTATTGATTAAGAATGCACAATTTTATAATAATCCTAACCTATGCCATGACGACACAAAATTCAGTGCAGGGCAATCCCAATGACATTCCGAATCTAAAAAAATTACTAAACTAATGAAGTGTTTTGATTCAGAATGTGCTCCTACTTAAGCTTTTTAAGTTTCTTCATAAGATAAGTACAGCGTACACAATATTCCACACATGAGCATACCTATTGTCACAATACATAACAACAAGCCGTACCTATTCACATCGCTGGCAGAACACGCAAATCAAAGAACAAAGAGATTTAGGGCAGTGTAACACGATCCCTCTATATTGTTGCGCTAGTGACGCAACAAATCTGTCGCATGCTCAAGCCAAGATGGCGGCGTGATCGAGAACCGTAGCGAAAGGATGCGCGCGCGCCGTGAAATCGCACGTTACGCCGAGGCGAGGGTAACTTATAGTTTGCGGTCTGCCTAGCAATTTCGCTGTTTGATTAGTGTACGGAATTAGGACGTTTGTGGAGGATTTGTGAGATGCGGAATGGTTGATAAATTTTATTGAATGTATAATAAGAAAAAAATAAGATACATCAATTCATGTCGTACCCATATTTTTAGTTCGTATTCGTTTTAGTACTAAACAAAGACCTCCTCTACAATGAGAGTAGTTAGAATAAACTTTTTGACCCGGCGCGACGGTGTAATACGGGTTAGAGGACTTAAAGGATTCCACATACGTTTGAAACTCCTGTTTGGAGTTCCAAAATTCAACAAGATTCTTCCTTCGGCGTTAGAGATCATCGTTTATAATAAAATGTAGTATCAATAAATATATTACCAAAAGCTGAGGAATGTCACATACATTTATTGCGAATTAAAATATCAACTACGATTCATTTCATAAAATTAAATAGTAAAATGCACGTCTCAAAAGTAAAATGTCACGGACTAGCCACGCCCTTCAATGAATTAAATTTCACTCAAGTTCTGTCTATGTTTAACATTATTTAAAAAATAATCACTCTACAATTTGTTATCTTGTATCCTACATGCACATCTAAATACAATTTTCATAAGCACTAACACCTGACCCTGGGCTTTTGAAATTAACATTCGCGCTGTCTTAGACGCATTCCTAAAGTCAGGAAGCTGATTGCATAATATCCGCTGTGACAATCGCCCTATTACGCCTATAATTGTCCCACCCGAGTTGACATTATAAAATACCTTCCATTATGAGTCAACGACAGGGAAGTACATTAACCCTTCAAATTGTTTCGTCTCGTTGCACGGATAACCTTTTGTTTAACTGAGTTAAACCTCGGTGTATTTCTAATCCGATAGTATCGGTAGTCGGACGTTGACGCCCTATTCAATAGCGTTACATGAATGTCGCTTTGTGATTCCGTTGTTCTGTTTGTTTGTGCCGTTCCCATTGGTGTTATTGTTTATGGCCGTTGGAGGGTTAGTATGGATGGGTTTGCCCGTTTGCTGGGAAAATTGTTTATTCATTTTACTGCAGGCAGATATTAATTTCGAGGCTGATGAAATGATTTCCCTCACCTCACGAAGTGCTATATTGTACTGAAGGAGATTAGATTTGTGTCCCTGGAAATCATTACGTCCCTGATTTATAGTATAAGGTTTGAGCCGGCAGGAATCCTTGACTCCTCAACTATTATCAAGATAAACAGGTATCCAAAAAGATTTTCTGGAAGGTACCTGTGGCCACCTTTGATATAATAATACACAAATAACTCTTTAAATATTTGGGATTAGCAAATACTATTTGTACTCTATGCAGCAAAACACGATTGGTAACACCAATCTACGTAACTTGTTAGCAACACATCTTCATGATATTTCAAGGCAAGATGCATCTTTCAAATATGTATGTCTAATAAAATAAAATTTATAGCAAATGAACGCAGTGTGGTGATAAACAATATTCAAATGACATTCAGGATTTGCATACAAATCTCGTGGGACCGAGAAAGAGTTCCTTGGTTTCCGATGGTTTTGTCATAGATTATACAAGGATCCATTTTGGCATCTTAGGTTCAACTTTGTAGTATGAGTTTTGCTTCCCAATTGACTTTACTTTTTATGTATCTGAGGACTGTATCACCCCTTATACGCCCCACTGCAGGGCACGGGTCTCCTCTACAATAGAGAGTACGATTGAGAGGGGTTAGGCCATGTAGTCCGCCACGCTGGCTTAGTGCGGGTTGGCGGACTTTACATACCGTAAAAATTATTTAAAATCGCTACGGTATGCAGGTTTCCTCAAGATGTTTTCCTCCACAGTTATAGTGCGTCGTGATTGACTATCAATACACACATGACTATCAATATATCTCAGGAAACCCTCCACCACCAGTCACCACCTCTTATTACCACTATTTCAATATTTTCGATTCTAGTTTTCCCTAAAAGTAAGTATACACAAATATCTTTTCCCACCTACTAATATTGTTTCTTAGAGAGTTGAGATAATACTGTTGGGTTTGAAGCAATTATTTCAGTCTTGTCATCCCCAGATCGTGAAGTTCTCACGAAGATCAGTAATAAAAATATGTAACCGATATAACATACGAATATAAAATTAAAACTATATACAACACATGATAAAATGTTGGCAACAACGATTCATAGACAGCGAATATATATCCTGACAGTGCCGTTACACAGTGCGATCTATAAATCGGTCGACTTGACAAAATAATAGGATACCAGATAGTTCCAAGCTATTAACGCCCGGAGAGATATATTGAATCTGCCCTTCTCAATCAGATACCTTAATAGCGTAACAGTACGTATTAATTTAAACTTTAAACGTACCGATACATAATGATCTGTAAATATCCCGGACAGTAAACACGTTATCGGTTCGGCGGTGCATTTCCCGAAGACAATTTCTGGGAACTTAAATTCTTTGGGAAAGTTATTGGGTATAGGCACTGTTTAATGTGATTTATTTTGGGTATATCGGTAAGAAGAAGATAAAGCAATGACGTCGGAAGGATGACTTAGTAAAGGTCGAGGAAATCGTTGGATGCAGGCCGCTTCCAACAGGACGCTAAGGCAATCGTTGAAAATCAAGTTTATTGCTCTGTAACCGCTGCAGTTCTTCTACATTAACGTTAATTTATGCGGTATATATTATGTTTTCATTTTAAATTATGTGCTCATATTGAAAATAGATAAAATGGTATTATAATTCACCTTGAGATTTAAATGAAAAATAACAATATTTTATGCAGCATTAAATCAAGCTAAAAAAAAGTCAATACGTGTTGCAAATCTACTTTTTTTAATGTATTATTTTTATTTATGTAAACAGTTGACTGGGTCAGCAGACGCATAAGTTTTCATTTCTCTTTTGGCATAATTCGTGGCACATTTAGCGATCGGTGAGATTACTCGATTTTTCATATAACCAGAAGGTATACAGAAAAGTCTCTAGT